>BLBF01000003.1:14562978-14607159 GCA_015471245.1 Laticauda colubrina
GAAAGAAAGAAAGAAAGAAAGAAAGAAAGAAAGAAAGAAAGAAAGAAAGAAAGAAAGAAAGAAAGAAAGAAAGAAAGATGATAGACAGATAGATAGGAGAGGGGAGAGAGCGGGAGATGTATAAATGGGTGGTAGTTATAAGGTAGGAGGAGGTAAAAGGAAAGGTGAGCAAGATAATAGTAATGCAGACCAACTACATGATTAGACATCCTCAGGCCTAAAACAGTGATGTAGGAATTACACATTTAACAGAGTGATGGCAAGAGGGGAAAAAACTGTCCTTGCATCTGGTTGTTTTGGCATTCAATGCCCGATAGCATCATCTTGAGGGAAGAAGTTGAAAAAGTTTATTTCCAGGATGTGAGAGGATTATAGATGTTTTCTCAGCCCTCTTTGTGGCTCATGCAGTATTACAGGTCCTTGATGGAAGACAAGCTGGTTGCAATTGTTTTTTTCTGCAATCCTAGCCATCCATTGAAGTCTGTACCTGTCCTGTTTGGTTGCTGTGCCAAACCAGACAGTTATAGAAATACAAATGACAGACTCAGTAATTCCCCCGTAGAACTGTATCAGCAACTCCTTGGGCAGTCTGAGTTTATATGACTAACAAAGAAGTGTTCCAAAAGAGTTTCTCCTAAAAGCTACATAATATTATTGCACATAGAAGAGTCCACCTTACAGATCATATTCTTCACATAGAGAACAATCAAATCCCCAAGCTGGCAATGAGATAAAGCTCTCCTGATGCCAAAAACCCAAAAGAACACTCTGAAAAGACATGGCAATGGATGTAGGACTTCATTCGTTCATGTAGGACTTAAAGACTCTAAACATCAAACAGGAAGACGCTGAAGTACTCGCCCAAGACCAGAAATGCTAGAAATCCCTTAATGCCCAATATGCTAAAGAGCATGGGATGATCTAATGCTAATAAATGACCATGGGCATACACAATGGTGGGATTCAAAAATTTTTACTACTAGTTCTGTGGGCATGGCTTGGTGGGCATGGCAAGGGAAGGACACTGTAAAATCTCCATTCCCACCCCACTCCAGGGGAAGGTTACTGCAAAATCCCATTCCCTCCCCACCACACTAACCTGCTTTCCAGCTCTGTTCTCCTGTGCAAGGCAACTGAAAAAGACCCAGCCAATCAGCTGGGACTTGGGAAGCAGAGAATAGATGGGAGCGGGGCCAGTCAGAGGTAGTATTTGCCAGTTCTCCAAACTACTCAAAATTTCTGCTACCGGTTCTCCAGAACTGTCAGAACCTGCTGAATATTCAGAACCTGAATACCTCTGGGTGGTACCTCTGGGCATGCAGCAAAAGTCATAGGTATGAAAATCAGACATAAGTCACTTTTTTCAGTGCTGTTGTAACTTCGAATGGTTACTAAATGAATGGTTGTAACTTGAAAACTACCCGTATTTGTTTCAAAGGGATGCATCAGCTCAGAAAGCTTGCCTAGGCTCCCTTTCTTCTCATAACCTGCTAGTTCTAAGTGCACAGAAGACCTGGCTGTTTTCAGTATAATTGAATGAATTATGAATGGTGTGTTTGGGAAGAACAGTCAGTGTTAGCTGCAAGTGGTATTTGTATTTTTATTTTTTAAATATACATTGTTTTCATTTAAAAAAAATTCTTGTTAGTCTCCCAGACACAAATTGGTAAAATGGGTGGCCATAAAAATTGAAATAAATAAACAAATAAAATAGAAGTTAGGTTAGCTGGGGTAGCTTTCATTCCATCACCAATAACTCTTATCTCAAGTAGGGATTGTCCGCTTAACTCCTGCCAGAAATGTGGTGCCATAAATTTATAATGCTACAATTTTTATTTTATTATGAGCCAACCTTATGGTGCAATTTTGTGTGTATTTACAGTATTAACTGTGGTTAATTCTCTAAGCTATGCAGATATGATTATAGCTAATGCTGTCTAAGACATTTTTTGGATAAAAAACAAAATGGGTTCCCTTCCTATTTTATAGAGATAATTTACTGGATTAACAATAATTCAATCCTGGTAATATAACTGAATTGTTTATGAATGATTTTATGATTCTCCCTGAGAATAATAGAATTTATGAGGCAGAGACAGATCACATAATCCCAAGAACTCTCTTTTTCAGTAGATGGGAACATTTATGGGACTATTTCTTTCACCTTCTCTGGGTTAGAATTTCCAAGGCTATCTTTTATCTCTGCTTATCAGCCAACACTTGATCATTTTTAACATTTCTTCAACTCTATGTATTGTCTTTAGTTTTAATGTAAACCATATAGAGTTAAGTACATGAAATAAGCAGCTACATAAATCAATTAAACAGAAAAAACAAAAAACAACAACCATGTGAATTAGCTCCCAATTGTACATCTTTCACCAAAACAGGATTCTAAATAGCTGTGTGCTCAGCCTATAAGATTAAGATGCCTCTAGAAGGTGAGAGAAGAGTTTCTGAACCCCAACATAACTTTCTCCAATGCAGAGCTCTCCAAATCTATTGCATTTTCCACTCTCAGAATCCCTCACTGGGCCTGAGAGAGATCCCAGAATTCATGGTTCTGAACTGCTTTGGAAATTACTCCTATCTATACACACAGCAGTGGCAAATGTTCATCAAAATCAAATGAATGAATGAATGGATGAATTGGCTTGAAGTCATTTTGGATAAAGCAATTTTGTGCATTCTATTTCTATTGTAACTGAGGCTAATCAAGTAATGTGTTAATTTTAAACGTTCTGTTGCTTGTAAACTTTTGAATTACCTAGATATTTTATTGTTATGTATTCTATCAACTATTTCCTATTATATAAATATTAATTGTTGGAATTTTTACTGGATGATTTGACTTCAAATTTTGGCTTTGTAGGTTAGAACAGAACTCATTTCAATTAATTAATCAATCAATAGACAATAGACTTCTTTCCTGGGACTATAAAATACTCCAATAACCTTAAATCCAGATGAAGACTTTCAGAGGGAGCTGCCCTGGCATTTGAGTCTTGTCCTTGGGATACCCTGGGAGAGGAAGAGAGCATGAGAATGAAAAGTACTGATAAAGTAACTTGCAGATATTTTAAATCCAAAAGTAGAATGGTCAAAGGGCAATCTAATAGTTAACCATTGCAATAGAAACACTAGGTCAAGGGTCTCCACCTTGGCAATTTTAAGACTTGTGGACTTCAACTCCCAGAATTCCTGAGCTAACGTGACTGAAGGAGGATTTCTAGGAGTTGAAGTCTACAAGTCTTAAAACTGTCAAGTTTGAAGACCCCCCCTGTACTAGGTGAGCTGAACTATGAAAATAAAATCTTAAATTTAGTCCAAGGACAGTCCAGAGTTAAGTGGTTCTAAGCACTAGATTGATGATCAGTCATGAGTACCTTGATGCAAATCAAGGTCACAGATGTTTCTCTAGTATGTGGCTGCTGTGAGCTCCAGATGTTCATGCATCAACTTGGAGAGTCCCTTCCTTATAGCTTTTTGACTTAACTATTATAGCTAAATACACAGAGACATTACTTATTCTCTCACTCTTTTGTGCCATTCGGGAGAAAATAGCTTTAAAACAGAAATAATATCTACTTAGGAACCCTAATAATTTGCCAATCAACACTTCTTACTTGGATAATACACAGGTCACTCCATCTTTTTCCAGATGTGGGATGATGAATTGTGTTCCCCTTTAAAGTGATGTCATAAGTTCTGTGTTTGTATGTATACACCTAAATTTTAAGGTGTAGCCTCATCTCTCTTTTTGATGATGCATTTTTTTCAATAATACAAATATGCTATTTTACCTGAGAGGAAACTACAGCTTATCCATCTGTGATATTTTTTTTTAAAGTTTTATTTAACAAATACATCTGTCCTTCACATATTCATGGGGAAAAGCGCATCCAATTCCTACTTTTTAAGCCATAATTCTTATTGTCTTTTACAAGCAAATATACCTTGGCCTGCCAATTCTCATCCATCACATAGTTCTGATCTTATTGAACTTACATCAATGAAGGTTTACAGATTCTTTTGTCTTGGTCAGTTTGATGATCAATGATCAATTTAGTTCACAGACATTCCAGATGCACCATTGAAAAAAGATATCATGTTCAGCAATATTCAGGCCATTTTTTTTTATTTACTGGCACTTGGATTTGTTTCCTCTCTCCCCCATTTCCATATCATTATTCCAGATGTTAGCAGTGTTAGATCGCGGGAAAAAGAGACTCGAGACCAGTGTGACTTTCAGCTCTTTATTTAGTTCCTTGCATCAGTTCTAACCGCGGAGCCGCGGCAGCCTCTTTTATAGTGGCTGCTCGCGGCTCGCGGCCAATGACGGCTCTTTGAATCTCCCGCCGATCTGGTGGGCCAATCACAAGGTGGCAATGCAAACCAATCAGGCTCGTGCTTTTGAACCAATCAGCAAGTGTCATTTATGGACCAATCAGAAAAGGGTATTTCAAGTATGTTAATATAAAACACCCCTCCCCTCTTGGTTCAGTCCGATCTACGTTACGTAGTCCCATAAGTAGACAGGGCTTTTGTGGTGTCTACTTGACCTGCACAGCTCAGTTGTGGTGTTGTCTTCGGCTGGTTCAGACAGGATTGCTGTTTCTCCTCTCATTCTCGGTGGAACCTCCTGGAAGGGAGAGTCAGCCCTGCTGCTCCCTCCTGGTCTACCTGAGCTGGTTGAGTCGGCTCTGCCGCTCCCGTTTGGTCTCTCCGGGCTGGTTGAGTCGGCTTGGCTGCCTCTTCCAGGAGTGGCCTCGTGTTGGTTTTCCGCTGCCAGTTCCCTTCTGCCGAAGTCTTCTGCCGGTAAGTAGTTTTGGTTTCTAAATGGGCCTACCGGTGGTGTTTGTTGTTGGTTTGTTTGCTGTTGTATTATTATTGGGTTTTCTCCTCCCTTGATGTATGTTTGGTTGATCTACCCCCTCTCTGGTTTTGTTATAGTCTGTTGGAGTGATCTTTGAGTGTGTGGTTGTTGTGCATTCTTGGGGTTGTCGGTGTGTCTATTGTTCTAGGCCTTAGTTGGTCTATGTGTCTCTTCCAGCTTCTCTCATCCTCTGTTTCTAACCAGTATGACCGGGGTCCCATTATTTGAGTTATTCTAGCTGGTATCCAAAGTGAGTCCCCCATAAGGTTTTTTGCAGATACCAGATCCCCTGTTGTGAATGTGTGGTATTTACTGGAGGAGTCTGGTGGCTTTTCGGTGTTGTATGTTGGGTGTAATCTGTCCAGGTGTGAGCATAGTTTCCTGCCCATCAGGAGTTCTTCTGGGCTCTTGTTAGTCGATGTTTTCGGTGTTATATGTTGGATGGTTAGCATTTTATTGATTCTGTCTTGAATGTCACCTGTGTTTATTTTATTAATGCCTCTTTAGTATACCGAACCATGCATTCCATCCGTCCATTTGTAGCCAGGTGAGCGGGCATGGTTAGGGCATGTCATATACCCAGTTTGGCGAGGAATTTTTTGAATGACAGTGCTGTGAACTCTGGCCTGTTGTCTGAGACTAACAAGTCCGGTAACCCATGTGTTGCGAATAGTTTTCTTAGCTGTTTGATGACGGCTTCTGTCATCGTGGACTGCATGACTGTGACCTCCAACCCATTGGAGTAAGCGTCGACAATTATTAAAAATGTATATCCCTTTGTGGGTCCGGCAAAATCTATATGGATTCTCGACCAGGGCCCCCCAGGTGTCTCCCACTCGAGGGTAGGTGTGTGGGGGGGGTAGGTCTGGACTTTTGGCATTTGTTGCATGTTCCCACCCATGTCTCAATGTCTTTGTCCATCCCGGGCCACCAAACATAACTCCTGGCCAGGGATTTCATTTTGATGATACCCGGGTGTCCTTCATGTAGCATGCACAGTACTTTTTCCTGCATTATTTTTGGAATAGCAATTCTATCCCCCCACAGTATACATCCTTTCAATATCGATAGCTCAATTTGTCAGGTTTGGAAGGGTTTAAACGTGTCGCCGTCATCAGTTTCCGGCCACCCTTTTCCTACCCAGTTAAAAATCCGTGCCAGATGTCTGTCTCTAGTGGTCTCTTTTGCAATGTCTGACACGGTTATGGGTAGGTTTGGCAAGGTCTCTATTTGTAGTGTGGACGTGGTCAGTGCCAGGTCGTCTTCCAGGTCCGGCAGGGGGGAACAGCTCAGGGCATCTGCGTGTGATATGCTCTTCCCTGTCCGGTGGATTAATTGGTAGTAATATGCAGCCAGGAATTCGGACCACCTTGTCATCCGTGGTGACAATATGTTTGGGGTGGCCTTGTTCCCTGCGAGTATCCCCAGGAGTGGCTTGTGGTCGGTAATGAGTAAGAAAGTCCAACCATAGAGATACTCATGGAAACACTTTACTCCGGTGATCGCTGCTTGTGCCTCTCTGTCCAGCTGGCTATAGTTCCTCTCTGCCTTGGACAACGTCTTGGAGTAGAAAGCAATTGGTGCTTCTCTCCCATCTGGTAGTGTGTGGCTTAATATGGCCCCAGTGCCGAAAGGTGATGCATCACATGTCACTGTCAGTGGTAGGGTTTCTCTGTATTGAATAAGTACTGATTCGGATGTCAGCAGATCTTTTATTCCTTGGAACATGGCTTCTTCTCATTGGCCCCAGGTCCATGTAGCTTTCTTATCGAGTAGTCTATGCAGTGGCTCCGCTGTTGTTGCCTTCTGCGGCAAAAAGACATTATAAAAATTAATGAGTCCCAGAAATGCTTGTAATTCTGTTTTGTTTTGTGGTCTGGGGGCTTCTTTTATGGCTTTTATTTTCTTTTCAGTGGGGTGAATTCCTTCTTTGTCTTTTAGGTACCCCAGGAATTCAACTTTCTCAGTGGCCAGCTGGCATTTTTTTTTCACCTTTAGTCCCACCTCTTTAAATCTTTTTAGGACTTCCCTGAGGCGGCTTTCCAATTGGTTTTTGTTCTTAGCGGCTACCAGCATGTCATCGAAGTAGGGTACCACCCTTTTAATTCCTTTCCATCAAGCTTTGGAAAACCCCTGGGGCAACGCTGACTCTGAATTGTAATCCGTTGCATTTAAGTGCCCCCTGTGAGTCACAATGGTTTGTGCCTCCACTGTTTTGGAATCAACGGGCAATTGCTGGTATGCCTGCGCCAGATTGAGCTTTGCAAAGATTTTTCCTCCCCCCAGCAAATGTTATAGATGTTGCACCACTGGGACGGGGTATGCGCTTTGTTGTAGCGCGTGGTTAAAGGTGGCCTTATAGTCTCCACAGATTCGTACGGATCCATCTGGCTTTATTGGGGTCACAATTGGGGTTTCCCACCTCATGTGGTCTATTTGTTCCAGTACCCCCTGTGCGATGAGCTTATCCAATTGCTCAGTGATCTTTGGTTTGAGTGCAAATGGAACCCGCCATGCCTTTAACCAGATTGGTGCTATGTTTGAGTTCAAATTAAATGAAATAGGGGACCCTCGGTAACTTGCCTGACTTCCTGTCAAAAATGTCCTGGAAGTCTTTCATCAGGGTCTCCTCCCAGTCTGCCTCGGTGATGCTGTTTATGCCAGTCACTTCGATCCCCAGAGGCGCAAACCATTCTCGCCCCAGGAGGCTTGGGCAATCCCTGTCCACTATCGTCAATGGGAGGATTTCTGAGTGTTCCTTGAAGGTTATTTAAAAATGTCCAACTCCAACTATGGGGATCCTGTTCCCCTGGGAGTCCTTTAAGGTCAGTCTTCGGTTTTCTAGTTGTCTTCTTTGTATGCTGGGGATTAGTCATTTGATGGTGTTCCAGGATACCATTGACAGGTATGATCCAGAGTCCACTTCCATGTTGGCCTTCAATGTTGACAGGTACGTGTACTTTACGGGCATCTGTCGTGCTCAAATGCCCAATGGTAATTGTCTGATGGGTCTCTTCCTTTCGGTAAGGTTCACTGAGCTGCTTATTTCTGCTTTCGCGGCTCCAACATTTCCCTGTCTGTCTGTCTCTGGTCCTGGGGGGGGGGAGTGCTGTCTCGTTGCCTAGGGCTGTAGCTCTTTTTATTTTGGCAGACCCTAGCAATGTGTCCCCGTTTCTCGCAGTGGCGGCAAATAGTGTCTAGAAAACAGCACTCGGATCGGAGGTGGTTTCCTCCTCACCCGGTGCATTGGAAACATGACTTGCGTTCTCTCTTTTCTTGTCTGTACCGTTCCAACTGGAGTCTGTCTATCTCTTCCTTCTCATCATCGGTCTTGGATAAGGACTCGACGTCCTCATGGTGTGCAGTAGTGGTGGTGGTCTTTTGGTTTCCCTCTGGTTTCCTTTCTTGGTGTTAGCCTGTTTCTGCCTGTGTTTGCTAGGTCGCTGCATTCATTTTCTGCATGGTTGCGGCTGACTTCTTTGCAGCTTCATCTGCGGTTGCCTCGGCGATGGCCTCGGTAACAGTGCTGTTGGGCCGGGTCAGTAGTCGGCTCTGTAATGTGAGATCCCTCAGTCCCAGGACCACACGGTCTCTCATGGCTTCGTCCATATTGAGAAACTCACATACACCACCAATGTCCCTCAGAGCCACTACGAATTCCACAACACTCTCACCTTCTCTCTGGTCTCTTTTATAAAATTCATGTCTCCGGATGAGATTGGAGACACCCAGTGCATAATGGGCTCTCAGCAGTCAGTCCAACTCTGGCCATGCCATCTGTTTGATGTCCTGAGGTTTGGCCAATGCTTTAGCTATTTTGAACACTGTGGGCCCACAGTGTGTCAGGAACACAGCTCTCTTCCTTTTATCGGAGATCCCTTGCAGATCATTGCTCTCGAGGAACATGAGGAATCGGTCGATGTACGATTCTCAGTCCTCTGTCGTTGGGTCGAATGGTGCGGGTGGCGAGTTGCTGCTGGCCATCTCATCGGTTGGTCAGTCCTCATTGCCACGTGCTCAACTGGTCTCCTTTGTCTCAGAATCCCACCTTCATTGCCAGTGTTAGATTGTGGGAAAAAGAGACTTGAGACCAGTTTGACTTTTAGCTCTTTATTTGGTTCCTTGCATCAGTTCTAACTGTGGAGCCGTGGCAGCCTCTTTTTTAGTGGCTGCTCGCAGCTCGCGGCCAATGACAGCTCTTTGAATCTCCCGGCAATCTGGTGGGCCAATCACAACGTGGCAATGCAAACCAATCAGGCTCGTGCTTTTGATCCAATCAGCAATTTATGGACCAATCAGAAAAGGGTATTTCAAGTATGTTAATATAGAACAAGCAGGGGTGGGGTTCTACCAGTTTGGACTGGTTCAGGTGAACTGATGTTAAATTTTCATCTGGTTCGCTGAATCGGTATTTCAACTGACTGGCTGGCCCCACCCACCCCACCCCTCCCAGGAGTCTCCATGCGATGCAGGTAAGTACAGAATCTGTGTGGGGGCTCCGGGAGGGGGGAAAGGGGCCTTTCAGAAGTCCGGAAACAGATCTGTTTCCAGCTCCCCAGAGCCCGGGGGAGGCCATTTTTTGCCCTCCCAGAGGCCCAGGTGAGGCTGCTAGACCCTTGGGAGGAAAAAAAACAGCCCTCCCAGAAGTACCAGAAGTCCAGAAAAGAGCCTGTTTCCAGCCTCCGGTGGCCCTCCAGAGCCCCAGGAGAGGCTGTTTTCTCCCTCCCAGAGGCCCGGGGAAAGCCTCCGGACCCTTGGGAGGGCAAAAAATGGCTCTCCCAGAAGTTCTGGTAGGCCAGGCCCATCATGGCCATGCCCACCCAGCAACCAGGCAGTGAACCGGTTGCTGGGATTTTTGAATCCCACCCCTAGATGTTAGGCTATAGTTTCCGTGATTACCAAGTCAAGAGTGAAAGGGATTAGGGAGAGTAGATTGGGAAACACTGCTTAAGATTTTGTAAATAGTAAGTTTGTTCATTATATATCAAGTCTTCTGAACTTGCTAGCACACTCTCATAGAACATAGACTCATCGGGCTGGAAGGGATCTTGGAGGTCTACTAGTCCAACTCCCTGCCCAAAAAAGGAATCATAATCCTGTATAAATTTCTTATTATTAAACTTCACAACAGAATAAATGATAAGTGAAAGAGTTTAACCTTACTTTCTTTATATCATAACCACTCTCAGAATGGCTTCTCTTGAAACCATACTCATTTGGAAGTGAGGATTGGAAACTCTTGGAAAATTTATTTTTTTTTTATTTATTTTTTGGAAAAAAAATAAATAATTAGTCGAGAGGATTAATAGAGGCAAGTTGTCTTACTGTAGTTCCATGATCTGGTCATCATTCTGAAATTGTTGCAGACTTGGGGTGTAATATCATGGCCCATTAGTTATTATTTAGATTTAGATCCCACATTTTTCCAGGAGCAAAGGCAACTTATTGGATGCTCTCCTATCATACCTAACAAGCCAGTAATTTGGAAGAATCCAAAGCCTACTATCCTTTTGGCTTCTCCCGTGAGAATTGAACAATGGTCCATCTGTGTTGTGCTATTCATAAGAAGGAACAATACCAAAGGTGTTTCTAGTCAACTGTTGAAACTGGGCACTGTTGACATTGATTCCTTAATTTGGGTCTAATGAGATATGGGTTGATAAGGCTTTTGATCAAGGTTTTTGTACTTTATATGATGTCAAAGGAGGAATACATACCATTCAGTCTTGGAAAGCTATCTCCAGTGTGCAATTTTATTTTGAAATTTTCAAATGATTGTTTAGAGCAAATGTTGATGGAGTCTAGGCAGTTAATCAGCATTTCTTCAGAGTTATTTTCAAACACTTTCCTTTTTCTAAATTTTCCTTTTGACAAATTAAGGGGATTCTGATGCATTGAACCACTACTCAGGTGACCTTGAGGACACAGACAAACCTCCAAGTGGCCTCAACGACTCTCGAAAAGAATGCAAATTATCAACTGTCTGCAAGGACTATAAATCCGTCCATTCCCCACCATCCAATGAGAGCTGAAGAAGCTTCTTGGATGAGTAGTGAAATGTCTTCAGAGAAAAACAAGGAAGTCCAGTTGCCTCTTGAAAAAGCACCTTTGGGACAACCATGACCTGGATGACTGAGAATCTTCATTTGTGTAACAAATAACTGACTGCAATGCATATATGTCCTTAAAACTTGGAATAGCCAGCAATCTTATTTTTTTCAATGGAGCTATTTCAATAAATGAATCAGCACCAGCCTGCTGTATTCTGAAGTAGCTGAAGTTTCTGAAAGCTGTCCACATAGCAAAGGAATATGTCATAATAGTTAACTCAGATATCTCCTAGAAATATATATGGCAATTGCTGAAATTTGGACAGTCTTCTGAGGATGTGAAAGTTGTACAGCAGCTTTTACTTCAGCCCATGTCACACTGCACCAACGGATGGAAAGAGGATGTAAAACAGAGAGAAACACTCGCCATCCATTGGTTAACGCAATGCTTCCGTTCTGTACTCACTGCGTCCGTTTTTCATCCTTTCTATCCGTCCAGCATCTGTCTATTGACATTTCATCCGCTCAAAAAGTTTTGAGCTGCACAAAACTTTTTGATGGGAAAATGTATCCAACGCGTCCGTTAGACATCCGGTATGCATACGGGGAACATCCGTTCTACATCCATCATCATCCATTACGCATCCACTATATCTGCTAGGCATCCGCTGCGCATCCGCGCAATTCAAATCCGCTCCAGTGGAAAACAGACACAGGGAGGAAGCGAAATGGACGCGGAACGGACACAAAGCGTTAGTAGCACGGATGGAGAAAGGATGAAAGAGGATGCAGCTCACATACAAAGTATTAAAACAGAAAAAAATGTTTGCAGAGGGGACCTATCTCGGATATTTAGGATGTCTGCAGGATGTCTAGAGGATGCAAAAGGACACCCAGTGGAAAACCTATATTGCCTATAAAAAGGGGGAGGAACTCACCTGGGTCTCACTTTCAGTCCATCAGCCCTGCGGTGCAGACCACTTCAGCCTTGCTCTTGCTCTTGCTCTTCCACAGCATCCAGTCACCTCCACTATGGATCGTAACATACTCCTTTTGGTAGCCACCATCGTTCTACAACAGTGCGAAGCCATCTACAGGCTCTTTCACCTATTCTACGTGAAGAAAAGGAGGCAGCCAAGAAGTGTCTGGGTCCGAAGTTGGATTACCAGAAGAGCAGAGTACAGACTGTATAACAAGCTGATGGTGGAGCTGAGGAACGAAGACCCTCGTGCATTCCAGAACTTCATGAGGATGCCTCCAGCCATGTTTCACGAAGTTGTGGAGCGGCTGAGCCCCAGGTTGACCAAGGCAAACACCAACTTCCGGCCCAGCCTGGACCCTGGGCTCAAGGTGGCACTGACTCTGTGCCACCTGGCCTCCAGGACCACGTACAGGAGCATGCAGTACGGCTGGAGGGTGCCACACAACACCATCAGCATTGTGGTCAGAGAAGTGGTGCAGTCCATCATCAAAGAATACCTGGAGGAACTCCTCCAGTGCCCCTCCACTGAAGAAGGCTAGAAGAAAGTTGCAGAGCAGTGGTATCAGAAGTGGAATTTCCCCACACCATTGGAGCCATAGATGGCAAGCACGTGGCCTGCAAAGCACCAGCCAAGTCAGGGTCCACTTATTTCAACTACAAGGGCTTCTTCAACATCATCCTCTTTGCCATGGTCAATGCTGACTACAAGTTCATGTACATCGATGCTTCAGGCACCGGCTCATCTTCAGATGCCCAGGTATAAAACGCCAGTCACCTCAAGGAGGGGCTGGAATGCAACCTCATCATGGGCTTCCCAGATCCAGACCCCCTGCCCAACGACACACAAGATGTGCCCTACTTCATCGTGGGGGATGACGTCTTCTCCCTCAGAACCTACCTCATGAAGCCCTACACCTCCAGATGCCTCACCTGTGAAGAGAGGATCTTCAACTACAGGCTGTCCAAGGCAAGGCGGGTGGTGGAGAATGCCTTTGGCATCCTGGCCAATAGGCTCCAGGTACTTCTCACCACCATGCAGCATTGCCCAGAGACCGTGAGGAGGATCGTGGAAGCTTGCTGCATCCTGCACAATCTCATGTGAACCCGCTACCCAGTGTTGCAGAACAGGCTCGTGGACCTCCAACAAGGCAAGGGGACATGGAGCCTGGTGAATGGAGGCAAGGGCGAAACCTGATAGACACTGTGGATGTGCAAGGCCCCAACAGGGAAGAAGCAGTTCAACCTCCTGAAACACTGGTGCAACTCCCCAGCTGGAGCAGTGGAGTGGCAAGAGAGGATGATAGATGCTTAATGGATGCTTCCTTCAGCCTGTCTCATCACACGGATGAAAATGGGCCATGTATGTTGGGTGGACCAACAATGAACAGGGCATTTCATAAAGAGTTGTGTTTATGTTGACATGTGTGGATGATTGATTACATTATTATTGATAATAAAGGGCCATAGGTGTGGCACCTGGAAGGGTGGCCCATACAGTCCCACTATGCTTGCACTGGAGGTTTATCTATCCCACAGATATTACCCATCCCAAAGGTATCCCTGCCCATCCCACAGGTATCCCTGCCCATCCCACAGCTATTACCCATCCCACAGGTATCACAGCCCATCCCACTGCTATCCTAACCCATCCCACAGGTATCCCTGCCCATCCCACTGCTATCCTTACCCATCCCACAAGCATGCAAAGGCTTAAGCCATTTCTAAAAGTTTCCACCAAGACTTTATTTAATAAAATAAATGAAGCAAGTGTGTGAAGCAAAGATAATCTTTATTAATAACAAGCTGTAAAAGAAAAATGACCCAAGTGTCCCAAGCAAAGATAAAGTCAACAGGTAGCCACCCAGTCTCTGGCACTTTTCTCAGTCACTCTGAGGCGTGCCCATAGTCTCAGAGGTGAAGGGTCCATGTGCTGTGGAGGTGGCTGCTGCTGGAGTGCTGGACTGAGGCGCCATTGGGGTGCCTGGCCCCGAGAGGACAACAGGGGACGGTGTGTGGAGGAAGCTCTCAGAGAGCTGGCTCAGTCTTGTGATGTTGAGAGCCCCTTCCTCCAGGACATGGGGTGTCAGCCCCAATACCGATGACAGAAGTTCTGAGGCCAGGCTTGGCTGTGGGAGGGAGGAAGGAGTGTAGTGGGGATGTCTGATCTGCAGCTGAGCGAGGTGAGGCGTGGATGGCATCTGTGGCATGGGTGGCATCTGTGGCATGGGTGGCATCTGTGGTGTGGGTGGCATCAGTAGCGTGGCTGGCATCGGTGGTGTCGGTGGCATCGGTGGCATCGGTGGCACCGGTGGCGTTTGATGTACCTGTTCCTAGACTGGGAAGGGCTGCCTGTGCTGCTGGAGCTCCTGGTAGACGTAGCCTTGGTAGGGGAGAGCCTGTGGAAAGCCTTGGAAGGGCAGTGACATCACCTGGGGTGGAGGAGCAGTCCTGGACTGGGTGGGAGCAGGTTCATCTTGGTCTGGAGGGTTGTGAAGAAGATCCGACATGTTCATGAGGGCCTGGTTGACGTACGTTATGAAGGGCTTGCGGTTGGAGGATGGGGCGTCGGTGTGTACCAGCTGAGAGAGGAGATCTACGCTGCTTCTGATGGTGTCCCTGATCTCCAGCAGGAAAGTGCGGCTCTGCCCCTCCGGTCTGCCTCTCTGCCTGCTTTCTGTGGAGGTGGAGCTGGGGGTGGATGTGGGTTGTTCTCTGGTGGAAGTGCCCTCTCCTTGCTCCTTGAACTGCATCAGGGGTTCCTCCACGTGCTCCACCACGGAGAGTGCAGCTGTCGGGGGGGTCTCCGTCATGGCACGCTCCACAGATACCTGCCTGGACACAGGAGCTGACTCTTGGCTGGAAGAGAACTGGCTCTCTGCGGGCTGCCTGAGAGAGAGGGTTGTCAGAGGGGCTGCTCCTCGGTGGCAGACCTCACGCTCCAAGAAGCTGCACTTGGCCATCACGTAGGACTCTCAGTCCGTCAGCTTGATCGTGGCCTGGCCAGATTTCTTGAGGTGCAGCTTCCCGTACCAGGTGTGCATGTGCTTCCACCAGCCGAGGAGCACCTGCAAAGTGTAGCCCAGGCTCTCCGCCTTCTCTCTCCAAGTAGTCTCTCTTCCTCTTGGTGTCTCGATAGAGCCTGTATCCCTTCCACCAAAGATACTCATTCTCCCTCAGCCATTCCAGCACCTCCTCCTCATGTTCCTCTTCGATGGAGTATTGCCTCCTCTCCCGTTCATGTGCATGCCTCTTCCTCCCTCTGGCAGTCCCATATGGGCCCTCGTCAAAAGGGCTTCGAGGTTGTAGGGGCTGCTCCTCCACACCACCAGAAGCAGCACCAGCAGCAACAACAACAGTAGTAGCAAAATCAGGACCAGCAGGACCAGCACCAGCACCAGCACCAGCACCAGCAGCACCAGCAGGACCAGGAACACCAGCAGGACCAGGAGCACCAGGAGCACCAGCAGGACCAGGAGCAGCACCAGCAGAGTAAGCACCAGCAGAAGCACCTGCACCAGGAGCAGCACCAGCAGAGTAAGCACCAGCAGAAGCACCAGCACCAGGAGCAGCATCAGCAGAAGCCCCAGCACCAGCAGAGTCAGCCCCAGCAGCAGAAGCCCCAGCAGAAGCAGAGTCAGGGCCAGGGGGTGGGAGGGTGGCCCTGTCCCTCTTGCCAGGGCTGGCAGCAGATGCCACAGGCTTCCTCTTCTTCCCCATGGCTGTTGTTTGGCTGGCTGGCTGGCTGGAGCTGTGTCTGGCAGCAGGTCTTTCCTCTGAATGGTGACCTGCTTGCGAGCTGCTTCCCTTTATATCTGCGGGGCTGACGCAATGCATTATCCCCGCATGCGCAGTGAATGCTCTACATCTGCTAGGCATCCGCTAGGCTTCCGCTAGGCTTCTGCTCTAAATCCACTGTATCCGCTCAGCATCCGCTCTTTCCGCTGCGTGTCTGCTTCGCTGTGCTCCCCCGGAAGCCTTGCGGATGTGCCATCCGCTCTCATCCACTTCCATCCGCTAGGCTTCCGTGGAGCATCTGCTTTCCCTCTGGCTACGTCCTCCCCCTGTCCGTTCCTTTCTGTTGTTGTCCGCTCTGGTTATGCAAATTCGGGGCACTTTTGAAAGCAGATAACAACGGATGGAACATTTTCTCGTCCGCTGTGTTCTTTTTACAAACGTTTTGCATCCGTCGGCCAATGTGACAGGCCCTTTACAAACCTGTCTTTTAATTAACACTTTTAATTAACACTTCTGCCTCCTCTGTATTAAGTTTCAGTTTGCTTATCCTTATCTAATTCATTATCACCATCAGGTACTGATGTACAGCTTAATCAGTTTTCTTGGAAAAGAAGAGGAGAGAAAAGAATACAGTTGGGTGTTTCTTCTGTACCATCCCATTCTGAGTTAAAATGTTCCATCCTTGATTTCTTTTTTTTAACTTATTTTTGCATGAAACCTTTTCAATAAAACAGAGTTATTTGTTCAATAAAACAACAATAAAACAGGACCAAAAAGCAATCTGATCCAAGTGATGTAAAAAAAAATCACTTGGTTTTGTTATCTATGATTTTATGTATGTCAGTAGCACCATCCACCACAATAGGAGCCTCTATGACAAGAAGGTGTTTACAATCACTCGCATTAAAAATAGATCCAGACAGAAGCTTGTCCTTGTCAATCATAAATTATTAACCTTGGCCTTTTGTTAAAAGATCTTGGTTACAAAGCTATTCTTTGCATTAACAGCTTTATTTCCTTCTAATCTCTGCTGGAAAGCATCTGTGGATAAATTTACATGATGAAGTTCATGGCATTGCATTTTGTCAGTACATCTGTTATGTTTGCATTCCATGTCAGAGTATTTGTTGTTGGTGAGGAAATGGTTATCATTTAGAAGAATAGTCTATCATTTGTACACATTTTTTTTAATTATATCATTTTAAATATCCAGTTGTCCATAAAGAAGTTATTATCAGTCTTGTGTTCCCTTTCCCCCCCATTCCTCCTGAATCCAATACTTCAGCATTATATGAAGCCTATTCTATTATGGACACTAAAAAAAAAAGGCTATCTTAGGAAACATTTGTGCTATTTTTGCATACCTCACTCACATTTACTCAATGGAAGAACTTTATTACTATATAGGTTGATAGTGGCAAGAATCCTATAAGAACAAAAAATAGAAAGACACATTAGTTCCCACAATGGCAGAATGGATTAAAAGAGTCAACTTTGCCATCTTCACCAACTGATGGAGTTGGCAGAGATGGCAACATTGATTGCCTTAATTATCCTGTTTTGTTTCTACTAGGAAAGCACTTCTGGAGTGTATGCTGAAAACAGAAAAAAAATAAAACTTTGATTTCAGGTTTTGATGATCAGATTAATTTTGTAGAAATGTTTTTTATCTATGAGAAATATAAAACAAAAAGTTGAGGTGGAACCTTTGTTTTGTACTCAATTACATTAAAAAAAAGTCAGAAGTCACTGCTCTTCCCCCCCCCCCCCAAATATCTGTGCAATTTTCCTCATTCTCTTTTTTCTTTTCTTTTTGGATCTTTGTTTCTATTTATAATATAAAATAAACTTTAATAAGATTCTTTTAAATAATCATTTACCCAATTTAATAATACCTCAATTATAAGAAGGTAACAGCAATTATATTTGTATGGAAATCAGTGGCCCTGCAAATGATAGTGTTCTATATGTAAACTGGGTTACTGCAAAATATGCAAACCTGATTGGTTAACTAAAGTAAGCATTGGATTGGTTCACTAGGAACCAATCCAAATCAACTGAAAAAGGCGGCAAATTCAAACAGCTGCCATTGGCTACAAGCCGGCAGGCTAGCCTGTGTAAAAGACTGCTGTGGTTTCAGCCAAATGTTCCGTTCACTGACTAATTAAGAATAAAGACTTGTTGTTGTTGGAACCTGGTCTACCTCGTGTTTTTCCGAACAAAACACTGGCGACAAGGGTGGGATTGTCCTAAACGTGAGACCTGCACGCGAGAAGTCCAGACGGCGACGAAAATGCCTGGAAACAACGCACCTCCCGCACCCTTCAGTCCCAATGAAGAAGATTGGGAGTCCTATGCAGACCATTTCCAAATGTACTTGGAGAGTAATGAGATGGAAGGAATCTCAGAGCAGCGTAAGAGGGCTGTGTTCTTAACACACTGCGGACCTACGGTTTTCAAGATGGCAAAGGCTCTGGCAAAGCCCCGAGATGTCAAACAACTGACGTGGCCAGAACTAAAACGAATTCTGAAAGCCCACTACGCCCCGATGGTGTCTAATTTAATAAAGCGACATGAATTTTACCGCAGAGACCAGAGAGAAGGAGAGACCGTCGCCGATTTCGTTGCTGCCCTTAGACAAATAGGGGGTGAGTGCGATTTCCTGAACATTGACGAAGCAATGAGGGATCGCGTAGTGTTGGGTTTAAGAGACTCGACCACACAGAGTAAATTACTCAACAAGCCCAACATCACCGTAACCGAAGCCATCGCGGAAGCCACAGCCGCTGAAGCCGCGAAAAAATCGGCTGTCACAATGAAGAAGATGAACACACACAACGAAGAAACAAACCCAACCAAAGACAAAAAACAGTCTACCACCATCACCCACTACGAAGAGTATGGCGAAACACCCGAGTCGAGCGAAGAAGACGACGAGGTCCACCGTTTATTCGCGAACAAAAAAAGAGCGCGAAAGAAGGAATTGGCGGGAATGCGCTGGCTGCGGAGGAAACCATTCCCGAGCCGAATGCAGATTTCTCGATGCCATCTGCAGACATTGCAAGAAATGAGGGCATATCGAGAAAGTCTGCAGGAACAAAAAAAGCTACAGCCCAATGAGACGCAGAAATTCCCCAACACAAGCTGAGCCAAAACGAACTGAGAGAAAGTGGCAACAAGAGAAGCGAGCCAATACACACCAAACTGTCACTATAGAAAGCACTCAGACGGAAAGCGGGAAGAAAGTTAAAGTAATTGTAAATATTGAAGGAAAGCCTTGCAAGATGGAAGTGGACTCGGGATCTTTCCTTTCAATGGTATCTTGGGACACCATAAAACAACTAGTCCCAGGTATCGAATCCAAGGAACTTCAGAAGCAGCAACTAACCCTCAAAGACTACCAGGGAAACCAAATCCCTGTAGTCAGCATGGGACATTTCCGAGTCGCATACAAACAGTATGTTAAAGTGCTACCGCTGACCATAGTTGACCGAGACAGACCAAGCCTCCTGGGTATCGAGTGGTTCGCACCATTGGGCATCGGGATGACCGGAATAGACCAAGTAACCACAACCGGCTGGGAAGAAGACCTCATCCAGGAATTCCAGGACGTGTTTGACGACTCACTTGACAAGTATCAGGGAAATCCTATTTCCTTTAGTCTGAACCCCCAAATAACACTGCGGAGACTAAAAGCCAGGCGAGTTCCTTTTGCACTAAAGGCAAAGATAGAGGAACAGCTAGACAAATTAATAGCCCAAGGGGTACTAGAACCTGTGGACCATGCCAAATGGGAAATGCCTATAGTTACACCTATTAAACCAGACGGGTCCGTTAGAATCTGTGGTGACTATAAGGCTACCCTGAACCACGCATTGCAACAGAGCGCATACCCGGTGCCAGTAGTCCAACATTTACTACACTCCCTGGAAAAAGGAAAATTTTTTGCTAAACTCGACCTAGCGCAAGCTTATCAACAGCTCCCAGTGGACCCAGAGACGGCTGAAGCACAGACTATAGTTACCCACAAGGGTGCTTTTAAGTGTAACAGACTCCAATTTGGAGTGAGTGTAGCACCAGGCGAATTCCAGAGTCTAATGGAGCGCCTCCTAAATGGCATACAAGGAGTCGTACCATATTTTGACGACGTCCTCATCTCAGCCAAAGATGAAGCTCAACTTAAAGACAGACTTAAAAAAGTACTCACTAAATTTAGAGATTCTGGCCTCAAAGTAAAAAAAGAAAAGTGTTGCCTAAAAAAAAATAGCGTCGAATTCCTGGGCTATTTAATAGACGGAGAGGGTATACACCCTACAGACAAAAAAATTAAAACTATCAATGAAGCGCCAGAACCAAGAAACAAAACTGAACTACAAGCATTTCTTGGACTGATAAATTTTTATAATGTATTCCTACCAAATAAAGCCACAATAGCAGAACCATTACACCGTTTATTGGACAAGATAGCAATTTGGATTTGGGGTCATAGAGAGAAGAACTCCTTCCAAAAAATTAAAAATTTGCTAACATCAACAAACGTTCTCATTCAATTTAGCAACACATTGCCATTGAGGGTGACCTGCGACGCTTCGCCATTCGGAGTCGGTGCCATCCTGAGCCACCAACTGCCTGATGGCAGAGAGGCACCCATTGCATATTACTCAAGGACCCTGTCTAAAACCGAGAGAAACTACAGCCAACTCGACAGAGAAGCTCTAGCAATTGTCGCTGGAGTGAAACGTTTCCACGAGTACCTCTATGAGCGGACTTTTCAAATTATAACAGACCACAAACCGCTAATGGGAATTTTGGCAGGAAACAAGCCAACACCAAATATCCTTTCTCCGAGAATGACCAGATGGTCAGAGTTCCTAGCAGCCTATTCCTACACATCGACCAGGGAAACAAATTTCCCATGCGGACGCTTTGAGCAGAGCACCCTTACCAGCAACCGAGGAAGACCTGGCACGAGCGATGACAGCATTACAAATAGAGACTTGCCCCGATCTACCCATATCAGCTTATGATGTTGCCAGAGCCACCGCGAAAGACTCATTGACTGCCCGCGTTCTTAGCTGGTAGGTAAAGGCTGGCCGGAAAATCAAAAAACTGAAAACTTTAAACCTTTCCAGACCAGACAGACTGAACTTTCTATTCAAAAAGGGTGTTTATTGTGGGGTGATCGGGTAGTCATTCCTAACAAACTACAACCCAGGGTACTTAGGATGTTACACGAAGGACACCCGGGAATTGTAAAAATGAAAAGCCTTGCTAGAAGTTATGTTTGGTGGCCGGGTATTGATAGGAACATAGAATATTGGGTAAGCTCGTGCAACAAATGCCAGGGAATTAGACCGTCCCCGCCTAAAGCACCCATTAGAGACTGGGAAACCCCGTGAGGCCCTTGGTCAAGAATCCACATTGATTTCGCGGGTCCTACCAAGGGGCATACATTCCTGATTGTTGTTGATGCCTATTCTAATTGGCTAGAAGTAAAAATCATGCCATCAACGACAACAGAAACTGTAATTAAACAACTAGACAACCTTTTTGCCACCCATGGTCTATCGGACGTCCTCGTATCAGATAATGGGCCACAGCTAACCAGCCTACAATTCGAGCAATACCTAGCCTCCCTAGGTATAAGACATGCCCTGACCGCGCCAGCTCACCCGGCTACAAACGGCAGGGCTGAGAGAATGGTCCGGTTTACCAAAGAGGGGTTAGAAAGAATGGACACCGGAGATGTCCAAAAGGAAAATAAACCGATTGCTCACACTCCAGCATATAACACCCAGTACGACGACCAACAAATCCCCAGCAGAATTACTCATGGGGAGGAAATTAAGATCACACCTTGATAGGTTGCACCCAAATTTTACGCCAGAAAACCCTCCCGACTCCTCTACACGATTTAGAAGATTTGAAATAGGCGATTTGGTTTACACTAAAAACTTCACTGGGGACCCTGTATGGCTACCAGGACAAATCACGCAAATAACAGGCCCCAAATCCTACCGGTTAACAATTGACGATGGCAGGGAATGGAAGCGGCACATAGACCAGCTCCGTTCCCGAAACATAGAACGAAATACAGACATACACCCATACGTTAAAAAAACCAGTGAATGGCAAACCAAGGTGGGGGGGGATATGCGAGAAATAAATAAAGAACCGTTACAAACAAAACCCGAAGAGATTAACAAACAAAAAGAGCAAATGAAAGACTCACTGTTTGAAGAGACTTGCGGGAAGAGCCCATCGGAAGGGGACAGCCAGGCCAGCTCGACCTGCCCGAAGGAAACTGGAGGGAGCGGCAAAACCACCGGCCTAAGAAACTCAGGCGGCAGTAGAATGGCTGACTCACCCTTCCAGACGGTTCCAGAGAGAGGGACGGACAACACAGCAGCCCCATCCGAACCGGTCGAAGTCTCTGCCAAAAATGAACTGTGCAAGTCCAGTCGAGTCAGGAGAAGCCCCGCCTACCTGCGCAACTACGTCACCACGTAGGACTGAACTAAGAGGGGAGGGGTGTTCTATATGTAAATTGGGTTACTCCAAAACATGCAAACCTGATTGGTTAACTAAAGTAAGCATTGGATTGGTTCACTAGGAACCAATCCAAATCAACTGAAAAAGGCGGCAAATTCAAACAGCTGCCATTGGCTACAAGCCGGCAGGCTAGCCTGTATAAAAGGCTGCCGCGGTTTCAGCCAAATGTTCCGTTCACTGACTAATTAAGAATAAAGACTTGTTGTTGTTGGAACCCGGTCTACCTCGTGATTTTCCGAACAAAACAGATATTGTGTTGTCTGTTGCAATGGGCAAAACCTGCAATGAAAGATTTTGATCCAGGCACCACTCATCATCTCGCAGATTTTAAACCACCTCTTCCCATGGATGCACATGAAATAAAATGAGTAAACAATATTCACCAAGCTGTTTGCTTAATAGCCCTGTGTATTTCCAAAGATGAAAATGCATTTTATTTTGTTTGGCTCACATTGTCTCTAAAAACAAATTGCTTGTTTACTTAATGTAAACAACAGCACAGCAACTGTATCTATTGCTTGCTGTCAGATTTTGGACAGTATGCTATGCATTTAGAAAACCTAATTATAATGTACTATCGATTGGCAGGTGGATCTGCAGATCTGCTGTGAAAGAAAAGTCTTATTTTTCCAAAACTCAGTTTGCTTTCATCTAATTACTCCATGTGAGCTATCTGTAGACACATGTAAGTTCTTCAACAATTAGGGACAAAATTCCTTAGAAAGATATTAAGACAGATCTCACTTTTTAGCATTAGAAGTGAAACTTTGCTCAGTCTTTCTAGGTATTTGCATCGTTCCATGTTTCATACATTCATATGAAATATATCTTTTTTTTAATCTAGCAGAAGTCGAAGTTGTGGGATGATGCACATCTTCCCTTAGAAATGCAATCTATCATTTTAGAATGAAGTAGGCAATTTAGGATATGCACACTGGCTTCCAAGTAAGGAGCTGATATAGTTGAAGGCTGAAGAATATTTTCAATAAATTTGTTATAGCAACCGGTGCTATGCAAGAACAGCAGTGTATTTCAAAACACTCATGTGACATCATTATTTCATGAGCTGCTCTAGATTCCCATAGGCCTCTGGGTGGTACTAATAAATAGCAATAGCACTTAGACTTATATACTACTTCACAGTGCTTTACACGCCTCTCTAAATGGTTTACAAAGTCAGCATATTCCCTCCAACCATCTGGATCCTCATTTTACCAACCTTGAAGGATGGAAGGCTGAGTCAATCTTGAGCTGGTCAGTATCAAATTTCTGGCAGTTGGCAGAGTTAGCTTGCAATTCTGCATTCTAACCACTGCACCACCAAGGCTCTAAATGGCAAGGGGTCAGGTTATTTGCAGGACTGCATTTCTCTGATTATTTGAGTGTGTCGCATTTGGTAGCAAGGGGTGAGAATGCTGTGCCTTCTCTTTTGTTGCTCTTGCCCTGAGGAATTGCCTTCTCTCTCTGAAGCTCAGACGATATGATAAAAGTTGAGAAAGTCTGCCTTTTCTCTTCCTGAGTTGGACCAAGATAGGAAGTGAACTTGTTCTGCCTAGTATGCTCAACCTCAGCTAAATATATAATAATATTGTTATATTGATTTTATTCAGTTTTTCCCCCTTTGTATAATTACTGTTTCTGATTTTGATAGATTCTGGATATTCTGTCCAGAGTCATAATTATGAGTAGAGTGACCTTATAAATTTTATAAATAAATAAATAAATACATAAATAAATAAATAAATAAATACAGGTAGTCCTCGACTTATGATCAGAATTTAGCCTAATGTTTTTGTTGCTAAGTGAGACATGTGTTAAGTGAGTTTTGCCCCATTTTATGACCTTTCTTGTCATTGGTTTTAAGTGAATCTCTGCAGTTGTTAAATGGCCATACAGTTGTAAAGTGAATCAGGCTTCCCCCTTGACTTTGCTTGTCACAAAGTCGCAAAAGGGGATCACATGACTCCAGGACACTGCAACTGTCATAAATGTGAGTCAGTCCTCAAGCATCACAATGTAAATCACATGGCCATGGCAATGTTCATGAGTGTGGCCATAAGTTACCTTTTTCAGTACCATTTTAATTTTGAACGGTCACAAAGTGAGTTGTTGTAAGTCGAGGTCTACTTGTAATAAGCTAGCACTAATGATACCTGTTGAGGTAATTCCCCATTAGGAGAATAAGCATACACAGGGAGACGTAGTGAGAGTGGTGAGGAATAACACACAACCAGCATACAGATACACTGTATAGTAAAATGTAGGCTTTTACTTCCAGTAAACAGTTAAGCAAAGTTCAACAAACAGTCCAAGTCATTCATGGTTAAAGCAGTCAGTTTTCAGTCCAGGGATAATCCAAAATATCAAAGTCCAGTATCAAAACATTTCAGTAAGAGACTCACATCAA
Organism: Laticauda colubrina; assembly: GCA_015471245.1. Taxonomy (NCBI): domain Eukaryota; kingdom Metazoa; phylum Chordata; class Lepidosauria; order Squamata; family Elapidae; genus Laticauda; species Laticauda colubrina. Next base: position 14,587,581 of record BLBF01000003.1, read on the forward strand.
ATCCAAGAATAACGATGATCAGCAACAATCAATAGGGAAATGCAGAAATGGCAACACTCTCCAGAAACAACAGAACAGAACAACCCAGGTTCCGGCTTCATCTTATGGCCGTTTGAGGAACCACACCCAATTATAATTTTAGCATTCCCTTAAAGAAACAATATTAAAATGTCTATCCTGGTTTATATAATTTCCAACCCAACTGTTAGGTGACTTACATTCCTAACAATACCATCCAGAAGGTGGCCCAGATATCACAGCACTTTTATTAATGCTGTGCCAAAGTGTGTATTCTCCCACTGCATTGCAGGAAGCTATGTACGGGTTGCTTCTTTCCCCATCTGATTAAATTGTCAAGGAATTATTTCAGGACCTATTTAAAAAAAACCTATTTCATTGTGATTATAGAACCCTGGTTGTGAACCTATGGTATGCCTGCTGGAAGTGGCCTGCAGAGCCATTACTGCGAGACCTCACCCAGAAAAGGTCTACTGCACATGCGTGTGCGCCACCTGCCCACCAGCTGATTGTTGGGTATCTGGCATGCAGGTGCAGTGGTGCGGCAGTGTAGCAGTGCACAGGAGACACTTGTGCATGCGCAGAGGCATGAGGTAGGCGTAGCGGGTCACACACACATGCACAGAAGCATGCAGCATGGGTCGCATGCACAGGAGGCATGGGGGGCATGCACATTGCCTTCTGGGTGATGGCACATGAGCACGAGCAGACAAGCGCACACACAGTTATCAGCATGGGAGCCCAAAAAGGTTAGCCACCACTGTCATAGAATCTTACAAATGCAGAAAGCAGCAGGATTTTGTTTTGCTTTTAAATTTGCCAGTGAGTGATTGGAAAATCGTACACATCACTTAAAAAATAAACAGAAGTAGAGATGTATGGAGTCAGTGTAAATCAAATTACTTTCTGCCTTTGGATGCTAAATTTATACTGCAGACATTTAATGAAATGTCTCGACCTAAAGCTGCTGGGCTAGATACAGATAGAAGATTTACACACTTATGGAAAAGTGCTGAAACATTTGGGTGTTTTCTTGCCTTTCATAATAACATGCCCAACAGATTGCAGCAAAGTTGGACTTTCCTCAGAGGCTGTTTCCCTTGTGCAGGGCTCCAGGAAGAAATGTGATGAACATGTTGTGCAAATGGTCCTTCCTGAAGACCAAGTCCCAGAGTAGTTTGCTGAATTTTTACTCTGCTAAAATTTGGGAGAAGAGATATTTAATGTCCATCATTCGATTTATGTAAAAGAAAAGGCCTGGCTCATCTTGAGATTAAAAGAATGACATTGTTGGGATTTTCTTTCTAGATTATAAATAGATTCCACTGATAGAGTTTATTTAAGTATGATTTCCTTAATAGATCACAGTGCTCTCTCTCATAGATCACAAATGGAAGTCAAAAACGGAACACCTCATGATACAGCTCAGCAGTGGGATCCTACCTGTTCCACCATCTAAAGGCCCTATCGCACTGGCCGACGGATGCAAAAAGTTTGTAAAAAGGACACAGCAGATGAGCAAAATGTTCCATCCATTGTTATCCGCTCTCAAAAGTGCCCCAAATTTGCATAACCAGAGTGGACAACAAGAAAAGGAAAGGACAGGGGGAGGACGTAAGACGAATGGAAAGCAGATGCTCCACGGAAGCCTAGCGGATGGAAGCGGATGGGAGCGGATGGCACATCCGCAAGGCTTCCGGGGGAGCACAGCAAAGCGGACGCGGAACGGAAAGAACGAATGCTGAGCGGATGCCGAGCGGATGAAGCGGATGCAGAGCAGAAGCCAAGCGGAAGCCTAGTGGATGCCTAGCGGATGCCTAGCGGATGCCAAGCGTTCACTGCACATGCAGGGAGGATGCATTACGTCACCCCCGCAGATATAAAGGGAAGCAGCTCGCAAGCAGGTCACCATTCAGAGGAAAGACCTGCTTCCAGACACAGCTTGCCAGCCAGCCAGACAGCCAGCCAGACAGACAGCAACCCAACAAACATGGGGAAGAAAAGGAAGCCTCAGCCATCTGCTGCCAGCCCTGGCAAGAGGGACAGCCCCACCCTCCCACCCCCAAGCCCTGACTCTGCTTCTGCTGGGGCTTCTGCTGCCCGGGCTCGATCTTCTGGTGCTGGGGCTTCTGCTGATGCTGCTTCTGGAGGTGGTGATTCTGCTGATACTGCTTCTGGTGGTGGTGCTTCTGGTGGTGCTTACTCTGCTGATGCAGATTCTGGTGGTGGTGCTCCTGCTGATGCTGCTCCTGGTGCTGGGGCTTCTGCTGGGGCTTACTCTGCTGGTGCTGCTCCTGGTGCTGGTGCTTCTGCTGGTGCTTACTCTGCTGGCGCTGGTCCTGGTCCTGCTGGTCCTGCTGGTGCTTACTCTGCTGGCGCTGCTCCTGGTCCTGCTAGTCCTGCTGGTGCTCCTGGTCCTGCTGGTGTTCCTGGTCCTGCTGGAGCTCCTGGTCCTGCTGGTGCTCCTGGTCCTGCTCCTGGTCCTGCTGGGGCTGCTGGTGCTGCTGCTGGTCCTGCTGGTCCTGCTTTTGCTGCTACTGTTGTTGTTTGCTGCTGTTTGCTGCTGCTGCTGCTAGTGGTGTGGAGGAGCAGCCCCTACAACCTCGAACCCCTTCTGATGAGGGCCCATATGGCCCTGCCAAAGGGAGGAAGAGGCAGACGCGTGAACGGGAGAGGAGGCAATATACCATAGAAGAGGAACATGAGGAGGAGGTGCTGGAGTGGCTGAAGGAGAATGAATATCTTTGGCGGAAAGGACACAGGCTCTTTCAAGACACCAAGAGGAAGCAGGCTGCTTTGAGAGAGAAGGCGGAGAGCCTGTGCTACACTTCGGAGGTGCTCGGCTGGTGGAAGCACATGAACACCTGGTACGGGAAGCTGCACCTCAAGAAATCTGGCCAGGCCGCGGTCAAGCTGACGGACTGAGAGACCTACGTGATGGCCAAGTGCAGCATCTTGGAGGGTGAGATCCGCCACCAAGGAGCAGCCTCTCTCACAACCCTCTCTCTCAGGCAGCCTGCTGAGAGCCAGTCCTCTTTTGGCAAAGAGTCAGCTCCTGTGTCCAGGCAGGAATCTGTGGAGCATACCACGACGGAGACCCCCCCGACAGCTGTACTACCCGTGGAGGACCCCCTGACGCAGTGGGAGAAAGGAGACGGCACTTCCACCACAGCCCAACCCGCATCCACCCCCAGCTCCACCTCCACAGAAAGGAAGAGGGGCAGACCGGAGGGGCAGAGCCACACTGTCCTGATGGAGATAAGAGACACCATCAGGAGCAGCGTAGATCTCCTCTCTCAGCTGGTACACACCCACGTCCCATCCTCCAACTGCAAGCCCTTCATAACGTACGTCAACCAGACCCTCATGAACATGTCGGAACCCCAGTACCAGGTGGTGAAGGACAGGATCACCGATCTTCTTCACAACCCTCCACACCAAGATGAACCTGCTCCCACATAGTCCAGGCCTGCTCCTCCACCGCAGGTGATGTCACTGCCCTTCCAAGGCTTTCCACAGGCCCTCCCCTACCAAGGCTATGGCTACCAGGAGGTCCAGCAGCACAGGAGGCCCTTCCCAGTCCAGGCACAGGTACATCAGATGCCACCGGTGCCACTGTTGCCACCGATGCCACCCACGCCACCGATGCCAGCCATGCCACCGATGCCACCCATGCCACCGATGCCACCCACGCCAGTCCTCACCCAGCTGCAGACCAGACATCCCCACTATACTGCTCCTTCCTCCACCCCACAGCCAGGCCCGGCCTCAGTACATCTGTCATTGGTATTGGGGCTGACACCCCATGTCATGGAGGAAGGGGCTCTCAACATCACGGGGCTAAGCCAGCTGTCTGAGAGCTTCCTCAACACACCGTCCCCTGTTGTCCTCTCAGGGTGAAGCACCCCAGTGGCGCTTCAGACCAGCACTCCAGCAGCAGCCACCTCCACAGCACCAGGACCCTTCACCCCTGAGACTGGGCACACCTCCGAGTGACCAAGAGGAGTGCCAGAGACTGGGTGGCTACCTGTAGTCTTTATTTGGGTCATTTTACTTCACTTGGGTCATTTTTCTCTTACAGCTTGTGATTAATAAAGTTTATCTTTGCTTCACACACTTGCTTCATTTATTTTTGTCAATAAAGTCTTGTTGGAAAATTTTAGAAATGGTTTAAGCCTTTGCATGCTTGTGGGATGGGTAAGGATAGCAGTGGGATGGGCAGGGATAGCTGTGGGATGGGTAATAGCTGTGGGATGGGTAATAGCTGTGGGATGGGCAGGGATACCTGTGGGTTGGGCAGGGATACCTTTGGGATGGGTAATATCTGTGGGACAGATAAACCTCCAGTGCAAGCAGAGTGGGACTGTATGGTCCACCCTCCCAGGTGCCACACCTATGGCCCTTTATTATCAATAATAATGTAATCAATCATCCACACATGTCAACATAAACACAACTCTTTATTAAATGCCCAGTTCATTGTAGGCCAACCCAACATACATGGCCCAATCTCTTCAGTGTGATGAGACAGGCTGAAGGAAGCATCCATTAAGCATCTACCATCCTCTCTTGCCACTCCACTGCTCCAGCTGGGGAGTTGCACCAGTGTCTCAGGTGGTTGCGCTGCTTATTCCCTTCATGTGAGGCTCTGTTGGGGCCTTGCATATCCTCAGTGTCTATCAGGTTTCGCCCTTGCCTCCATTCACCAGGCTCCATGTTCTCATTGCCTTGTTGGAGGTCCACAAGCCTGTTCTGCAAGACTGGGTAGCGGGTGCGCATGAGATTGTGCAGGATGCAGCAAGCTTCCATGATGCTCCTCACAGTCTCTGGGCAATGCTGCATGGTGGTGAGAAGTACCTGAAACCTGTTGGCCAGGATGCCAAAGGCGTTCTCCACCACCCACCTCTCCCTGGACAGCCTGTAGTTGAAGATCCTCTCTTCACGGGTGAGGCGTCTGGAAGTTTAGGGCTTCATGAGGTAGGTTCTGAGGGAGAAGACATCATCCCCCACGATGAAGTAGTGCACATCTTGCATGTCATTGGGTAGGGGGTCTGGATCTGAAAAGCCCATGATGAGGTTGCGTTCCAGCCCCTCCTTGAGGTCACTCGCGTTGTATACCTGGGCATCTGAAGAGGAGCCGTTGCCTGAAGCATCGATGTACATAAATTTGTAGTCAGCATCGACCATGGTGAAGAGGATGATGCTGAAGAAGCCCTTGTAATTGAAATAGGTGGACCCTGACTTGGCTGGAGCTTTGCAGGCCACGTGCTTGCCATCTATGGCTCCAACAGTGTGGGGGAAGTTCCACCTCTGATTCCACTGCTCTGCAACTTTCTTCCATCCTTCTTCAGTGGAGGGGCACTGGAGGAGCTCCTCCAGGTATTCTTCGATGATGGCCTGCACCACTTCTCTGACCACAATGCTGATGGTGTTGTGTGGCACCCTCCAGCCATACTGCATGTTCCTGTAGGTGGTCCCTGAGGCCAGGTGGCGCAGAGTCAGTGCCACCTTCAGCCCAGGGTCCAGGCTGGGCCGGAAGTTGGTGTTTGCCTTGGTCAACCTGGGGCTCAGCCGCTCCACAACTTCGTCAAACATGGCTGGAGGCATCCTCATGAAGTTCTGGAATGCAGAGGGTCTTCGTTCCTTAGCTCCACCATCAGCTTGTTGTACAGTCCATACTCTGCTCTTCTCCCGATCCATCTTCAGACCTAGACACTTCTTGGCCGCCTCCTTTTCTTCCCGTAGAACAGTTGAAAGAGCCTGTAGATGGCTTCTCACTGTTGCAGAACGATGGTGGCTACCAAAAGGAGTGTGTTACGATCCCTGGTGGAGATGACTGGATGCTCTGGAAGAGCAAGAGCCAGATGAAGGCTGAAGAGGTCTGCACAGCAGGGCTGCTGGACTGAAAGTGAGATCCAGGTGAGTTCCTCCCCCTTTTTATAGGCAATATAGGTTTTCCACTAGGTGTCCTTTTGCATCCTGTAGGCATCCTCTAGACATCCTTAATATCCAAGATAGGTCCCCTCTGCGAACGTTTTTTCCATTTTAAATGCTTTCTTTGTGAGCTGCATCCGCTTTCATCCTTTCTCCGTCCATGCTACTAACGCTGCGCGTCCGTTCCGCGTCCGTTTCGCTTCCTCCCTGTGTCTGTTTTCCACTGGAGCGGATTTGAGTTGCACGGATGCACAGCAGATGCCTAGCGGATATAGCGGATGTGTAACGGATGACAACTGATGTAGAACGGATGTTCCCCGTATGCGTTGCAGATGCAGAACGGACGCGTTGGAAACATTCTCCTCTCAAAAAGGTTTGAGCAGCTCAAACCTTTTTGAGCAGATGGAACCTCAGTCAACGGATGCTGGACGGATAGAGAGGATGAAAAACGGAGCCAGTGAGTACAGAACGGATGAATCGCGTTAACCAACGGATGGCAAGTGTTTCTCTCGGTTTTACATCCTCTTTCCATTCGTTGGTGCAGTGTGACATGGGCTTAACACACGTGCACCTAATACACACGCACAGCTTTCCACACATTAGCTGAGACCTGCAGTGCCAAGCAGCTGAGAGGAGAAAGAAGAGAAAAGTGCAGAGATTGGTAGGAGGTTCAATCCTGCGCTTTTCTCTTCTTTCTCCTCTCAGCTGATCGGAGGCTTTTTTCCAGAGGTGGTATTCAGCAGGTTCTGACCAGTTCTGGAGAAACTGGTAGTGGAAAATTAGACTAGTTTGGAGAACCGGCAAATACCACCTCTGACTGGCCCCACCCCTATCTATTTCTGCCTCCCTGGTCCCAGTTGAGCAGCTGGCTCTTCTTTTGTTGCCCTGCACAGGAGAACAGAGCTGGAAAGCAGGTTAGTGAGGTGGGGAGGGAATGGAGATTTTGCAGTAACCTTCCCCCAGGAGTGGGTGGGAATGGAGATTTTTATAGTATCCTTCCCTTGCCATGCCCACCAAGCCACCCCACACTCAAGCCACACCCACAGAATCAGTAGTAAAAAAAATTGAATCCCATGGCTGCTTTTTTCCCTTCTCTCAGCTGATCATCGGAGGCTTTTTTTACTATCGGTTAGGCCGAACCAGTCCGAACTGGTACCATACCACCATTGCTATAGCAGGGTTCACAGAATGTGTTGAACCATAAAGCTTAGTTAATAAAACATAGTGCCGGTATTCATCTACTAAATTCTAACAACCCAGAATACCAAAACAGTTTATTGATAATTATCTTAACCACCATGGCAGTAAACCCCATATCTGTAAACCATTTATATGATTTAGCATGATGTGTGAACATACCCTATAGCTGAAAGTAATGAATAAATAAAGCTTGTGCTTATTTTAATCTTAATACTGTGTATTACAAAGATTGTTGAATGGCTCTAGTTTTTGTGTCATTAAACAGCTTCAAGATTTTATAAAATGTTTTAGAAGAAGAAAATAGTATGCCTTTGTAATATCACAAAAACAAAAATCATTCATTTTTACTTGTAATTTCCACTTTTTAAAATGTTTTGGACTTTTTTATCCTCTCAATTTGACTTCATGATATTTTAAAGCTAAATTATAATATAATCTTGATGTAGACCTTGGAATGATTTCAAGATGGATTTTGGTAGTTCTATATATCAACTGCATTATAAAATAAAAACCTGATCAAGAAAATAGCAGACAGCATTTATGTTACCGAATTATATCTCTAAACAAAAGCAAATGTGTCCAGTTTTTGTATCCTGCTGCTTTGGATATCAGATTGGAAGCTATAAAATGACTTTGGAGTAGTTTTGGACTGCCTGGTGTGCTACAAAAATGTCAAAGAGTCCTTAGCAGCATCAGCTTGGCTTTGGAGTGCACAGTTCAGCTGGTGTCACATGCTGAGGGAAGCACTTTCAAAACAATACTGCTATTTCTACAGGAGAGTCTGTCAGTAAGTAACATTTATTTGTTGGATTACTGGGAGGGAAGAGAACAGCTAAACACAAAACTGACAATTACACGGAAGGGAAATTGAGGAAAGTATGGTGAAAGTTAGCCATGGGACATGGAAGCTTTATTTTCTGCTTGGGTGTAGAAATATATATATACACACACACACACACACACACACACACACACACACACACACACATATTAAGCTTTCGCGGGTACTTACATGTGTGCTGTTTAGCTTCCCTCGGGTATTATCCCACGTCATTGTTGTGTTGTTAAAGTTGTAGCAACGTTTCAGCAGAATCTCATCTGCCATCATCAGGCTTCTGTATGGAGTTTGTATGTGGGTCAGGGTCTCACAGCTGTTGGTTTTAAATTTGAGGCTAGCCTATCCTGATTGGTTGGGAGTCTTGGTCTGTGTTTATTGGACTTGGAGTTTGTTTCATTGGTGTTTCTGGTTTCTTCTGTCTGTTTTGTGGCTTTGATTGGCTGGCAACACTCTGTTCCTGTATTGGAGGCTTTCAGTGCAGCTTGGCTTCGTGTGAAAGGACGGCTGTTATCTATTAGGAAGCTAGGTTTCATCTGGGTGCCTGGTGGGGGGGTGTTTGAGCTGGAGGCATCAGAGGGAGTCTGTTTGTGCCCAGGTGTTTGCCTGGTTTGTGTTGTGGAGATCTTTCTATTTGAGAGTGCAGGTTTCCAAATGATTGACAGTCTGGTGGAATCATCTCTTCTATTCATGCTTTCAGGTCTTTTTTCAATCTCTATGGCTTCTCTGATGATTCTGTGGCTGGAGTTTTCTATAGTGGCTAGGGTTTTAGTGCCATTGAAGTTGATGTTGTGACCTGTGGTTTTCATGTGTTGGACTAGTGAGGAGGTGTGTTCCAGCTTTTTTACTGCATTTTTGTGTTCATCCAGGCGGGTACTTATTCTTCTATCGGTCTGTCCAATGTATGTAGCCGGGCATGATGCACAGCGAACTTCGTATATGCCTTGGTTTTCCAGGTCAATTTTGTCTTTGGGGTTTTTAAGGATGGCTACTATTTTTTTGTCTGTTTTGAAGGCAGTCTTGATGTGATGCCTGTGTAGTATCTTACTGATTTTATCTGTAGTACCTCTTATGTAGGGCAGGACAGCTGTTCCATAGGTCTGTTGATCTTCTAGGTCTCATTATGTCTTTCAAGCCAACGACTGTGAGACTCTGACCCACATACAAACACAATACAGAAGCCTGATGATGGCAGATGAGATTCTGCTGAAACGTTGCTACAACTTTAAAAGCACTACAATGACATGGGATAACACCCGAACGAAGCTGAACAGCACCTATATATATATGTATATAAATGCAGTTCAGCTTCCTTCGGGTATTATCCCACATCATTGTAATGCTTTTAAAAGCATTACAATGACGTGGGATAATACCCAAAGAAGCTGAACTGCATTCATGTAAGTACCCGCAAAAACTTCACACACACACACACACACACACACATATATGTGTGTTTGTGTGTGTGTGTGTGCTTTTACGTTTTCGCGGGTACTTACATGAATGCAGTTCAGCTTCCTTCAGGTATTATCCCACGTCATTGTAATGCTTTTAAAGTTGTAGCAACGTTTCAGCAGAATCTCATCTGCCATCGGCGGGCTTCTGTATTGAGTTTGTATAAACTCAAACTCACCTACAAACTCAATACAGAAGCCTGATGATGGCAGATGAGATTCTCTATATATATATATGCATGCATCCATAACCAAAGAGCCTAATCCCTTTCAGGATAAGTAAGGGAGGAAGTGAAGCATAATAAGAGCTATGGTGGCACAGTGATTAGAATGCAATAAGGTAACGGTAAAGGTTCTCCTCGCACTCTTTGCTCGTCATTGCCAATTCTAGCTCCAAATGAGTGGTGCTCATCTCCATTTCTAAGCCAAAGAGTCAGCACTGTCTGATGATGATTCTGTGGTCATGTGGTCAGCATGACTAAACTTCGAAGGTGCACGGAACACTGTTACCTTTGCACTAAGTGGTCCCTATTTTACTTGCATTTTTACATGCTTTCGAACTGTTAGGCTGACAGAGGCTGGGATAAGTAACAGGAGCACATTCCGTTACATGGCACTAGGGATTCGAACCACCAAAGTGCTGACCTTTCTGATTGACAAGCTCAGCGTCTTAGCCTCTGAGCCACCATGCCCCCCTAGAATGCAGTATTGCAGGTTAATTCTGCTGACTGCCCAGAGTTTGATTCTGACTGGCTCAAAGTTGACTCAGCCTTCCATCCTTCCGAGGTGGGTAAAATGAGAATCCAGATTGTTGGGGGCAATATGCAGACTCTGTAAACTGTTTAGAAAGGGCTGTAAAGCACTGTGAAGCAGTATGTAAGTCTAAGTGCTATTGCTATAATCAGACTTGCAAGACTGATGTCAATCACACAATGCAGAAACAACTTCATGGAAAACTAAAACTATGTTTTTTAAAGATGGACTACAGGAATAAAATCTTGAAAGACCTGATCTTCTCCCTTTCTTATACTCATGTGAATTAAGGGGTGTCTGTCCGAGACACTTATATATGCCTTCTTGTTTTGTATTAAGTCATATGTTGCTCCTTGTTGCTTTTGTAATGTATCTCTCCTCTATCATTTTCTTTTTTTTGCACAGTAGGCATTCAATTGATCATAGAAAAGCCTTCAACTGTGTCTATCTTGTCAGGCTATAGAACATGCTTAGAAAAATGGGAATCCTAGAACATTTCCTTCTCATATGAAACTGATGTTCAGATCAGGAAGTCAGTCACAGTAGAGACAAAATACGGCAAAAATAGACTGGCTCCGGGTTGGAAAAGGAATGAGACGAAGCTGTATACTCTCCCATTATTTATTCAACTTTTATGTTTTTTAAGGAAAGCTGGATTGGAAGAAGATGAGTGCGGTTTTAAAACTGAATGAAGAAACATCAATAACCTCCACTGTGCTGATGGCATTAGTTTGGCAGCCAAAAACGCAAAGAATCTGAAAGATTGAGTAATAAAAGTCAAGAAGAACATTGAAACGAATGGGACCAAGCTTAAACAGAAAGAAGACAAACTAATGACAACAGATAAAACAATTAGCTGTCGAATTGGCAATGAAAACCTTGAAACTGTAGATTGCTTCTGCCTTTATGACTACCAAACAGTAAAGGAATCAGCAATCAAGAAATAAACCATAGAGTAACATTTGTTAGAACAGCAGTGGAAGTCTTAGCAAAGCTATCCAGATGTTGTGATATCTATATTTACATTGAACAGAATTCTTCAGGCAATGGTTTTCCCTGCAGTACTCTGGGGAAGTGAAAGTTGGGCTTGAAGAATAAAAAGAATTTTGATTCTTTTGAATGTTCATATTGAAGAAGATGCTTGAATATATCATGGAAAGTCCAGATGACAAACAAATGAATTATAAAACTACTCAGCACAAATGCACAAGTGCAAATTATGTATTTTGGACCAGTGGTGGGATTCAAATTTTTTTACTACCGGTTCTGTGGGCATAGCTTAGTAGCCATGGCAGGGGAAGGATACTGTAAAATCTCCAGTCAGACGTGGTATTTGCCGGTTCTCCGAACTACTCAAAATTTCTGCTACCAGTTCTCCAGAACTGATCAGAACCTGCCAAATACCATCTCTGTTTTGGATATATTTTGCAAAACTCAAGCTCCTTTGAGAAATTGGTAACTCTGGGAAATGTGGAAGGAAAGGAAAGAAGGCAATCAGCAACCAGATGGCTGGACTCACTTATAGCGATGGTGGGTGTGTTACTGAAAGACTCGATGAGGCAGAATGATGACAGATCATCCTGGACAAGATTTATTTGTGTGGTTGCTAATAATTTATACTAATTAATTTCTGTTTTGTTATAAATAATTACATTGGTAAAGATGTCAGGATTACCTTCTGTCCTGACTGCAGTATCTGATTTATACCTGTGTAAATTGATTCAAGTATTCTTTCGTGCATTTGCTAATCACACCTGATAATCAAGGAAAAGACTTCAAAGCATTCATTTATTGATCTATTCATTGTTGTCTCATTTTCTTGCATACATTTGTAAAACAAACAGAGGCATCTGGAATGCAAATATAATTTCATAAAGCTCTAGTTTTATTACACTATAACTCAATGTATTTTACATCTATTTAACTGATGCAAAAAGGTTACTTTAGGGGAGCGGTATTTAATTTAAAAGATCAATAGGTTTTTTTCTTCTTTTGTTGAGTTGTGTCCAATTCTGGAGACTGATTGGATAAATTTGTGCAGTTTTCTTTACAAAATGTGTCAATGAAGACTCAGTCATTCAGGCCAAAGGTGTCGAAAGGTTGAATCATGGCAACTGGACCAAACTTTGTTAATCTGAGACATTTTCTAGGCAAGGTTTTTCAGAAGCGGTTTGCCATTGCCTCCTTCCTGAATCTGAGAGACTGGGATTGGCTCAAGGTCACTCAGTTAGCTTTGTGCATTAGGTAGGACTCATCATCTCCTGGTTTCAACTCTGATATTTAACCACGACAAAAAAATGGCTCCTTTGTTGTTTATGGGTAGAGTTTAAATAAACTATTAAAAGGAAAAATGCTTGAACAATTCCATGTAGATGGATTACTAGATGTCATCTTCCCCAAAAAGGAGATATAGTCTCCAAAATCCAAGGCCTCTTATACTTAAAAATCTTCATCCTTAAGGGGTCACAAGATTACTTAAATAATCTTAAGAGCCGTGGCGGCACAGTGGTTAGGATGCAGTACTTCAGGCTATTTCTGCTAATTACCGTCTGCCAGCAGTTTGCGAGTCTCACCGGCTCAAGGTTGACTCAGCCTTCCAACCTTCTGAGGTCGGTAAAATGAGGACCCAGATTGTTGGGGGCAATATGCTGACTCTGTAAACTGCTTAGAGAGGGCTATAAAGCACTGTGAACCAGTATATAAGTTTAAGTGCTATTGCTATCCATAGCATTTGGGTTATTACTTCTTAAGTTAGTTTATAACTAGATGGAGTCATTCTGTGGAAAAAAATAGAGTAGATAACAAAACAGGAATTACCTTGATCAAGTTATGGAGGTGAATCTATTAAGTTTCCCTTTGATCCATAACTTTTGAGTTTTCATTTCAAATGGATTTCTGGGATTCATCTCCTTTTCTTGAGAATGTAACCTTGGAATATACAGTTTTTATGCTATTTTTAAGCAGACCCTGCCATAGCACAGAAACAATGCTAGGAAGAAGAAGGCACAATGTTATTTTTGAGATTGCTAATTAACAGGGGCAAAAATGAAATTGGGAATTACAAATGTAATTTCCTTCAGAAGTACAGCCTTAATCAAAACAACTTGTTTTCAGTCCAACATCTTCATCCCCTAACACATCTCATGTGGATCTATACAAAATTGTTTCAAAAAGCAATTCCTCTCAATAGGATCTTAAGGCAAAGCCTGCTTGGTCAGTCGATTCACTGAAGCCAGCATTGTGTTTCAATGGCCCATAGGTGCTATAGTCATGTACAAATGGCAACATAGGCAGTACTCAAAACTAGCATTGCTATTTGTACACAAGGACTTTCCCCAAGCAATACAAATACAATAGCTACAGATTGCATGAAGGTAGTCCTCGACTTGTGACCACAATTGAGCCCAAAATTTATGTTGGTAAGAAATTTCTTAAGTGAGTTTTGCCCCATTTTATGACTTTCCTTGGCACAAGTGTTAAGAGAATCACTGCAGTTCTTAAGTTAGGAACACGGTTGTTAAGTGAAACTGGCTTCTGATTTTGTTTGTCAGAAGGTCGCAGGTGGTCACGTGACCCCTGGGACACTTCAACGGTCATAAATATGAACCAGTTGTCAAGCATCCAAATATAAATCACATAGGGATGCTGTAACAGTCATGTGAAAAATGGTCTTAAGTCACTTTTTAAGTGCCATTGTATCTTTGAACAGTCACTAAATGAACTGCTGTAAGTCAAGAACTACTCTGTAATTATTTACTGCCTAACTTTCTTTAATGGTAGGGTTTGCTCTGCTTCAGATAGCAACCTGCATACAGAAAGCTGATTTCCTCGCTAAGAATTCTGCTTTTTTTGTTGTTGTTTTTATAATATTTTTATCCTACCTTTATTAAGCCCATGTCACACTGAACCAACGGATGCAAAGAGGATGTAAAACGGACAAAAAACTTTGCCATCCGTTCGAAAACACGATGTACTCACTGCCTCCGTTTGGCTTCCTCTCTATCCGTCCAGCATCCGTTTATGGAGGTTTCATCCGCTCAGAAAGCTTTGGGCTGCCTAAAACTTTTGCGCGGAAAATGTATCCAGTTCGTCCGTTCTGCATCTGCTACGCATCCGCTACACATCCGCTACGCATCCGCTACGAATCCGTTACGCGTCCGCTATATCCGCTTGGAATCTGCTGCGCATCCGCGCAACTCGCATCCGCCCGGACGCAGGGAGGAAGCGGAATGGACGCGGAACAGATGCAGAACGGATGCCTAGCAGATGCAGAACGGAAACAAAGCGTTTAAAACGGAAAAAACGTTCGCAGAGGGGACCTATTTCAGATATTAAAGATGTTTAGAGGATGCCTACAGGATGCCTAGTGGAAAACCTATACTGCCTATAAAAGGGGGGAGCAACTCGCCTGCATCTCACTTTCAGAACAGCAGCCCAGCGGTGCAGACCTCTGCAGCTTTCATCTGCCTCTTCCTCTTCCACAGCATCCAGTCATGTCCACCGTGGATTGTAACAAAGTCATTTCGGCATCCACTATTGTTCTACAACAGTGCGAAGCCATCTGCAGGCTCTGTGAACACTACTGCGAGAAGAAAAGGAGCCACCCAAAAAGAGTCTGGGTCCGAAGATGGTTCGCCAGAAGAGCAGAGGACGGACTGTACAACAAGCTGATGGTGGAACTCAGGAGCGAAGACACTCGGGCGTTCCAGAACTTCATGAGGATGCCTCCAGCCATGTTTGACGAAGTTGTGCAGCGGCTGACACCCAGGTTGACCAAGGCAAACACCAGCTTCCGGCCCAGCCTGGAACCTGGGCTCAAGGTGGCACTCACTCTGCGCCACCTGGCCTCAGGGATCACCTACAGGAGCATGCAGTACGGCTGGAGGGTGCCATCCAACACCATCAGCATTGTGGTCAGAGAAGTGGTGCAGGCCATCAGCGAAGAATACAAGGAGGAGCTCCTCCAGTACCCCTCCACTGAAGAAGGATGGAAGAAAGTTGCAGAGAAGTGGTGTCAGAAGTGGAACTTACCACACACCGTTGGAGCCATAGATGGCAAGCACGTGGCCTGCAAAGCTCCAGCCAACTCGGGGTCCACTTATTTCAACTCCAAGGGCTTCTTCAGCATCATCCTCTTCGCCATGGTCGATGCTGACTACAAGTTCATGTACATTGATGCTTCAGGCAACGGCTCCTCTTCAGATGCCCAGGTATACAATGCCAGTCACCTCAAGGAGGGGCTGGAACGCAACCTCATCGTGGGCTTCCCAGATCCAGACCCCTTGCCCAGCGACACACAAGATGTGCCCTACTTCATCGTGGGGGATGACGACTTCTCCCTCACAACCTAACTCATGAAGCCCTACACCTCCAGACTCCTCACCCGTGAAGAGAGGATCTTCAACTACAGGCTGTCCAGGGCAAGACGGGTGGTGGAGAACGCCTTTGGCATCCTGGGCAACAGGTTCCAGGTACTTCTCACCACCATGCAGCATTGCCCAGAGACCGTGAGGAGGATCATGGAAGCTTGCTACTTCCTGCACAATCTCATGCGCACCCGCTACCTAGTCTTGCAGAACAGGCTTGTGGACCATGAACAAGGCAATGGGGACATGGAGGCTGGGGAATGGAGGCAAGGGCGAAACCTGATCGACACTGAGGATATGCAAGGCCCCAACAGAGCCTCACATGAAGCGAAGAAGCAGCGCAACCTCCTGAGACACTGGTGCAACTCCCCAGCTGGATCAGTGGAGTGGCAAGACAGGATGGTAGATGCTTAATGGATGCTTCCTTCAGCCTGTCTCATCACACGGATGAGATTGGGCCATGTATGTTTGGTTGGCCTACAATGAACAGGGCGTTTAATAAAGAGTTGTGTTTATGTTGACATGTGTGGATAATTATTACATTATTATTGATAATAAAGGGCCGTAGGTGTGGCACCTGGGAGGGTGGACCATACAGTCCCACTATGCTTGCACTGGAGGTTTATCTATCCCACTGCTATCCTAACCCATCCCACAGCTATTACCCATCCCACAGGTATCCTAATCCATCCCAAAGCTATCCTTACCCATCCTACAAGCATGCAAAGGCTTAAACCATTTCTAAAAGTTTCCAGAAAGACTTTATTAAAAAAAAGAAATGAAGCAAGTGTGTGAATCAAAAATAGACTTTATTAACAACAAGCTATAAGACAAAAATGAGTCTCTGGCACTCCTCTTGGTCGCTCAGTCTCAGGGGTGAAGGGTGCAGGTGCTGTGGAGGTGGCTGGTGCTGGAGTGCTTATCATCAGCTCCTCCAGAAGCAGAAGAAGCAGAAGCCCCAGCCCCAGAAGAGCGAGCCCATGCTGCAGAAGCCCCAGCAGAACCAGAGTGAGGGCCAGGGGGCGGGATGGTAGCCCTGTCCCTCTTGCCAGGGCTGGCAGCAGATGGCTGAGGCTTGCTGTGCTTCCGCATGGTTGTGGGGTTGCTGGCTGGCAGGAAGGCTGGCAGGAACCAAGGCTGGCAGGAAGGCTGGCAGTGAGGCTGGCACCAAGGCTGGCAGAAAGGCTGGTAGGCAGGCTGGCAGGCAGGCAGGCACCAAGGCTGGCAGGAAGGCTGGCAGGCAGGCTGGCAGGCAGGCAGGCAGGCAGGCACCAAGGCTGGCAGGCAGACATGAACCAAGGCTGGCAGGCAGGCTGGCAGGCAGACATGAACCAAGGCTGGCAGGAAGGCAGGCAGACCGGCTGGCAGGCAGACTGGCTGGCAGCAAAGCTGGCAGGGAGGCTGGCACCAAGCCTGGCAGGGAGGCTGGCAGCAAGGCTGGTAGCAAGGCTGGCAGCAAGGCTGGCAGGCAGACATGCAGGCAGGGCAGGCAAGGCAGTTGATGTGTCCGGCAGCAGGTCTTTCCTCTGAATGGTGACCTGCTTCCGAGCTGCTTCCATTATATCCGGGGGGCTGATGCAATGCATCCTCCCCGCATGTGCAGTGAACGTCAGGCATACATTAAGCTTCCGCTGTGCATCCGCTAGGCTTCCGCTCTGCATCCGCTTCATCCGTTCGGCATCCGCTCACATCCGCTCTTTCCGTTCCGCGTCCGCTTCGCTGAGGCCCCCCGGAAGCCCTGAGGATGTGCCACCCACTCCCATCCGCTTCCATCCGCTAGGCTTCCGTTCCGCATCCGCTTTGCATCCACCCTGCATCCTCCCCGTGTCCGTGTTATCCGCTCCGGTTATGCAAATTTTTGCTCCTTTTGAGAGCAGATAACAACAGATGGAACATTTTGCTCGTCCGCTGTGTCCTTTTTGCATCCGTTGGCCAGTGTGACATGGGCTTTACTTTACAAGTAATTCAAGATGGATACCTAATACTCCTTCCTCATTCTTTTCCCCCCACATAAACAATCCTGTGAGGTTGGTTGGGCTGAGAGTAACTGATGCAAATTCATCCAGCCAATTTTCATGCCTAAGGTGGGACTAGAATTCATTGTCTCCAAGTTTCTAGGGCAACACCTTAATCATTACATCAAAGAGCAGAAGAATGATCAATCTTTTGCTAGCAAGTTACAAAAGGAGGAAAGCAGTTATGGAAATTAACTGTTGGTTACGCAAAAAATATTTTTCCCCTTTAGCTGACAATAGTTGGAACCAATCAATTGAATAGCACCAGCCTTACTATTGCACAAGATCCATTTTTCCATATTATTTATAAAATGTAGTTATGCCTTCTCTCTTATAAGTATATATTTGTATACTAAACATTAGAACAAATATCTATTCTTACACTGTAAAATAGAAAGTGACCAATCCAAACTATTCATCTCTCAGCTGGTCTTCTGAAAGCTCACAGATTTGCAAACAAACCATCATACAACAGCAGAAAGCAATTTTCAAGATGTTTAATGTCAAACAAACTTCCCATCCAGCAAGAATGGCATACAATCCTGTCTAGATTAACACTGGAAGCTTATGCCTTCCAATGCTATTTAAAGGTATAAACACACCCACCTAAATACTCCTGTCTCCTGTACTTGCCGCTAATTAGCCCCTTAATTACCCTCTAGGTCACCATCCGCTTATACCTAATATGTCCATTGTTTCCTATCTCTGCAATCTATCTTTCACCTATGAACCCTACCTACTCATGAGTAAACTATATACCCAGATTTCCCCATCCTCAAACCATCCTTTGATTCCAAAAGCTGCAAAAGGACGGGGATTCCCAGATTCCCCCTCATCACCTTTGACCATCCTGCTCCGCTGACAATGCATCTGATGCAGCTAAACAATCCCAGAAGTATATAGTGTCAGGCTTCAGCAGCTCTTGCAAATGCACTGATGGGCTCAGTTTAACTATCAGCACTAACGGAGCCCGTCACATTTTTTAAAATGTTCTTTTCCATTGTTATGATATCCTCGCCTTTTTTTTTTTTTTAGACTTTGTGACTGGAATAGCCCAAAATGTAGAGAGTATTCACAAGATAATCAAACCTTAAAAATGATGATATAGAGATGCAGTCACTGCTCTGTTTATGGAGATTCTTAGTCATACAGGTCACAGTTGTGCAAAAAGTGCTTTTTCAAAAGGCAACTGGACTTTGTTTTTTCTCTTGAATATGTTTAGCTTCTCATCCAAGAAGCTTCTTCAATGCAGTGCCTTTTGAAAAAGCAGTCCATGCTCCAGTTATGGTGACTTTGCTTTTCACACCATCAGTGCACAAAATTGTCTTCAATGAATTATTTGCCATTAACTTAAGGACATTCTTCTTTTTCTAGAATGACCATGAACCGAATCCTAACAAGAATGAAGTGTATATTATGAGTTGTTCCAAAATGTACAAGAATAAGAGCCCAGGACCACTTAACAATACCAAAACTTTCCAAAAATATGTGGTCTGAATCCTGTTGAAGCAAGATTATCCCTAGTGAGGGAGAGATACACTAATTCCCAGAGCACAGGAATGGATGCTGAAGGTTGGGGAAGATAGCAACTTTGACTGTTTTAATTAAAGGGAAGAATTTGTCTAGTTTTGTTTCCATTTGGAAACTGCTTCTAAATTTTGTACTTGAAAATGGGGAAAAAATGAAATGATTAATCATTTTGTTGTTAAAGAAATGGTTTAAAATATTTAGAAATGCAAAACAAAAAGTTGAGGTTTTAACTTTCATTTGTACTCTAATGCACTGAAAAAGTCCAGTCACTTTTTAAAAAAAACTTTTCATTTTTTTTGCACCTTTCTTCCCTTCTTAATTTTCTTAATTTTTGTACTTGTATTTTAACTTACAATAAACTTTAATAATATTTAGAAAGAAAGAAAGAAAGGAAGGAAGAAAGAAAGAGAGAGAGAGAGAGAGAGAGAGAAAGAAAGAAAGAAAGAAAGAAAGAAAGAAAGAAAGAAAGAAAGA
>BLBF01000003.1:14607169-14659606 GCA_015471245.1 Laticauda colubrina
AGAAAGAAAGAAAGAAAGAAAGAAAGAAAGAAAGAAAGAAAGAAAGAAAGAGGCATATTCCTAGTATCTAGGGTTAGGATTAGTTCTGTCCTTCCCTCCCATGAGTATTATTTTTAATGTGATGTATCAAAATAGGTTTTTAAGACAGGCTTTTCCAATCTGATGATCAAATAAAATTTTGATTATGGTCATGGAACAGCATAAGGAAGGTAGGATACAAACCATTAGTAAAATAGCTAAAAGTTATAAAAAGTACATATAAAAACAAAAACTTAGCAACATAAGGAGGTTGGGTACACGGAATTAAAAACATAAAAGATACATCTTTTTTTTTAAAGCTAAAAGATGAAATGAAAAGTATATACAAAAACAAGAGTCTAAAAAAATCTAAAGGGAGGAGTAAAATAAATAGATGTAGGCAAGCATCTAAAAGTTAATGTAAGGCAAACTAAATCTTTCACAATAAAAAGCACTTTTAAATAACAAACTGCATGCTCATTAAAACTAATTTGTAGCACAGGCTTTACAGGAGGTATACGCACAAGGCTGTAAGGTCCCTTTCTCATTGATTTGAAGTCACACCGCTTCAACGGCCACATCACTTGCATCGGCTTGGATCACGAAGGGAGCCTCCATGTCCGGGTTCTTTAGCACTGGTTCTGCAGCAAACAGTCATTTTAGCTTTTCAAAAGCTGCTTGGCACTCCATGGACCACTCCAACGGCTTGTCCGGCCTTGGCTTCACCTCCCCTTTTGTTTTTAAGAGATTTGTGATGGGCATTGCTATCTTAGCAAAAGCTGGGATCAATTGCCGGTAAAGATTTGCAAATCCCAAGAAGCTCTGAAGTTGTTTTCTGGTATGTGGGGGAGCCCATTCCAATACGGCACGCACCTTCTCTGGATCCATTTCTATGCCCTCAGATGAAATCTGATACCCCAAATAGCCAATTTTTTCTTGATGAAATTCACACTTGGACAGTTGAGCATACAACTTAGCGGCACACAGTTTCTGTAGAACCGACTGCACCAGTTTCACATGTTCATCCAGAGTTTCCGTGTCGATAAGAATGTCATCGAGGTAAACCAGAACCCCCCGGTATAAATGTTCATGTAACACCTGATTGATCATCTGCATGAATACAGCTGGGGCCCCTTGTAGGCCAAAAAGAAGAACGTTGAATTGGAAGCAACCCATCGGGCAGTTAAAAGCGGTATTCCACTCATCCCCTTCCTTAATTCGAACTCGGTAGTATGCTTCTCTCAAATCCAATTTCGTGAAAAATTTTCCCTTGGCTAGGTGGGCCAGCATGTCCTTCATCAAAGGGAGGGATTACACAGAAATGGCGTTCAAACTTCTGTAGTCCACACCAAGCATTTGGAGCCATCTTTCTTTTCACGGAACAACACTGGGGCCGCTATCCAGGGCCTAGCAGGTTGGATGAAATCACGTTCCAGATTTTTATATATAAACAATCTTAGCTCCTCTAATTCTCATGGGGTCATTGAGTATAACTTCGGTTTCGGGAGCTTCACCCCAGGTAAAATTTCAATAGCACAATCTGTTGACCGGTGAGGCGGGAGCTCATCCGAGGCCTTTTCACTGAATACTTCCTTTAAATCCCAATATTCTTTTGGAATTTTCTCCTCCCCTTTCAAGGGTTCGGTACCTGTGGAAGCTATTTCAATCAGATTCTGAAGCTTCGGCTGAGATCACCTCTCCTTTTCTGGTCGCTGATTGGTGCGTATGCGCAACGACCCCTTTTTCCAGCTAACCTGGGGGTTCCATTTCCGGAGCTAGGGTAATCCCAGTATGAACGGTTGCTCCATCCCAGGGACCACAATAAAACGCAGAGTCTCATTATGCTCTCCCATAGTCATTTCCACAGGTTCCGTGATACAACGTGCAGGGCAACCCCCAGCCATTGATCCATCTAATTGGCAAAAGGCAATGGGCATTTTTAAAGGTTTTAGTTTTAAGCCCATTTTCTCCACTACTCCCATGTTGATTACACACCTTGTGCACCCAGAGTCTAGCAGGCCTAGCATTTCCCCTTCAACCCCTGAAGTGGGTACCTTCAACTTCACCGAAATGGTCATAGGGCCCTCATTTGGACTTACCAGGAAGTCGTCTTCCGAGTCGTAATCGCTCTCTTCAGGGGTAGTCAGGGTTTCCGACTCCTCTCCCACTGGAGGGGCGACCTCTGCCACCTCTTTCATCTTTAGTGCCACTTTGCGAAGCTTCGCTGGGGATTTTTCAGGCTTCTTCCCTCCTTTTGGCGCCCCCTTTGGTTCCAGCTTGACTTTGCAGTTCACAGCCCGGTGACCTTCCTTCCCACATCGGAAACAGGCAGAGGGGTTGGGTCTTGCCGCCACTCCTCCCCTCTGAGGTTTGGGGACCTCTTGAGGACATGGGGGGGAAGGCTTGCTCCACCCAGAACCTCCCCACCGTCTGCTTCAGGTTAAATCAATTTCCACTTCTTCTGCCAGCAAGTACTACATCTGCAAGTCATTCGGGTCTTTTCTAGTAATGCATCTCTGGTACACAGTTTAATCCATCTTTAAACGCTTCTATCAGGGCTTCCTGGGACCAGCCTCGGATATGACCTGCTAACTATCTAAATTCTTGGGTGTAGTCAGCCATGGAACTCCGCCCCTGATTTATGGTCTTCATCCTGATCCAGGCCTTGCGTTCTGCCAATGGGTCCTCAAACCTAGCCCGCAGCGCAGTCATGAACAGGTTATAATTCATCAACTGGGGAGCATTATCATTATGCAGGGTCACCATCCACTCTGCAGCTGTTCCCTCTAGAGCCCTGGTAACACATCTCACTTTGGCTACTTCTCAGGAAAAATCCTCCCCATATTCTTCCATATAGCTCCAAACTTGGGCTAGGAAAAAGGTTTTGGGATTTCCCCCATACTTTACTTCTAACAAAGGCAACTTAGGAGTTCTATGCCTTCTAGGAATTACACCTCCCACTGGGGGCCCCGGGGCTGCTGCTGGCTCAAGTTGATTTATGGGAGAGGGGGCTGCTCTGCTTCTTCTAGCTGGGGCTACTCCCCCTTCCCCTTCATACCTTTGTGCAGCTTGGGGTTGTTCAAAGGCTTCATTCAAGAGTCTCCTGGCTTGATTCAGTAAGAGTTCTCTCTTTTCCCTCTCTTGCCATGGCTCCTTTTTCCACGCCGGTGGGTGTGATCCCGTGGGGGTGGTCCTTCTCCGGATCTTTCCAGCCAACCCCCACCGACCATCTGGGCTTCACAGCTTGATCCTCTTCCAGATTGAGCTCTGCTAATGATTCAGCTTCCTGTACCAGCAAAGAATCTTGCCCTCCAATGGCTCCCAGATCTTCCTGGTCACTAGTTGAAGATGACATGATGTTCAGGCCCCCTCGGAAGAAAATTGGGTGTTTTCTCCGGGTGGGCTGGTAGAGTGAGATTCAGAACAATGTCATGAGGTGCTCCATTCAAAATCCAAGAAAGAAATACTTCGACTCTTTAAGTTAGAGAAAAGATATCATTTACTGAAAATGAAGTGGTAGCAACCAAAGAATTCTGAATCTGAGAAATCAGACGCGCAAATCACATATACAAAGTGATGAAATGTTCCCACCCCCAATAGTTTAGATGAAACTTCCAATTAGAAATTGTGAATATGATCATGTGGGCATCTTCAGGTGATGATGAGGCCTCTGTCCATTGACCTTGGCATATTTTGATAACGGGTTGCAGTTGTGCAGAGAAAAGAAAGCTAAGCGAGAAATAGAAACCTAACTCTGATGTATGCTCCCCCCTCCTCATTTACACAACAGAAAAATGTAACACCTCCAGCACACTTCCCAGACTCATCCCCTCCTCCCCCCCCCTTTTTTTCTTATGACAGCCGAAAGATGCAAAGCGATAGTAGAAGATCTTGAAGGCTGACAGTTCCTCTGCTTTGTTGGACTTATGGGCCCCAGTGCCATTATGGGAGCTGGCCCAGGTTCTTTTCTTGCCTGTGGATAGCATTTTTAGGCCACAGGACTAAATTAGAGGGGTGAGATGGTGACGGCTTATTTTAGGAGCTGCTGTTTTGTTTCGTTACCATCTTGGCTCCTTCCCTAAGAGCCCCAATCTGATGAACTTCCAATTTGTTGTGAGAACAGTGCTCCTAGGGAGCCCATTCAACAGAACAGTTCTATTATAAAATTTGGGTGCCACCCAAAGCATTAGGGTGTAGGTCAACAGGTCTGCACACAATGAATAGTATTCATTTATTCTTGCAATCTGATGCCTGCTTGGTCTTTTGTTTGTTTTAAATCAATTACTGATCCATAATAATAATATATCAGCGATAAAAGGAATGTATGTTATCAACATAGTTCTTTCAGTGCCCATACTCAGCAAGGAAGAATAATTATATTGTTTTCCTCTTCTGAAGCAATACTATATACAACACCAGAGATTTACCACCTTCAGGGTCTGACAGATTTATTGCCAATATTTAATTTAATCTTATTTGGATGTAAATTTCTCTTTCAAATAGGTTTTTTTTGTGTGTGTGAAGGAGGGGAGGTTAAAACCAGGAAATAACTGCTGTTGAACTTATAAAAAGGCATTGTGAAGTAAATATACACACAACAGCAATAGCACAGACTCTTTAGTAAGATTTTAAAAATTTGCCAGTATTGTTTTCTCCTATTAAAAATAATAAAACTATTTAATGGTCCATAAAATAACTCCAACAGTTAATTTAAACCATTCTCTAATGTGAACTTCCACTCAAAGGTTAAGTGGACCATATCGCTAACCAAATTATCTGTATAAAGAACATTCACGGGTACAGTCCTTACACTGATATAGTCAATCCTCCCAGATAAATCAGACAGAAATCAGGATTTGATGAACTAATTCTATTTTATTATAAGACTGCATTAACAGAATTTTGCAAGTCTAAAAGCATAAACTTCCTAACACCATCCTTTTAATTGTTTGATCTTCTCGGTGTTAAGATTAAGAGATTAATAGCGTTGGAAGGGACCTTGTGGGTCATCTAGTCCAATCCCCTGCCCAAGGAGGACATCCTATACCATTTCTGACAGTTGACAGTCCAATCTCTTCTTAAAAGCCTCCAGTGATGAAGCTTCCACAACTTCCAAAAGCAAGACATTCCATCGGTTGACTGTTCTCACTGTCAGAAAATTTCTTATTTCTAGGCTGAATCTCTTCTTGATCAGTTTCCATCCATTATTTCTGTTAAGATTCTGCCTCAAGTACTTTTGTTTCCACATGGAAACCACTTCTGAATTTCATGCTTGATGTGGGAAAGAATAAAACTCTGACTTTGGGTTTTACAGATTAGAGATATATTTTTATAGAAATGACTTGTTTATACTATTACGAAAAAGCAAAAAGCTTCTTTTTCTTTTTCCTCCCTATCTTTCCTCACTTCTCTTCCCACTTCCCCTCCCTCATCACAGCTCTTCTATTTACTTTTGTATTTTATAATACTCTATAACTCAATTAAAAATGTTTAAAAAAAAAAAGATTCTGCCTCTCTTGGCTTATTGTATCCTAGGCAGAATCTCTTCCCCTCTTCCTTCAATTTTTCCACTTTCCATTTACAAATATTTAAAAATGTTGTGATGCTTGGCATTCCTTCTGGAGAACTATTTATTTATTTATTGATGAAATTTGCTTTCTGCCCATCTTGTATCCACTGACACTGAGCAGCTTACAATATAAAAGCATTAAAAAAAAACATTAAAATCATCAATCCTAAAACACAACCGATAAAATCATTAACAAATTAAAAACATTTAAGATTAGATGACAGAGAGCCGGACAAAGAGGGGAGGAATTAAGTTTAATGAGTTAAGATTAATTTAGATTTTATGGGTGCCTGATCCCACTAAAGCCAAAATTATTTTGCCACTCTAAAAAGAATATAACATTGACTTGTTTGATCAGGAATAAAATAATAAGTACTTTTATTGGAAAACCATTATGAACATTTTGCTGAAAATGGACAGAAGTTGGTTATTTCTAGATCAGATGACTGAAAGAGGCTGAAGAAACAGCTATGTAATACAGTTTAATTTTAACTGAGATGGAATGATAGAGAGGTGGTATTCAGCAGATTCTGATCAGTTCTGGAGAACCGGTAGTAGAAATTTTGAGTAGTTCAGAGAACCGGTAAATACTACCTTGGACTGGAGATTTTACAGTATTCTTCTCCTGCCATGCCCACAGAACTGGTAGTGAAAAAAAAATTGAATTCCACCACTGGAATGATACTAAGTTTATACCTGCTGTAAAGATCAGAAGTCACTTTTTTAAATGTCTTTTTCTTTTTCTGCACTTTTACCTCTATCTTTTCTTTCTTAATCTCATTTTCTGTATTTTTTTCATGTTTATCTTTGCATGTGTAAAAATTGCTAACAATATATTTTAAAAGGATTACAGAAAAGTTAAATTTAAAGTGTATCAAGGTGAAATTGTTTATCTATAAATTGCAGTTACCCCCCTTTGAAACTGTCAGAGTGCATGTTCAATCTGATCCAATCAAAACATATCCATCTATCCATCCATTCATCAATCCATCCATCAAATGCTGGTAAAGTGAAAATGCCTTCAGCAGTACTCCGGTTCCATCTTTATTTCCAAACATGTCCTATAAGTTCCCACAAGCATTCCAAACAAATAATAAAAAAGATATGCTGTTGCAACTTTATTCTTTATTAAGAACACATTCATCGGCCCAGAGAAAAATTAAAGATAATTTGACATTATAGAAGGTCCAAAAGATAAATACATAAAAGGTATGGCAACCTCAATATGCTGGTAAAGCTTTGCTCACTATGGCTGCCATTTTACAGATCACCCCTCCCACTACATGGCCATTATGATTAAATCCCAATACACTGAGTGGCTAAATAATGGGGGAAACTGTTTTTGATCATCCATGATTTATCTCCCAGGATTTCCCAAATAGTTGGGGGGGGGGGGGGGAGAGAGACAGCTGCCCCATTAACTAATCCTAGCCAATTATTACAATTAAAATTCTGAAGCAAAAATGGAGAGCTGTTATCCTGATTTTTTTAAAAAGGAGTTCTGTAAAGATTTTGGAATGATGTATGAGTATCTCAAAACATTCCTCACAAAATAAAAGCTAACAATGATTATTCTAAACAACTTTGCACTGTTACAAGAAAATTTCCATACCCGAGTGAATACACATTACTGTAACATCAATTTCATGTTTTTGGCATTTCTGAATCTATAAAAATTAGTTATGTTAACACAGAAAAAATACATAAAATACAGCAATTGCGGGGGTCACTTATGGTAAATCTGTAGGGAAAGATACATGAATGGCTGCATTTAAACGTATTTTAATGTATTTCAAAGTAAAATGATACATCCAGGACAAGACTAAAAGTGAACTTTCTTTTGTATAAGCTGAAACAAACCAAAGGGGGAAGATGAGACCTGGAATGAAATACAATTAAAGTAGTAAGAAAGTTACATGTCAGAAATCATAGGAACTAGAAAATATAGCCTCTTAAAGAACTGCATTAATTAACTGCATTAATGACTATAAATAGCAACTAACTGAAAGAGGAGGTAATTCTTCTACCTAGAACATTGTCTATAGGACATAAGTATATTTCTAAATAAGTGGTATACAGCAAGCAAGTCAAGCAAAAGAGATTCCTCCTACCTACTGTATAATTCTAGATAAAATATTGGCAGTTGAATCCAAAATTCCCAGATGCTCTGTGTCTTACAATCTCTGTTTTCCAGTTTGCTTCATTGGAACCATGAAGGACATTGCCCTAACTCAGCTCACAAGATCAGAAATCAGATTAAATGTAGTTAAGCACCAATACAGGCAACCAAAATATACTGTACATGGGCAGTTCCCATTCTAAAGATTTTCCTGTATCTTTTGTTGCATTCATATGTATGTCCAGTTAAAAGGTCATAATATTATATATGAAAGGCAGAGGGTTAAGCCCATGTGACACTGAACCAATAGATGCAAAGAGGATGTAAAACGGACAAAAAACCTTGCCATCCGTTGGTTAACGTGATGTATCCGTTCTCTACTCACTGCCTCTGTTTTGCTTCCTCTCTATCCGTCCAGCATCCGTTTATGGACGTTTCTTCTGCTCCAAAAGTTTTGGGCTGCCTAAAACTTTTGCGTGGAAAATGTATCCAGTTCGTCCGTTCTGCATCCGCTACGCATCTGCTACGCATCCGCTATATCCGCTAGGCATCCATTCCGCATCCGCGCAACTCGCATCCGCCCAGATGCAGGGAGGAAGCGGAACAGACGCGGAACGGATGCAGAACGGATGCCTAGCGGATGCAGAACGGAAACAAAGCGTTTAAAACGGAAAAAACGTTCGCAGAGGGGACCTATCTCGGATATTAAGAATGTCTAGAGGATGCCTAGAGGATGCCTAGCGGAAAACCTATACTGCCTATAAAAAGGGGGAGCAACTCGCCTGCATCTCACTTTCAGAACAGCAGCCAAGCGGTGCAGACCGCTGCAGCCTTCATCTGCCTCTTCCTCTTCCACAGCATCCAGTCATGTCCACCGTGGATTGTGACAAAGTCCTTTCGGCAGCCACCATCCTTCTGCAACAGTGCAAAACCATCTACAGGTTCTGTGAACTCTACTACGGGAAGAAAAGGAGGCACCCAAAAAAAGTCTGGGTCCAAAGATGGTTCGCCAGAAGAGCAGAGGACGGACTGTACAACAAGCTGATGGTGAAGCTCAGGAGCGAAGACACTCGGGCGTTCCAGAACTTCATGAGGATGCCTCCAGCCATGTTTGACGAAGTTGTGCAGTGCCTGACACCCAGGTTGACCAAGACAAACACCAACTTCCCGCCCAGCCTGGAACCTGGTATCAGAGGTGGAACTTACCACACACCGTTGGAGCCATAGATGGCAAGCACGTGGCCTGCAAAGCGCCAGCCAAGTCAGGGTCCACTTATCACAACTACAAGGGCTTCTTCAGCATCATCCTCTTCGCCATGGTCGATGCTGATGACAAGTTCATGTACATCGATGCTTCAGGCAACGGCTCATCTTCAGATGCCCAGGTATACAACGCCAGTCACCTCAAGGAGGAGCTGGAAATCAACCTCATGGTGGGCTTCCCAGATCCAGACCCGCTGCCCAACGACACACAAGATGTGCCCTACTTCATCGTGGGGGATGATGCCTTCTCCCTCACAACCTACCTCATGAAGCCCTACACCTCCAAATACCTCACCCGTGAAGAGAGGATCTTCAACTACAGGCTGTTCAGGGAAAGGCGAGTGGTGGAGAACGCCTTTGGCATCCTGGCCAACAGGTTCCAGGTACTTCTCACCAACATGCAGCATAGCCCAGAGACCATGAGGAGGATCGTGGAAGCTTGCTGCATCCTGCACAATCTCATGCGCACCCGCTACCCAGTCTTGCAGAACAGGCTTGTGGACCGTGAACAAGACAATGGGGACATGGAGGCTGGGGAATGGAGGCAAGGGCAAAACCTGATCAACACTGAGGATGTACAAGGCCCCAACAGAGCCTCACGTGAGGCGAAGAAGCAGCGCAACCTCCTGAAACACTGGTGCAACTCCCCAGCTGGAGCAGTGGAGTGGCAAGACAGGATGGTAAATGCTTAATGGATGCTTCCTTCAGCCTGTCTCATCACACGGTTGAGATTGGGCCATGTATGTTGAGTGGCCCTACAATGAACAGGGCATTTAATAAAGAGTTGTGTTTATGTTGACATGTGTGGATGACTGATTATATTGTTATTGATAATAAAGGGCCATAGGTGTGGCACCTGGGAGGGTGGACCATACAGTCCCACTATGCTTGCACTGGAGGTTTATCTATCTCACAGCTATTACCCATCCCAAAGGTATCCCTGCCCATCCCACAGGTATTACCCATCCCAAAGGTATCCCTGCCCATCCCACTGCTATCCTTACCCATCCCACAAGCATGCAAAGGCTTAAACCATTTCTAAAAGTTTCCACCAAGACTTTAGTAAAAAAAAGAAATGAAGCAAGTGTGTGAATCATAAATAGACTTTATTAACAACAAACTATAAGATAAAAATGAGTCTCTGGCACTCCTCTTGGTTGCTCAGTCTCAGGGGTGAAGGGTGCAGGTGCTGGGAGGTGGCTGGTGCTGGAGTGCTTGTCATCAGCTCCTCCAGAAGCAGAAGCAGCAGAAGCGCCAGCCCCAGAAGAGCGAGCCCGTGCTGCAGAAGCCCCAGCAGAACCAGAGTGAGGGCCAGGGGGCGGGATGGTAGCCCTGTCCCTCTTGCCAGGGCTGGCAGCAGATGGCTGAGGCTTGCTGTGCTTCCGCATGGTTGTGGGGTTGCTGGCTGGCAGGGAGGCAGGCAGGAACCAAGGCTGGCAGCAAGGCTGGCAGGGAGGCAGGCACCAAGGCAGACAGCAAGGCTGGCAGGAAGGCGGGAAGCAAGGCTGGCAGGCAGACATGCAGGCAGGGCAGGCAAGGCAGTCGATGTGTCCGGCAGCAGGTCTTTCCTCTGAATGGCGACCTGCTTCCGAGCTGCTTCCGTTATATCCGCGGGGCTGACGCAATGCATCCTCCCCGCATGCGCAATTAACGCCAGGCATCCGCTAGGCTTCCGCTCTGCATCCGCTGTGCATCTGCTGTGCATCCCCTTTATCCGTTCGGCATCTGCTCTGCATCCGCTGTATCCGTTCCGCGTTCGCTTTGCTGAGGCCCCCCGGAAGCCCTGCGGATGTGCCATCCGCTTCCATCCGCTTGGCTTCCGTTCCACATCCGCTTTGCATCCGCCCTGCGTCCTCCCCCCGTCCATGTTATCCGCTCTGCTTATGCAAATTTTTGCCCCTTTTGAGAGCGGATAACAATGGATGGAACATTTTGCTCGTCCGCTGTGTCCTTTTTGCATCCATTGGCCAGTGTGACATGGGCTTTAGATGTGCTGCTATACAGGACACTGTTATTCTGTGCAAGTTTATAGATATTATCATGAGTAAAGGTTTTAATTTTGTATGTGGAATATACAGTATGGATGGACAGATCTATCAAGTTCAGTTTGTTGAACTTGATATTTTTTTCCAGGTTTGCATCACCATATATAAAGTTTGGTGCATGTCTTCAAATGTATACACTTTGATTTGCAGTGTTGATTAATGCAGAGCTTTTGCAAAAAAATCCTTTTGATAGATTGAAATGTTTTCATATTGTATATTGTACATTTGCACAATATAGTTCATTAGTATACCGCAATTGACTCTCCTATTTTGGTGATGTGTGAGGATGGATAAGGAAATGTAATCTTCCTTTCCAGTAAATACAGTTCACTCACATTTACATGTGAACAAAATAGTTCCTTTTTCATTTTATTTGATTTCTACACTCCAGAAGCCCTTGGTGCATCTGTCCATGACCATCATCAATTGAAAATGCCAGCAATGTATACATTTTATTTTATTTATTTAGCTTAAAAATGAACCGACCACCTGTGGACTTTAAATAAGCTGTTTAGTATATGAAACTAAAAGGGATGCAGTGGCTCAGTGGCTAAGTCACTGAGTTTGTTGATCAGAAAGGTCAGCAGTTCGACGGTTCAAATCCCTAGCACTGTGTAACAGTGAGCTCCCGTAACTTGTCCCAGCTTCTGCCAACCTTGCAGTTTGAAAGCATGTAAAAATGCAAGTAGAAAAATAGGGACCACTTTGGTGGGAAGGTAACAGCATTCCATGCACCTTTGGAGTTTAATCATGCCGGCCACATGACCACAAAGACATCTTTGGACAGTGCTGGCTCTTCGGCTTTGTAATGGAGATGAGCACTGTCCCCTAAAGCCGGAAACGACTAGCACATATGTATGAGGGAAACCTTTACCTATATGGAACTTGCAAAAAGAGAACTGGGACCTCAATATTCATTGACTTGGGTGAAATTTCTAATCAATGCTTCCATTTTCTTTCTGTTTCTGGCTGCAGTGAAACAGAATAGTACTTATAATTCTATTTTATAAATGGGTGGACATCTCTGATGCTGTAAACTCTATCTACTTGTAGAACAAGTATTGTCTCTACTCTCTTTTTAACACTGTACAAACGAAAAGAAACAAAGTTGTACAGACTGTTAACAGAATATAAAGATTGGCATAAGCTACCATTTACCGAGTGTGAAGTTTTACTTCGTGAGCTCATTTAATTCTTATTAAATCCTACATAAAAATATATTGATGTGAATATTTAAACATTAATTCAATTGTCTTTCCTACCACATTCATCTGAATTATTTCTGCTTCTCCATCTAATTATTTCTACAAGTTATGCAAACCCAGTTTGAGTATTTAAATATCATAAATCAGATCCTAGATGATACACTCCACTAAATGTTTTGGCTTTCCTTTTCACAATTGTTCATCCTGAACGTGAAAGGGCTGGACTTACAGTTCCTGTTTTATAGTTCTTTATAAGAAATTTGTATTTGGAAGAGTGCTGTCATCATTAAAAAGAAGGCAGTTCTAGTTCTTGCCAGCTAACTTGAAGAGTTGACAGTACAAACTTGACACTTTCCTTGCCAAGTAAATGTCTCTGTGCAGCAGTCAGGAAATTTGGTTGTAAATCCCATTATTCCAGCTTTGACACATGTTTACTTTGTGCTACCGTGTCACCTGCAAGCAAAGGAAAAGAGAAATGAGAGAATCATACAAATAAATAGTGTTGCTGGCAATTGGTTTTTAAAACCTCTTCAGAGAGTTTAAATATGCAGAATGAAGATAAAACATACAAACATAAAACCAGTACATTATCCTCACAGACAGATCTTTGCAGTAGCATCTGAGAGAACCAATGGCTTGGGAGAGGTGAATTTTAACCTGTTGACAAAATGTGATGATGACGTGATCCAGCAATAGTAATAGTCCAACTGCAAATGGCTTAGTCACAGAAGTCCAGTTTGGACCTTTGTGCATGCTTTCAAACTACTAGGTAGTTAGGAGTTGGGGCAGGAATGGGAGTGTGAAGGAGTGAGGTCCTGCTCCTGAGCCAGCTCCTGCCACCTGCCAGTTTGAAAGTGTTGTGGTTAACCAACAGTAGGTGTGGGCGGCTGAGGAGAGCGAGGACTCAGACGAGGGGCCAGGACCATTAGGAAGTGGGCTGCTGCCTTCAGAGATTGTGGGGGCTGGTAGCAGCGATGAGGAGGTTCCCCAGGATCCTGTGCCAAGTGCGCAGGGTTGCTCGTAAGAAAGAGCAGCTGCAGCAGCATGGGCAACTCAGGAGTAAAGCTGCAAGGTAATGGGCCCTCCTTCAAGAAAATAAAAGCCAGCTGTGAATCAGGTGTTCTTTGTAGGAAGCAAAAACGTTTTGAAACTCCAGCCTTGTGGACATTGCAGTCTCTTAAGTTGGTATTTGAAGACTCTTATGTTGTACAATATTTCTTATCTGTTATTCTTGGCAGCCTCGCACAGTTTTCACGAAGTTTGTGCTTATCAAAGTTAATTAGTTTGCAGCAGCCTTTTAACTGGGGATTCATAAGAATCATTAAAAGGTTTCTGTTCCCTTTGGTTCGTGTTTGTTTTAATGGAAAAGGGTTGGGTCAGAACAAAAACTATGCAAATGCAAATAGATTAATGAGTACCACTTTGGTGGGAACTCCATGCGCCTTTGGCATATAACCATGCTGGCCACATCATCACAACAATGCTGGGTCCCTTAACCAAGAAACAGAGATGACCATCATGCACTAATTGGACATGACTGCAAATGCAGTTCATGCGTTGAGAGGATATAATGTCCTATAAATGATGTGTTATGGACCGCTCTTTCCTACTTTTTCTATTTTCACTTTTGAAGGAAGGTGGTGACAAACTGCCAGTCCTGGTTTTCAATGAATTGTAAATTCATATTAACAAAATAACTGTGGTGGTGCAGTGGTTAAAATGCAGTATTGCAGACTGCCAGCAGTTCAATTTTGACCAGCTGAAGGGTTGGCTCAGCCTTCCATCCTGCCGAGTTCGGTAAAATGAGAACCCATATTGTTGGGGGAAATATGCTGACCCTGTAAACTGCTTAGAGACGGCAGTAAATATAAGTCTAGGTGTTGTTACTATTGCTAATTGCAGTTGGAAATTGTGGAACATATGGCAATCTGTTTAGGGGAAATGCTCATTTTGTTTTCAAGTCAAAACCTGAAGCTAGAATCATAAGTGTTTGCGGATTCTTTACAAGTCCTTCTTTCTAGAGATTCACCAAATACTGAGCATTTATGGTAGTACTGTGTTTATTGCTTTTCCATTAATTTTTTCATAAAGTGGGATCCATTGAGTGTTTTGGATTTAACAGATGGAATGCATTCAAAGTCTGCATTCTTTTGATGGGTATCATTTTACACTGAATTTTCCTTCATTTACAAGTACAAAGACATTGGGAATATAAATCTATATTATAAAACACAAGTTGTTCATAAGTAAATTTTATGTTTTATTTAATTATTTTTTCAATTTATATGGGCAGACATTCATGAATCTGGGTTAACAATTTTGAATAATATAAAATCATAACAAAAACAGAAAAACAAAAAACACAATCAAAAAACAACCGGGCTTAACCCATCTATCACAAATAAACATAAACAATGCATAGGCTCTGGCCCACCTCCTGTCCTTCAGGCCTGTTGGGGAAGCTAAGTTTTTAAGGCCTTACCAATTAAGGTCAGGACCAATCTGACCTCCAGTGTATGGTGTTCCAAAAGGTGGGTGCTATGACAGAAAATGTTCCCTTCTTGGACACAACCAGATTGCATTCCTTAGAAAAAAGAACCTAAACATTTTCTGCCAATCCTAATGGGATGGGTAGAAATGGTAGGGAGAAAGGCGAATCCTCACATAACTTGGCCCCATTTTGTGCTTTTGAAAAAATAAAAGAGTAATTATGGCACTGTTTTGTAACAATGGAGGTTTTTAAGAAGAGATTGGACAAACATTTGTCTGAAATAGTACGTTTCCTTTCTTGAACATGGGAGTCGACTAGAACAGGGGTCACCAACCTTTTGGACCTCAGGGACCATCAAACTCATAATTTTAAATTTCGCAGACCACTCGTATGAATTTTGACTGATGGTGGCTTGTTGACATTGGTGGGGGAGAGAGAGAGAGAAAGAGATCTGATATAACCTCTCTCCCTCCCTCTCTCTCTCTCTCTCACACACACACAAACACACAGAGGCATGGGTGGGATTCAAATTTCTTAACCGGTTCTGCGGGCATGACCTAATTTGTGGGTGTGGCTTGGTGGTCATGTGATTACCTGGACATGGCTTGTATGTAAATGTTATAAATATTTATGTAAATATGAATTTTTTATTAAAAAAAGAGCAACTTTTACCCAAAATCAGGCAAAGCAGGCAGGCAGATTGAGTTGCTCACAGAATCATTCATAGATCTATCTATCTGCCATCGGTTGAGTCTGTCACATAAAATTTGGTTGCAGTGAGTCTGCACTGAATAATAGAAGCTTCAATCCTAAGGAAGGTTTGGCTCTGTTTAAAAGCAGAGCTGAAGATCTAAAGACTAGCTAGAAAGCAAGAAATGCAATATTTCCTGCTTTCTAGCTAATCTAAATCTCCTGGCACAGCAGAACAGCTGATGGTCAGGGAAAAAAAGGGAAAAATAGCAACTTAGCAGGCAAGGTTGCCAGGTAAGAAGTTAGTGGGTGGGGAGGGTTCCTGTGGGCCATGTGGGCGGTGCAGCCTTGTGTTCCTGTGCAGCCTGGATTAATTGCTTTGGGGGGTGCTCTGGGGGTGACATTTCTCTGCGGACCACCAAAATTTTCTTGTGGACCAGCAGTGGGTCGCGACCCACTGGTTGGTGACCACTGACTAGAAGACCACCAAGGTCTAACTCTTCTAACTCTGTTATTCTGTAATTCTAATTCAACAAGCGCTAAAGCAAGAGTTCTCAATCAGTAGTCCAGAGACCACTGGTAGTACTTTGAAGGGAACTGCAAATGTTCCATAGCACAGGGGCATTTTCCTTCATCGCTAAAATTTTACAAATGCCAAATATTGGGAGTTTTCAAGCAAGAATATTGACAACTCAGTGCTTGGAGGGTGCTTCAAATAAAAGTCATTCATCAATTTTTCCTGAAGATTGACAACTTATGAACGTCAACTAGGACAGTGGTCCCCAACCTTTTTGGCTTTTCGGACCAGCGGGGGTGTCAGGATTCCAAGTGATACAGTCATAGCTAACAAAATTCCAAGGCAGGTAGGTTGCTCAAAGAATAGTTTTATTGGATCTATCAAATTGGCACAGATCTGGTGAAAACCGACTCTGAAAGTTCCTGTGGTTTTCACCTAATTAAAAGTAAAAATTCTTCCCTTTCCCCAAACAATCAGTCACATGGTCCAATCGAGGTGCCATCTGGTTTCCGGGTAACATCACTCCTCCTCCTTCTGACCATGTATGAGAATGTTTTGTTGTGGCTACAAAACCCTAGCTATCTCTGTTTTACCCTCCCTATCCCTCAACTCCAGTGTGGCAACACTGAAGCAACAAAATGGCTTCTGTCAGGTCAGCTTCAGGGTTGACAGGGGGGAAGTAGGGAAAGGGGATGGTTCCATGTGAATGGCAGGCACTTGTGCACACAGCTCCATTTGCTCAAGGGGAAGGTGCACGTGCCTGCTGCTCATACAAGTAGAGCTGCACGCATGTAAATGTTTGCCTGCCACTTGCACATCCCAGTTCTAAATGGGGCATGGCCTAGGAGTTGGGAACCCTGATCTAGGGGGATCCATAGATGGTATTCAGCAAGTACTGACCAGTTCTGGAGAACCAATAGCAGAACTTTTGAGTAGTTCGGAGAACCGGCAAACACCACCTCTGACTGGCCCTGTCCCCTCTGCCTCCCGAGTCCCAGCTGATCGGCTGGATCTTCTTTTGTTGCCCTGCACAGGAGAACGGAGCTGGAAAGCAGGTTAGTGGGTTGGGAAGGAATGGGATTTTGCAATAACCTTCATTCTGGAGTGGGGAGGGAATGGAGATTTTGCAGTATCCTTCCCCTGCCACGCCCACCAAGCCATGCCCACAGAACCAGTAGTAACAATAATTGAATCCACAGAACCAGTAGTAACAAAAAATTGAAGTGGCGACTGGGGGGGATCATATATAATATTAAACCTGGTCTTCAAAACAGTTTATGGAAGGAGGTGTGTACATGAAGGAAATGGTCCAAATAAAGGGAAGAAAGATAACAGCAGAATTAAAGGATTGGTAGGACTCTCTGGAATCAGAGTGAAAAAGAACTTTATTCAGACTCTTAGGTAAATGCTGTCAAAAGATAAGGAATATCCAAAAGCTTTAGGTTGGTTTCAGAAAACTACCTTGGCCCTTAAGCTTTCACAATACATTTTATGTACATTTTGAAACAGCCCAGTTAGTTATGCTCAGTGAATGTACACAATAAAGTACATTCCATTGATTTTTTTTTAGTTTTGTAATCCTTTCAAAACTGGTTTATCTGTGTGTTAAAATTCATCTTGTCCAAACAGTTATTGTTGCTATTAACAACATGCAAAAAAGCATCATTAGCCATGATTTTGTAGATGCTTTTCTTTTTATGTTTCTGATCAAATGATTTTTTCAGGTCTAGCATTGCTCTACAGTGCAGCTGAGAGGAATATGTTCCTTTTAAAGGAGCCTTCCTTGCTAAAAGTTTTGAGCAACTTTTCAAATACCTAATCATTTGCAAGGAAATTTTCATGCATTATTCTGAGAATTATGTTCTCATTTCCCTCCCATCCCTGTTAATACCAAATCTTTCACTGTTGATGGCACAATCTGTATAATCAATATACAAAGTGGAGGCTCACTCTGCCTGGCTTTCACACTCATTTTCAAACTAGTTTTAAAATTAATACTGCATAAAATATATCAATATTAGCTTTTCTATCATTGGAGTTTGAAGAAAATTTCATAAAATTGCTTACTTGCATTAACTGGCTGTCATGAATTTTCCGTATTTTTTTTCTGAGTAAATACATTATTAAACAGACACTATTTTGACCAAATTACAGAAATCCTATGTAGTGTAACTTCTGAACCTGTACATCATGGTGATATTATCCACAAGATAAATAGTTATTCATATTTCAATCTGCTGACAAGGGTACTTGCTTCCTGGACTATGATTCCCTATTGATCAAGGGATACTCACACCCAAGTTTAGATCAGAATTTTGTTTTTAAGTGTTCAGCAACCCTCAGACATATCAAAGTTGTACCAAATTGATATTTCTCAAGGGCACAGACCTTGAGAAACAGGGAACAGTGACTCCATCTTCTCACAGCATCACCCTTAACATTCAACATGCTAAGTAAATAGATTTCCTCATCCTTGATACTCTTCAAGTTTAGAATCATTTACTTCTCAACTGCATTGGGATCTGCTCAATTAAGGAACTTGCTCCAGGCCTTTCATCACTTTATTGCAGGTGTTTGCAACTGTTCCTTTCGTAGAGGAATAGAATACAACAGAACAGAACAGAAAAACAGAGTTGGAAGGGACCTTGGAGGTCTTCTAGTCCAACCCCCTGCTTAGGCAGGAAACCCTACACCATTTCAGACAAACGGTTGTCCAATCTCTTCTTTAAAACTTCCAGTGTTGGAGCATTCACAACTTGTGGAGGCAAGTTGTTCCACTGATTAATTGTTTTAACTGCCATGAAATTTCTCCTTAGTTTTAAGTTGCTTCTCTCCTTGATTAGTTTCCATTCTTTGCTTTTTGCCTCAGGTGCTTTGGAGAATAGATTGAACTCCTCTTCTTTGTGGCAACCCCTGAGATATTGGAACACTGTTATCATGTCACCTCAAGGCCTTCATTAAAGTAGACCAGGAATGTCAAACTCATGGCTCATGGGCTGGATGCATCACATGCTAGCCCCACCCCCACCTGCTTTAGCGAAGGGGAAAACAGTCCCATGATGCCGCCATGATGCCGTAAGTTTGACATCCCTGAATTAGACATAACCAATTCCAGCAACTGTTCTTTAGATGTTTTAGCCTCCAGTCCCCTAATCAACTTTGTTGTTCTTCTCTGCAGTCTTTCCAGAGTCTCAACATCTTTTTTCAATATCATGGCGACCAAAACTGGATGCCTTGTAAAAGACAGCAGTGTCGTTTGCTGTATGTGTGGATAAGCAAAACAGCACATAGTATTTTAACCTTTGGGTGTTGCTGCATCTATTTGGTGTAGATCCGGATACTAACAGTTTTATTTTAGACCTATTCCTAGTAATTCTAGGTTATGGAATTTGCCTTTTAAGTGACATATTTTACTTTTATTTATTTATTCAAATTTATTAGTCCAACTCCAATGAACTCTCGGCAGTGTAGAAAACTAGGAATAAAATATAAAATAGATAAAAACATGAAACCAAATGGACAGCCCAGATTGAAATAATCTTAAAGACATTAAATATTAAACAAGATCCTGGACAAACAATAGTACATCAACTCAAGGCCTGGGACCAAAGACAGGTTTTCTGGAACTCCAGAAAAAGAGAGTGACATCCTGATCTCTGTGGACATGCTGTTTTAGAGCAGAATGGTACAACTCACTATGGCCAACTTGTTGTGGCCAATTCACTGCGGCCAACTCGGTGCAGCCAACTCACCATAAGACAACTCTCCTTGGGACAATTTAACAATTAAATTTAATTATTTAAAATAAAAAAAAATATTTCAATTTTTGTAATTCACATTTCATTCTGTCCCTCCTTTTGCAACCTTTCTTTAATGATTCTATTCCACCATTAAATTAGTATAACTCTTGGCCCAGCAACAGTTTGGCACATGTCAAGTTGGCCGTGACGAGTTGACTGCAGCAAACTGTCATGGACCCTGGGGCTGCACAGAGAAAACACACATTTTCTTCCACAAAATGACAACATAAACAGAGGGAACCTGGAGTGCACTCATTCTGCTGGAACATCCTGGGTAAGCAGAAACAATTGGAGCCATTCAGCATCTATTGTATGCCATATAGCGCTTTATAGCCAGCACTTTGGAAGCCAACTGGAAGTGAATGCAGCTTGTGTAGCAATAGGGAGACATGGGTACCCCAAGAGGCACATGCTACTTACTCATGCCATTGCATTCTGAAACAGCTGTAGTCTTGGGGTGCGCCATGTGGAGCACATTGCAATAATCCAGTTGTAAGATGACCAGTGCATGAGAAACTGTCTAAATATTTAACATTGCTGTGATAATTTCGAAAGAAACCAAATGTAACTGTCATTTTTTGCTATAATGGATAACCATCAGCAATAATTTCTCTGAGAAACTGAAGCAGCACAGAAGTTACAATAAATAAACCTTTTTGATTTAAATCTAGAATTATTCTTTAAACAACTAACAATAAAAACAAGATGCCTTGATGTGTTCTATTTTTATGTATAGGAGAGCCAAATAAGACTGAACCATGTTTTGAGAATCTGAATTCTAAAATTGTACTTCTCAAGTCACAATTGGGCCATCATATTAAGAAAATAAGATGGAAGTTACATTTCAACACAAACCAAAAATCATTGTGTATATTGCACTAAGTTAGAGTTTATTTGAACAAGTGCCCAGATTCAGATAATTGAGCCCTGGTGGTGCGGTGGTTAGAATGCAATATTGCGGACTAATTTTGCCAACTGCTAGCAGTTCAATCCTGATCAACTCAAGATTGACTCAGCCTTCCATCCTTCTGAGGTGGATAAAATGAGGACCCAGATTGTTGGAGGCAATATGCTGACTCTGTAAACCGCTTAGAGAGGGCTGTAAAGCACTATGGAGCAGTATATAAGTTTAAGTGCTATTGCTATTGTGTACAGGTGGTCCGCGACTTACGATCACAATCGTGCCCAAAATTTCCAGTGCTAAGCAAGATAGTTGTTAAGTGAGTTTTGCCCCATTTTATGACTTTTCTTGCCACTGTTTTTAAGTGAACACTGCAGTTGTTAAGTTAGGAACACAGTAGTTAAGTAAATCTGGCTTTTCCATTGACTTTCCCTGTCAGAGGGTCACAAAAGACAATCAGGTGGATGCTGGGGCACTGCAACTGTCATAAAAACACGTTGATTGCCAAGCATCAAAATTTTGATCATGTGACCAAAGGAATGCTGCAATGGTCATTAGTGTGAAATATGGTCATAAGTCCCTTTTTTCAGTGCCGTTGTAAGCTCAGTCACTAAAGGCTAGGTCCCACTGGCCAACGGATGCAAAACGTATGCAAAAAGGACACAGTGGACGAGCAAAATTTCGGGGGTGGCTCCATCCATTGTTATCCACTCTCAAAAGTGCCCCAAATTTGCATAAACAGAATGGAAAAGAACGGAAAGGAACGGACAGGGGTAGTACGTAGCGGGGATGTCAAACGGATGTTCATAGGAAGCCTGGCGGATGGAAGCGGATGGAAGCGGATGACACATCCGAAGGGCTTCCAGGGGAGAATTGCGAAGTGGACACATAGCGGAAGGGGCAGATGCATAGCGGATGACATGGATGCATCACAGACGCCTATAGAAAGCAAAGCAGATGCATAGCGGATGCATAGCGGATGCAAAGCATTCACTGCGCATGCGGGGAGTATGAATTGCATCAGCTCCGCGGATATAAAAGGATGCAGCTCGCAAGCAGTCAGCATTCAGAGGAAAGACGTGCAGCCACAGACAACTTCAAATAACACCATGGTTCGTCAGTCAGGGAAGAAGAGAAAGCCTGTGCCTACTCCTGCCAGCCCTGGCAAGAAGTACAGAACCCCTGGCACTGACTCTGAAGCTGCTGGTGCTGCTGCTGCTGGTGCAACTGGTGCTGCTGGTGCTTCTCCTGCTGCTGTTACTGGTGCTGCTGGTGCTTCTCTTGCTGCTGGTGCTGCTGGTGCTGCTGGTGCTGCTGCTACTGCTACTGCTGCTGTGGTGGACCAGCCCCAAGGCACTCAAAGACCTGCTGCTCAAGCCCCTGAAGGCCCTGCTGCTGAAGCCCCTGCCAGAGGGAGGAAGAGGCAAGGGAAGGAGAAGGGAGAGAGGAAACAGTACACCGTTTCCGAGGACCATGAGTAGGAGGTGCTGGAATGGCTGAGGGAGAATGAGTACCTGTGGAGAAAGGCCCACAGACTCTATCGTGACACCAAGAAGAAGCAGGCAGCTTGGAGAGACAAGGCAGAGAGCCTGGGATACACTGCAGATGTACTCCTGGGATGGTGGAAGCACATGCACACCTGGTATGGCAAGCTACACCTCAAGAAATCTGGGCAGGCCGCTGTCAACCTCACTGACCGGAAGATGTATGTCATGGCCATGTGCAGCTTCCTGGAGGGTGAGGTCCACCACCGAGGAGCAGCCCCTCTGACACCCCTCTCCCTCAGACAGGCCACAGACAGCCAGTCCTCTTCCAGCCAGGAGACAGCTGCCCTGTCCAGGCAGGTGTCTTCGGAGGGCCCCACAACAGAGACCCCCTGACAGCT
Source organism: Laticauda colubrina (assembly GCA_015471245.1). NCBI lineage: Eukaryota > Metazoa > Chordata > Lepidosauria > Squamata > Elapidae > Laticauda > Laticauda colubrina. Next base: position 14,629,673 of record BLBF01000003.1, read on the forward strand.
GCACTCCCCATGCCGGAGGACTTGGGAGGATCCCCTGTCACAAATGGAGCAAGAAGCGGCAGCCACCAGAAACCAACCCACACCCACACCCAGCTCCACAGGATGCAGGCAGAGAGGCAGACTGGAGGGCCAGAGCCACACTGTCCTGTTGGAGATCAGGGACACAATCAAGACCAGCACAGAACTTCTCTCTCAGCTGGTCCACAGCAACATACCATCCTCGGACCGGAAGCCCTTCATCACCTATGTGAGCCAGACCCTCATGAACCTGCCTGAGGCCCAATGCCAGGTGATGAAGCAAAAGATAACAGCACTTCTGCACAACCCTCAAGGCCCAGCTGAACCTGCTCTGACCCAGTCCAGGTCTGCTCCTCCACCCCAGGTGATGTCACTGCCTTTCCATGGCTTTCAACAGCCCCTCACCTATCAAGGCTACGACTACCAGGACTTCCCACAGCAGAAACAGCCCTTCCCAGTCCAGGCCCAGGTTCATCACACGCCACAGACGCCACACCTCGCCCAGCTGCAGACCAGACAGCCCCACTACACTCCTCCTTCCTCTACCCCACAGCCAAGCCCGTCAATGGACAATCTGTCATCAGTCTTGTGCCTGACATCCCAGGTACTTGATGAAGAGCCTCTCAACCTCACGGGACTGAGTCAGCTCTCTGAGAGCTTCCTGAATACACCATCCCCTGTTGTACTCTCAGGGCCAAGCACCCCAATGGTGCCTCAGACCAGCAGTCCAGCCACAGCCACCTCCACAGTCCCTGCCCGCTTAACAGCTGAGACCATGGACATGACTCAGAGTGACTGAGAATAGTGCCAGAGACTAAGTTGTTACCTGTTCGCTTTATCTTTGCTTAAGACACTTTACTTGGTTCATTTTGCTTTTTTAATAAAGTCACACAGTTTACTTAAAACAGTTATTAATAAAGGTTATCTTTGCTTAACACACTTAATTCAGTTTATTTGGTTCATTTTTTTTACTTAATAAAGTGTTGGTGAAAACTTTGAAAAAATGGTTAAGCCTTTGCATGCTTGTGGGATGGGTAAGGATAGTTGTGGGATAGATAAACCTCCAGTGCAAGCATCTTGGGACTGTATGGTCATTGATCAACACATTTCAAAATAAACAAAGCTCTTTATTAATGCCCTATTCATTGTAGGGCCACTCAACATACATGGCACAATGTCATCAGTGCTATGAGACAGGCTCAAGGAAGCATCCATTAACCATCTATCATCCTGTCTTGCCACTCCACTGCTCCAGCTGGGGAGTTGCACCAGTGTCTCAGTAGGTTGCGCTGCTTCTTCCTTTCACGTGAAGCTCTGTTGGGGCCTTGTACATCCACAGTGTCTATCAGGTTTCATCCTTGCCTCCATTCACCAGGCTCCATGTCCCCATTCCCTTGTTGACAGTCCACAAGCCTGTTCTGCAACACTGGGTAGCGGGTGCGCATGAGATTGTGCAGGATGCAGCAAGCTTCCACGATGCTCCTCACAGTCTCTGGGTGATGCTGCATGGTGGTGAGAAGTACCTGGAACCTGTTGGCCAGGATGCCAAAGGTGTTCTCCACCACTCGCCTGCCCTGGACAGCTTGTAGTTGAAGATCCTCTCTTCACGGGTGAGGTATCTTGAACTGTAGGGCTTCATGAGGTAGGTTCTGAGGGAGAAGGCGTCATCATCAATGATGAAGTAGGGCACATCTTGTGTGTCATTGGGTAGGGGGTCTGGATCTGGAAAACCCATGATAAGGTTGCGTTCCAGCCCATCCTTGAGGTCACTGGCATTGTATACCTGGCTATCTGAAGCTGACCTGTTGCCTGAAGCATCGATGTACATGAACTTGTAGTCAGCATCAACCTTGGCAAAGAGGATGATACTGAAGAAGCTCTTGTAGTTCTAATAATTGGACCCTGAGTTGGCTGGAGCTTTGCAGGCCACGTGCTTCCCATCTATGGCTCCAACGGTTTGGGGAAAGTTCCACCTTTGATACCACTGTTCTGCAACTTTCCTCCAGCCTTCTTCAGTGGTGGGACAATGGAGGAGCTCCTTCACGTATTCTTCGATGATGGCCTGCACCACTTCTCTGACCACTTTGCTGATGGTGTTGTGTGGCACCCTGCAGGCATACTGCATGTTTCTGTATGGGTTCCAGAGGCCAGGTGCCGCAGAGTCAGTGCCACCTTCAGTCCAGGGTCCAGGTTGGGACGGAAGTTGGTGCTCGGCTTGGTCAACCTGGGTCTCAGACGCTCTACAATTTCATCAAACATGGCTGGTGGCATCCTCATGAAGTGCTGGAATGCACGAGTGTCTTCATTCCTCAGCTCCACCATCAGCTTCTCATACAGTCCAAACTCCATTCTTCTCCCGATCCATCCTCGGACCCACACAGCTCTTGAACGTCTCCTTCTTCTCCTTGTGTAGAAAAGGTGAAACAGTCTGAACAGGGCTTGGTTCTGATGTTGAATGATCGCAGTTACCATAAGGACTGTGTGATGATCCATGGTGGAGAACAATGGATAATGTGGAAGAGCAAGAGCAAGGCTGAAGAGGTCTGTACACCACGGCTACTGGACTGATAGTGAGATCCAGGTGATTTCCTCCCCCTTTTTATAGGAAATATCGGTTTTCCGCTAGGTGTCCTTCTACATACTCTAGACATACTGCAGACATCCTAAATATCCGAGATACATCCCATATACAAACGTTTTGTCCATTTTAATACTTTATATACAAGATGCATCCACTTACATCCTTTCTATTTCCGTGCTACTTTCTATTTCCGTGCTGTGTGGACATTCCCTGTACCTTTCGTTTCCTCCCTCTTTCCATTTTCAGCTGGAGCGGATGTGAGTTGAGGGGATGGCCAGAGGATGCCGAGAGGGTACAGCTGATGTTTAACGGATAACGGACATAGAACATTTGTTGCCCGTATATGCCACGGATGTACATCGTACGCGGCGAAAAGTTCATCCGCTCAAAAAGTTTTGTGCAGCTCAAAACTTGTTGTACGGATGAAATCTCAGTGGATGGATGCTCAACGGATAGAGAGTATGAAACACATATGCAATGAGTACACAACGGATGCATCTCATTTTCCAATGGATGGCAAGCTTTTTTGTCCGTTTTACATCCTCTTTGCATCCGTTTGTGCAGTGGGACATGGGCTTTAGGGAATTGTTATAAGTCAATGACCTGTAAATCATGCTTTACTATGGTTGTGTTCATACAATCTGCTAAGCCAAAACTAATGTTGTGGTTTAGCATAAAAGATTGATTCAAGCCAAAGTAATAGAAAGTAGTTAGGAAAGGATGAAAATGTCATGCATTTAATTCCAAGAATCTATTAATCTATTTTCCTTTTAAACTACCGTTAAAAATAGATAGAAATGTGCATTCAACTGCATTTTTATGCATTGTTCCCTTGTCTGGATGTTGTATATACATACTGATAAGGAGATGAGGCCTGTTCTCCCTTGCCTGTTCTTATGAACAATCCAATTGGAAAACCCACTTAGGCCACTAAGTCCTGCTTGATATGCAAGATTTCAGATCAAAGCGCCGAAGAGAGAGGCTTTCTTCTTTAAAAATTTAAAACACAGCACCTGCTATCTAAGATCTTTTTGACAATGTGCAAGTGTATTATGCTGTGGTCTTCTATTCTGGTTGATAAGATAGGGCTGTCCTGCTGGAGCTTAGAGGTCAGCCAATTTACAAAATATTGGCCAGGGAAGTTGTCATCCTTCTGCATGCTTGCACTTAAGCCCTGAATTTTTGAGCTTCTGAAATTCACCTTTAACTGTAAAAGTGCAAAAGAGGAGATGGGGAGCAGAATACCTGTTACCCTTACGAGTTTTACTTCCTCTACTATCCATTTATCTTCCATCTATAAAGAGGTATGTTTATTTCTGTATGGATCTGTGTGCACAGCTGTGTGCAGGTGTGTGTGGGGGATTTTCTGAATGGAGAGGTGCCTTTTGCTAATGAGCTGCTTCTGTTCTCTTAGTTAGCACAGAAGGGATCTGCACTGGTTCATTCATCATTATACCTACATGAATTCACAGTGTGAAAGGAAGCTTAATGTCTTATCTGAATATCCCTAACCCTTGTTTTTCCTCTCCTAGTGAAAAGCACACTGAGATACCAAGAAGAAAAATGGGGAAAGCCTCATCACGGGCAAATTAGCAAATTAAAGATACTTGCAGCACCTTTGGGTGCAATGCCAACCCATTAAGATCAAAGTGAGCTTTGCCATTGACTTCACTGGGAGGCAGATTGCACACCTGGGGCTCTCTTCTTTGAAGAGGGGAGTTAATAGCTTGTTACTTTAATGAAGCAAAGCCAGTTTAAGGGCACTCCTGGGTGCTAATTCAGCATCGTAGTTAATCTCAAACTGTAGATGTGCACAAAAGGCTAAATCAGATGTGGAATCTAGATTCATACTTGTCGAGGAGGAAAAACTCCTTGTACTCATTTGCATTCTAGAATAGAATAGAATAGAATAGAATAGAATAGAATAGAATAGAATAGAATAGAACAGAATAGAATAGAATAGAATAGAATTCTTTATTGGCCAAATGAATATGTCTTGGTGCAAATACTCTCAGTATACATAAAAGAAAAGATACATTTGTCAAGAATCATAAGTACAACACTTAGTAATAGTCATAGGGTACAATAAGCAATCAAATCAGACTAGGAAACAGTCAATATAAATTGTAAGGATATAAGCGACAAAGTTACAGTGATACAGTCACAAGTGGGAGGGGATGGGTGATACGGAGTGATGACAAGATTAACAGTAATAGTAGTGCAGACTTTGTAATAGTTGAACAGTGTGAAGGGAATTATTATTTAGCAGAATGATGGCATTCGGGAAAAAACTGTTCTTGTGTCTAGTTGTTCTGGTGTGCAGTGCTTTATAGGAGCAAGGAGTTGAAACTGTTTATGTCCGGGATGTGAGGGGGTCTGTAAATATTTTCACAGCCCTCTTTTTGACTCGTGCAGTATACAAGTTCTCAATTGAAGGCAGGTGGGTAGTAATTGTTTTTTCTGCAGTCCTAATTATCCTTTGAAGTCTGTGTCTGTCCTCTTGGGTTGCAGAACCAACCAGACACTTATACAGGTGCAGATGATAGACTGAATAATTCCTCTATAGACCTGTATCAGCAGCTCCTTGGGCAGTTTGAGCTTTCTGAGTTGACCCAGAAGGAACATTCTTTGTTGTGCTTTTTTGATGACGTTTTTGATGTTCTATGTAAGTCAGTCAGGTCTTTGGCCCCTGCATGGACATTTTTTCTTCTTCTTTAGATTGTATTGGCTTTTGGTGACTTCCCCAAGTGTTTTTTATCGCAAGTTTAAGTGGTGGGATTCAAATTATTTTACCACCAATTCGATGGGCATGACTTGGTGGGCATGCTTTGTCTAATGTGCACATGTGCAGTTTTCCTGCAGCACCAATCAGCTGAGAGGATAAAAAAAAGTGTAGGGGCAGGTGGGACAGCTGATTCTGCACTCTGCTCTTCTTTCTCCTCTCAGCTGATTGTCACAGGCTTTTTTTCTTCCTCTCAGCTGATCCTCAGAGGCTTGTTTTACTACTGGTTGGGCCGTAGCTACCGGTGATGGATCATTGCTCCACTCAGTCTGAATAATAAGTGGGCTTGAAACCGTTATTATTTTCATTGTTGTCTTACCTTATGTGTGCGAACAACTCACGTGCTTCGCTTCCCCGTTATGCTTTGAGTCTCTTGGTCTGCTATCGTTCTTTTTGATGGCTTACACCTCAAATAAGCTTAGAAAGACTTGAATGAATAACCCAGGGTGGCATATGCAGCAGGCTCTGGTAACACTGACTCATGCTCTTATCGCCATGGGTTTGAACATGACTTTAATATCTCACTCTACATGGGGCTGCCCTTGAAGACAACCTAAAAGCCGCCCCAGATGGAAGAAGCACTGCCTTCCTACAGGCAGATGAGAGCTCTTATTGTAAAATGACACCAATGCCGCACGAATGCTGGTGATCTAATCCAAATAGAATCTGCTTATCTGCCACATAGAAGTGGAGAAGGCATGTTGCAGAACCTAACTTCCTGGGATAAGATTATTTTATCTCCAAAGGTCACAATAGCTCTCTCTCTCTATTGATGTGTTTTTAAGCCTATAAAGATGGCCCTCTTTATACAGCATTCAGGGTATAAGGAGCCAAAACAGATGGCAGATGTCTAATGCACTGTTTTAAGACTGGTTACTTCTGTGGAATAACAGAGGTATTTTTATTATGAACTTTAAAATACGAGGACCAAATGATGTGCACTGTAGCGTTTGTGGTTTTATTATTTGTGTTATTTTTATTAGATTGTGAACTGTCTTGAATCTTAAATGGAACCAGCATAAATTGATAGGAATAAACTAATAAAAAGTACCCATGTGAAATCAATAGTATTTTCACTTGTATAAAATAATTTTTCTTTCTCCCTCTTTTCCCTCAATTTTCCAGAACATATTTATTCTGCCTCATTTGAGATCATGGGTGTCAAACTCGATTGCATCACGTGACATTTTTTGCCATTGTGGAACTGGGGTGGGTGTGGCCTGCATGGGACACATCCGGCCCATGGGCCGCCAGTTTGACACCCCTGATTTAGATCATACATTCCAGAAAAAAAAAAAAAATTCTGAGTAATTCTCGTTCTCTGTAGCAGAATATATTGCATCTGTGCCTTTTTTATAAGCTAGCAGAGTTTTCAGCTTGTGCATGGTGACAATAAGGTCTGCATCAAAGCAAACTTCAACCAGCCTCAACAGGTTTCTGAAAGCTGAAGTTTAAATCAGTGTCAGGTGACCAACTACTACAGATCAGATTGAAAATTTTAGTTAATGCTTTCATAAAGGCCTGTGGCAGAGTTATGCCATGTGTGTGTCTTAGAAAGAAGCCATACAATATCAAATAGAATTTATCTTCAAGTCAGTGTGCCTAGGAGCAGCATCCTATGTTTAGCAAGCCAGATCAGAGCCAAGTTCAAATAATTATAATCAAATATTCCAGGTTACACCATTCCTCAATTGAACTCTTTATGGCTACCATAAGCTCACAGATCTTAGCAGAGTTTTTTCCCCCAGTCTCCACTTTTTAAACCTGAGATTGTCAAAAGTGAATCCACAAAGTTCTGAATGCACAGCATTTTATTTAGTTACTTTAATTAAAAAGCAGGTCACTTAAGCTAAGATCCAAGTGTTTGATTTGTCTCTTGAAGTTTTCTGACTAACTGGGATGGGTCGGTATTAAGGCAAATACAATTCCTTTTTGAGATTTAACCCTTTAGTACAACATAGTTAGTGAGAATGATTCCAGTCACATGCTCTCCCATGTACATGCAATGCTTTTGTGAACATGGACTGCCCCATTTATCTCAAAGTACAGAATGCATACTTGCATGTGAATGCATGCATTGTCTGAAGTGACTTGTGGGCTATGAGTACTTGGAAATGGTAATGTCCCATGATGCCTATAATCTGAGCAGTAAGTCATCATGCTTTTCAAAGTATTTTGGTATCACGATCAACGCTTCCATTTTGTAGGAAATAAAGTTTGTTGCACAAAAAAGAGACTTTTTAGAGTTCATGCATATTCCTGGGCTTGCCACATTTTATGTGCCTTATGCTTTAAATTTAACACAGGCTTAAGCTGTCGGGAAGATTTGAAAGCCCATCCTTTACATTCATCTCTGTATAAGAATGAAAACTATCAATATCAAAAGCAATGCGTGATTCTGAGTACTGCGAGGCAAAAATCAACCAGGTGTTTTCGGAGAACAGCATTTTTTCCTGAAGTGACAAGATAGTCTTGGTTTTATCTATGTATTTAGCAAGTTGGCAAACAAATTACAGATGCCGTCAGCCTGCTTAGTTGTCAATTCTTTTTCTTCATAGCCTAAGTTTACACTTCTCCAGTTTTCAGAGACAGCTTACTGTACCTTAGATTTTCAAATTTGGAATGAAAAAAAAAAATCCAAAACAAGAACATTGAAAAACTACGGTTTGCACCTTGCCAGAAGATCTGAGGCCAGTTGCAAACTCCAAGTGACCAACAAATGGCAGCAAAGAGTTTCTTATTTATATATCTTTGCCTGCCCTTCAACCTATTTGTTTGTTTTGGTTTTGGTTTTTTTGCTCCAAGCTTTAAAAATCATGCACTTCCCAATAAACACTGTTGAGTTTGTTCTCATGGATAGACTTGGCTCACCAAGGTCCTCCTTATTAAGTCCTCAGATTGACTTTAGAATAGAATAGAATTACAGAGTTGGAAGGGACCTTGGAGGTCTTCTAGTCCAACCCCCTGCCTAGGCAGGAAACCTTACATCACTTCAAACAAATGGTTATCCAACATCTTTTTAAAAACTTCCAGTGTTGAAGCACCCACAACTTCTGAAGGCAAGTTGTTCCACTGATTAATTGTTCTAACTGTCGAAAAATTTCTCCTTATTCTAGGTTGCTTCTCTCCTTGATTAGTTTCCATCCTTTGCTTCTTGTCCTACCCTCAGGTGCTTTGAAGAATAACTTGACTCCCTCTTCTTTGTGAAGGTCCCTGAGAAATTGGAACACTGCTATCATATCTCCCCTTTGCTTTTGTGTTGTTTTGGCAGGAAAGGAGGGAGTAAATGTGTCTATTTCCAAACAAAGCACTGGATTGAGAGAGGCAACTTGTACCACCAAGAGATTTAGGACCACCAATTCTGCAATTGGCAATATTGGCTAAGCCTGATTGCTAAATGCAAAACATATGGTGGACATCAAATTGTCTATCCTACACTGGACTGTATCCATCTACTATTAAGTTCTTTTAAGTAGATAGTAGCTATGTAGGTCCCAATGTTCCTGAAAATAAAAATGATACCCAGGACTGTAAAACAATCTCTATTCTTTTGTAAAATAAAAAAAAAAAGGTGTAGAGGAGACACCTAATTAATAATGTAATTAGGTGGTAATTAGGAGGTAATGATTGCCATAGAAAATAGTCCAACTTCAGTCACAGGAAATAAAGATGGGACACTCATTGTGTATGTGCAGAATTCTCCAGCCCTTCCATACAAGTGATCTCAGCTGCAACTGAAATGCCAGGCAATGATGTTGCGTGCATTTGTAAAAATTCTTGCTTTTGTGTGACCCAAAAATCAAAGTCAACACATGGATACTGAGAGAAAGGCAGCACTAATGATTGGTGATGGGTGCAACTTAAAAAAAAGAAAGAAGCTGAAACTTCAGCTCAATCTTGACTCAAGTATCGTCTTTTACTTCTTTCCTGTCATTCATTCCTTATTACAGAAGGTACAGACCACTGACTTTGGGGACATTATGGTAATTAATAAAGCCTGACCGTACACTGCACGGCTTCATCTTCACGAACTAAACTACTACAGGAGATATATTGCAGTCCCAAAAGACTAATGCAATATGCAAGTCCCCTTCCCATAGTCCCCTTGGCACCAAGGTGAATGGTGTTTGTATCTGTGCATCTGTATATCCACATGGGCCTGTGTGCACATATGCCTCAAGATAACTTTGGTGTAACAATGTCCATGCTTAATACAGAAAATTACAAAACTGGAGGGAGATGTGATTGGATGTCCCGCTTCTGGATTAAAATTGGAAGAGGAAGAGAAGATTGGGTTAGGACACAATTTACTAGGGATATGTTTTCTTAGTAGGTAAAGCCTCTATCTCTGCTATTTACCTCTGCTATTAATAACATACATTAATACATACATTCCATCCTGGGGAGGGGGGGGGCAGAAAACTCTTATTTCAAGAAGAAATTTAAATCTCAAGAAAATACAGTAAGTTAAACTCTCCTTTCCCATCCAGTATGATCAGCCCCTGATATTGGTCCACTTGAGAGCAGGGAGTGAGTCCATCCATCCAACCACTTACCTTGGTTGTTTTAATTTTGTTTCCACTGCTGCATGACCAACCTGTGTAATCTGGAAGTACTTTGCATTCTTCTCCTTCCAGACAAGGGTTCATATGACACCACCACTTCTGGATAACAATGGCAGCTGGAAAGCAAAAATGAAGTCATTTCAGAACAACATGCAATAAACGGGACCCAGAAAATGCTTCCCAGAAGCAGCTAATAGCTACTGGATCTTCCCGCCATTGGGTATCTCCAAATGTGTTGAAGCCGCAGGCCAAAAGGCATGCTAGATGGGAATTCTGGGAGTTTCTATTGCCAACACAACTGATAGTCTATGGAGATTCTCAGTCATGCAGGTCATGGTTGCCACAAAGGTGTTTTTCCCCACGCTTTTTTTCCAACCGAACTTTCTTGATTTTGTTTGAAGACATTTCGCTTCTCATCCAAGAAACTTCTTCAGTTCTAATTAATTTGTGGGAAAAGGAAAGATCCTTTGAAGAGAACAATGTTTACATTCTAGACAGAGAGGACCAGGAGCTTGAAAGAAGAATCAAAAAAGCGATGTTGAAATTGAACAGAGAGGGAGGAGTATGACATGGCCTATATCTTACAGTGCAGTCCTTTCAGCAGTCCCAAGGCACTTCCACATTTATTTATTTATTTTTGCACTCTGATTCAGGTGACTCTGAGGACATAAATTAATCCCTAGGTGGTTTCAACGATTATCGGTGTTAGCTATTGGCTGACTGAGAAGAGTATCAGTCTTTTCCATTATTCATCAGTCAGGTAGAATTGAAGAAGCTTCTTGGATGAGAACCAAAAAGTTTTCAAGAAAAATCAAGACATCAAATCCAGTTGCTGTTTGGAGAAAAGCACCTTTGGGACAACATATCTGAGAAGGAAAAGCTCTTGCTATACCATGGAATCCGTGTAAGCAAGGATAATAAATTGCAGTTCATGCAACAGATTCCAATGAGAATATCCTCCCTGCCTTCTAATCCGCTTAATAACTAAGGTTCTCTTGACAGAAAGTTACCAAAAAAAAACAAAAACAAACCATTAAATGCTAGAAAAAGAACATTTTAAAACCACATAGGAAAAACATCAATGTCAGTTAAAAAAAACAAAACAGAAACAATATTTCTATGCACATAGAGAAATTGGCATTTTATTTTATTTTCTTCTCCCGTTGAGTATCCCCATCTTTTATTATGCTGGAAATTGCTTCTGAAATTCTATTTTTTTCCCTTATGGCAGTTTGTGAAACGACGGTCAAGAATAAGGGAAGGGCATCAAGAAAATTGTTTGAGTCACCCCAATTTCATGAATGAATTTTTGGGCCCAATTATTCTCATATGCATATCCTTAAGGATTTCCTTTAGGAGGCATTCTGTAAACAATTTCTATACTCCTTCCTCACATCAAAAGGATCTTCAAAAAGAATCCACACATCTCATTTTTCCAATTCTCCAAGCTATGGTTTGAAAGAAACTTCTGAAATGTAGCATTTAATGATTTACTGATATTTGTATTCTGCTCTGCTCTGGAAATTCTAAACGGCCAAAATGCAGATCATCAGACAGATTTAAAACATTTGAGACATTGGGTTTTGTGTTTTTGTTTTTTTAAAAAGACTCAGATCTTTTGTTCTGTGAAATAACAGGACCACTGGACTGCTCTGGAATTTGGAGGACATTTCATAGAGATAGGATAGCTGTTGAAAAGGACTGATTCTTCTGCTCTTGGTCCTACTGTGGAGGGATGCCTCAAGTGCAAAAGAATCCCTCATCATCTCATCAGCCTTTGCCCCAGTTATTTCCTTTGGTTCTGCCAATGTGTCCAGATCTGAACAAGATGGAATCCAGATGAGCAATTTTATCAGAAAACTGTTTGATCTTTCAAATCAACCTAAAGAAAGAGCTTCTGAATTGTCCTTACTTGCTGCTGCTGGATGGCATTCCCTACCCACAACCTTTCCTACCTGTGTAGTTCATATCTCCTCTTCTCTGCCATGTTCTTTTCTTACCATGAACATAGTCATAATTGTCCATTTCAGCAAAGTGGATAGAGCTCCTTCCTCAACAAACATCTGCCTCTTACTCAAAGAGTTGCAAACTTATCACTGACTCTGGATATGTCCATGACACACAATGACAAAATTCCAGGAGGGAGATGGCAAGTATTTGAGAGTTTGATTTCCTCATTTGTTGGGGAAAGAGATCCCTTATCCAACCACGAGAATTGCCTCCTATTTCCTCCAGTCCTTCCTTCCTTTTCTTTTGCGAATACTTTAATAGAAGATGCCTTGGTTTCTCCAAAGTATAGCTTGCTCCAGCAAACTCTGGATAAAACAAATCACTCTGATTTAAGATTACAAACCTGGATTTGACTATAATCATGCTATGTTGATTCACATATTATCAGCAAATTCAATTCAATTGTGTATGTAGTTACAGTTTTGATGTGTGCGTGTGTGTATCCCACCTTTATTATTTTCACAAATATGGTGAGCATATCCAACCCATCTTCCTCTTTCTATTATCCCCACAACAACAATCCTGTGAGGTGAGTTGGGCTGAGAGAATGAGTGGCCCAAAGTCAACCACCTGGCTTTTATGGCTAAGGCAGGATTAGAACTCACAATTTTCTTCTTTCTAGCTTTAACTAGACCAAACTGGCTTTCAAGTTTACTATCCAGTTTACTCTACTGTTCAGGTAGGGGATTGAAGAAGAAAAGGATAAAATAAAACAAAAACACACCACCTACCATCAAATGTAAATGAGTGGAGACAGGCTTCTGCACCTCTAACTGCCCCCACCATGTACAATTGTATCCATGCACTGGGAGTGAAGATTTAAATTGGTCTTGGATGTGGTTACTGGCCATAGAGAAAAATCCCTGCAGGCTACAATAACTACTATTATTATTCCTACTTAAAGATAATTCAAAGTAGCTTAAGGCCCTGTCACACTGGCTGACGGATGCAAAATGTTTGTAAAAAGGACACAGCGGACAAGAAAAATGTTCCATCCGTTGTTGTCCGCTCTCAAAAGTGCCCCGAATTTGCATAACCAGAGCAAACAACACGAAAAGGAACGGACAGGGGGAGGACGCAGGGTGGATGGAAAGCGAATGCTCCACGGAAGCCTAGCGGATAGAAGCAGATGGGAGCGGATGGCACACCCGCAAGGCTTCCGGGGGACCGCAGCAAAGCGGACGCGGAACGGATAAAGCGGATGCAGAGTGGACGCCAAGTGGATGAAGCGGATGCAGAGCAGAAGCCTAGCGGATGCCTAGCGTTCACTGCGCATGCAGAGAGAATGCATTGCGTCAGCCCCGCGGATATAAAGGGAAGCAGCTCCCAAGCAGGTCAACATTCAGAGGAAAGACCTACTTCCAGACACATCGACTGCCTGCCAGCCTGCCTGCCTGCCTGCCTGCCAGCCTGCCAGCCTGCCAGCCTGCCTGCCAGCCTGCCTGCCTGCCAGCCAGCCTGCCTGCCTGCCAGCCTGCCTGCCTGCCAGCCAGCAACCCCACAACCATGGGGAAGAAGAGAAAGCCTCAGCCATCTGCTGCCAGTTCTGGCAAGAGGGACAGGGCCACCCTCCCACCACCTGGCCGTCACTCTGCTTCTGCTGGGGCTTCTGCAGCACGGGCTCGCTCTTCTGGGGCTGGAGCTTCTGCTGCTTCTGCTTCTGGAGGAGCTGATGCTGCTGCTTATGGCGGTGGTGCTTCTGCTTGTGCTGACTCTGCTGATGCTGCTTCTGGCGGTGGTGCTTCTGCTGGTGCTTACTCTGCTGATGCTGCTTCTGGCGGTGGTGCTTCTGCTAGTGCTTACTCTGCTGAAGCTGCTTCTGGCGGTGGTGCTTCTGCTGGTGCTTACTCTGCTGAAGCTGCTCCTCATCCTGCTGGTGCTTCTGCTAGTGCTTACTCTGCTGAAGCTGCTTCTGGCGGTGGTGCTTCTGCTGGTGCTTACTCTGCTGATGCTGCTTTTGGCGGTGGTGCTTCTGCTGGTGCTTACTTTGCTGAAGCTGCTCCTGGTCCTGCTGGTGCTCCTGGTCCTGCTGGTGCTCCTGGTCCTGCTGGTGCTCCTGGTCCTACTGGTCCTGGTGCTGCTGGTGCTGCTGGTGCTAACTCTGCTGCTGCTGATCTTGGTCCTGCTGATGCTGCTGGCGCTGCTGGTGCTTACTCTGCTGCTGATGATCCTGGTCCTGCTAGTGCTGCTGCTGGTCCTGCTGGTGCTGCTGCTGGTGGTGGTGTGGAGGAGCATCCCCTACAACCTGGAAGCCCCTCTGATGAGGACCCATGTAGTCCTGCCAAAGAGAGGAAGAGGCAGACGCAAGAACAGGAGAGGAGGCAATACAACATCGAGGAGGAACATGAGGATGAGGTGCTGGAGTGGCTGAGAGAGAATGAGTATCTATGGCGGAAGGGACACAGGCTCTATCGAGACACCAAAAGGAAGCAGGCTGCTTGGAGAGGGAAGGTGGAGAGCCTGGGCTACACTTCGGAGGTGCTCCTCGGCTGGTGGAAGTACATGCACACCTGGTACGGGAAGCTGCACCTCAACAAATCTGGCCAGGCCGTGGTCAAGCTGATGGACAGAGAGACCTACGTCATGTCCAAGTGCAGCTTCCTGGAGGGTGAGATCTGCCACCGAGGAGCAGCCCCTCTCACAACCCTCTCTCTCAGGCAGCCTGCTGAGAGCCAGTCCTCTTCCAGCCGAGAGTCAGCTCCTGTCTCCAGGCAGGTGTCTGTGGAGCGTGCCACGACGGAGAACCCACGGACAGCTGTTCTAACCATGGCAGAGCATGTGGAGGACTCCCTGGTGCAGTGGGAGAAAGGAGACGGCACTTCCACCACAGCCCAACCTGCATCCACCCCCAGCTCCAGCTCCACCTCCACAGAAAGGCAGAGAGCCAGACAGGAGGGACAGAGCCACACTGTCCTGCTGGAGATAAGGCACACCATCAGGAGCAGCATAGATCTCCTCTCTCAGCTGGTCAACACCGACTCCTCATCCTCCAACCGCAAGCCCTTCCTCACCTATGTGAACCAGACCCTCATGGACATGGCGGAACCCCAGTACCAGGTGGTGAAGGACAGGATCACCGATCTGCTTCACAACCCTCCAGATCCAGATGAACCTGCTCCCACCCAGTCCAGGTCTGCTCCTCCACCCCAGGTGATGTCCCTCCCATTCCAAGGCTTTCCACAGGCCCTCAACTACAAGGGCTATGGCTACCAGGAGGTCCAGCTGCACAGGAAGCAGCCCTTCCCAGTCCAGGCACAGGTTCATGGGACGACACCGTTGCCACCGGTTCCAATGATGCCACCGATGCCACCCATGCCACCAATGCCACCCACGCCAGTCCTCACCCAGCTGCAGACCAGACAGCCCCACTACACTGCTCCTTCCTCTACCCCATAGCCAAGCCCGGTCTCAGTACATCTGTCATTGGTACTGGGGCTGACACCCCATGGCATGGAGGAAGGAGCTCTCAACATCATGGGGCTGAGCCAGCTGTCTGAGAGCTTCCTCAACACACCATCCCCTGTTGTTCTCTCGGGGCCAGGCACCCCAGTGGCGCTTCAGACCAGCACTCCGGCAGCAGCCACCTCCACAGCACCTGGACCCTTCACCCCTGAGACTGGGCACACCTCTGAGTGACAGAGAAGAGTGCCAGAGACTGGGTGGCTACCTGTAGACTTTATTTGGACACTTGACCTGGGTCATTTTTCTTTTACAGCTTGTTATTAATAAAGATTATCTTTGCTTCACACACTTGCTTCATTTATTTTTATAAATAAAGTCTTGGTGGAAATTTTTAGAAATGGTTTAAGCCTTTGCATGCTTGTGGGATGGGTAAGGATAGCAGTGGGATGGGCAGGGATACCTTTGGGATGGGTTAAGATAGCTGTGGGATGGGCAGGGATACCTGTGGGATGGGTTAAGATAGCTGTGGGATGGGCAGGGATACTTTTGGGATGGATTAAGATAGCTGTGGGATGGGCAGGGTTACCTTTGGGATGGGTCAAGATAGCTGTGGGATAGATAAACCTCCAGTGCAAGCATAGTGGGACTGTATGTTCCACCTTCTCAGGTGCCACACCTATGGCCCTTTATTATCAATAACAATGTAATCATTGATCCACACATTTCAACAAAAACAAAACTCTTTATTAAATGCCTTGTTCATTGTAGGGCCACTCAACATACATGGCACAATCTCATCTATGTGATGAGACAGGCTGAAGGAAGCATCCATTAATCATCTAACATCCTGTCTTGCCACTCCACTGCTCCAGCTGGGGAGTTGCACCAGTGTTTCAGGAGGTTGCGCTGCTTCTTCCCTTCACGTGAAGCTCTGTTGGGGCCTTGCACATCCTCAGTGTTTATCAGATTTCGCCCTTGCCTCCATTCACCAGGCTCCATGTCCCGATTGCCTTGTTGGAGATCCATGAGCCTGTTCTGCAAGACTGGGTAGCGGGTGCGCATGAGATTGTGCAGGATGCAGCAAGCTTCCACGATGTTCCTCACGGTCTCTGGCTGATGCTGCATGTTGGTGAGAAGTACCTGGAACCTGTTGGCCAGGATGCCAAAGGCGTTCTACACCACCTGCCTTGCCCTGGACAGCCTGTAGTTGAAAATCCTCTCTTCACGGGTGAGGTATTTGGAGGTGTAGGGCTTCATGAGGTAGGTTCTGAGGGAGAAGGCGTCATCCCCCACGATGAAGTAGGGCACATCTTGCGTGTCGTTGGGCAGGGGGTCTGGATCTGGGAAGCCCATGATGAGGTTGCATTTCAGCCCCTCCTTGAGGTGACTGGCGTTGTATACCTGGGCATCTGAAGATGAGCCATTGCCTGAAGCATCGATGTACATGAACTTGTAGTCAGCATCGACCATGGCGAAGAGGATGATGCTGAAGAAGCCCTTGTAGTTGAAATAAGTGGACCCTGACTTGGCTGGAGCTTTGCAGGCCACGTGCTTCCCATCTATGGCTCCAACGGTGTGGGGGAAGTTCCACCTCTGATACCACTGCTCTGCAACTTTCTTCCATCCTTCTTCAGTGGAGGGGCACTGGAGGAGCTCCTCCAGGTATTCTTCGATGATGGCCTGCACTACTTCTCTGACCACAATGCTGATGGTGTTGTGTGGCACCCTCCAGCCATACCGCATGCTCCTGTAGGTGGTCCCTGAGGCCAGGTGGCGCAGAGTCAGTGCCACCTTGAGCCCAGGGTCCAGGCTGGGCCGGAAGTTGGTGCTCTGCTTGGTCAATCTGGGTGTCAGCCGCTCCACAACTTCGTCAAACATGGCTGGAGGCGTCCTCATGAAATTCTGGAATGCATGAGGGTCTTCGTTCCTCAGCTCCACCATCAGCTTGTTGTACAGTCCGTACTCTGCTCTTCTCCCGATCCATCTTCGGACCCAGATGCTTCTTGGCCGCCTCCTTTTCTTCCTGTAGAACAGTTGAAAGAGTCTTTAGATGGCTTCGCACTGTTGCAGAATGATGGTGGCTACAATCCATGGTGGAGATGACTGGATGCTGTGGAAGAACAAAGGCAGATGAAGGCTGCATAGGTCTGCACAGCAGGGCTGCTAGTCTGAAAGTGAGATCCAGGTGAGTTGCTCCCCCTTTTTATAGGCAATATAGTTTTTCCACTAGGTGTCCTTTTGCATCCTCTAGGCACCCTCTAGACATCCTTAATATCCGAGATAGGTCCCCTCTGTGAACGTTTTTTCCGTTTTAAATGCTTTCTATGCGAGCTGCATCTGCTTTCATCCTTTCTCCGTCCGTGCTACTAACGCTGCGCATCCGTTCCGCATCCGTTCCGCTTCCTCCCTGTGTCCGCTTTCTGCTGGAGTGGATTTGAGTTGCACGGATGCGCAGCGGATGCCTAGCGGATGTAGCGGATGTGTAACGGATGATGATGGATGCAGAACGGATGTTCCCCGTATGCGTAGCGGATGCAGAACGGATGCGTTGGATACATTTTCCGCTCAAAAAGTTTTGAGCAGCTCAAAACCTTTTGAGCGGATGGAACCTCAGTCGACGGATGCTGGATGGATAGAGAGGAAGAAAAACGGAGGCAGTGAGTACAGAACGGATGCATCGCATTAAGCAACGGATGGCAAGTGTTTCTCTCCATTTTACATCCTCTTTCCATCCGTTGGTGCAGTGTGACATGGGCTTTACCATGGTGTCTTTCAAATATTGTGTTTATTACAAGTTTTTGGTGTGTAGGTTGAGAGAGGGAGAGAGAATAGCTCAAGGATACATAGTGGTCATATGAT
This sequence comes from Laticauda colubrina, assembly GCA_015471245.1. Taxonomy (NCBI): domain Eukaryota; kingdom Metazoa; phylum Chordata; class Lepidosauria; order Squamata; family Elapidae; genus Laticauda; species Laticauda colubrina. The sequence continues at coordinate 14,647,890 of BLBF01000003.1, forward strand.
AATTTTAAGCTACATTACCTTCAGTCCAAGTCCTAAACACTAACCAATTTACTCTATATGAAATGTGACTTATGAATGATGCTGTTCCTACTTTTGATCTAAAATAGCTATATTGAAATCTATGCTTCATTATTAACCTATAACCCAAAAAGCTATTCTTGGGTTGTTCTTCAGAAAGTACAAGGAAAGGACTTACCAAGCATGCCACTTAAGTATAACGTTAATGCAACTGGATGGTTAACATGCTGGCCTAGAAACCTGAAGACTGTGAGTTCTAGTTCTGCTTTAGGCATTAAGACTGGCTGGGTGATTTTGGGCCAGTCATTCTTTTTCAGCCCAAATCATTTCAAAGCATTGTTGTTATGGTGAAAATAGGAGGAGAAAAGAGTATTATGAATGCTTGCCATATTGAGGTACTTATAAAGTAATAAAAGCAGGATCAAAATTGATAAAACAAACAGCCTTGTGAGATGGTCCAAAGTATAGGCACACCTAGGTACTAGCTCTCACTGTATTGTAAGATTAACAAAGTAACAGTTGGAAGGGACCCTGCTCAAGCAGGAGATCCTATACCATTTAATACAAATGGTTGTCCAGTCGCTTTCTAAAAGCCTCCAGTGATTAACTACCCACCACTTCTGAAGGCAAGCCATTCCACTGATTTATTCTCACTGTCAGGAAATTTCTCCTTTGTTCTCCTTGGTTAGTTTCCAACCATCGCTTCTTGCCTTGCCTTCCAATGCTTTGGAAAGTAGGTTGACCCCTGCTTATGGCACCTCCTCAAATATTGAAACACTGCTTTCACATTGCCCCTAGTCTTTCTTTTCACATTACATGAACATTTCAGATTACATTTATAGAAACTTGCAAATCAGAAAGTACAACTCTCCCACCTTACCTTTATAATCCAAGAAACTAGGGAAGATCCTTCCTGAGAAGTTTGCCATCCCCACATTCCTTCTACCGGTTCAGATGCCTCTTATTTGCCTGTTGCCTACTCTGTGACTCTTCCTCCTGTCTCCCAGGTTATTCCCTCATTGCCCATATAAAATAATCAGGACACAACCTCAGGAAGCAAGTATGACTTTCAATGCAGTATCCTAATGCCACAAGCTAAAAAATATAAGGGAATGTTTTCCAACAGTGCAATTTCAAAATAATTAACTGAAGATCAGCAGTTGTATGTCTGTTTTACAATATGTGTATACATCTCACGGAGCAAGACACTGGACAGCTTTCAAGGAACAACTAGAAACAGAATATTTCAAACCTGTTAAAAACAGCCACACCAACAATCATAGTATGGATGAATGCCCACAGTCAGCCTAGAGACCAACTGTCTGTTGAAACAAAATGTTTTTCACAACAGGGAATGCAGATCACTTAAAATGATAGTAGTGTGACATTTTGCATCTTTTGAAGAAGGGGGGAAAGCGAGTGAGAAAGAAGAAAAGAGATGCTCATTAGAAGATACTAAATTTTCAAAGTGTTTGCATTGTTGTAAAACCCACCAATATGCTGGGTGAGAGGAGACTGCACATATCTATATGAGCCACGGTGGCGCAGTGGTTAGAGTGCAGTACTGTAAGCTACGTTTGCTGATGGCTGGCTGCCTGCAAATTTGGCAGTTCAAATCTCACCAGGTTCAAGGTTGACTCAGCCTTCCCTCCTTCCAAGGTAGGTAAAATAAGGACCCAGATTGTTGAGGGCAATATGCTGAATCTGTAAAGAGAGGGCTGTAAAGCACTGTAAAGCAGTATATAGGTCTAAGTGCTTTTGCTATAACTGCTCTTCCTACATTGTCACAAGCACCCTGGAGACCATTTCTCACCTTTGCCACCCTGATGACTGAAAATTACATGGTTGCTTCATCTACACCTTAGTTATTGATGTGAGCTGACTCCTCGTCCCTGGATTATAGGAAAATGCTTTGAATATTGTGGATGTTAAATTAATAATTTATCCAACTCATTGGGCAATTTGTGGAAAATGTGTTCATGAATTATAACAGAGCAAACAGAATTTCTGCACCTTCGGTTCAGTGTTTCTTAACCTTGGCACACATACCGGCTGGGGAATTATAGAAACTGAAGTGAACACATTTCAATGTTGTCAAATGTGAGAAACATTACTTTAGTCAAAGTGCTTTCTTGCAGTCTTAACCACACATTTGCTTGAACAAAGAACATATCATGACAGAGGTCAGGAACACGTACTTCCTCTGAACACAAAAACAATTCTGTTGGATCAGGCCAAGGTGTACTGCAACATCTGAGTTTAGTGTTTTGTTTCTCACAACAGCTAAGCATAATAAGCAGCACCTGCACTTATTCTAGGAACCAGCTTTGTTCTTTCCTCAATCCCCAAATCTCTCTGAAACAGCTGGGTCATTAAGAGCTTTCTAAATGTTAACAACTAGGACACTGTTCTTATTTCTGAGACTGCCTGCTTTCATCGAGAAAGCATTCAAGTCCCCTGATCATTTTTGATTGTCGTCTTCTCTACTCCCACCCCCATTCCTTTTCACAAAGCAAAAAATCAGAATTGTTCATAACACTCCAGGTACAAACATATCACAGAGTTGTAAAAATGCATAGGTACTTTTGTTTTGATTCCATTCCTAATGATCTCTATCCTGGATCATTGCCTTTCTCACAGGTGCCTCACATCAAGTTAACATCTCCACCTGAGGATTGTGATTTTTAAGATCTTTTGCCTGATGAGCTTTTGGTGTCGCAGATTTCCTCAGTGTCTATGTAAAAGTGAAGAGTTTTTGTGCAATTGCATTGCTTTACCTCTATTCAAAACACTGAAGTGGGTTTTTGATTTGGTTGACCACTCACACAGTTTAAAGAAATTTTCACAATCACATGTGGATTTTTTTTCTTCCCTGGAATCTGGATGATACAGGCAGTGTGGTTACTTTAATTCAAGGTAAGAAGCTGTTACAAGTTGCCATTATGATTCTAAGCACAGTACAACACACTTCCAAAGTTTGTGTCAGGCTCAGTGACCAAGGAAATGTACTTTTGGGAGGAATCTCAAATGCCTAGTTTCAGGATGTGACCTTGTGCCTCAATGCTTTATTTTTGTCCTAAGCCTTACCATCTCTGTAGAAGAACTAAACTTCCCCTATAAACTGTCTCTCAATCTCACAAACTTTATCAGGGTTTAATCTTTTTCACTGAATAAGCTTTTGCAGATTCCCTGAATTCTATGCAGGGATAAATGTAAGCCTCCTCTTGGTTATTTAACAGGTGACCTCAGGGTTGGGATTCTACCAGTTTGGACCAGTTCTATAGAACCAGTTGTTACGATTCTGTGCAGTTCGGAGAACCGGCAAATCGCACCACTGACTGGCTCCCCCACCCTTCCTGTCAGATCTCTGTTTCCTACCTAATGTAAAACATTATTGTACTGCTTTGCCTTCGCCCAGGACGCTTCCCTAACGCCCAGTCAGAGGTGATGTTCAGGGGATTGGGGGGTGGGGGAGAAATAGCCTGAGAGCAGGGTTGAACCTTCCTTATTCTATTTTTCAATGCAGACTCAGGCAGCAGATTGCAGAAAGGTAGATCTGTGAGTGAATCTATGATTCTGCAAGCAACTCAATCTGCTTTGCCTTAAGCCCCTGTCACACTGCACCAACGGATGCAAAGAGGATGTAAAACGGACAAAAAAGCTTGCCATCCGTTGGAAAACGCGATGTACTCACTGCCTCCGTTTTGCATCCTCTCTATCCGTCCAGCATCCGTTTATTGATGTTTCACCCGTTCCAAAAGTTTTGGGCTGCCTAAAACTTTTGCGCGGAAAATTTATCCAATTCGTCCGTTCTGCATCTGCTATGCATCCATTATGCATCTGTTATGCATCTGTTATGCATCCGCTATATCCGCTAGGCATCCGCTGCGCATCCGCGCAACTCCATCCACCCGGACGCAGGGAGGAAGCAGAACGGACGCGGAACAGATGCAGAACGGATGCAGAATGGAAACAAAGCGTTTAAAAGGGAAAAAATGTCCGCAGAAGGGACCTATCTCAGATATTAAGGATGTCTACAGGATGCCTAGAGGATGCCTAGAGGATGCAAAGGGACACCTATGCTGCCTATAAAAGGGGGAGCAACTCGTCTACATCTCACTTTCAGCCCAGCAGCCCAGCTGTGCAGACCTCTGCAGCCTTCATCTGCCTCTTCCTCTTCCACAGCATCCAGTCATGTCCACCGTGGATTGCGACAAAATCCTTTCGGCAGCCAACATCCTTCTGCAACACTGCGAAACCATCTACAGTCTCTGTGAACAGTACTACGGGAAGAAAAGGAGGCACCCAAAAAAAGTCTGGCTCTGAAGATGGTTCGCCAGAAGAGCACAGTACGTACTTTACGACAACCTGATGGTGGAGCTCAGGAGCAAAGACACTCGGGCGTTCCAGAACTTCATGAGGATGCCTCCAGCCATGTTTGATGAAATTGTCCAGCGGCTGACACCCAGGTTGACAAAGACAAACACCAACTTCCCGCCCAGCCGGGAACCTGGGCTCAAGGTGACACTCACTCTGCGCCAACTGGCTTCAGGAACCACCTACAGGACCATGCAGTGTCAGAGAAGTGGTGCAGGCCATCATCGAAGAATACAAGGAGAAGCTCCTCCAGTGCCCCTCCACTGAAGAAGGATGGAAGAAAGTTGCAGAGCAGTGGTATCAGAAGTGGAACTTCCCCCACACCATTGGAGCCATCGATGGCAAGCACGTGGCCTGCAAAGCTCCCGCCAACTTAGGGTCCACTTATCACAACTACAAGGGCTTCTTCAGCATCATCCTCTTCGCGATGGTCGATGCTTACTACAAGTTCATGTACATCGATGCTTCAGGCAACAAGTCATCTTCAGATGCCCAGGTATACAAAGCCAGACACCTCAAGGAGGGGCTGGAAAGCAACCTCATGGTGGGCTTCCCAGATCCAGACCCGCTGCCCAACGACACACAAGATGTGCCCTACTTCATCGTGGGGGATGACGCCTTCTCCCTCACAACGTACCTCATGAAGCCCTACACCTCCAAATACCTCACCCGTGAAGAGAGGATCTTCAACTACAGGCTGTCCAGGGCAAGGCAGGTGGTGTAGAACGCCTTTGGCATCCTGGCCAACAGGTTCCAGGTACTTCTCACCAACATGCAGCATCGCCCAGAGACCATGAGGAGGATCGTGGAAGCTTGCTGCATCCTGCACAATCTCATGCCCACCCGCTACCCAGTCATGCAGAACAGGCTCGTGGACCTCCAGCAAGGCAATGGGGACATGGAGCCTGGGGAATGGAGGCAAGGGCAAAACCTGATCGACACTGAGGATGTGCAAGGGCCCAACAGAACCTCACGTGAGGCGAAGAAGCAGCGCAACCTCCTGAAACACTGGTGCAATTCCCCAGCTGGAGCGGTGGAGTGGCAAGACAGGATGGTAGATGCTTAATGGATGCTTCATTCAGCCTGTCTCATCACACTGATGAGATTGGCCCATGTATGTTGGGTGTGCCTACAATGAACAGGGCATTTAATAAAGAGTTGTGTTTATGTTGACATATGTGGATCAATGCTTACATTGTAATTGATAATGAAGGGCCATAGGGGTGGCACCTGGGAGGGTGGACCATACAGTCCCACTATGCTTGCACTGGAGGTTTATCTATCCCACATCTATTACCCATCCCATAGGTACCCCTGCCCATCCCACAGGTATCCCTTCCCATCCCACAGGTATCCCTTCCCATCCCACAGGTATCCCTTTCCATCCCAAAGGTATCACTGCCCATCCCACTGCTATCTTAACCCATCCCACAAGCATGCAAAGGCTAAACCATTTCTAAAAGTTTCCACCCAGACTTTATAGAAAAAAATTAATGAAGCAAGTGTGTGAAACAAAGATAAACTTTATTAATAACAAGCTGTAAAATAAACATGACCCAAGTCAAGTGTCCAAATAAAGTCCACAAATATCCAGGCAGCCAGTCTCTGGCACTCCTCTTGGTCACTCGGAGGTGTGTGCCCAGTCTAAGGTGTTAGGGTGCAGGTGCTGTGGAGGTGGGTGCTGCTGCAGTGCTGGTCTGAGGTGTTGTTGGAGTGCTTGGCCCCGAGAGGACAACAGGGGACGGTGTGTTGAGGAAGGTGTCGGACAGCTGGCTCAGCCCCGTGATGCTGAGAGGTCCTTCCTCCATGCCATGGGGTGTCAGCCCTAGTACTGAGGACAGATGTACTGAGGCCGGGCTTGGTTGTGGGATGGAGGAAGGAGCAGTGTAGTGGGGCTGCCTGGTCTGCAGTGGGGTGAGGACTGGCGTGGGTGGCATCATTGGCGTGGCTGGCATCGCTGTCGTGGGTGGCATTGTTGTTGTGGTTGGCATCAGTGGCATCATTGGAACTGGTGGCAACGGTGTCGCCCGATGACTCTGTGCCTGCATTTGGAAGGGCTGCTGTCTGTGCTGCTGGACCTCCGGGTAGCCGTAGCCCTGGTAGGTGAGGGCCTGTGGGAAGCCTTGGTATGGGAGGGACATCACCTGGGGTGGAGGAGCAGACCTGGACTGGTTGGGAGCAGGTGCCTCTGGGTCTGGAGGGTTGTTAAGCAGCGTGGTGATCCTCTCCTTCACCACCTGGTACTGGGGATCCTCCATCTCCTTGAGGGTCTGGTTGACATAATTGAGGAAGGGCTTGCGGTTGGAGGAGGAGGAGTCGATGGGGACCAGCTGAGAGAGGAGACCTATGCTGGTGTGGATGGTGTCCCTGATCTCCACCAGGACCTTGTGGCTCTGCCCCTCCTGCGGTCTGGCTCTCTGCCTTACTGTGGTGGGGGAGGTGTGGGTGGATGCGGCTTCGGCAGCGGTGGACTCGATGTCTACTTTCTCCCACCGCACCAGGGAGTCCTCCTCGCTTTCCACCACGCTTTCAACAGCTGCCCGGGGGTTCTCCGCCGTGGCACGCTCCACAGATACCTGCATGGAGACAGGGACTGACTCTTGGCCGCCAGAGGATTGGCTCCCAGCAGGCTGCCGAAGAGAGAGGGTAGAGATTTGGGCTGCTGGTGCTCCTCGGTGGCGGACCTCACCCTCCAGGAAGCTGCACCTGGCCATGACGTAGGTCTCTCTGTCCGTCAGCTTAACCGTGGCCTGGCCAGATTTTTTGAGGTGCAGCTTCCCGTACCAGGTGTGCATGTGCTTCTACCAGCCGAGGAGCACATCCGATGTGTAGCCCAGACTCTCCGCCCTCTCTCTCCAAACAGCCTGCTTCCGCTTGGTGTCCCTGTACAGCCGGTGTCCCTTCCGCCACAGATAGTCGTTCTCTCTCAGCCACTCCAGCACCTCATCCTCGTGCGCTTCCTCAATGTAGTACTGCCTCCTCTCCCGTTGTTGCATACGCCTCTTCCTCCCTTTGGCAGAACCAGATGGGCCCTCATCAGAGGGGCTTCCAGGTTGTAGGGGCTGCTCCTCCACACCAACAGCAGCAGCAGTAGCAGCAAGATCATAATCAGCATCAGCATCAGCATCAGCAGCATAATCACCAGCAGGATCATAATCAGCAGCAGCAGGATCAGCAGCAGCAGAGTAGGCACCAGCAGCAGGGTTAGCAAGACCAGGAGCACGAGCAGAATGAGCAGGACCAGCAGGACCAGTCGCAGCAGAAGCAGAATACGCAGCAGCAGAAGCACCACCGCCAGGAGCAGCTTCAGCAGAGTACGGAGCAGAAGCACCACTGCCAGGAGCAGCTACAGCAGAAGCTCCAGCAACAGAAGAGCGAGCCCAAGCAGCAGAAGCCCCAGCAGAAGATGAGTCAGGGACATGGGGCGGGAGGGTGGCCCTGTCCCTCTTGCCAGGGATGGCGGAAGGTTGCTGAGGCTTTCGCTTCTTCCCCATGGTTGTGGGGTTGCTGGCTGGTAGGAAGGCTGGCAGGCACCAAGGCTGGCAGGAAGGCTGGCACCAAGGCTGGCAGGAAGCCTGGCAGGAAGCCTGTTAGGAAGACTGGCAGGAAGGCAGGCACCAAGGCTGGCAGACAGACTGGCTGGCAGGGAGGCTGGAAGGCAGGCTGGCAGCAAGGCTGGCAGCGAGGCTGGAAGGCAGGCTGGCAGCAAGACTGGAAGGGAGGCTGGAAGGCAGGCTGCCAGCAAGGCTGGAAGGGAGGCTGGAAGGCAGGCTGCCAGGGAGGCTGCCCAGGAGGCTGGGAGGCAGGCTGGGAGGCAGGCTTGGAGGCAGGCTGGCAGCAAGGCTTGCAGGCAGACATGCAGGCAAGAACTCGAGGTATCCAGCAGCAGGTCTTTCCTCCAAATGCTGGCCACGTGCGAGCTGCTTCCCTTTATATCCGCGGGGCTTGCGCAATGCATCCTCCCCGAATGCGCAATTAACGCCAGGCATCCATTAGGCTTCTGCTGTGCATCCGCTAGGCTTCCGCTGTGCATCCGCTTCATCCGCTGTGCATCCGCTCTGCTTCCACTCTTTCCGTTCCGCGTACGCTTCGCTGAGGCCCCCCGGAAGCCTAGCGGATGCGCCATGTGCTTCCATCCGCTGGGCTTCCGTTCCGCATCTGCTTTGCATCCGCCCTGCGTCCTCCCCGTGTCCATGTTATCCGCTCCAATTATGCAAATTTTTGCCCCTTTTGAGTGCGGATACAACGGATGTAACATTTTTCTCTTCCGTTGTGTCCTTTTTGCATCCGTTGGGCAGTGTGACACGGCCTTTATTTTGGGTAAAAGTTGTTCTCTCTCCCCCCCCCCGCATATCATCAGAAGCCTGATGTGTGATATGTGTGTGTGTGTGTGTGTGTGTGCGCGCTGTTCAGCTTCCTTCGGGTATTATCCCACGTCATTGTAGTGCTTTTAAAGTTGTAGCAACGTTTCAGCAGAATCTCATCTGCCACCATCAGGCTTCTGTATGGAGTTTGTATGTGGGTCAGGCTCTCACAGCCGTTGGTTTTAAATTTGAGGTTAGCCTATTGCTGTCTCAGGATGCTTTTTTCTTCATCCTGATTGGTTGGGAGTCTTGGTCTGTGTTTATTGGATTTGGAGTTTGTTTGATTGGTGTTTCTGGTTTCTTCTCTCTGTTTTGTGGCTTTAATTGGCTGGCAACACTGTTTTCCTGTATTGGAGGCCCTCAGTGCCCTCAGTGCAGTTTGGCTTCGCGTGAAAGGATGGCTATTATCTTCCTAATAGATTCCTAATAGCTTCCTAATACATAATAGCCATCCTTTCATATATATATGTATATATATATTTCATACATGTATGTATTTCATATATATATGTGGTGTTCAGCTTCCTTCGGGTATTATCCCACGTCATTGTAGTGCTTTTAAAGTTGTAGCTTTAAAAAAAAAACATACATATATATATGTGCACTAGAATCCAGCCTAACCAAATTAAATATAGATGAAGCTGACAGAATAAGACACCAGGTTACTAACATCTTATGCACAGCCAAACCACCGAAAAATAACTTGCAAAAAGATGAATTCAGAGCACTACAAACCCTGAAAAATGATAACAGTATAATAATACTCCCAGCAGACAAAGGGAATGCCACAGTAGTAATGGACAGAAAAGACTATGAAACAAAATTGACAGACCTACTCCAAGACTCCACATACAAACCTATAAACACAGACCCAACCACATATCTGGAAAAATTAACCAAGAAGAAAATTATAACCAGCCACATAAGCAAAGAAATCCAACAGACGATCATCCCAAGAGAAAAATCTACTAGATGCCCCAAATTATACGGCCTCCCAAAAATACACAAAGAAGGCATACCTCTCAGACCCATAGTCAGCTCCAAAGGAGCACCATTACAAAACCAAGCTAAACACTTAGCAAAACAACGACAGCCCCATGCTGAAACCGCAGCTTCATATGTACAAAACTCATACCACTTCTTAGAAATGATCAAAGATCTACACGTGGAACAAGAAGATCTGCTTGTAAGTTTCGACGTGGTTTCACTATTCACCCAAGTCCCGATAAAAGAAACTGTTGAAATCATCAAAAATAAATACCAACCAGCTAAACACCTCATGAAACTAACAGAACACTGCCTAACCAACACATATTTCACATACAAAGGACAAAGATACAAGCAAATTGAAGGAGCCCCTATGGGATCACCACTGTCACCCGTCATTGCAAACCTGTTCATGGAAGAATTCGAATCCAGAGCCCTGGCTAATGCCACCCACAAACCCAAACTATGGCTAAGATACATCGATGACACATTTGTGATTTGGCCCCATGGAAAAGAAAACCTAAACAATTTCCTAACACACCTAAACAGCACACACCCCAAAATCAAGTTCACCATGGAAACGGAAATAAACAAACAACTACCATTCCTAGATGTACTAATCTACAAAAGAACAGATGGCACACTGGGACACACCATATACCAGAAGAAAACACACACCAAATGCTACCTCAAGGCCCAATCCCACCACCACCCAATACAGATAGATTCCGTGGCCAAAACACTAATTACCAGAACCAAACGCCTGGCAGACAAGACACATATAAAGACTGAACTATGCACCCTGACTAAAGTATTGACAGCCAACGGCTTCCATAAAAACAAAATCACCAGCTTGATCCACAAAAACACACCAAGACATAACAGAGACCTAGAAGATCAACAGACCTATGGAACAGCTGTCCTGCCCTACATAAGAGGTACTACGGACAAAATCAGTAAGATACTACACAGGCATCACATCAAGACTGCCTTCAAAACAGACAAAAAAAATAGCAGCCATCCTTAAAAACCCCAAAGACAAAATTGACCTGGAAAACCAAGGCATATACGAAGTTCCCTGTGCATCATGCCCAGCCACATACATTGGACAAACCAATAGAAGAATAAGTACCCGCCTGGATAAACACAAAAATGCAGTAAAAAAGCTGGAACACACCTCCTCACTAGTCCAACACATGAAAGCAGGTCACAGCATCAACCTCAGTGGAACCAAAACCCTAGCCACCATAGAAAACCCCAACCACAGAATCATCAAAGAAGCCATAGAGATTGAAAAAAGACCTGAAAGCATGAATAGAAGAGATGATTCCACCAGACTGTCAATCATTTGGAAACCTGCACTCTTAAATAGAAAGATCTCCACACCACAAGCCAGGCAAACACCTGGGCACAAACAGACTCCCTCTGATGCCTCCAGCTCAAACACCCCCCCACCAGGCACCCAGAGGAAATCAAGCTTCCGAATCGATAACAGCCATCCTTTCACACGAAGCCAAGCTGCAGTGAAAGCCTTCAGTTCCTGCCTTCAGTGCAGGAACAGAGTGTTGCCAGCCAATCAAAGCCACAAAACAGACAGAAGAAACCAGAAACACCAATCAAACAAACTCCAAGTCCAATAAACACAGACCAAGACTCCCAACCAATCAGGATGTAGAAAAAAACATCCTGCCACAATAATAAACCAGGGCTGTGAGACCTTGACCCACATACAAACTCAATACAGAAGCCTGATAATGGCAGATGAGATTCTGCTGAAACGTTTCTACAACTTTAAAAGCACTACAATGACGTGGGATAATACCTGAAGGAAGCTTCGGGTATTATCCCACACATATATATGCTGTTCAGCATATATATTTGCTGTTCAGCTTCCTTCGGGTATTATCCCACGTCATTGTAATGCTTTTAAAGTTGTAGCAACGTTTCATCAGAATCTCATCTGCCATCATC
>BLBF01000003.1:14684606-14702625 GCA_015471245.1 Laticauda colubrina
CTCCACTGAAGAAGGATGGAAGAAAGTTGCAGAGCAGTGGTATCAGAGGTGGAACTTCCCACACACCGTTGGAGCCATCAATGGCAAGCACGTGGCCTGCAAAGTGCCAGCCAAGTCGGGGTCCACTTATTTCAACTCCAAAGGCTTCTTCAGCATCATCCTCTTCGCCATGGTCGATGCTGACTACAAGTTCATGTACATCGATTCTTCAGGCAACGGCTCATCTTCAGATGCCCAGGTATACAACGCCAGTGACCTCAAGGGTGGGCTGGAACGCACCTCATGGTGGGCTTTCCAGATCCAGACCCCCTGCCCAATGACACACAAGATGTGCCCTACTTCATCGTGGGGGATGACGCCTTCTCCCTCACAACCTACCTCATGAAGCCCTACACCTCCAAATACCTCACCCGTGAAGAGAGGATCTTCAACTATAGGCTGTCCAGGTCAAGGCGGGTGGTGGAGAATGCCTTTGGCATCCTGGCCAACAGGTTCCAGGTACTTCTCACCATCATGCAGCATCGCCCAGAGACCATGAGGAGGATCATGGAAGCTTGCTGCATCCTGCACAATCTCATGCGCACCCGCTACCCAGTCTTGCAGAACAGGTTCGTGGACCTCCAGCAAGGCAATGGGGACATGGAGCCTGGGGAATGGAGGCAAGGGCGAAACCTAATAGACACTGAGGATTTGCTTGGCCCCAACAGAGCCTCACATGAAGCGAAGAAGCAGCGCAACCTCCTGAAACACTGGTGCAACTCCCCAGCTGGAGCGATGGAGTGGCAAGACAAGATGATAGATGATTAATGGATGCTTCCTTCAGCCTGTCTCATCACACTGATGAGATTGTGCCATGCATGTTGAGTGGCCCTACAATGATCAGGGCATTTAATGAAGGAGTTGTGTTTATGTTGACATGTGTGGATGATTGATTACATTGTTATAATAAAGGGCCATAGGTGTGGCTCCTGGGAGGGTGGACCATAGTCCCACTATGCTTGCACTGAAGGTTTATCTATCCCACAGCTATTACCCATTCCAAAGGTATCCCTGCCCATCCCACTGCTATCTTAACCCATCCCACAAGCATGCAAAGGCTTAAACCATTTCTAAAAGTTTACACCAAGACTATATTTAAAAAAAGAAATGAAGCAAGTGTGTGAATCAAAAGTAGACTTTATTAACAAGAAGCTATAAAACAAAAATGAGTCTCTGGCACTCCTCTTGGTCACTCAGTCTCACGGGTGAAGGGTCCAGGTGCTGTGGAGGTGGCTGGTGCTGGAGTGCTTGTCATCAGCTCCTCCAGAAGCAGAAGCAGCAGAAGCGCCAGCCCCAGAAGAGCGAGCCCGTGCTGCAGAAGCCCCAGCAGAACCAGAGTGAGGGCCAGGGGGCGGGATGGTAGCCCTGTCCCTCTTGCCAGGGCTGGCAGCAGATGGCTGAGGCTTGCTGTGCTTCCGCATGGTTGTGGGGTTGCTGGCTGGCAGGAAGGCTGGCAGGAAGGCAGGCACCAAGGCTGGCAGGAAGGCTGGCAGGCAGGCAGACATCAAGGCTGGCAGTGGCTGGAAGGGAGGCAGGCACCAAGGCTGGCAGGGAGGCTGGCAGGGAGGCTGGCAGGGAGGCTGGCAGCAAGGCTGGCAGCAAGGCTTGCAGGCAGGCATGAAGGCAGGGCAGGCAAGGCTGTCAATCCGTCCGGCAGCATGTCTTTCCTCTGAATGGTGACCTGCTTCCGAGCTGCTTCCCTTATATCCGCGGGGCTGACGCAATGCATCCTCCCCACATGCGCAATTAACGCTAGGCATCCGTTAGGCTTCCACTGTGCATCCACTAGGCTTCCGCTCTGCATCCGCTTCATCCGCTGTGCATCCGCTGTGCATCCGCTGTGCATCCGCTGTATCCGTTCAACGTCCGCTTTGCTGAGGTCCCCCGGAAGCCTAGCGGATGTGCCATCCGCTCCCATCCGCTTCCATCCACTTGGCTTCCGTTCCGCATCCGCTTTCCATCCGCCCTGCGTCCTCCCCCCGTCCACGTTATCCGCTCCGGTTATGCAAATTTTTGCCCCTTTTGAGAGCGGATAACAATTGATGGAACATTTTGCTCGTCCATTGTGTCCATTTTGCATCCGTTGGGCAGTTTGACAGGGTCTTAACTAGAAGATGATCTTCACTTTCTGCTGATTTCTGCTGACTTCACTTCACTCTGTTTCCAATTTGTTTTATATGTATATAATGGACTTAATTTCTTTCAGACACGGAAACATGGATTGTCCTGTCTCAGCCTTATCTTCCTCCTTTGGATTCCTATCATGGGGATAAAAGTGAAGCCAGAACCTTATATAAGCCACCTACAAGAAAGGTGGCATATGGATAAAGGATAGAACTTAGCAATTAGACTTATGCTCCACAGCCCTCTCTGGGCAGTTTACAATGTCAGCATATTGCCCCCAACAATCTTGGTCCTCATTTGGCCAACCTCAGAAGGATGGAAGGCTGAGTGAACCTTGAGTCTCATCAGGATCAAATTCCAGGCTGTGGGCAGAGTTTGCTTGCAATACTGCATTCTAATCACTGCACCATGAGGGTTCAAAGAAACAAGAAATTCCATTCCCCCTATCAACTGCAAAATCGTACTGTGTTTCTTCATGCTTCAAAGTCAAGATTTATATCATTTCAAGAGATTTAGTGGACAAAAATGATAGCTCTGTTCTAGTTTTGTGGAATTGTGGGGGTAGGGGTGGGAGGAAGAAAGTGGGAACGTCCACGTTTGATGGAGGCTAACTTTTCTTGCATAGTTAACTAATTCCTTTATCCTGTGGGTTTTGCTTTTTTTTGGCTAGAAAAATATCAAATAGGGTCAAGTTGGCTATTCCTGGATTAATTATCCAAAAGAACTTTGTTAAATTTAGGCCAGGTTCAAAGCAGACTTTTCCATGCAAAGGGGTTTAAAAAAATATATTACATAACAAGTAATCATTCCGGCAGAAGACTGCATGAACAAATACTTAATTTTAGGAGATTGACCCTTTGGGTTAGGATCCAATTAATTATCTTTATTAATATAACTATTAACATCTCACTGCTATAACTAATTAACTCTATCAATTATATAATTTAATTACCAATTACATGTAAAGAAACATATGACTAATTTTAATAAAGAAAAGGATTTATTTTCATTATTATTCATTATGAATTCACAACTTCAAGGAAACGGAGAAAGTTTTTCAATTCTTAAGCCAATAAGGTAAAAAAAATCCTTACCTTCGACACAAGATGGCCGCGCGTGTGTTGTGCCTGCAACCTGACCTGGGAAGCAAGAACACTTGACTGTCTGTGACCGCTCTTCAATCCTGTTCTTGTTGCAACACCGATGCACTGCAACCACCTCGCAGGTACCTTGCTTAACTTGGTTGAGGCCTACGAACAAGACATAGGTTATATTGTCTCAGCACTGATTACAAAGGGCATCGTTTCCATGTTTTCCCCCCAGAAAAAAGCAGTTCATGGATGAATTATGAGAAATCTTATTCCAGTCTCCTCACCCCATCATTTTACCTATTACACTGTGTGACTCATCCATGTTATGCAATCCATTACAATGGAATAATTCTTTATCAAATTTGTATACTGTTGTAATCACATAATAAAACCTAAAAGCAAGTTGGTATTAAATGGGCTTCCAATAACTAAGCACCTATCTGGCCTTAGCAGGAGGACTATTCCACAGTTTTGCTGAGTCCAGGATTGCTTCCAAAAACCAGTATCAGATAATAAGGTAATCTTATTTTCTATTAAAATAAGCAATCTACTGATTGAAGCATACCCTTACTCCAGAATTTTTATGTACAGATAGAGTGATATTCTTTTTTGCTTTACTTTCTGATATATTTACCAAAAGTAATATAATGTACTTTCTGACTTTGGGCCTTTATCAGTGTTTGCAAAGGTCTATGTGTATATCTAACAGCAACATTTATTTATTTTCTAGTAGAATGTGGCAACAGTCTTTTGGGAACAGGAAAACATGCTCATGAATATGCAAAGCCAGGCAAAAATGTGAATTAACTTTTGAAACTAAAGGGATATCTAATTAAAGATACAAGTTCCCACATAACAACAAAATACTTTTATAATTTTGAAAGGCCAGAGTCATACATATTGCTAAAACAGCTTTTAAAATTTCTATTTACCTCCTCATAGAGGAGAATGGAAATTAAAAATAAGTTTGAATTAATCCATGAATCCTTGCCTACTAAATCATAATATTTTAAGATGATTTCTGATAGTGATTGATATGGAGGTATTGCTTCCAGATTTATTTACTTATTCATACAAAGGGATTAGCAACATTTCGGTTTATATGCTACTTATTGTCATTCTGTTTTATTAAATCAAGATTCCAAAACATGTTATTCAACACAGCCAACATCCTAAAAGAATCAACAATCAGTGCTCATTTGCACCCTCAAGTTAGTTTAAATTAGTACATTTTTAACACTAATATTATGCTGAAGTCACTCTATAGGTAAATGAAAACCCACAACTGGAATTCAGATCCAATGAAGACTCAGGTTAGTCCTCTGTTATATTTTCTCCACAACATTTCTATGTATAATAAAGAATTACTACCTTACATAAAGACCTAAACAGTTCAACTGAAAACTATATAAGGGGGAATATGAACCAAATAACAGAATATATAAGATTTTATTCAAGCTCCCTAGCCGCTAGATACCATCCTTTTAACAAAATATGTTTCATCTCTGGGATGAATCATCAATTTTATTGAAAGTTGCAAAAAAGGTCGATCATCATGTACTAAAAAAGTTGATCATAGCTACTATATTATATTTATTGACAGCCTGTATATTTTAAGGACATGTCTAACATCTACGTAATAGCACTAAAAAAAAAAACCTTTGGGGCAATGGATACATTGCAAACTGAGAAATAAATAAGCAGGCAACTTCTTTAAATCTCCATATCTTTCAAAAAAAATATCAATTCCTAAAATAGGAATAAACTCTCTGTAAATATTTCCAAGCTGCTATAAACAGAAAATTGTATTTTGCTAACAAATAAAGGACAAGTACAGTTCTGTACACTTGAATGAGTTAAACAGGTTAATAGCTTGTTAATAATGCTGCATCAACAGGAGTTAATGGAGGTGATTATTCTCTTGAAAATTTGTGAAGGGGAGACCTGTTGATTTTTTTTTAAATACAGGATTCAATCTGGACTAAACAAGTTTTAAGCAATTGGATGCTGAATTCAGAGAATAAGATTAGGAGCAATAAAACTCACTAAAATCCCAAAATTAGCAGTTAGAGAACAGTCAGGAAGTGGCTATTGTAATACCCTGCTTATTTTTTTTGTTCAAAACTTGTAGATTGGGGCCAAGGAATCCCAATTGCATAAAGTAGAAGACAATAATTGTTTTTAATTTAAGAACCTAAGTCAATATGCTTTCAAATCCATGAGAACCCTGCAATGACTCCCCAAATCCCCAATGAATACAATCATACATGAGCACATCCAGGACAGTATTACAGAGGGTTTTCCAGTTTAGAAAGTACTAGGTACATCATGTCTTAGTTTAGAAAGACAGTTCAGGAAGGAGACGTAACTGCACAGAGCCCCTCTTATTTCCCAGAGCTCCTGAGCGAGACAGAAATATAATTGATTGATTGATTGATTGATTGAACAAATGGTATGGGAAATGTAAAGTCCTTGAGGTCAACAAATAATGCTTAGTGGTGGGGGATTATGAAGAAACAAAAGGTCTTTCTTCACACAATACACAAGCTGAAATCTGGAATTCCCTAAGATGTAGTCATGACATTCAGTTTGGGTAGCTTTAAATTAGAGAAATTCATGGAGAATAGAGCTATTAGCATTAATGGCTAAAATTTATTCTGCAACCAGAGGACTCTCAATATCATTTTCTATACAACCTATATATAGAAACGGATTGTAGAATCATAGAGTTGAAGGGTGTCTTACAGGTTATCCTATCCAACTCCTAGATCATTGTAGGCCATCTTTGAGAGACACATGGCTGTGTATGGCAGGATAACTCTTCTCAATCTCTAGCCTAAATCTGTTTCCTAAAACAATTGATTCTAATCCTGCCCTCTGGGAACATCAAAATCCACTCCCTTTTTCAAGTGACAATTCTGATATTTGAAGGCAATTGTATCTCCTCTCTAAATACTACACAAGCTAAGCTTTTGATTTAATTCAGCACCGGGTTTCTTCGTTTCTCATATTTACCCCAGTTTCTGCTTATTAAGACATGAAAACACTGGTATCCATGCAAAGCAGAGAACCATATGAATCTAACTAGTGTATGCACATTCATGAACAGAAAACATAATTTGAGGTCCTCCGCTGTCAATAAATTTTGTCAGTGGAATACATAAATACATCTTTGTTTTCAAATCAAGTCACTCCTCCTCTATGCATATGAGGTTCAGAGGTTCTTTCTGTGCTTATGAGGGAATCTGTCTTTTTCAGGGAGTTTTGTTTTTCCACTGGAAGCCATAACACCCCTGTTTGTTCCCAAGCCCTTCTCAATAAGGAACCTGAGTAGATTTGAGAAAAGTCATGTTCCCTGATTTGCCTGAGAAGGTCACGAGAACTCTTAAAGCTCACTTCCCACTATATTTTTTAAAAGTAAAGCAGCAAACAGCTGGGCAGTCCTTGACTTACAACTGGTCGTTTACCAACTATTTGAAGTTATTATTAAATGTTGTACCTGATGATTCTTGATTCTTGACAAATGTGTCTTTTCTTTTTTACAGCATTTGTAAAATGCTGTAAAATGCTTTTTTAGAGCATTTGCACAAGACAAATTCCTTGTGTGTTCAAACACACTCGGCCAATAAAGAATTCTATTCTATTCTATAAGGAATTATATTATGACAGACATTCACAGGGAGACTTATGATGTTGTTCTGAAGTTCTGACAGTGCCCCCCCCCCCCCAATTACATGAGCTCATGTTGGGTGTTTGACAATGAACTCACGTTTCTGGCTCTCTCGTAATCACATGACTAAGTTTTACAACATTTTCAAAAAAGGGGGGGCATTTACTTCCAGCTTTTGCAAAAGTAGTCCATATTGAACAAATCGATTTGTGTACTTATCATTGCATTCGCTTAACAACCGGCATGTTTACTTAACAATTGCCACAAAAAGGTAGTAAAATCGGATCAGTCGTATGGATAACCTGATTTACAATTGTTATGATTTATATCTGTCATGGGCAGGCTCTATTTAGGCTGTAAGTCACACACTACCAATACGGTTTAAAAGATCTGAACTGCTGAGGACCCTTTAATCAGGATTATGATTGTCCAAACACTGAAAAAATTGCCAGAACATCTCTGACATGCTGCAGCTTCAATATGCTTGGTATTTCACAGCACAGAGTGGCATTACAAAAAGAGATCTCTAATTTGTACAGTGTATATTGCTGTCTAGAGAAACATAGCACGGTCATGTTACAACTGTTCAAAAAAGAGCCTTCAGGTGATGATTCCACACAGCAATATTTTGTTCAGTAAAACCTCAATTTAATGGACTATTTGGGGAGCAAGGGTGCTTGTTAAAGCCAAATGTCTATTAAATCCAAATTTACCTAATTGATGCAATGTATATCATTTGCATAATTATGTTCTTGACATTTTTACATTTCATGCACCAATTTATGTTACTTGGGCAACACCAATTATATCATTACGCAAATGACAAAAAAGATGCAAATGTCTATAATGCAATTAGAGAAATTAGGGAAGCTGATACAAATGACGTAAAGCATCTATTACATCATTATGCAAATGATGTAAATTGACATATTGACATAAATGGAATATATTACATGAACTGTTTGAACTATGCCAAAAATCCTCAGATGTTGATCTCTTCGTTGTGTATGAAGTCCACAGTAAAATTCATCCAAAAATCCACTGAATAGGGAGACCGCCAAGGGAAGTATGGTGAACTAAAGACTACGGCAAAGACCAAGGAACTGGTGAATAGATTATTTCCTTGGAACCTCTCCTGATTAAGAGCAGATGGGAGATCATCCACATGTGCTCCAGGCAGCTATTCCCAATAAGGAGACTGAAGCACTAGGAAACAATGCGAATAACCACCTTGCTCATAAACATGATGGAGATTTTAACACTTCACAAACTTTTAACTCATAACTTTCTAATAACTTTTAGAAAATGTTCATTAATTGTTTCTAAGCTATTAGTGACTCTTGAAATAATAAGTTTGAAGCTGCCTTCAATTCTAACAAAATGAATGTTTTAATCATAACTTTAGAATTTAAAGAATCCAACATAAATATCAGAAAGCTTTCTAAAATGAATGAATATTTGTAAAACACATACAGTAATGAACAACTTTTTTATTCCCTGCCCCCTGCATTTTGTTGGTTAGGGTCCAACCACCCACTAGATGAAGTCCAGCTCTTTTTCCTCCTGTCTTGATCTGACTGAAAGAAATGAAAAATAGTTAGGGGAGAATGCTTCTCCCACTCTTTGCTTCTCTGTCTTTTCATCTGCTGCTGTTGAATGCTGTTGTCTTAGATCTGGGCCAGCTGGTAATAAGAAAATCAGGGTAAGAGGTCATGCAATTATATTTATTTATTTATTTATTTTATTTGTCAAGCGATTATAAGTTAACAGGTATAAGTACAAACAAAGTTATGAATACATGAAATGTATAAGGAAATGTATAAGGAAAATAGGACAGGGACGGTATGCTTATGAACGCCCCCTACAGGCCTCTTAGGAAAGAGGTGTGGTAAATAGTAGACACTCTAAGGTTAAAGTTTTTGGGGTTTGGGGAAGAAACCACAGAGTCAGGTAGAGTATTCCAGACATTGACCACTCTGTTGTTGAAGTCGTATTTCCTGCAATCAAGTTTGGTGCAGTTTACCTTGAGTTTGTATCTATTGTGTGCTCTTGTATTGTTATGGTTGAAGTTGAAGTATTCATTGACAGGTAGGACATTGCAATGTATAATTTTATATGCTATACTTAGATCGGACCGAAGGTGGCATAACTCTAGGTTTTCTAGGTCTAAAATTTCAAGTCTGGTAGAATAAGGTATTCTGCAACAAGTAGAGGAGTGGAAAACTCTTCTTGTGAAATATTTCTGGACTTTCTCAATTGTGTTAATATCAGATACGTAAGGCAGGTTCCAGACTGATGAGCTGTATTCAAGTATAATGCTTCTATCCAGTTAGGCAGGTGTCCAGAGATACCATAAGATTTTAGTTTTATGAGTAGTTTGTCGTGTACCGCTGAATCAAAGGCTTTACAGAAGTCTATGTAAATTGCGTCTATTGCATGATTTTTGCTTCAAAGTCATTCTACATCCTTTCCTCTCAGGCCAATACCTTCCCTACCAGCACACTCGTGTCACACAAAAATGGACATCAGAGACCTGTGTCACAAACTTGCAAACCATTCGAGACAATTTATCTTGTTGTCAGCTCCAAATTACTAATCTAGTTTGGACATGCAGAATTCCAACAGGAGCAGTCTCATCAGCTTTAGTTCCATTGCTCTCAATTCTTCCCTTGTAGAAATATCAAAGCACTAAAGAAAACAAACCTGCACATCCAGAAGGAACTTTGAAGAATTAACAGAAATGTTTAGAGAAAAAGCTAACCATTGGAAAAGAAAACATGATGATAAAGACTCAAAATGTAAACATGCAAGCTTGCATTATGGATGGAAAACAAATACCAATTAATTTTATTACCTTTCATCCCACAAGTACATGAAGTTGAGAAAACTGCCTGGTTCTTTCAAGCACATTATTAGGATGAAATTAGAAAGGGACGGCCGGTGTAAAATGAAAAGTCAAGATGGGCACCTTCAAGTCCTGGTAATGAGAGTCCCAAGAAGTTAACTAAATCAAAAGCCTGACCTTTCACATGTACCAACCAAAGAAAATGCTGACAATGTAATAAGAGGAGATTGTAGTATAACAGCATTTATTGGTGAACATCAGAGGTCACATCTATATTGAGATTGAAGTCCCCTGAAAATAAGTAGCGCAGGTGACCTTAAATCAGATACAAGTCAAAGGCTCACCCAGGAAAAGAGCATAGCACTGGATGAAAATGGCTGATAAATCAAAGCAGATTTGACATAACCATGTGCTCCAAAAAATGTCCAAGACAGATAAATATTGGCACACACACACACACACACACATGACATAATACATTTATAAATGCAAGCCATTTAGTGTTCAAAGGGGCCAGAGGTGTCAAGCTCACATCATCATGGCGGCATGGGGGGACTTTTTCTCCTTCGCTAAACCAGGCATGAGTGTGGGCATGGCCAGCATGTGACGTATCCGGCCCATGGGCTGGGAGTTTGACAGCCCTCAAATATATCCTCTTAGCAAGAAGAGGCGGGGGAGGGACAGAGTAAAATGTGGTGTGATAGAGACTATTGTGTCTTCCCTTGAAATATCTGAATAGTACAATTGGGAGATGGCTACTAATCCAAGGTGTAGTTTTTTTTCTTTTTCCCTTCTCTTTCTTTATAGGCAAAGGGAAAAAATCAGCCGTTCCTGGCAAATCTACCAACTCCTAAGAGGATCATGGTAACTGTCTCCCTATATTATCTATTTAAAATTATCTTGCATAAGCAATTTATACCTGGTGAATCCTGCAGAAGTATAAGTATCAAGGTGTGCAAAAATTGCCCACTAAAGATATAAATGCATTCAGATAGGTAATATCTGAATCTATAACAGTGGGAATAAATAAATGTCTGCTAAAGTTACAATAAATAAAAATGATTCGTATTGAAGAAAAGTGCCAGGGAGTGTCCTGCTATTCTTAATATGAACTGTTTAAACAACAATTTTCTTGCTTTGATCACCAAGCACTGTGATGATTTGCTAATATCTCTTACAGAGCAGAAGGCAACCGAGGTGGCTGTATGGCACCAATCGACTTGGGTCTGGAACAAGAATCAAAATTTCAATATGAGAGGCATGTATTCATTACAATCTAAGATGACTGGATTCTCAAGAGCTATTTCTAGCAGGCTGGGCTGCAGGCATTATTTGCTGCTTGGCTAATCATTAATCTTCCAGAAAGACTTAGCACTTTGCAAATACGAGAAAACTGCTTTCAGTGTTTGCCTTATCTGTTAAGAAGCCTCTTTTTAGTTAAAGCAGGTTTATTCAGATGAAACAAGTAAGGGTAATATTCCAGTTATGAAGACATTAAAAATCCATTTCTTATCCCTCTCTCTCTCTCTCTCTCTCTCTCTCTCTCTCTCTCTCTCTCTCTCTTTCTCTCTCTCTCTCTCTCTCTCTCTCTCTCTCTCTCTCTCTCTCTCTCTCTCTCTCTCTCTCTCTCTCTCAGAGTTTGCACATGTACTCATGTACACCCTTGAGTGAATTTTGATTCCTGAACAAATCCATGCACTTTTTCTAGCTAGCTCTTCTCCTAAGGCTGCCAGAAACTGACCCAAATATTCCTAGCAGGCTTTTTGTCCAAGGCAGGACACAAAATCATGATCTTCTGGTTTCTATCTGGGGCTTTAGCTTTTTCCTCTTGTGATCCAGACCTATAAACTTATTAGTTTATTAAAAATGATTAAAAGATAAATGTATAAGTTTAGCATCGGTGTACTAAATATTCTTGTATTTAAATTCTGAACAAACCCATTTCTAAAGAGATAATCAGAATAGAATTGCTTAAATTACCCGTTGAGTTTTTAAACCTATCAACTGAAAAAGTTGATAGGCGTAAATTCAATTGGATCTCATTCTCAATATGTACTAAGGACTACATGACATCATCATAAGCTAAGAATATTACCATAATCATAAAAACATTCAATCTTTTCTCAGACACTTCCATCCAAGTTGTGGAATAACTTGACTCAGGTTTACTTGAAAAACAGGCCGATGTATAGGATATCTCTATTTGCTCCATTCACAACAGCCAGGACTTGATCAAATAACAAAGACGTGAGATGGGCAGCAAGCAAATATAATGAGTAAAATTAATTAATAAAGGATGCAACCAGCTCTTGTGATGGCAGGAAGTAATTTATTAAAAGTGTTCTTTTTGGAAAGAAAGGAAAAATCTGTTCCATGAGAAACCTCTCTGACTCCATAGTTTTGTATGAAATGAAAATTTCAAGTGAACATTTCAACTTGCATTAGAAATCTGGGTTCAATGTTCAAGAATAACTTTTTCTTTTTTCAAAAGAAAATGCTATAGAGATTTGTAGTTTGTAAAATCAATACCACCATACAGGTGAAACTCAAAAATTAGAATATCATGCAAAAGTTCATTTATTTCAGTAATGCAACTAAAAAGGTGAAACTAATATATGAGATAGATTCTTTACATGCAAAGCAAGATAGTTCAAGCCATGATTTGTCATAATTGAGATGATTATGGCTTACAGCTCATGAAAACCCCAAATCCACAATCTCAGAAAATTAGAATATTGTGAAAAGGTTCATTATTCTAGGCTCAAAGTGTCCCACTCTAATCAGCTGTCAGCCTTCAAGATTTTCTTCCTTTGCTTTGCATCTTTCAGCTGTCATAAGTAACAGGGGGAGGAGGGGAAAATGGTTATGGGAAGTGAGCTGGAGGTGATACAAACAGAGCTGTATAAACTGGGGCGGGGGTACATTCTTGCTTAGGTTTCTATTCTATGCTATGCGCAGCTGCAACTCTTTATCAAACTATGTCAAGGTCAATGGACAGAAGCCTCATCCCCACCTGGAGATGCCCACATGATGATATACACAACTTTTAATTAGATGAACCAGTTGAACTGTTGGGGGTGGGAATGTTGCCATTACTTTCTATATGTGATTTACGTGCCTATTTTCTCAGATTCAGAATTCTTTTGTTGCTACCACTTGATTTCCAGTAAAAGATATATTTTCTCTGATTAAAGGAGTCTAAGTATTTCTTTCTTGGGTTTTGAATGGAGCACCACCTGACAATCAGCTAATTAAGCCATAACACCTGCGAAGGGTTCCTGAGCCTTTAAATGGTCTCTCAGTCTGGTTCAGTAGGAATCACAATCATGGGAAAGACTGCTGACCTGACAGTTGTGCAGAAAACCATCACTGACACCCTTCAGAAGGAGGGAAAGCCTCCAAAGGTAATTGCAAATGAAGTTGGATGTTCCCAAAGTGCTATATCAAAGCACATTAATAGAAAGTTATGTGGAAGGGAAAAGTGTGAAAGAAAAAGGTGCACAAGCAGCAGGGATGACCGCAGCCTGGAGAGGATTGTCAGGAAAAGGCCATTCAAAAGTGTTGGGGACTTTCACAAGGAGTGGACTGAGGCTGGAGTCAGTGCATCAAGAGCCACCACACACAGAAGAATCCTGGACATGGGTTTCAAATGTCGTATTCCTCTTGTCAAGCCACTCCTGAACAACAAACAACGTCAGTAGCGTCTTCCCTGGACAAAAGAAAAACAGAACTGGTCTGTTGCTCAGTGGTCCAAAGTCCTCTTTTCTAATGAGAGAAACTTTTGCATCTCATTTGGAAACCAAGGACCAGAGTCTGGAGGAAGAATGGAGAGGCACACATTGCAAGATGCTTGAAGTCCACTGTGAAGTTTCCATAGTCTGTGTTGATTTGGGAAGCCATGTCATCTGCTGGTGTTGGTCCAGGGTCAACGCAGCCGTCTACCAGGAGATTTTGGAGCACTTCATGCTTCCTTCCGCAGACGAGCTTTATGGGGATGCTGACTTCATTTTACAGTAGGATTTGGCACCTGCCTACACTGCCAAAAGCACCAAAACCTGGTTCAATAACCATGGGATTATTGTGCTTGATTGCAAATTCGCCTGACCTGAACCCCACAGAGAATCTATGGGACATTGCCAAGGGAAAGATGAGAGACATGAGACCGAACAATGCAGAAGAGCTGAAGGCCGCTATTGAAGCATCCTGGTCTTCCATAACACCTCAGCAGTGCCACAGGCTGATAGCTTCCATGCTATGCTGCATTGAGGCAGTAATTGCTGCAAAAGGGACCCAAACCAAGTACTGAGTACATATGCATGCTTATACTTTTCAGAAGTCCGATATTGTTCTTTGTACAATCCTTGTTTTATTGATTGCATGTAATATTCTAATTTTCTGAGATTGTGGATTTGGGGTTTTCATGAACTGTAAACCATAATCATCACAATTATGACAAATTACGGCTTGAACTATCTTGCTTTTAATGTAATGAGTCTATCTCATGTATTAGTTTCACCTTTTAAGTTGTATTACTGAAATAAATGAACTTTTGCATGATATTCAAATTTTTTGAGTTCCACCTGTACATGCAATAATATGCAAATATTAGATATTATTGTGCACACTGGTATCTTTGGTTACAAAGTATATTACTGCATGCCAATAACCATCCAAATATTCATATGCTTAAAAAAAATTCCAACAGTTCTGTTCCATTCCAGCTACCAGGGAATGACAAACTAAGAATCCTATATATCACCCAGAGAGACTTTAAAATTGACACCAAACTCAATTTTTTAAAAAGACAAAGTAGGAAAATCATTCAAGTTTTATATACTGTAAATTAAAACTGAGTCAAATGTGACTTTTTTCCTACTTTCTTATCTGGACCAACCAACTCAAATTTTGATAGTTGCCTTTGAAGTGTTGTTGAAATTTAAATCAGATTATGTATTTATTGACATCTCACCTTTATTATATTTATAAACAATTCCAGATGGCAAATATATTTAATTCTCCTTCCTTCTCCTTTTTTCCCTTCATAACATTTCTGTGAGATGAGAGACAGTGACTGGCCCAAAGTCACGCAACCAGCTTTCATTTTTGCTTGTCCTAAAGAAACGTGTACATTCTGGAAACATGATCTAAATGAAACATGAACAATTCAACCTAATGACAATCATATAACTTCTTAGCAATAGTGAGAAAATAGCCCTATTTACTTGATACCTAAAAAGTGCCCTGCAGGTGCTTTCAATGCAGCACAGCATATTACACTTGAATGCCTGCAAAGAATGCTTGATAATTTAGGTGAGAACATTTGGGACTTTCTGAATAATGAAAAAATCTGAAAGAATGTTTAGAAATAAAAGCAAATACCCAAAGCAATTTATTTGCAGAATTTTCTGTCACAAAACATATAGATGGGCAGCTGCTTAGACTGAATTAAAAAGAGACTATATATATTCAGTGAAACGTCAGATAAGAGCTACAACTGATAATAGGAAACCATAGTTTCCACATCTATGAATGAGCTCTTGATTACTCCATTGTTTCTTCCGTTTCCCATTATTGAAACCGGTTCTGATTTACTTATCAGAATTAAAAGAAGCTCAGTTCCTGTTATTTAGATGCAGCATTAAAAAGTGGTTTAAAGAGAGCCAGTTTGGTTCAGTGGATAAAGCACCAGGTTGGAAACCAGGAGTCTGTGAGTTCTAGTCCCACTTTAGGCAAGAAAGCTGGCTCAATAACTTTAGACCAGTCACTCTCTTTCAACCCATAATATCAAGTTTGTGCAACAGGTTGGTGGATCAATTCCTGTCACAACCAATGGATCAACACTTGGTTGATCAAAAAATACTGGGATTACGCATTCACAAGAAAACACCAGGAAGGAAAAAAAGATTGAACAACAGTTTAAATGAAGACATAATCAGTGTGTGAAAGTGGAACATATGCGAGGAGTGTATTTCCAAGATCTGTGGAGGAACGTAGTCCTGATTTCATGGAGAGAGATATGTGTTCCAAAGGACCAAAAGACAGAAAAGTTCAAATAGTTTGTCTGGAAGGAAGAGAATCAAAACAGCTGTAAGTGGTCTGCTTTAGTTTGGCAAGATTCTTGTTTATAGGTGGGGAATGATAAAAGAAACTTGTATCAATGTCAACTTGTAAAACATTCCTATGCTTATTTCTGAGTTGCAGTAAAGAAGGGGGGGATATGAAGGAGCAGTATAGCAATTTAAAACCAGAATTACATTCCACGCTTATCTTAAGCCCATGTCACACTGCCCAACGGATGCAAAAAGGACACAGCGGACGAGCAAAATGTTCCATCCGTTGTTATCCGCTCTCAAAAGGGGCTAAAATTTGCATAACCGGAGCGGATAACACGGACGGGGGGAGGACGCAGGGCGGATGGAAAGCGGATGCGGAACGGAAGCCTAGCGGATGGAAGCAGATGGGGGCGGATGGCACATCCGCAGGGCTTCCGGGGGGCCTCAGCAAAGCGGACGCAGAACGGATACAGCGGATGCAGAACGGCCGCCGAGCGGATGAAGTGGATGCACAGCGGAAGCCTACCGGATGCCTGGCATTAATTGCGCATGCGGGGAGGATGCATTGCGTCAGCCCCGCGGACATAACGGAAGCAGCTCGGAAGCAGGTCGCCATTCAGAGGAAAGACCTGCTTCCGGACGGATTGGCTGCCTTGCCTGCCCTGCCTGCATGCCTGCCTGCCAGCCTTGCTGCCACAACCATGCGGAACCACCGCAAGCCTCAGCCATCTGCTGCCAGCCCTTGCAAGAGGGACAGGGCTACCATCCCACCCCCTGGCCCTCACTCTGGTTCTGCTGGGGCTTCTGCAGCACGGGCTCGCTCTTCTGGGGCTGGCGCTTCTGCTGCTTCTGCTTCTGGAGGAGCTGATGACAAGCACTCCAGCACCAGCCACCTCCACAGCACCTGGACCCTTCACCCCTGAGACTGAGCGACCAAGAGGAGTGCCAGAGACTCATTTTTGTTTTTTTGCTTGTTGTTAATAAAGTCTAGTTTTGATTCACACACTTGCTTCATTTCTTTTTTTTAAATAAAGTCTTTCTGGAAACTTTTAGAAATGGTTTAAGCTTTTGCATGCTGGTGAGATAGGTTAAGATAGCAGTGGGATGGGCAGGGATACCTTTGGGATGGGTAATAGCTGTGGGATACATAAACCTTCAGTGCAAGCATAGTGGGACTGTATGGTCCACCCTCCCAGGTAGCACACCTATGGCCCTTCATTTACCTATGTCCACACCTATGGCCCTTTATTATCAATAATAATGTAATAATTATCCACACATGTCAACATAAACACAACTCTTTATTAAACGCCCTGTTCATTGTAGGCCAACCAAACATACATGGCCCAATCTCATCCGTGTGATGAGACAGGCTGAAGGAAGCATCCATTAAGCATCTACCATCCTGTCTTGCCACTCCATCGCTCCAGCTGGGGAGTTGCACCATTGTCTCAGGAGGTTGCGCTGCTTCTTCGCTTCATGTGAGGCTCTGTTGGGGCCTTGCACATCCTCAGTGTCGATCAGGTTTCGCCCTTCCCTCCATTCCCCAGGCTCCATGTCCCCATTGCCTTGCTGGAGGTCCACGAGCCTGTTCTGCAAGACTGGGTAGCGGGTGCGCATGAGATTGTGCAGGATGCAGCAAGCTTCCATGATCCTCCTCACGATCTCTGGGCAATGCTGCATGGTGGTGAGAAGTATCTGGAACCTGTTGGCCAGGATGCCAAAGGCATTCTCCACCACCCGCCTTGACCTGGACAGCCTGTAGTTGAAGATCCTCTCTTCACGGGTGAGGAGTCTGGAGGTGTAGGGCTTCATGAGGTAGGTTGGGAGGGAGAAGGCGTCATCCCCCACGATGAAGTAGGGCACATCTTGTGTGTCATTGGGCAGGGGGTCTGGATCTGGGAAGCCCACGATGAGGTTGCCTTCCAGCTCCTCCTTGAGGTGACTGGCATTGTATACCTGGGCATCTGAAGATGAGCCGTTGCCTGAAGAATCGATGTACATGAACTTGTAGTCAGCATCGACCATGGCGAAGAGGATGATGCTGAAGAAGCCCTTGGAGTTGAAATAAGTGGACCCCGACTTGGCTGGAGCTTTGCAGGCCACGTGCTTGCCATCTATGGCTCCAACGGTGTGTGGTAAGTTCCACTTCTGATACCACTGCTCTGCAACTTTCTTCCATCCTTCTTCAGTGGAG
>BLBF01000003.1:14703025-14736445 GCA_015471245.1 Laticauda colubrina
TCCTTCTTCAGTGGAGGGGTACTGGAGGAGCTCCTCCTTGTATTCTTTGATGATGGCCTGCACCACTTCTCTGACCACAATGCTGATGGTGTTGGATGGCACCCTCCAGCCCTACTGCATGCTCCTGTAGGAGGTCCCTGAGGTCAGGTGGCGCAGAGTGAGTGCCACCTTGAGCCCAGGTTCCAGGCTGGGCCAGAAGCTGGTGTTTGCCTTGGTCAACCTGGGTGTCAGCCGCTGCACAACTTCGTCAAACATGGCTGGAGGCATCCTCATGAAGTTTTGGAATGCACGAGTGTCTTCGTTCCTGAGCTCCACCATCAGCTTGTTGTACAGTCCGTAATCTGCTCTTCTGGCGAACCATCTTCGGATCCAGACTCTTTTTGGGTGGCTCCTTTTCTTCTCGCAGTAGAGTTCACAGAGCCTGCAGATGGCTTCGCACTGTTGCAGAACGATGGTGGCTGCCGAAAGGACTTTGTTACAATCCACGGTGGACATGACTGGATGCTGTGGAAGAGGAAGAGCCAGATGAAGGCTGCAGAGGTCTGCACCGCTGGGCTGCTGTTCTGAAAGTGAGATGCAGGCAAGTTGCTCCCCCTTTTTATAGGCAGTATAGGTTTTCCGCTAGGCATCCTCTAGGCATCCTCTAGACATCCTTAATATCCGAGATAGGTCCCCTCTGCGAACGTTTTTTCCGTTTTCAACGCTTTGTTTCCGTTCTGCATCCGCTAGGCATCCGTTCTGCATCCATTCCGCTTCCTCCCTGCGTCCGGGCAGATGGAGTTCCGCGGATGCGTTGTGGACGCCTAGCGGATATAGCGGATGCGTAACGGATGCGTAACAGATGCCTAGCGGATGCGTAGAGGATGCAGAACGGATGAACTGGATACATTTTCCGCGCAAAAGTTTTGGGCAGCCCAAAACTTTTGGAGCGGATGAAACGTCCATAAACGGATGCTGGAAGGATAGAGAGGAAGCCAAACGGAGGCAGTGAGTACATCGCGTTTTCGAACGGATGGCAAGGTTTTTTGTCCATTTTACATCCTCTTTGCATCCGTTGGTTCAGTGTGACATGGGCTTTACAAAGATTGTAGCTACTGAATCTTCTGCCTGGAAAAATCCTTCATTGGAGCATGTGATTGATGACACCCAGCCCATGAACATGCTTCATTGGAGAATCTCACTGGAACCCTCACACTCAACATGTCTTTCTTGGGTTTTGAAACCTGACAAGATTCTCTGTGATCATGTTCGCATAGTGCCATCTAAACCTATGATTAGTTTTGCACAATGATGCCCTTTAGAAGTGATACATTGGCAAATAAAACTCAGCACATAGGTATCAATGAACAAACTACTCCAATTCAATTGGTGCCCAAGACATACTATGATGTCCATGAATATAGCAGTTGCTCTAGAGAGTCCACTGAATGTAAGCGAGTGGAATGCAATGGTGGAAAAAGACCCCTCCATGGAATATTTATGAGATTCTCAGTCATCCAGGTAGATTTATATGGAAATTAAGTCATGGCAACTGGACTTTTTTTAAAATTGGTTTTGATACCTTTCACTGCTTATCCAGGTAGCTTCTTCAGTCTGACCAAATTGGTTAGGGGCCCTCAGAGTAGGCAGAGAGTTGCTGGAATGTACCAACTCCTAAAAATTCACAGGGGGCATTAAATGTGATATCCTTAATGAACCTGTGAAGTGGTCTTAATGTTCCCATTTTGGGCAGGGAAAATAGATGGTTTGAGAGAAGTGTGAAGGAATCTATTTATGCCAAAGTGGGTATTTCTTCCCTTAGTAGAGCTGGAGGCCTCAGACACAACCTGTCCCCCATTTTTTCATGCTGCTCATTCATCATTCTTCAGGAAGATTAAGATTCTCAGGTTCCCCTGAAAGGCAACACTTAATGTCCCCTTGAAGCAGCAAAACATATCAAACCAACAAAAAAATAATAAGCCCAGTTGCCATGACTTAACTTCCAGATACTCCTCCATGGACTTTCTTGGGATTAGAGTTATTCCTTTGGCTAGAGTAACTTTTTAGCTATTTGGAACTCGGAAACTAAAAGGTAGCTACTCGATTGCTACAGAATATATCACTACAGAAATAACCTACTTATGGATTCCAGCTGGCTACTGTGAGAAAAGAGTGCTGGATTAACAGTCCTTTCATCTGATGTAGAAATGCTCATTAATGGGTGAAATCCAAATTCAGTTCTAAGAATAAACCCCACTGAAATCAGTAGGAGTTAAATTGGTCAAAACATGTCTAATATATGATTTTTCCCTGGTACAAGATAGATCTCCATATACCTATTCTTATAGTTCTCTACAATGGTTGCTTCAAAATAATCTGCATTCCGTTTTATGTTTTTATATCTCAGGAACTCTACAGGGAAGTACTCAAGAGTTGAATTCAACTGGAAGAAGATTTTGCTCTTTTTTTTTTTTTTTTGCCTACATGCATTTTTAAGCCAACTGAAGTAGGAACATTTTTGAAACCTTGACCCAATGGCCAAGTTTTTCTTAGTGCAGATACAATTAAAGCAGCATAATTATACAAATTAGTTAGCATACTTTAGCATTTTTTTATCTTATTTTACACTTTGGAAAATAAATGTGCCGAAAATGCTCATAGAAAAGTCAAAGGGCATATGAGAAAAATTCAAATGAAATGCCCAATTGCAATGTAGAAAGAGGGAATGGTCATCATGAAAAGGAGAAATAAAGAGATACTAGTTTTGAGCCAAGCTTGCAGCTTGTCAGCCCTGAGCAACATAGAGATTTGACAGGTTTTTCAACCTGTCTTTTTGAGACTATCAGCAGGAGCAAAGACAAAGATAAAAGCTCAGAAAATAGCTTTGTTTAAACAGAATCCCAAACAATAGCTCAGTAGTGTGACATATTTAGACCAAAACAGGAAAAGTGCTCTGCTTAGTTGTAATAGTAAAATTACGAGAGAAACTTTATCTAGCAATATTAGTTTTGCTAATATTAGTATTACTGATATTAGCACATTAGTATTACTAGAGCTGAATCTATAGGATGAAAAGGTTTTTTTTAAAAAAATACAATGCAGAAAGACGACTAAACAATCACTACCAAACAGTTGTTAATGGCATATGTCCTCCAGTTATTTATATGAACAGAAAGCCAACAAACATTTAAGAAATTAGGCAGGGACAGCTAGATTGACGTAAAAATTATGCTTTGCCCTTCCATCTCAGTTTGTGTTTGCCGATCCATGTGAAAAAAAAACCCTAAAACAAAACAAAAGCAAGTTTGAGTTTGTCCAACGGTGTGTGAAAAGATTGCAATGAAAGTATGGAACAAACCATAGATCAGGAAGCTTGAGTCAAAACAATTCATTTAGTGACTGTTCAAAGTTACAAGGGCAGTGAAAAAAGGTACTTACAACTAAGGTTGGGCTTCAAAAATTTTAGCAAAGAGTTCTCTGCCCGATTGCTGGGTGGGCATGGCCATGGTTGGTCTCGCCTAGTCGGCCTCCTGCACCACAGCTGGGGGGAGCTTTTTGCCTTCACTGCATTTTGGAAGCTTTCCTTGAACCTCCAGGAGGGTGAAAACGGCCTCTCTGGGCTCCAGAGGCTCTCTTTAAGATGGGAAATGTCTCTTTAAGACATTTTCAGCCTTCCCGAACTTCCGGGAGGTCAGTTTTTCACCCTCCCAAGTCTCCATGCACGCCCTGCACTTACCTGCATTCAAAATGGGCAATGTGGGGACTCCTGGGGGGGCAGTGTGGGGCCAGCCAAGAGTGGGATTTGGGGGTTCTCCAAACTGCACAGAATCATAGCTAGGGGCTCTCCCAAACCCCTGCGAACCCCCAGCAGCCCACCTCTGCTTACAACTGTTCACACTTTCAACCGTTACAGAATCCCTGTGGTCACATAATCAACATTCAGATGCTATTATGGTAAAACAAACAATTGTGATTTGTTGTTAATGCCTTATTCTGCTATAACAGATAGAGTTAATGGAAGTCAATGTTTCTTTTTCTTTCCCTACCCTTCCTCACTTTTCTTTCCCCTTTTTCCTTTCCCTTCACCGTCATCTTATTTGCTTTCATATTTTTAATACTTTATATAACCTAATAAATATGTATTTGGTAAAAAATTCAGCTGCTAAGCAACTGACTCATATCTATGATGGTTGTAGTGTCCCAGGGTCATGTGATGCTATTTTGTGACCTTTAATGGGGAAGCCAGATCCATGCAACAACCCAGTTCCTAATTCTAACAACTGCAGTGATTCACTTCATAACTGTGGCATGAAAGGTCATAAAATGGGGCAAAACTCATGTAATAAATTTTAGCAACAAAAAATTTGGGCTCAATTGTAGTTATAAGCTGAGGACTACCTGTACTTTTTCTTTTTTGTTTATTTATTTGTTTAATAGGTTTACTATACAAAATATATACCCCAAATGCATTAAACCTATTATCTGCAACCAACCTTCTTCTTGTTTTATTATAAAGATTGATACATTTTTTTTTATTTTTACTTTATTTGGTTTGTAAATTGCTTACAAGATAATAGGTATAAGTAAAAACATAGTTATGAATAAATGGATACATATAAGAAAAATAAAAGAAACAATAGGACAGGGACAGTAGGCACATTGATGCACTTATGCATGCCCACTACAGACCTCGTAAAATTAGGTTAACAACTCTTAATGCCTTTTTGGCTATGTAGTTACAGTGGGCTCTAGCACTTAGATGATTAGAGATGAGTACTTCAAGATCCTTGACAGAGTTTGGATCATCAACAAGGTCTTGACTATTCAGCCTGTATTTTATTTCCTGATATTTTTTTTGCCAATATGTAAGACAGAGCATTTATTTGTTGAGATTTGAAGTTGCCATTTGTTTGCCATTCTGATACATAGTCAAGATCTTTCTGAAAGGTAGCAGTGTTGCGTGGTATTGAACAGCTTTACATCATCAGTGAAGAGAATGCAGTTGCTCTTAATATGATCACAGAGATCATTTATGTAGTGTATAAAGAGAGTTGGTCCTAGAACACTGCCTTGGGGGACACCACTGTTGACAGGTACAGACTTTGATAGGATGCTCCCAATTTTGACCATTTGTTGTCTGACAGGAATGCTTCTATCCAGTTATGCAGATGTCCAGAGATACCATAAGATTTTAGTTTTAGGAGTAGTTCGTCATGTACCACTGAATCAAAGCTTTACAGAAGTCTATGTAGATTGTGTCTGTTGCTTTGCCCTGATCCATATGTTTTTGCAGTGTAAGAGTTGCAGATGACAGGATATTTTTTTTCTGAAACCAAATTGTTTATTAGAGAGTAGGTTGTTTGTCTCTATGTGCAGGATAATGGATTGGTTAATAATTACATTACTTTATTTCAGTACAATGATATTTATATAGTATAATTACATTATTGATATTCTGTTAGATAGCTGAAAGTGTTGGAAGTAACGAAGAAAAAAGCAAAAAAAGTATATATTCAATCAATATTAATTCCAACTTGGGATATCAATGCCGCGAATGTGGCAATAATTTGGGGTTCTTTTTTCATTCTAAGTTAAATATAACATTGAAAAGCAAGAAATGAAATGGGCATACTGAAACATATGTCAATGATATACTGTATAACAAACTTTTCAGTCTTAAACTAAATTACTTGTTATTAAAATCTCCACTGTATTGTTACTTGGCATATTTGTTTTTAGATATCTAAGTAAGTGAGTGTGTGTGTGTGTGTGTGTGTATTATTTTATATTCAAGTATTGTCACTTATAAATATAGAGTATCATTAGACACACACACAAATAGTAAGTTGTCTCTATGCCTAATGATATCAGTAATAAATGATAGTACTTTACAAGATTACAAGTTTCTCTTTTTTCCACATTCATTAACAGTCCACTTTTAAAATAATGCTTGCCGAAGTGTTTTATGAGGTCCACTTTGGGATCATTCATCTCCAATGGTGGTATTCTAGCCAGAACTGAAAAAGATGCATCTCAATATTATGTGAATCCCAACAGTGCTTTTTCAAGAGACAACTGGAATTTCTGGGTTTTTTTTCTTGTAAGATGTTTTGCTTCTCATCCAAGAAGCTTCTTCGGCTCTAACTGGATGGTGGGAAATGGAAGGATTTATACTCCTTGCAGACAGTTGGTCACTTGCATTCTTTTAGCGAGTCATTAAATAAATGACCTGGAGGTTTATCTGTGTCATCAGGGTCACCTGAGTGTTACAAATGGGTGTGGAACCTTCTTAGAACTGTTTGAAATGATGATAGATGATGTTGTATCCCTCTTCCTCTGTTGAGAGAGGGCTATTTAATGTTGACATAGATGGCCTCTTTGACCTCTCTCTCAAACCAGCAGTGATTTATGTTCAAAATGTGGACTTCGCTGTCTTCAAAAGAGTGATATTTTCATTTTAAATGCAGATAGACTGCTGAATCTATTCCCAATGGGTTTGTTCTCCTGTGTTGTGTCATGCATTTATTAAGTGGTTGTTTTATGTCCCCAATGTACAGATCTGCACATGGCTCACTGCATTGTATTGCATATATCATGTTGCTTAATTTGTGTCTGGATGTTTTATCCTTGGAGTCCAGTTGCCTCTTGAAAAAGCACCTTTGGGACAACCATGACCTGGATGACTGAGAATCTCCATAGACATTTATGAATAGCAATACCAATAGCACTTTGATTTATATACTGCTTTATAGTGCTTTACAGTCTCCTCTAAGCAGTTTACAGTCTCAGCATATTGTCCCCAACAATTTGGGTCCTCATTTTACCCACCTTGGAAGGATGGAAGGCTGAGTCAACCTTGAGCCCAGTGGGATTTTGAACTGCCATATTGTAAGCAGCTAGCTGCAGAAGTAGCTTGCAATATGGCACTCTAACCAATGCACCACAGAGGCTCCTTAATATCCCAACATTTGAGTCATTCACAAAATTTACATTATTCTCAACAGAACAAAAATAGATTATGGATTCAATCTAGAAAGGTAAATTTGAACAAATTACTCAGATCTTTGTTTCTTCTTCACCTTTCAAAAAGTATATATCCTGTACAGCATAAAATTTTGTCATACAATTATATATTCATTCCAGTAATCACCCAAGGTTCTTCTGCTATGGTAACACTTAAGAAAATTGATTGAGCTAAGCTTAAACTGCTACTTACATCCAACCTGAATTCATACAACTATTGTCAGGACTACCATGAATCCAAGATGGTTACCTGAAATGAAATTTCACACAGGAAACATTTGTTCATTCAATATTTACTATTTTAAACTAACCCTTATGTCAAACTTCTCCAGGTCACTCACAAAAGTTATCAATAAAATACAGGCAATACAGCAAAACAATATAAAACACTCAGAAATAATCACATGGAGGATAAAAGAAATACAAATAATCACCACATTGACTGACTCAGTCTGGATTAAATCCAATATGGATCTCTGCAAAACCATCCAAATCTGACATAAAATCAGCCCAAAGACAGTCAATATCATCAATAAGTATGCAATACAAAATTTAGAGCAAAACAAAGTGAGGCAATAAGAATGAAAACACATTGACTGTTAATTCCTTTCTTTTGCCATCTACCCTATTCAGTTTTTGGAACACTAAATAGCCTTTTAAGAGAGAACACACACCAAGGATGTCAAACTCGCATCATCACAACGGCGTCACGTGCTTTATCGTGACTTTTTCCCCCTTTGCTAAACCAGGCGTAGCCTTGATCAATGCATGACGCATCCAGTCTGAAGGCCGTGAATTTGACAGCCCTGACATACACCATCTCTGGTGAAGGTGTAATCTTCACTGATGCAGAGAAAAACAATGATCAATGTCCATAATATCCCTACAGTTCTACAATTTTCCCCACCGACTGTTTTTTTTCCAGCTTCTGGGAAATGTCGTCTATTTATTTAGTTACCTATTTAATTATTATTTTTTCTCAAAATGCTCTCTGTTTTGTCTAGTTAGGGCTTATAAAACAGTTGTCATCCATTGTGGCCTTTTGCATCCTGAAATGGAGCACCTTGATTGGCAATACTCAAGAAATGTTCAAAATCTACAAGCCATATCTAACTCTACTTTCTTTAAATCTCCCTAATCTGTAGCATCTACAAAAAATTCAGTCTAATTTCGCTTTTATTTTTTTAAGGACTGAATTCTAGAAATCTGCTACATACCAAAAAAAGAATTCTCTTTGTAATAAAACTATCCATAATTTGATTACACTTTTATTTTATTGTGAGCAATTCAAATGAAATAGTTCATGTTCAGTACTAGAAGTGTTATCCGCCATTGTAGAATAGGATAGATGTGTAATACCCATCCAAAAAAGAGTACAAAACAGTTTTTTTTTTTTAAACTGGAACTACAAAATTAGTCAAGTTACTTATTTTCCAGATTCATGAAATCACAGAGTTGGAAGGAACTAAGTTCACCTATTCCAAAACTCTATTCAAATTAAGACCTACCAGAGTGCCTTAACAGATGATCATTCATTCTCACTTAGATTTTTAATAATAAGTTCATTTCCTGTTCTGTATAACAACTTGTGATGACCTGTAGTTTCTCAAAATAACCCAAAACCCAAAACATTTCTTAAAGTCCAGTAAAGCCTTCAACTTAATTTCACTGTTTTATTAGGCACAGTTTAAAGTCACAAAAGTAACTAATGAGGCAAACAGAAAACCAAAACAAACCGCATTGATGAACACTAATTGACTTCAACAATTCTAACTGTGCAGTTGCAAACTTATAAACATAGCTCCCACCTGCAAGCCATGAGGAGGATCATGGTAATCTCCTCTTGAGTAGACCTTGCTTTTCCCTGATCCTCTCTTCCCTGCGTGACCTAGGATGGATAGGGGGTGGGCCTGGATCCTCCTCTGACTGCTCAGCCGGCCTCTGCCCTTCCCCAGCCTCCTCCACCACTCTGGAACCACACTCCCACTCCCTGTTGGCTGTTCCTCCTCTTCCTCAGAGTCAGACTCCACCAGGGGTATGACACAACTCTTTGAGGGAGATGGGCAGTTTAGAAATGTGATATGTATGTATAAAAACAACACTTCTGATATTTGAAGACTGTATCCTTTCAGTTGCATCTTCTGTAGACTAAACAGTCCCAGATCCTTTAAACCTTCCTCACAGGCCTCGCTTTCCAAACTCTTCACCATTTTAGTAATCCTCAGCTGAAATTCATTTCACCTTGTCTTTGTGCTTTTTAGACTATCATGTTCAGTTCTGGATACAATATTCCAAACGGCGTGACCAGGCCAGAGTAGGATGGAGTAATTACCTTCCAGATCTAGATTTTATGCTCCAGTTAATGTACATCAAGATAATAGCTGCCTTTTTAGCAGCTGCATGACACTGCTGGCATACAAAAGTACAGCCAAATTCAATACATCCAACAATGGAAAATAATTATTTCTCAACATCCATTTTGGTTTTGAAGCATATCAAAATTTCAAAGCTGTTATGAGAAATATCTATTATTCTTCTTGTTCTAAGAAGAAGTCAAAAGAGCATAAGTAATGATAAAGCTTTTCTACAGCACTCATGCCATGCGGATCAATTCTTTCACTCCATTTACCAGAAAGAAATTCACTCGAGAGAAGTAACTTCTCCTAGAGGGGTATATAAAGTTGCCATACCCCTTAAAGGTTTTTTTTATTGGGATCAATGCTTTTAAATATATTGATAAGTGATCTGGACTTAGGACAGAGGTGGTATTCAGAAGGTTCTGACCAGTTCTGGAGAATCGGTAGCAGAAATTTTGAGTAGTTTGGAGAACTGGCAAATACTACCTCTGACTGGAGATTTTACAGTATCCTTCCCCTGCCATGCCCACCAAGCCACGGCCACAGAAATGGTAGTAAAAAAAATTAAATCCCACCACTGACTTGGAGTGAAATGGCCATGTTTGTTCATAGCACCAGATTAAAAAGGTAAATATTTTCCTGAAGGCATGTCCAACTGTAGGGAATGTTGTTCATCTCTGCTTGTCAGCCAATGTTTCTTTTGTATTTTTTTATATTTTATATTATAAGCTAATAAAAATTATAATAAAAAGAAAAATGTGAGAAACACCAAAAAGGTAATTCTAAATTGAGTGAATGGACACTAAAATGCAAAGGAATAAAAAATTAATAAAAATAAATAAATAAAACAAAAGATGTACATTGAATGTAACATCCTACCTAAATATATATATATATAAAAGTGAAAATAAGGGACAGGGGATATGATGGCAATAGCAATAGCACTTAAGACTTATATACTGCTTCACTTAGATTTATATACCGCTTCGCAGTGCTTTACAGCCCACGCTAAGCTATCTCTAAGTTATCCAATTGTACCTCATGGGAAGAAATGGATGATGAGAAAACAAAATGCAAAATCAACCAGTTCCTAACAGGATCACACCATGTCACCCTGTAGTTTGGAGAAAAGATGTTTAGGTTTTCTGTCTGACTTTCCTGTTCACTTCTTTTAGTTCCACCTCATGTAGTTTGTATGTTTAAAGGGAGGGAGCATATCAAAAAGAAAAGCATTTAATTGCTGAATGCAAATGAAAGCTTTGGGAGAATGGAGTCTGAAGTTATACAATCCAGCAATAAACAGAACAAATGTATTTAGTGATCCAGAAGCTTTAGCTCACAATTATCAAATCTTTAATTACATATAATAACAGCCATTCAGCCACGATGAACAATTGTTATCCAGTCAGTTAGTTCCACTGAATTGCACTGAAAGTAGAAACAGGATGCATGAGACAATGCTCAACAGATGTGAATCTTGCCTATGTTTGAAATCAATCCTTATTTAAAGTAATCCTGAGAAACAGATTCTCAAGAATAAACAACAACAGAAGGATTTTAATTAACATTGGTAAATGCTAGATCATATGTTAACAAAATATAAAATACTAGAAATTCTATTTCTTATGCTAGACATAAGCCTAAAAAAACTAAGATTATCAGAATAGGCAAGGTTCAGTCTATGCAAAAATAATTTGCATTAAGAAAACAGACATCTATATGCAAAAAATCATTGGGTGCATTCTGTCTTGAGAAAGGAAGTTTATTAATAAAGAATTTTACCATAATTTTTTGCATAATTGCTAATGAATATAGGAAGGAGAATGAGGAATGGAACTACTCTACAGTACTTATAAGTTTCCATGGCAGATGAGCAAATTAAAACCAAAGGACCAATCAGGAGTTGCGTCAAGAAACAAGCCAGGATACAGGAACAGGGGAAGGAAAAGTAGGGTTCCAACATGAACTAGAAGCCTAGACTGGGTTAATCATCCTGTTTAGGATTAAACTCTTCCTGATCAATACTGTACAAGGTCAGAGTGACCCCATCAGGAATCTCTTTGGCCAAGACCATCAAATGGGAGGGATGATGAACAGATTTACTTTCAGAAACTACATTCCTGAAATAGAGGTCTTTTACATCTGAATTCTCAAAACTCAATGTGTGTCAACTGCTGCCTATCAAAGATTGTTCTTGAATGGGGAGAGGGTGGAGCTGGCATCGTGGTGGTACAGTGTGCGATCTTTAAGTTCTAAGATCGCCGCTGATATCTCCGTTGCAGGATGGTCCCAATGGACCTAAACCATCCCGTAGAGACGGTGACTGAGGAGGGCACATCCTGTCGATCCCAGGGACATCGCAAAGTCCCTTGTAGATCCAGGAGAAGTCCTTTTTTTCCCACAAGTAGGGAGGAAGCCATTAAAGCTGCTGAAGCTGGGACAGCTCCCGAACGGAAGAAAGCTGGAAAGAAAGTTTGTCAGTTTGGTAAGATAAATTTCCACTTATTATTTTCTGGAGAGAACACCATAAAAGACTAAAAGTTAAATTTAAAAGTGAAGATAAAAGTGCTCAAGCAGCAAGATTAAGCACAAATTAAACCTGAAGGTTTTTTTCTTCTTTTTATTCGGAACTTTGGATTTTTGTGAAAACTTTTTAATTTTTAAACTGGACTTGTCTTTCTTTTTTAACTTTTATTTTTCCTTTCAAAATAACTCTTTGGAAAAGTTTTTGTTTTTTGTTTCTTCCTTTGAACAATTTTAGACTCTTTATTTTTTATTCCTGATTTAAATATTAGAGAAGAGAAAGGAAAGGAAAATAAGTAGTGCTGCCACTTGGAGGCATGGATACATTGTTTTTATTTCTTTCTTGTTGATACATTTGGTGTTACATTCAAGGACTCTGTGTATTTCATTGAAAAGATAGTGGGAAGAGCAAGTACATTGTTTATGCAGGTGCTCTTCTGTGGAATTAGTGATAGCTAGAGTCTGGACTTGAAATTGAAAGAAAGATTTAAGTGACCTTGAAAAGACAACTGGAAATTTTGTTTTTTGATTTCGTAAAGAGCCTCGAATATTTAGTGGAAGTGCTTTGCTTACTGATAGAATTGAATTTTCTCTTTCCCATTTTTTCTACTCCCCCTCCAGTTGGATTTTTATATTTGGACTTAAGTCTTTTGATGCAGGAATAAGCTTATTTTTTTCCCCTCCCACCTCCCTTTGTTTTACCTTTTTACCAAAGGGAATATACAGATTTCTGTCTTTTTAAATTTTTTTCTACTTTTTTATTTTTTTCATCCTTTCTCCATTTTACATTTTTTTTTTCATTTACTTCTACATAATTGGAACAAATTGGATTAAGATGTTCAAGTCCCTGAAGATTTTTTTTCCCTTCCCTTCCCTTTTTTATTTTTAGCTTTTATTTTTTTTATTGGAGGGGCAGCTGCCTGCTCTTGCTTTTTCTTCTCAATTTTCCTTTTAAGTATCCTAAGATGAGCAGAAAGATATCAGCCTCAGTTTCTTCAATCCTGACTTCTTTCTCCTCACCATCAGGAGGACAATGATCAATACAGGTGATGTTACAACAAGAGAAGGAGAAAGAAGTGACACTGTAGATGATTGTGCAAGGAATTCAAAAGATACAAGCAAAAACAGATAATATTGAAAAGAGATTGGAGAATATTGAGCAAAGAATGGAAAAACAGCTGAGAAAATTGAAAATATTCAACAGATGATGATGCAATACGAGGATAGAATCAAGAAAATTCACTCTCTCTGTCCCCCCATCAGTTTCGGAGTGATGAGCAAGCTATTGTTATTTTCTCAGAGCTTTTGTTAGTTTATTTTAGTTCCCTGTTGTCATAAGAGATTGTGTTCTCGCTATTTTAGTGCTTACTAAACAATTC
This sequence comes from Laticauda colubrina, assembly GCA_015471245.1. Classification (NCBI taxonomy): domain Eukaryota; kingdom Metazoa; phylum Chordata; class Lepidosauria; order Squamata; family Elapidae; genus Laticauda; species Laticauda colubrina. Next base: position 14,716,287 of record BLBF01000003.1, read on the forward strand.
TAACCTTTTTGGATTCTGTGTTTAGATTTAATTGCCACTTAGCTTAAAATGTGAGGGCTGGGGTTGTTGTTTTTTTTAATCAATGCCTATAAATATTGTGAGAGTGTTAGAGAGTGATAATGACATAAGACAGACTTGTGATTCCTAGAAAGTCATGTAGGAGTTTCACAGAATAAGAAGACATAGATGACAATCAAGGTAGACATCCAATACTCTAGAATAAAAGTGAAATGATAAATCTCTGGAAGCCAATCGAAGGAAATTTTGATCCAACAGTGAAGATCATTATTTTCAAAAACTTTGCTGATGATTTATTTTAATTGAAATTTAAACGTAACCCCAGAAACGCAGAGATTATGTGTGATCATTAAGGATGGAGAGATCAGTTTTGTTGAGTGGATGGGCATTATGATTAGCCCCTAGACTTAATCAGAATGTGGCAGTGCTTCAGACGATAGCTCTATATTAGAAGAGGAGCTTTATGTAATCTGCAGGTACAGTTTTAGAGGAGTATGTCCCCTAAGAGAGGAAAATGAATTTCTGTAAGTGACCAAATGTCTTTTGACTCAGGGAAGCCTACATCTGAGCAAAAAGAAAGCCTTCACAGAGAAGGAAGGCATAATAACAACCAACAACAGAAAATAATAACAACAACAATTATATAATGAGGAGGAGGAGAAGAAATAAATAAGGGATGGAGAAATTCCATTACTAGCTCCAAGCATTCATTATATATGGCTTTGAAGCTATGTGAAAAGAAATTCATTGTCAAGAGTAGAAGGCAGCCTTTAATTTTCTCCTTAGATGAGTGCCTATTTTTCAGTTATATAGGAGGCAGTTTTAGAATCAGATGTTAATCCTGTTATCTACTTCTAATAGTCACTGAGAATCAAGCTTAATCCTTCTAACTGTACAAGCTTTTTTGGCCAGACTGAAGTATGATAGCATGTTCAGGATTGGCCTTTATGCATACAAATCTCAGTATTAAAAGTTAAGAGGACTTTGGAGAGTATCAATTGGAAGAAGAAAGGAAATCTAACATTTAATATAACAATATTCACTACATCATTTAACAAGTGTTAATACAGCAGATCCAAAAAATGTGGGCAGTTTAATAGAATAATTCATATATAGGGTTTTCTGCTAACTAATAAGGTTTTCTGCTAATAGTCTATATCTTGATAGTTTAAAGTTGGCTGGTTTATTTTAATTATTTAATGCAGAGACTGAAAAAGGTTAATGTTGCCCATAGCCTTCTTTGTATTTTGAGCTGCTGCTTCCTAAGAAAAGGCAATCAGTATTTAGTGCTGAGTCTGTGTATGTTAACATAATACACTGAGTTTGTAATTGTTGCTTCCACTAGAGGTAATTTATATAGCTGTATTGTCATGTCTCACAAAAGACTATTGTGTGTTTTTCTAGGGGAACAAAACTATATATTAGGGTAAGCACTGATCACAACATTTGATTCAGCCTAATTTGGTGCTTTGGAAATTAGTCCAGTTTGACTTGGATTGAATTAGAGGCTCTCCAATTCAAATTGGAAAAGTTCCAGTCTAACATTTTGGAAGCTAACATTTAGAAGGCGCCAGATTGGGAGGGGGGGGAAGCTTTTTCCTGGATCAAATTATTTTTAAAACTTCAAATATGGCAAGAGACCTTTCTGTTCAAAATACCAGTGAGTTACATAAACCATATTTAAAGTAACTTTTGAATTTAAATTATTTAGATACCTACAACCAAATTCTCCATGTATAGTCTTAAGGGGAGGTGTCTCAACACAATTAGAAGTCATTTCTGAGGAATGCTCACTTGAAACCTAATTTCATTGGACAGCATAAAAATAAATGATCCAATAATGAATTTATCATTGGATAGTATTTCCTAGTTAACTACTGAAAACAGCGTTAGGAAAGAACAATGTAAGGATTTTAGGATTATAGCAAAACTGTTCTGAAGTCATGTGAACCAACTCAAAACAAACTCATATATTATTGGCTTCAAAGCTTTTAAAATTTGTTGGTGCCTTGCAAATTCCAAGAGGAAATAAGGATATCAAATGAAAGTATGGCTGTGTTAAGTTTACAACAGCAATACTGAATCTGCTGAGCAAGATAACCAAGAACGTTAAAACTAATGCTATCGTAAATTAAGAAATAACTGAGAACAGCTTATTAAACAATGAAGCATCTTTGTCACTTACAAAAGGTTAGCAAATAGTTTTATTCATCTTTGGAGTTGACCCAACTAATTAAAATTGGTTTTTCATAGAAATATGTACATGCTGTAACTTTTGCTAGTTTCTATTAAATTTATTATGCAGCTTTCTTTGGGAACATTGTTAGTTTTTGTTTAAAGGCTCTGTGTTTAAGATACTTTTTCTCTAATAACTGATAAAGAATTTTAAAACAGCAGGAAAATGATTTTCTATGATGTTATGTGGGAAAGACCTTGGGAGACTGGCCCAAGAGACACTGCTAAGGGAACAATGAGACAGCATAACCCGCAACTGGATAATGGGTGGGACTCAGTGGTGGAATTCAGCCAATTTGCACCAGTTCGGGAGAACCGGTTGTTAAGTTTCTGAGCAGTTTGATGAACTGGTTGTTGGAAGAAATCATTAGAGCCGAGAACCAGTTGTTAAATTATTTGAATCCCCAACTGGTGGCACTAGAAGCTAAGAAGAGACCTTCCCTAGTTTTTTAGTCTATAAAGGAAAGAGAAGGGGGAAATTGTACTTTCAGACTTGCAAAATTGAAGTTGGCCTTGTGAGATACACCAAGTAAGAATCATAACCATATGAGCTAACTCTACTTTATTGTAAAGCTACATTGACAGAATCTCATAGTACAAACCTGTTCTGCGAGAAGTCTATTTAATCACTTTTGAACTTTACTTCTTCTGGCTTCATCATCAAGTCAGTCCCTTCTCATACCTTGTTATATGACATTATGACTGGTTCTCTGCTGTTTCAAACACATGCCTTGCTTCAAAACAGACCCATGTGAAATTGTTTTCCATAATGTAATCTTCAGAAAGTGCAATTATCCAAACTGGTTGACGCAGACCAGTTTTAATTGAAGCTGTAAAATCACTGCTTAGCTTCTAGCATAGAGACCGCATTCAGTGACTGACAATGAAGGCCCCTGTTGGCTGTAAAGGGAGATATTTCTGTCTCTTGCAACTTAAAGAGATTTTGCCTCTTCAAATACTCAGGACTATCACAAATATGTTTATTGTCAAACGATATTAAATGGAAGAGTCTTTTCAGAGTCAACATAAAATTCTTTGTAGATCTCTCTATTTAATGGAAAAGATGTACATGAGACATTTCTCTTTTCATCCCAAACTTTGCATGCTGGGTGATTATTTTCCCTTGATCTTTTCCCTTTTCTTTATGGTCCTCTCCTGAAGGTCAATAACAGGCCTGAAGAATTTCAAAGAGGAAAAGAGAACCAACTCATTCAGCATCTTTGCTCCCAATTGTACTAGACCTAATTAGTACATAAAGATTAAAATGACAACTTTTTTTTTATCATTATTGGCTTATTCTTCCAGAAAAGAGGGGGAGGTGTACAGATGCACAAATAAACAACAACAACAACAACAACAAAGTTAAACTTTCTAACCTCAGATAAACTGTTGAAGTCAACAGCATGCAGCAGAAGCAGACAGATAAAACAAATTTATGGGGAATTTTTACTACAAAGCTCCTATGCCTTGTGGCAATCTTACTTAAGAATAAACTTTTTTGTGCAGCAGGCAGGTATTATAATTAGATCACTAGGGGCAAGAATGGTTAGAACCTCAGTTTCCAGGATTCAGCAAGAATTGTCAAATTAGGCTACTCCGGGTTCTGAGGCTAGGCTGTCCTCTTCTCCCTGCTGGGTTTTTCAAAGCTCTGCAGAGTGATTACCCAACCTCTTCCTACTCCAGTGGCAACAGGCAGAGTAGTCTATGCAGATCTGCCACAATTAAAGCTTCCCCTTTCTCCTTCTCCAACATGGCTGAATCATTCATCAAAATGACTGATGCCACATGGTTTGGGGGGAAAAAAATCATACATATCTGCTCCAAAGACATCTTGTTCTTCACTGTTCTTTTCCCTACCTTCTCTGATGTACATCAGAATCAATGTTTCACTAACATCATCATGGATGGGTATGATAATTTGACCAGATGCAGAAACATAGTAATTCCTTATAAGCCAACTGGCTAGCAACGGGTCACATGTAAGCTACTGCTGAAAGAAATATCCATCTGGTTCAGTTCCAAGCCGGGAGAAAGATACTAGAAATATGGAGGCTGATTGGACAGATGGTTTAATGATTAAGCAGAACCATATGGGCGATTCTGGTGCAACTGACCACATGGAGTTGAGAGTGAAGGTATTTATACCTTCTCTTGGGTTTTGAACTTGAGCTTCCTGTTCCTGTGCAAGAACATGTATTCTATTGGCTGTTGTCAGACTCCTATGGGGCCATGTAAGGATCATGTTTGTCTGAGGTAGTTTGATTGAAGTTTGCTGGGTGTCCTCAATGTCCTCAAGTGATTGTGCCATGTGGTGAGCTCTGCTGCTAGATGGGTTAATCCTATTATGTCCTGGAGGATCATGTCTTAATCCCATCACCCTAGAGCTGGAGATAGGCTGTAGATAGGCTGACCCAGTTTTTCTTAATGGGTATCAAATATTTGCTGGGGGCAGTGAGCTGCTTTCTGTCTTTAAAACTTGTTTCTTCTTTTATCATTCAAAGAAATATAACATTCTGCCCTTTTAATATTTTCTAAAATATTTCATTCTTCTGGGTGGGGGCCTTCCCACATTACTCTGAAATATGTTAATGGATAGTAAGTACAATTTTTGCTCTTAATGAAACAATGTACATGACTGCAGATGGGGCAAATCAACAGTGCTTCCAAATCCAAGTGAAGCCTCTGTCAAGTCAAGAATGGAACAGAAAAACAAAACAATGAATGCTTACAGCAAGTCACCCACTAATAAAAATGATAGCATTGTTTTGCTTGAAGAAAGGTGTATTATAATAAAACTATGATGTGTCCCTACTAGGTGGATAGTGCTTTCATCCATTTCTCACGGTAGTAAATCTTCAGATCATCCATTGATGCTAAATACAAATAGTCCTTGACTTAAGGCGAGTTGCTTAGTGACTTTTCAAAGTTCACCAACCCAAAAAGGAGAACTTCTGATTCAAATTTAGTTCTGACAATTGGACTCCCTCTCCATCACATGACTGAATGTCAAATTAATTAAGGGAAAAATGCAGAAGAATAATTTCTTCAGCTGAAGAACTTCAATAAGATAAGTCTCATACACTCACTAATGCATTATTTTGAGAACTTTGCAATGCCAATAGTTTGATCTCTAAAACACGAGTAAACAAAAGTCAAGGCTTCATTCCCCACACAGAAATATATAGCACTGAATCCTTTCTATCAATGAATAAATGAAGAAGTAGAGTTTTCAACTCATATGTTTAATTTGGGGCTCTATATCTAGCTTTAGTATTTGTGTGGAGAACAGGTAACATTTAAAGTCACATTTATGTCAAAATATTTAACATTCAAAAATGTTCACAAACTTTTAAGCTCCATGTTTTCAGATGTTTCAATATTTTAGGAATAATAATTCCTAACAGACAGGAAGCATCAGGTGAAGCTAGGCAGAATCACATGTGATACCTATACAATTAACACAGGGCCCCCCAAGGCTGTATGCTTTCTCCACTTCTTTTCTCCCTATATACCAATGACCGCATCTCAAATGATCCATCTGTTAAAATACTGAAGTTTGCAGATGAATCTGCACACAGATGGGAGCTATACAACTTGCCTTGTGGTGTAACTGGAACAATCTGGAACTGAACACACTCAAAACCATAGAAATGGTGGTAGACTTTAGAAGAAATCCTCCCATACTACCACCTCTTACAATACTAGACAACACGGTGTCAACAGAAATTTGACACTGTCAAATTTCTAGGTTCTATCATATCACAAGACCTAAAATGGACACCTAACAAAAAAACAACATCAAAAAAGCACAACAAAGAATGTTCTTTCTGCGCCGACTCAGAAAGCTCAAACTGCCCATGGAGTTGCTGATACAGTTCTACAGAGGAATTATTGAGTCTGTCATCTGCACCTCTATAAGTGTCTGGTTTGGTTCTGCAACCCACCAAGATAGACACAGACTTCACAGAGTAATTAGGACTGCAGAAAAAACAATTACTACCAACCTGCCTTCCATTGAGGACCTGTATACTACAGGAGTCAAAAAGAGGGCTGTGAAAATATTTACAGACTCCTCACATCCCAGACATAAACTGTTTCAACTCTGACCCTCAAAACAAGCTATCGAGCACTGCACACCAGAACAACTAGACACAAGGACAGTTTTTTTCCCAAACACCATCACTCTTCTAGAAAAATAATTCCATCAACACTGTTAAACTATTTACTAAGACTGCATTACTATTGGTATTAATCCTCCCATCCTTTCTTCCACCCATCTCCTCCCACTTATGACTGTACGACTGTAACCTTGTTGCTTTTATCCTCACAATTTTATTGGTTGTTTCCTTGTTTTTATTGATTGCTTATTGTACCCTATGACTATTATTAAGTTTTGTACCTTATGATTCTTGACTCTTGGTGAATGTATCTTTTCTTTTATGTACGCTGAGAGCTTATGCACCAAGACAAATTTCTTGTGTGTCCAATCACACTTGGCCAATAAAGTATTCTATTCTATTCTATTCTATTCTATTCTATTCTATTCTATTCTATTCTATTCTATTCTATGGAATGATGAAGTAAAACAATGAGTTTTTAATTCTATGACAATCCCCAATATAACATTATAAGTAGGTCATTTTCATTCTCATTTTAAGATAGGGGATGAAAAAATTTTGTTTTCATAGCACAGCAGAATGAATCGTAGCAGAGGGATGAGATATGTGTAAGAAACTTCTGAATTTTAATTTCATCTGCTAAAACCCTTCCTCCCAGCTTGGAGGGGTCTCTCTAGACCTATTCTCATAACTTTGTGGCACAGGTTGAGCTAAGAGAGTGTGACTTGCCAATGACGCAGGACAACAAACATCCTTTTACCAAAAGAAGACTATTTCATGAATCTCCTGGTTTAAGTGAAATATCTTACCCTGAGAACACCACTTTTGGGATCAAGCTTTAAAAAAATTGCTGCATCAGGATTCTGTAGTGTTCCATCTACTATGAAAGAGTAAATGTAAAGATTTAACCTCAAGGATCTTCACCGTAAAAATGTAAAGCTTGGTACAAGTGCTCTTGGCAAGCATCTCAGGGCCTCTCTACTAGCATTCTATGTATTTTATTTATGTTTCATATTTTTTCATGTCTATAGCCTCCCATCTCAACAAATGACTCTGGGCAGTGTACATCATAAAAAATAAATAAATAATTTTTTCATTGAGATATCCTGCACTGCCGAGTATAAATCCCCCCAAACTTCACAAATGCACAACTATTGATCTACTGCCTATGAATTCTGAAATCCTTTCTGCAATTTATAATGGGCTTGAATGGGCTTACTCCTTCACCCCTTTCTCTGCCATTTTCAATTTCTCATCTCCAGCTTGAGCCCTGAAAGCTCACAGGACATCTGAGGAGCAGCTTCGTATTTATTTTATTTTCTTTCCCTGACAAAATTACATTCTTCTTCATTCTGAGAACAAGAACTGGCTAACATTTGATGGCAGGGAAGTATTCTGGAAGTCCAGAAGTCTTAGTGGATAATGTGATCGAATAAAGTAAAGATACAATAGAGATCTTTTGAGATTCTCTCCCATTTTTGTGAAGGAATGAGCTTGTTTTTCAGCTGTTTTATGGCTTTTAAAAATGTTTTGAACTTTCTGCCCCCCAAAAATCTGGAAAACTGCCTCAGCAGTCTCAGAATCTCGGGTAATGCAAAAAAAAAAGAAGAGGAGGAGGAGGAGGAGGAGGAGGAGGAGGAGGAGGAGGAGGAGGAAACCACAAATGCTCAGCCATAGAAATCACAATTACTTGCTTAGAAGAACAGTCAGGTTTTCTACTTTATGTTTACCACATGAAGTACAGATATATAACATAAAATGTGTAAAGCAATGTAAATCTTTCAAGAAATGTTAATATTAATAATAATGTATGCACTTCCATATAATTTCTTAATGGCTTGGTTGCTCTTATATTACTTCAGTGCCAGGTGCAAGAAACCATAGCTGGAATAGAATTCAAAAGTACGAGTTTATTTCATGCTACTTATACACAAGAATCCGATCTACTAACATTCAAGGCAAAGTAGTGTTAGAAAACAGTCAACGGAATTTATGAGGGAACTGGACTTGGGGCAATTGAAAACCGATGATGCATTTAACTCTGCCCTAGGGCTCATCCTGGTCAACTCCTACACTGAGACACATAAAGGGAGTAATATGTTGAGTTCAATCACAAAACTGTGTTAACCAGCCATCTTTGGCAAATGGCACCATTTAGCTGAATTAAAAGAGTGGGTTCTTTTTCTTCCTCCCCACTCTTTTTAAAAAAAAAATGTTCCATCCAACCACCCAAAAAATATTTTTTTAGTTTTTCTACCATTTGGTATATTAATTTAATCCAAACACCCAGACAGTTCAATCTTAAATACCAACCCTTCTGCTGTTCTGCAAGATAATTTATGGAGCATAAAGTAGCATGCTTTTGCACATCAATAATTTTCATAAATGGAAATTGTGGCATTATTGCTATTTATATTTGTTATCGCTGTTATACCAGACAACTTACAAAGCAGTTTCATAGTTGCAGTTGAATACTTTGGCCATGAACCTTAAGGTGAAAGACTACTGTCACCACACAATCAAATCCATTGTACTATTTATAGCTACATTTGGATGATGCAAAAAGTAGCACATGAATCTTGAATCATATCAAAAAGTGTTAGGACTTGGCTATTTGCTTTCTGAAGTTGAATATCTGAGGAGGGTCACTTCATTCAGTAAGAACTTAGCAAACTTTCAAACAGGTAGAAAAGAACTTATGAAATACCTCATAGGTTCTTTTCCAAAGGTAACTGGACTTTCTCTGTGTTGCTTTGAAGATGTGTCCCTGCTCATCCAAGAAGCTTCTTCAGTTCTGACTGAATGGTAGACAATGGAAGGATATATATTCCTTGCAGTCCTCAAATCCTTTCCTTCTCCAACATTCAATCGAGAAACTTCTTGGATGAAAAGTCTTCAAAATTTACCTTTGGAAAAAAACACCTTTGGGATAACCATGACCTGGATGACTGAGAATCTCCATAGATATCCTGTGAAATATACCTATGGTTTCCTGTCCTATTCATTGGTAACACAATTATGGTATCTTCCTGCTCAAATTATAGGGTGTGCTCTCTTGAGAGTTGAATATACTTCCCATTTTTAAGGTCTCCTTTTTCAGCCAAAACTTCTCAGCCAAACAAATAATCAATTTACTTGCTATTCTAGGTTTTAGTTGTTTGTGCTTTATTGTAGTTGGATAGGTGCTTTGAATGTGCTATAGGCAGAAAAAATTGGGGTATAATACATAAACTGAATCAACACAATAATTCAAAAAATCAGCTTCCAGTTCGGGCTTCTTCGGCAATGGATCAAAATCCGTGATTGTGCATGGTTTTGATCCGGGTTCGCCGCTAGAGCGCCCAGTGCTGCCAGGATTCGGGGATGAAGCCACCTCATAGAGGTGGTGAAGAAGGGGGAACTGTCAGCAGGGTTGAGGAGAGCTGCATCTCTCCTCCTCGACTGGCCATTACTCTCTTTCCCAAAGGCAGTTGCAGCGATGGTCAGAAATGGCCACCTCAAAGAAGAACCTGACTGGACAAGATTGTGCAGGAGGAAGTTTAAAGGAGAAAGTTTGACTGACCGAGTTGAATGGAGAACATCTATTTAAGGTATCTGGAACCTGAATTTTAAAGACTAATACTATTCCTAAAAAATATCTTAAGCGGCAAAAGAGAAAGGGAAACGGAATTAGCTTTTCTCCCTCTCACATTGACAGTTTTAATTGACTTGGAACGTAAAGAAGAGATTTGAATAAGAAATTGATACTAATCCACTTTGACATTAATAATAAAGATTCTTGGATAATTCAATACCTAGAATCATCCAGTGAGTTTCCATATCTCTGCAAATCATGCAGACCCAAACTGGATCTGTTTGAAAGAGTTGATACCATAGAAACATGAATAACATCCCTTGACACCATAGTGGCATCCCTGGACGCCTTAAAAGAAAGATTATCCAACCTTGAAAAAAAAGACACAACGCAAAAACCTGAACATCCAATAGCTACAAACCACATCTCTACCCAACAACCACAACCCAATCCACAAAAAAACATAAGCCAGACAAATAATGATATCCCAATCCTCATAAGAGAAGCTGTTGAGCATGAACAGAAACGTCCAAATGCCATCTTATTTGGTCCAGACGACATCAATAATAATGATGTCTAACTGTCCAAAATCACAAGTGTCCAAAACATCATCAGTGATTATGAAGCATCAACCATCTCCCTGATGAAATACTTGACATTTCCCGCATTGGCCGAGAACTCAAAAGCAGAGACGGCTCTGTGGCCCCACGCTTCTGCAGGGTCATTTGCAAAAATGAATCAAGCAAGCGTAAATTCATTTACACTATAAATTCACTCACCAAAACCAACACCAACCAACACCAACCATAAGAACTTCCGTTGTCGCCCTGACCTAACCATACAGCAACGTGCCCGCTCCCGTGTACTCCTCACTGAACTCAAAAAACATCTAGACAATGGAGAGAAGGACCTGTAAATTGACTACCATGCTGACTGTATCAAAAGTAAGTCACACAACCCGCAACTTAGCTTTAACCTTCAACCACAACCCTACCTCAACCAATCCACCATCACCCAAGACGAGGCACGCACACCCCTAACTACCCCAATTCCAACTCCTGCTGCCCTTAAATGCAAGCTATTCAATGCAAGAAGCCTTGTGAATAAAATACCTGAATTTCTCCTCTTACTAAACATGGCTAAATTCGACATCATATTTGTCTGTGAAACATGGCTCAATGCATCTCTCCTTTACTCCATTATCAGAGTAAGAGACCATCATGTTTACCTATCAGATCGTGAAATTCATAGAGGAGGTGGTGTTGTTATCATCTATAAAAAGTCCTTACATCTAAAAATCATCCAAGTTACCCAGGAGCTTGCTCTTCCTGAGACCATCAACTGTGAACTATCCTTAAATACCACATTTCGATTCTTACTATGTTACAGAGCACCTGATTATGACATTGAACATGTAAACAAGCTAAATACACTACTAACATGGGCAGCATCCTGCCCACATGCTTTTATCTTTCTTGGTGACTTCAATCTACCTCATATTGACTGGACCCTAAATGAATGTGTAACTGAACCCATACACGCAACCTTCTAGAATGCTGCTACAAATCTGGGACTGGAACAACTAGTAACCAACAACACTAGACTTAACAATTGTCTCGATCTCATCTTCTGCAATAGTTTGAATTCAATTTACGGAATACAAACTAAAGAACCCTTTTACAGCAGTGACCACAATATGACTGACTTTTGTCTCAACATATGCCCACACAAAAATCATCACAATGACATAATCTCCAATTATAACTTCAAAAAAGGCAACTATGATCTTATAGACAACGATCTCTCATCCCTTGATTGGCAATCTCTATTGACTGGATGCAATACTGTTGAAGAACATTACAACATATTTTTACTTGAAGTCAAAAGAGTCATCAAACTATATGTACCAACAACTCCCAAAACAAACAAAAAGAACAGATTACCCATAACAATAAGGAAAATTCAATCCAAAAAGAGATCACTCTGGCGGAAAAACAAATCTGATCATGTTGCCAATTTCAAAAGCCGATACAAAAATTTATGCCACCAAATAAAGACTGAATGTGCCAATTATCACATTAAACAAGAGGAAAACCTTCTATGCACCAATTCTGCGCTTTTTACAATTTTGTAAACAACAAGCTAAAAGACTCAAGGTCCATCCCACATCTGATAGGACCTAATGGTAAAGACTGCAACGACGACAGCATTAAAGCCAACCTCTTTAACACATTCTTCAGCTCAGTATTTGTAAACAGCAATGAATCATGCCCAGTATTTCCTAGCCAAACCACAGACAACTACAATGATCTAATACATATCAATTATACAGAAGGCAATGTTGAAAAAGCACTACGCAATCTAAAACCATCTCTATTTATTGGACCGGATGGAATATGTGCCTACTTCTTAAAAAAGCTATCCACTGCCATAGCCAAACCTCTAAGCATAATCTTTGAAAAGTCTTTCAAGACCAGCTCCTTGCCTAACCTATGGTCCCAAGCCATGGTCATCCCCATCTTCAGAAAGGGAGACTCCAATCTAGTTGAAAATTACAAATCAATCTCCTTATGCTGCATCACCTGTAAAGTCATGGAATCAATTGTTAACCAATCCATTATCCTCCACTTAGAGACAAACAACAATAACAATTTGGTTTCAGGGAAAAAAACTATCCTGTAAGCTGCAACTCTTACACTGCAAAAACATATGGACTACATAACTCGACCAGGGCAAATCAATCGATGCAATCCACATAGACTTCTGTAAAGCCTTTGATTCAGTGGTACATGACAAACTTCTCCTAAAACTAAAATCTTATGGTATCTCTGGACAACTGCATAACTGGATAGAAGCATTCCTGTCAAACAGACAACAAATGGTCAAAATTGGGAGTGTCCTATCAAATTCTGTAGCTGTCAATAGTGGTGTCCCCCAAGGCAATGTTCTAGGACCAACTCTCTTCATACTCTACATAAATGACCTCTGTGATCATATTAAGAGCAACTGTGTTCTCTTCGCTGATTATGTAAAGCTGATCAATACCACAGACAACACTGCTACCCTTCAGAAAGATCTTGACTATGTATCAGAATGGTCAAACAAATAGCAACTTCAAATCTCAACAAATAAATGCTCTGTCTTACATATTGGCAAAAAATATCAGAAAATAAAATACAGGCTGAATAGTCAAGACCTTGTTGATGATCCAAGCTCTGTAAAGGACCTGGGAATACTCCTCACTAATGATCTAAGTGCTAGGGCCCACTGTAACTCCATAGCCAAAAAGGCATTAAGAGTTAACCTAATCCTACACAGCTTTTTCTCTGGTAATATCACACTACTAACTAGAGCTTACAAAACATTTGCTAGACCAATACTCGAATACAGCTCATCAGTCTGGAACCCACATTACGTATCTGATATTAGCATAGTTGAGAAAGTCCAGAAATATTTAACAAGAAGAATTCTCCACTCCTCTACTTGTTGTAGAATACCTTATGCCACAAGACTTGAAATTCTTGACCTAGAAAACCTTGAAGTACACCATCTTTGGTCTGATCTAAGTATGGTATATAAAATTATACATTGCAATGTCCTACCTGTCAATGAATACTTCAGCTTCAATCATAACAACACAAGAGCACACAATAGATACAAACTCAAGGTTAACCACACCAAACTTGATTGCAGGAAATACGACTTCAACAACAGAGTGGTCAATGTCTGGAATACTCTACCTGACTCTGTGGTTTCTTCCCCAAACACCAAAAACTTTAACCTTATACTATCTACTGTTGATCTCACCCCTTTCCAATGTGCCTACCGTCCCTGTCCTATTGTTTCTTTTATTTTTCTTACATGTACTCATTTCATGTATTCATAACTATGTATATACTTATACCTATTATCTTGTAAGCGATTGACAAATCAAATAAATACATAAAAATAAATAAATAATTAAAAAATTCTTTAAAAAAGAAAGGAGGGAAAAAGGAAAGAAGAGGGTAGAATCTGGAAAATGGAGGAGACCACCTGGAACTTTAAAAAAATGGAATTTTAACAAGGCTTGCAAAAGATACATTGTAGCTGAAATTTTTTACAAGATAACAAAGCCCCTGGAAAGAGAAAGTGAGAAAAGAAGCAAGGAACAGTTTTGGATTTGATTCCTGGAACTTTGGATGGTGGATCCAAATGAAATAAAATAAAATCAATTGGGGCTTGTTTATTTTTTTTTAAATGGCATTACTCCTTGAAGAGTTAAAAATGAGACTTAAAGAACAAAAAGAAGTGCAAGAGGAAAGACGATCTTTTGGCTTTGTATTTCAACTTTTAGAAATAGAGATTTTGAACTATGAAAAACAGCAAGAAACACTGGTAGAACAAGAAGGGCGGGACAAAGAAGAAGCCATCTTTAATGACCAAGCAATTTTAAGTGGGTAAAAAAGGGAAAGGGGGCAAAGGAAGTTAAAAACTTAAGCATTGAAGCAACAACCAAAAAAAGAGTAATTTGAAAAGCAATCATAATATCAGGAAGAAGCAGAAGGGAGGATCACAGAAGGGAGGATCAGATAGAAAAGGGAATAAAAAGGGGAAGGAGAAGAAGAGAGGGAAAGGAAAAGAACCAGAAAGGACAGAAACAAGATATAGAGGTACAGGAAAAGTGTACAAGAATTAAAGGTATAAACCTATTTAAAAGACACAGAGACAATGGTTAAAATTTATCTTAAGGAGAGGATTCTGCAAGGGTGCATGGGATAGCATTGCTATATTAGAAATAGAAAAGGGTTAGGAAATATGTTTAGATGATTAAAGTGATAGAAAAAAATTGTATTGATGTGTAATGGAATATTTGTTTGTAAACAGAATAAGGCTCTCAATGATTTAAAAAGAAAGTTAAAAAAACTGAAAAGAAATATGGAAGATTTTTATCAGTTGACAAGATGAATTTGGATAAGATTAATAATTTTATTGATTACTGTTCATAACTATTGTTTTGTTTTTTATTTAAAGACAGTAATAAGTATAAATATGAAATATAGATGATCAAAGTGAAAGACAACTGATATTACTAGGTAATATTTGTTAAAAGAAATAGAAATGTAAAAGATTGTTATTAATATTAATGGCAGAGCTGTACTTGAATAGAATAACTATTCCATTTATTATTGTTATACACATATACACAGATATATAAACATATATACTTTTTTCCTTTTAAGAATTTAGTGTGTATTTTTAAGGGAATGTACCAAGCAGAATTCGATTGAAAATAGGTATGTGTTATAAAATAGAGGTTAAAAAATGAATATTATAACAGTAAAGGTGTAACTTAAATTTTTAAATAAGATTTGAAAAAAGATACAAAGGTGTTACACTCCAGTCTAATAATTACAGGGGAAAATTTGTTTATGAGAAAAGATAATATGAAATTGTAAACAGGACAGACAAAAGTATAAAAACATTGATTAGAAAGATTTTAAAAATTGGAAAAAGACATGTAATTGAATTAAGAAAGGAATCATATAATTTAAAATAAGGCTATAGGAAGTAAAGAAAAGGAAAAGTTATTGAAAAAATTGTAAAAATAGTTATAAGATATGGATTAGAATGTATAAGATAAATATGTACTGAGTTAATGTCTGTATGGAGAAGTGATAACCCGGGGTCATGCTGTTCTCAAAAAAAAGATATTTTATTTGTATTTGTATGTTTTGTGAAAACTTAAATAAAGCTGCTATTATTATTATTATTATTATTATTATTATTATTATTATTATTATTATTATTATTCAAAGAATCTGATTTTGTGCAATCACATCAAAGCTTGCACTATTAAAATCAAGGACCCTTATATCCTCTTTGTCATCTCTGCCAGCATGTTCAGTGGTGAGGTAAAGTGGGACTTTTAATTTACCAAGATCTGAAGACTACACGTTCTATATCAAAAGCAAAGCAAATCTGCTTTTTATTTGGGCTGAAGTGATTCCTGCTCAGGAGATTATTCCTGTTAGAGCTGAAAACATCTGAGAAATCCACTTAGCTGCAACAAACCTAGCAACAAATAGTACAAACTACATGCTGAAACATTTTCATCTGCAACAATCCCATGCTACATTGATATTAGTATCTTCCCTGATTTCATTAATATAGGAAACTAGGCAGAAGAAATGGTATACAAAGGCATTAAATAGGATGGTTGGATAAAATATGCATGTAAGTCTGCCTTTCCCAACTCTGGTTCTCTATAAATCTGCCAAATCCACAATGGAAGGGTCTGTGAGCAGCTTCCAAAACAATCAAAGAAGCCTCATAAAAGACATTGGTTCAGAGGGGACACATGTAAATGCTCCCACATTTCACAGTAGTTCTTTGGAAGAGTTTGCACAGCCATTCAGCAACATTTTCCAGCAGGAATGGGCAACCTTCTGCTCTGCAGGTATCTTGAATGCCTTCAATATCCATCAACCCAGCCAATTATAAAGGTTTGTGGAAGCAAAGCTCCAAGGACACTTCTACTCTTCTTGAAGGTAAGCTGAACGTCTTCCCTGAGTAGCATAATCTGAAATGTAGTCAGCATCACAAAACTTCAGTTGTCAAATGGTCCTCTGTGTTGAGTCTGCAGTCCAACCTTTGGCAAAGAAGGACAAAGGATTGTTGCCAGGCAGCAATGCTTTCTGTAGGAAGAGGATGGCCAGGTGGTATCCTTAGAGAAGGGCCCTATCTCAAATGGGCTTGCTCTGATCCAAGCCTTGAGATTGCCATGGACAGAATCTTCTTCAACGAAAGCTATAAGGCAATTTGACTCTACACACCCAAGAGGTATGTGTGTATGTGTAAAAATTTAAATAGGAGACATAATGTAAGAGTAAAGTAAGAGACACATCAGAAGTAATCAGAAAAAACGATCTTGATGTTCATAAGAGTGTTGAATAATTGAATAAGCATTAGTCAGTATTTAAAGAGCATGTATTTGTCTCTGTCACACCAAAAAGGAATAGCCATTTAAAAAGCTATCAAACACAAGTCAAATAAGCCAACAGAACCAATAACCATCATTTTTTAATGGCAAGACTCATCCAGTTGATGTAGGATTGGACTTCTTTTCAGAAGAGCAAAACATTTCATCCAAGTATATCTGTGTTACACAGAATTAGCTACTGTGGTCCTCCCAAAATTGTTGGACTTCAACTCCCATGATCCCTTACCACTGACTAGACTGATTAGATGTCATGGGAATTCAGTAACCACTAGAATTCGATCACATTTAGATGTTACATTTCCTATGGCTGTTATGAAGACAATGAATATATAAAGAAGAGTGGGTCTCTGTAAGAATCTATCTTAACAATATCTTTAAAAAGACTTTAACTAAACAGAATTTAACTGAATTATTAGCTACTGAAACTTCAAGTGATTAAATTCTCAAAATATTTAACTATGCTGGATGTGTCATTGTTCCAAAACTTTCTAATTAAAGGCCAGATGCACTAGCATAATGACAACAGAAGAAAACAGAAATCTATATTGTAACCTCAGTACAATCAAGACTCATAATTAATTTCTCCTTAATATTGCACAGAATTGGCCCTGGACCAGTATATGGACTGAATTGTTATATCTTTCCAGTCCCTGAAAAAGACACAAATATACTTCCTTTGCATGTTATAGGTGGGATTACTTTAGAACAGGGCTGCAGGCATTAGATGACCAAGTCTACTAATGACACCAAATTGTTGCACATTTTAAAAAAAGGAATATGCAGACTTCTATAAGACGTTTCCAAAGTAGAATAGTGAGATTTCAAATTGCAAATACACCTTAATGCAAGCAAACAAAAAATGTGCACATTGGTATATATATTTTAAAAAGTCAAAGTTTACATATAAAAAAGGCTACAGCTGACAGTAACTGAGCAAGATTTTGAAGTTATGACAGATAATTCAGTGAAAATGTCAAGCTGCTAAAAGAAAGGATTTCCAGCTTGGAATAGCTCAGAAGATTGAAGCAAAACTGCCATTAATCTATGATATGATTTCTGAATAATTTGTACACAAACCTGGTTACATCACCTGAGAAAGGAATGTATGGAGCTGTAAAAATGCCGACCAAGGCAATATTTAATAATTAAAGGATAAAGCAGTTCCTCATTGAAGGAAAATGAAAGTGCTTCAGATAATTTAAAGTAAGAAGGCTATACCAGCGGTATTTTAAATCTTGCATATGATGCAAAAACTGTCTGCAGAAAAGTTATTTTCATTCCCTCTCATAATCTTACAATGTTGCTAATTAAAGTTAAATGGATACAGATTCAGAATTGGACTGCTTTTTATCTAACACATAATTTTAAGAAAGTATTAAATCTGCTGTGATTTTGAACATTTTTATTGATTTTAGTTAGTTTTAAAGTTTTAGCTTGTTTTGCTAATATTTTTTTGTAGTATATTTCTATAAAACATCTTCATGTGTAATTTTTCTGTTAATTGTCTTATTATGTTTAATTGTGAGCCTCATTTTTAACTGTAAACCACTTACCGAATTTTAGAAGTTGGGTAGCAGCATTTGAAACCGTTTAAATAAGAAAAACATAAAACAAGTTACATCATGGAATATGCACTACCAAGCATGATTACCATATTTGAAAGTTCTAAAATAACGAGGGTTGGTCTTCAAAAATTTTAGCAATGGGTTCTCTGCCTGGTTGCTGGGTGGGCATGGTCATGGGTGTGGGCTGGTTGGCCTCCTGCACCACAGTGGGGAGGCATTTTTGTCCTCCCCGGGCCTCCATGCACACCCTGAAATTGCTTGCATGCAAAATGAACCACGGGGTGGAGTGGGCGGGAGTGGGATTTGAGGATTCTCTGAACTGTGCAGAGTTTCAAGGAGTTTCAAATATATAACTGGGAAGACCTTTACTAGGCAAATCTCACTTTTACTGTTGTATGGCATTTGCAGGCACTTTGTAAAGTGTGAACTTCTTCATGATGGATGACTTAACTTTTGCTAGTCACCATTTCAGAGCCAACACTCTGTAGCAGAGAGATAGGGGCATTCATGCCAGGAAAAAAAAATCAGTACAGGACATTGATGTTTGGTTGTGAAAAATTCTCCCATATTACAAATGTGCCATGCATCATCGTATTTTCTTGCCAATGGAAGGACTATCTACAAGTAATATTGGAAACAAAAAATGCTTCAAGGGCAAATGTTTTCAAAAATTGGAGATTCTTTTATTTTTTTATTTTTCTTATATGTATCCATGTATTCATAACTATGTTTTTACTTATACCTATTATCTTGTAAGCAATTGCCAAAAATAAATAAATAAATAAATATAAATAGTTATGTCTTTTTAATGTTTAATTTTTTTTTCAGGAAAAGATCTTTCTGGTTGATTTTTCCGGAAACAAAATTTCTAAATCTTTTAATTACAGCAGCTTGATTTGCATCTAGATGGATTTTTCCCCCAGTAAGATTTTTACTAGACTTGACTCTCTGCTCATTCCAGGAATATGACCCATGAAATTCATCCTGGCATATTTGTAATAGACCAAAGTATGACTCATCCACCTGCATCTTTAGCTACCAGCATGGAAATATATGGGGTTTTTTCCTCATCCTTGTGGTAATTACTGAATTAAAGCACTAGTCTTACCTAATGACTGCACACAACCAAATGTTCGGTAGAGAGAAGCTGTGGTGCTACAAAATCAGGAGGTGGTAAAGGTGTAAATGTTACATGCTTCTTATAAATTAAATCCTGATGTATTTTCTTTCTGTGTGTTGTTCTACTGCCATCTGGTGTTCAGGACAAATACCAAAACACATTAAGAAAAGTTGCAACTGTATACATATATAAAAAGGACTCTTACCTTATACCTAGCTGATTGTTATCACAACGCAGAGAATATCAAATTAGTTGTTTCAGCACCCTGCACAATGTAATGTGATATGACAGCAGAACTATGAGGGGCAGTAGTTCAGCTAAAAATCTTTAGATATCAAACATAATAAGCCTAGCGGCGTACAGTTACTTTTGTTGTAGATATCATTTTACTGTGCAGTAGAGAATTAATTTAGAAATGAACAATATTGTATTGTCGGAATATATTTTATTTATATATTTGTGTATGTGTCTATATGTGGATATGTGGGTATTGGATAGATAGATAGATAGATAGATAGATAGATAGATAGATAGATAGATAGATAGA
>BLBF01000003.1:14742995-14785454 GCA_015471245.1 Laticauda colubrina
TATTATTATTATTATTATTATTATTATTATTATTATTATTATTATTATTATTATTAACAACAACAAATAATGGTGTCCACGGCAAACGAGATGACTATGCTGGGTTTCATATCACAAATTACTAGCTGATTTAGGACTGCATGATGTATCAGCAAATTACATAAGCAGATCCCAGTAAAGTGGCCTTCTGCAGCTGACCAATGGTGATTTTTGTCAATGCCAATTGTTTTTAAGTGCTTGCCGAGGTCTTCAGGCAAAGCACGCAATGTGTCGAGTACCACTGGAACCACCTGCTTTGCCAGAGTCTCTGCAGTTTGATTTCCAAGTTCTGATATCTGGTGATTTTTTCAAGTTGTTTCTCGTCAATTCTGCTGTCACCAGGTATGGCAATGTCGACAATCCACACTTATTTCTTCTCCACAATCGTGGTATCCGGAGTATTGTGTTCCAAAACTTTATCAGTCTGCATTATTATTGTTGTTGTTGTTGTTGTTGTTGTTGTTGTTGTTGAATTCTGTGGATGACATTTAGGGATATAGAAGATGTCACACTGTCAACTCCTTCTGTAAGACACTGATCAGCTTTAGCTATATCTGTAAATGTGCAGCTTCTTCATCTTCCATGCATTAGTCCTATCTCTCTCAAATCCTAACCTTACCATAGTAAATAGAATCTACCTCATCTTGAAGTTATCAGTTGCTCTGGTAGAACATCAATTAATATTGTTGACTATGGGGAATACAGCTGACAATACTTTGACTCACTCCATTGAGCCAAGAGGCATGACAACCTATGTTCAGAATGTTCCCCAGGTGTAACGAACACTTCCAAGCATATTTAAGAGCATCAATTGTCTCCAATATTTCAGTCAAGAAGAGATCTAATCACTAGAGGAAATTTACTTATCTACATCTCATTTCATCTCCCAGTAACTTAAATCTTATTTCTGATTCTCAGTCTGCTTATTGAGAAATACCCTGAATTCCTGCCCTTGCCAAAATGTTTTTCTTTTCTTTCCCTCTACATACTATCATATCTTACTTGATTTAGCAATTCAATGTGTCTTGATGTGTCTTCATTTATCACTGCGTAAATTTCAGTTCCATGACTTATGGTAGTAAATGTCAACAACAACAGTATCAATAAAAGCAGCTCCTTTAAAATTGGATACAGCTTTACAGAAATCATTTGCGAAATTCTCTTTTTATCATTTTTTTCATCTTTCCATGCTTTACTGTCTCATCACTTTGTAATGTAGTGCAACGTACCCGCTGTATCGGCAAGAAATGCACTGCAGCAGTCTACTGCTTATTCCCACCAAAAATCATAGTCACAGAGCCATGGCCAAAATACCCACAAAGATTTGCAATATTTAGTCAAGAACAGATAGGCAATATGGAACCTTAGACTTGAAAAGAGTCACTAAGTTCGATAAATAAATTCAAATGAAATAATCCTTGATGGATGACCATCAAGCCTCTGCCTGAGCATAACCAGCAAATGGATAATTGATTCCAAGGTCAAACTGCTTTTATTATTTAAAATGCATTTGAACATTCAATCAGAAGACTGACATACCTATAAATAATTTCTTTAAAATGTATTCCAATAAGATCAATTGGAAATTAATCAATGAGATCAAAGGAACTGAGGGTTACTCAGAACATCTTATTAGATAATAGTTGCCATAATAGCAAAAGCACTTAGATTTGTATACTGCTTCACTGTGCTCTACAGCTCTCTCTAAGCAGTTTACAGAGTCAACATAGTGCCCCTAACAATCTCAGTCCTCATTTTACCAACCTCGGAAAGATGGAAGGCTAAATCAATATCGAGCCAGACAGGATCGAACTACTGGCGGTGAGCTGAGTTAGCCAACAATACTGCATTCTAACCATTGCACCACTCTTGGTAATCAAGGAAAAAACAATCCTGCATTTTATATTAAGTGAGTCAGCAGAAATATCAGGTTTCATTACTGAACTTTAGCTCTGTCCATAGGGCCAGACTAATAATGGGTGGAAGAAGCTACTAAAGCAAAGAAGAAATATGCTGAATGGTGTGCAATCCATGATGCCATTGATCATTATGGACAGCAATAGCACTTAAGACTTATAGAAACACTTCATGGTGTTTTTACAGCCCTCCCTAAGTGGTTTCCAGAGTCAACAATCTGGATCCTCATTTTACTGTCACAGAAATATTATTTTGGTCAACAATGTGAAATAGCTAAGGGACTTATTTTCAGCACAGACTTTGTTCTTCTTTGGTACAAACAAACAAGACATCCATTCCAATGGAAGAAATGTCTCTTGCCATGAGCAAAATAGAATTATTTTTAAGCGTCAATCTATTACTCGGTTCTTCATGTGAGGACCAGAGCCTTGCTGGGCCTCTAGACCCTTTGATGCAGCAAATGTCTCCCAAAGGACCCTCATAGCAACATTCTTTTCCCCTTTTCTTTCAGCTCCAAAGATGTAAAAAGCATTTTTGTCCTCTTCCCAGTATCCACTGGTCATAACCTCTTTTGACAGAAGTCTCCTTCTGTCTATGGTTCAAACAAAAAAGAAGCCAACAACTCTGGCAGGAAAAGTAAAAGCAATCTCCACTTCTGTTTGGATTTCCTGGTTTGATTCTGAAGAGGCACATGCAATGAAAAGAATGAAGTCAGCAATGAAAGTTTACCAGTAACAGTTCAATCTAGACTAGACTAGACTAGACTAGACTAGACTAGACTAGAACAGAACAGAACAGAACAGAACAGAATAAACAAAAGTTGGAGGGGACCTTGGAGGTCTTCTAATCCAACCCCCTACCTAGGCAGGAAACCCTACACCACTTCAGATAAATGGTTATCCAATATCTTTTTAAAAACTTCCAGTGTTGGAGCATTTACAACTTCTAGAGGCAAGCTGTTCCATTGATTAATTGTTCTAACTGTCAGGAAAATTCTCCTTAGTTCTAGGTTGCTTCTCTCCTTGATTAGTTTCCATCCTTTGCTTCTTGTCCTGCGTTCAGGTGTTTTGTAGAATAGCTTGACTCCCTCTTCTTTGTGGCAACCCCTGAGATATTGGAACACAGCTATCATGTCACCCCTAGTTCCTTTTTTCATCAGACCAGACATACCCAGTTCCTGCAACCGTTCTTCATATGTTTTAGCCTCCAGTCCCCTAATCATCTTTGTTGCTCTTCTCTGCACTTTCTAGAATCTCAACATCTATTTTACATCGTGGCAACCAAAACTGAATGCAGTATTCCAAGTGTGGCCTTACCAAGGCATTATAAAGTGGTATTAACACTTCATGTGATCTTGATTCTATCCCTCTGTTTATGCAGCCTATGACTGTGTTGGCTTTTTTGGCAACTGCTGCACATTGCTGGCTTTTATTTAAATGTTTGTCCACTAGGACTCTGAGACCCCTCTCACAGTTACTACTATTGAGCAAGGTACCACATATACTGTATCTGTGCATTTGATTTTTCTTGCCTAAATGCAGAACCTTACTTTTTCCCCACTGAATTTAATTTTGTTAGATAGCCCAATGTTCAAATCTGTATAAATCTGAGATACATCCTTGTTGCTAAACCTTGTAAGGAGGAAAAATAACATTCAACTGACATTTTATAAAGAGCACAATGTTCTTTACAATGTATCCTTGACAGGCAGAATGCATTTGGCCCATTTCTTCTTTGGCTAAAGGAAGTGACTCCATTTTTTTTTGTGACATATATTGCATTTTATTTTTACTATGATAGAATGACCAACATTGTCATAGCACTACCATTATTGATTGTGATTAGGCTAGAAGAAATACTTGCAAAGGCAGATTATGCACTTTTGGTGCCAAAGCAAGTTATCTGAAAATTTAGGAAAGTGTGTTTATCCATAAAATGTTGTGCAAACAGCACAACAATGAAAAGTAAAACATCCCTCTTTGCTGCTTATCCTAATGCCAGTATATCTATCGGGGAATTGACTATAACATTATATAACAACATTATAGTGCAAGATGTTTGGGACCAGCATTTTCCCCTTTCCACAGACCCTGTGTTCTTCTGTGGAACTAACAATATTTCTGTCTGTATCTAAGTGTTTCTCATAGAGAAGGAGAAAGCATTTTTCCTGGTATTTTTGAAGAACTAAAAAGGCTTTTGAATCTTATATAGAAATAAGAAGAGAAACTCCATACCATATCAATGCAAATATCAATGTTTGAACTCCTTACACACTTTTTATTTATTTTAGAGTATACCGTTAAAAATTGCTATCCTAGAAAGTTAATGGATACCCAATGTTGGTTTCATTCTGTTCTGACAGATATCATTTCCAGTCTGATGAGAAGAGATTACCGAGCAGAATACACTCTGATATATCTAATCTACTTTCAACAGGCATTGCCCTCCAATTGTCTTCTGCGTGTGTGAGTGAAACAAAGCAGTTCAACTGCAGTCAGAAAAAGATAGCTGCATTACATTTCTTCAAAGAGAGGTTTCGTGAGAATGTATTTAACGGAAATCAAACTCAAAATCCTATAAAATTACTCCTTGTTCTCAGAGAGTTGTCCATATTGCCCACCTAGCCTGTTAAGCAATGTGGAGAAAGAAAAGTATTAGACGAATGTGACAACACAGAAATGGAGAAGATCTTCAGAGGTTCACCAATCTGCAATTTGAGTTCTGTAAATAGTGGCTAAACTGTTCTCTGACGTGGCATTTCTACATTTCATCCTACACCCAACAAATAACAAGAAATTGCTTTTGAGCTGCTACAGAACTGTGGTATCATAAGCAGGGATACACAGAACCTGCCCTTTATTGAGTTAGATCATTAAGATATAAAGTCAGCTAAGTGATCTTCGGCTGATCACTCTCAACCCTAGAAAAGAGGCAATGGCAAACCACTTCTGAATCTTGCCAATAAAAACTGTAGGCCCTTGTCCAGACAGTTAACCAGGATACCCCACTGACTTGAGGGTACCAAAAATGAAATAAATTCCCAACTCATAATCTGCCTGTTATTAAGTCAGACCAATGATGCATCATATCCAATATCAATGAAGAATGGGTTTTCATGATTTTGAGCTGGACATTTTCCAATCCTACGTTATATCATGGAGATTGTGAACCATCTACATATGTTTCTGCTATTGAATAACAGCTATTGTGGTAGCCAATGGGGGAGACTTTGAAGAAAATTCTATAATTGCAAAGGTTATACACACAAATATCAACTTAGTTTGTAACAGCCTATCTGACTTGAAAATCATTGAAAGAGAGAAAACTCCACATCAAACAACTCCAAAAGAGAGAGAATTCTGTATATGTTTACTTGGTATCTCAACACTCCACTTGAAGAACATCATCTGGCATGAGTTTATCATTTCCCAGAATATTTTGAGGGCTAAGATATCTGTGGTTTAAGGCCCTGTCACACTGCCCAACGGATGCAAAACGTTTGTAAAAAGGACACAGCGGACGAGAAAAATATTCCATCCATTGTTATCCGCTCTCAAAAGGGGCAAAAATTTGCATAAGCAGAGTGGATAATACGGAAAGGAACGGACGGGGGGAGGACGCAGAGCGGATGGAAAGCGGATGTGGAACGGAAGCCAAGCAGATGGAAGCGGATGGAAGTGGATGCAGAGCAGATGCAGAGCGGATGCATAGAGGATGCGTAGAGGATGCAGAGCGGATGCGTAGAGGATGTGTAGAGGATGCAGAGCGGATGCAGAGCGGATGCGTAGCAGATGATGCAGATGCGATTTGCATCCACTTTCATCCTTTCTCCATCCATGCTACTAACGCTGCGCGTCCGTTCCGTTTCCTCCCTGCGTCTGTTTACCGCTGGAATGGATTTGAGTTGCGCGGATGCGCAGCAGATGCCTAGCGGATATAGCAGATGCGTAACGGATGCAGAACGGATGTCCCCCGTATGCCTAGCGGATGCAGAACGGATGCATTGGATACATTTTCCGCTCAAAAGTTTTGAGCAGCTCAAAACCTTCTGAGCGGATGAAATGTCAATAGACGGATGCTGGACGGATAGAGAGGAAGCAAAATGGACACAGTGAGTACAGAACGGAAGCATCACGTTAACCAACGGATGGCAAGTGTTTTTCTCCGTTTTACATCCTCTTTGCATCCATTGGTGCAATGTGACAGGGGCTTTAGTTGAGACAATACCAGTCACCATATTTCTGCTTAATAAAACCATCAATGTGAGCCTCTATCATCAACTCCTTTTAATTACTCCATAATCAGTGGTGGGATTCAATTTTTTATTACTACTGGTTCTGTGGGCATAGTTTGATGGGCATAGCAGAGGAAGGATACTGTAAAGTCAGAGGTGGTATTTGCAGGTTCTCTGAATTACTCAAAATTTCTGCTACCGGTTCTCCAGAACTGTCAGAACCTGCTGAATACCACCTCTGTCCATAATCCCTTGTGGGGTGGAATCTGAGCAACTGAATGGAGCTGAGTATATACTGGTCGGATGCTCTTCCTGTCACCAATGCAGAATTATATTCAGCAGATATATTCTCATCGTGCCCAGAGAGAGAAATATCTGCCTCTACCTAGGATCGAACTCCAGGCTCTGGGTAGTTTGCTTGCAATACTGCATTTTAAGCACTGTACCACCAGGGCTCTTGGTAATTAGGTAATAAAATATTTTTTTTTATTTATTAGATTTTTATCCTACCTTTATTATAAGTAATTCAAGGCAGTGAAAATATCTATACTCCTTTTTCCTCCTGTTTTTCCCACAACAGTCCTGTGTGGTGATTTAACTGGGAGACAATGAGTAGCCTAAAGTCACCCAGGCAGCTTTCATACCAAAGACAGGACTAGAACTCACAGTGTCCTGGTTTCTAGGCCAGCACCTTAACCACTACACTAAACTCACTCTCAATATTATATTTCATGTTATGTTATATTGCATTTTGCATTGTATTTTGAAGTTTGGGTAAAATGTCAGTTAAATAAAAGTTGCATATTCTACAGCAACCTTGAAGTAATTTTGGAGTAAGTAACGCTATCCTACTGGGTAGGGTGGAGAAAATAAGATTTAGATATATGGATTGCAGATAAAGAAAGGCCAGAGTTATGTTGACATTCACTGCTTGAGCTATGATAATTTCAGTTCCCTCCACATATCTAAAAGGAATATTATTCTTTCCTAATTATTATGAAGCCTGACCATTGAAACCTACATATTAATCATCGAATCTGTAATTTTTTTCCAGCCCCCTTGAATATATAAATCTATTCCTACAGTAACATATTGTAAAGTGCATGTTCTGAGAAACTACACCAGAGGCTATATTTTACATTATAAAAGACTAAATTAACACTGAATTACTCCCAGGAGAAAGTTTATTGATGCATTTAAATGGAAGACTTTGTCAAAACCTATCCTGGGTGTACTATGTCCCCTCTAGCATTTAAAACAGATACAATTATAGATTTTTTATTTCCTTCCCCTCTTTATTTTTTGGCAACATACATGTTCCAAAATCCAGTATTTATTATTTAAACAAAACCATTTTTCTTTCAGGTATTTTTATTTTATTTTATTACCTCCAGCAATTCGATACAGCTTTCCATTACAATTAGCCTTTTTTAATTTTATATTTTTAAGGGATCAAGAATATCCATAAATGTATATTAGGAATAAAACATTAAGACATCAAAATTGCTCAGCACAAGAAAAAGGCTGGAATCTTCCAAACCTGATCTATGAAAAGGCAAACTTCCAATTATTATGCTTATTAGCAAATTGCAACATTGTGACTTTGATTCTTTGATAGTCTGGTTTTTAATCTTGCAGAGCCCTCTAGTGGGCATGACAGGATTGCAAAGTTTTCAATTTCATTTTTTTTTTTCACTTGCCAGACAAAAGAGAGGGGGAAGCAATCATGAGGAAGAATTGTTCTGCGTGTCCTCCTTTCCTTTGCTAAGAAAGGCCTGATGGATACACAGGTTCCTACATTCAGAGGGGTCTTTCAAAGTAGACCTCTTCAGGCAAAGATCTGTAGAAATGTATCCAACATCTGAATCCTGCATAGTCTAATGTGGGGAAATAACAATTTTGGACAACAGGTAGTCCGTGACTTATGACCACAATTGAGCCCAAAATTTCTGTTGCTAAGTAAGACACTTATTAAGTGAATTTTGCCCTATTTTACAACCTTGCCTCCATTGTAAAGTGGATTTTTGCAGTTGTTAAGTTAGTAAAATGTTTGTTGAACGAATCTACCTTCCCCATGGACTTTGCTTGTCAGAAAGTTGCAAAAGGTGATCCCATGATCCACGGTCACAGCAACCGTCATAAATATAAGTCGGTTGCCAAGCATTTGAATTTTGATCATGTGATCATGGGAATGTTACAACAGTTGCAAGTGTGAAAAATGTTCATCAGTCACTTTTTTTAGTGCCATCATAACTTCAAACAGTCGCTAAATCAACTGCTGTATGTTGAGGACTACCTGTACTGGACACATTTTCATTGTTTTGACACATTATGAAGCTTTTCACAAAATCACTTGCAATCAACCATCCAGAAAGCAAACAAAATAAACAAGCAGCCCCCATCCATACATCCATTTCAGCTCTGATATATCATCTCAATTTCAGCTTTTTCTCTCTCTCCCCCTTGGGCATCTGGAGACATATTTCAGTGAAGGAGTTGCCATCACCAATCATTACTCTACATTGGGGGAATCACACTCGATTTCATTGAGGGCTGCATCAGGGTTGTGTTTGACCTCGGAGGGCTGGGGGGGGGGGGCGTGGCAATGGTGGGCGTGACATGATATTCGTGTTGGGGGCATCTGTGGTGGCCAAATGCTAAAACAGGATTCCCTTCACTCTCATGATAATCTTCCTTCTTTGCCTTCCTTTTCTTTTTCCTTCCCTCTTCCTTCTCCTTTTTTCTTCCTTCCCCTCTTTCCTTATTTTTTCTTCCTTGCTCTTTTCCCACCTTTCCTTCTTTGTCTTTCCCCTTTTCCTTTCTCCTTTCCTGTCCCTTCTTGCATGCTCAAATGCAAAAGGGGAAACGTTTCTCCTTTTGTTTTTAGTTTGTTTTGATAGCCCTGTGCCAGCAAAAATGGAGATTGTTGGGGGGCGCACACTGCAGGAGGCTGTCGCAGCTGAAAACAGGGTGAGCTCCATATTCACTAGCAGAGGCACCGGTTGCCAGTCCTTGGTGTTTCCAGGCCAGCCCTGCGGGCCAGATCTAAGCACCCTGCAGGCTGGATCCGTCTGGCCTGCGGGCCTTGAATTTGACACCCCTCCTCTACATCAATGTTTCTACACCTTAACAACTTTAACATGCATGGACTTCAACTCCCAGAATTCCCCAGCCAGCATACCTCAGCATGTATTCTCTCACTCGTGTTCAGTCTGGTTTTCAGTCATTATTCACTTACGCATCTTTTTTACTGCTTCTTCTTCTACAGCTCTTCTGCGGACCAAGGAGCTGTTTGGGATTGCTGAGTGGTGAGAGACCATGCAGAAAAAATCTCCTCTTTAGACTTTTGGCTCTAGACACCCCATTGTTTCAGGGACCAAGCAAGTGTTTGATAAGGCTATCTGCGAAATTGTTAAGAAAATCTCTGTCTTGATCTTCAGATTCCTTGGACAGCCATGGCTGCTTTAATAAACAGCAGGGAGGTTCTGAGCTTTACTTCTCCATGAAGTTTGAAACATTTCCACAAAAAACACTTTTGAACACATTCAATCCTAATATGAAATATTTTCTCTCTTTTCCTCATAATGACAAGCCTGGCTCCAACAGAACCATCATACCATGTAACTATTACACCATGGGGTGACTCTTCAAGTGGGTTAAAGCTATACTTTTGCTAAAATTTTCTTTAGGATTGCAATATTGTTTGTGTGTGAAATGACAAATTACACTGGTCACCATAATCGCTTTTCAGAGGGTATGGATTCTCAAAATGCATGCAACTTTTATCAAGTTTAAACAATGTACACATGTAAAATTCCCCACAACTCTTAAATACAGTATTCAGAACAGAGATCCAAATATACTTCTGAACTGAAGTAGATTATTTTACTCAAAAACACCTTTTCAAACTAGACAAATGAATGAGCTACCTTGCCTTATTATACGTAAATAGCATGAGAATCAGAGACAGGAGTGTAGATGTAGAAATCAAGTAAGTTAAAATGGTGGAGAGAAGCATCAAACACTGTGTAGGTAATTTCTGGTGGTAACTGTAGAGCAGAATTAAAAGATGAATCAACAGCATGCCAAATATTGTCTTTCACTATTCTTCTCTCCTGCTACCTTATTTTTGAAGAAGTTTATAAGTCGTGAGTCTCCGACTACAGGAAACATCAAGTCTGTTTCACCAAATTATTTAAGGCCAGTATCTTTATTGTGTTTCCTTGAAAGTCCTTTCATGGTCCAGTATTTCATGTTCTTGTAAATGTCTAGACTATTCCAGTGTTTAAGGAGAAATGTCTTGCATGGCTCCAAACGAGATGATGAATGAAAACAGTGGTCACAGAAGTCATAAAGAGTTCAATATGTAAGCAGGTACAGTCTCAAGTGGGTTAAGAGCTTGCTTGAGAGCATAGTTGGTAAAATGCCTCATTTTTAATTGGAAAAGAGGTATGTCCAGGATGAGGTGAATACCAAGACAGAAATCCATCTTAGGCTGCTCAGTTATTCGAGGTCCCACCATACCTCTATAGAATATTTATTATTTTATATATTATTCATTAATAGCACTTATCTACCCTAAGGGAATGTGAATGGTATGGAACAACACAGAAACAAAATATAAAGCCAACCGGACAATAAAAATCCTGTAGTCAAAAGGTCTATGATAGATACCCTGAATCCAATCAGCTGAATAAAGGGTTCATTTAAATTCAATAGATTTAACTTATTTACCAGATATGAACAGAGTTAAGGGGGCCATGTACCTATAAGGGAAGGGGCAAAAGAAACTTCAAAAAATAGAAGATGATGTAGAAAAGCCCGGTCATTTGGTCTTCTCCCATGTATTTCTTCCCCATGTAGAGTATCCCACCTATAGTTTCAAGAAAACGTACAAGATGAGATATTGGAATGTCATGAATGAATGAAATGTCCAACAAAGATCGTTTTATATATCTACTACAAGCCAAATAAAAACTGTGGCCCATCAAATTCCAACTGATACTTTCTTCCCAGAACCATCAATGAGACCTATTATTTTTGTCAAAATGGAGAGAGGCATCACAACATATATGAAAGAGGTAAAGCTTCCATTGTGCTGGCACAATGCTACTGTCACCACTGCACTTTGTTCCTGGATGACACAGTTTTTTTTTCCCCTCCATTCCAATCTTTCTACTTTATAATTACTTGCAAATTTTGATTTGAAATACATACCTAACAGTGGTAGAATTCATTTTTATTTATTTATTTTTATTTGATTTGTCAATTGCTTACAAGATAACAGGTGTAAGTATATCCATAGTTATGAATACATGAAATGGGTACACATAAGAAAAATAAAAGAAACAACAAGACAGGGACAGTAGGCACGTTGGTGCGCTTATGCACGCCCCCTACAGACCTCTTAGGAAAGGGGTAAGGTCAATAATAGACAGTTTAAGGTTAAAGTTTTTGGGGTTTGGGGAAGAAACCACAGAGTCATATAGAGTATTCCAGACATTGACCACTCTGTTGCTGAAGTCGTATTTCCTGCAATCAAGTTTGGTGCAGTTAACCTTGAGTTTGTATCTAATGTGTGCTCTTGTGTTGTTATGGTTGAAGCTGAAGTATTCATTGACAAGTAGGACATTGCAATGTATGATTTTATATACCATACTTAGATCAGACCGAAGACGGTGTAATTGAAGGTTTTCTAGGTCTAGAATTTCAAGTCTAGTGGCATAAGGTATTCTACAACAAGTAGAGGAGTGGAGAACTCTTCTTTTGAAATATTTCTGGACTTTCTCAACTATGCTAATATCAGATACGTAAAGTGGGTTCCAGACCGATGAGCTGTATTCGAGTATTGGTCTAGCAAGTATTTTGTATGCTGTAGTTAGTAGTATGATATTACCAGAGAAAAAGCTACGTAGGATTAGGTTAACAACTCTTAATGCCTTTTTGGCTAGGTAGTTCTAGTGGGCTCTAGCACTTAGATCATTGCAGATGAGTATTCCAAGGTCCTTACAGAGCTTGGATCATCAACAAGATCTTGACTATTCAGCTTGTATTTTCTTTTCTTTTCTTTTTTGCCAATATGTAAGACAGAGCATTTATTTGTTGAGATTTGAAGTTGCCATTTATTTGACCATTCTGATATATAGTCAAGATCTTTTTGAAGGGAAGCAGTATTATCTGTGGTATCAACTTTACATCATCAGCAAAGAGAACGCAGTTGCTCTTAATATGATCACAGAGGTCATTTATGTAGAGTATGAAGAGAATTGGTCCTAGAACACTGCCTTGGGGGACACCACTGTTGACAGGTACAGAATTTGATAGGATGCTCCAATTTTGATCATTTGTTGTCTGTTTGACAGGAATGCTTCTATCCAGTTATGCAGTTGTCCAGAGATACCATAAGATTTTAGTTTTAAGAGTAGTTTGTCGTGTACCACTGAATCAAAGGCTTCACAGAAGTCTATGTTGATTACTACCGGTTCTGTGGGCATGGCTTGGTGGGCATGGCAGGGGAAGGATACTGTAAAATCTCCAGTCAGAGGTGGTATTTGCTGGTTCTCCGAACTATTCAAAATTTCCAGTACCGGTTCTCCAGATCTGGTCTGAACCTGCTGGATACCACCTCTGATACCTAATTCCTCCATTGTATATGCATGCAGGCTTGGGAAACAGCACATGAACTGCTGTCAAAGTACTTATCTATGGCTTGATCACTTTGAAACCCAGGAAAAACCTATTTGTTTAGATTTAGGTAAGAGAGAACTATATTCTTCCTGAAGATTTCTTGCTTTAAATTAACTTCAGATTCATAGTGAGGAAATAGAAACAGGATATAAAATGGAATGGATAACAGGAAGAGGAGTGAACTTATTAATTTCAGCTTTCCTCCTATTGTCCTGTCAATGACACATATTTTCTCTCTCCACATGATGCAGCTGTTTGTTTAGATGGAGAACCAAGCTGGAGGATTCACATATTCTTAATGTCTCATGACAAATTCTCTTCTTCCTGATTACCCTTGGAAGCTGCCATCTTGACAACTAGAATTTTACTCTGAACATTAATCCTGTGTTCATGTGGAAAATACCTGGGTGATTTAAGCACCTGAAATGCTATGGGGAGAGTGCAGCAGTGCTCAGAAGCTATAAACCTGGGCTGTGTCATAGAGGTCATAATATAAAACCAAGTAAAATCTTCTGTAGAATTTGTGCATCTCAAAAGCCTGATGTGCCTTCAATTTTTGTTTATGAGTGAATATTTCTAGTCTCATCTTTCATGCGAGACTAGAAAACCACTTGGGGCTGGTGAAACCATTGGGAATGTTGTAAATATTATTCATTTATTTGTATCCCACCTTTATTATTTTTACAAATAACCCAAGGCTGAGATGTATCTCCCACACATCTTCCTCCCCTTTTCTTTCTTCCTCCAACACATTTTTATCACAACAAAAATTCTGTGAGGTGCAGGGTTGGGATTCAATTTTTTTTAC
Organism: Laticauda colubrina; assembly: GCA_015471245.1. Classification (NCBI taxonomy): domain Eukaryota; kingdom Metazoa; phylum Chordata; class Lepidosauria; order Squamata; family Elapidae; genus Laticauda; species Laticauda colubrina. Next base: position 14,756,681 of record BLBF01000003.1, read on the forward strand.
TACCAGTTCGGTAGGCGTGGCTTGATGGGCACCTTTATACAAAGGTGATGGTAAAATATTTGTTTGCCAGAAGGCAAAGACGAGAGGCTCTCCTCATTAATTCCCTCCAATACCCTAAGACACTTTATACCAGGCTAGCTTATCTTTCCCTTTGGCTGGGTTGATAGGCCTTTTTCTAAACGAAGAGATAAATTGTAGCCAGCAATAATTTTAATTCAAATTCTAGAAACGCCTTAGTTACATTCCTGTATGTGAAGATTCTAAGTTACTATTAGAAAATGGATTTTAAAAAACATAAAAAATATAAAGAGGAGAAGCAGGGGGAGTAACATGAAGCTGAGTTTTCCAGTGCCCCCAATAGGTATCTCAATGCTTCCTCCTGCCTGCTTGAAGAAATCAATATGCCAACTGCTGGTTGGGGTTGCTAAAACTTGCCTGGTGTTAGCAAACTGAAGAGCAGGAGAAGTTTCAAAGGGATCAGTTGAGCACTTTATTCAGAAATATCAGCAACTGCCATGATCGCAAATCAAAGACATTCCTTGTATAAGTATTAACTGGAGCCCATAAGGTACAACCTGTGTACTAAGTAAATTCACTGCTTTAATATGATTAAATGCAGCAAAAATTCCTGTAACAAGAGACCAGAAGCCTAGCACTGAGATCCAAGCTTCATTCATATTTTCTGGAATTTCTATTTGCCTAGACTGAACATCTCAAACCTCTGCCTTGAAGCTTCCTGGTTCATTCCGTATATTATTAAATCACCTCGTACTTCTTACTTTTTGCAGTTTGGAGAGACTTAATATTTGGATGTATCACTCTCTTAACCAATTCTTCTTTTTCTCAATTACATTCTTGATCTTAACTAAATTATCTGTCTCTTCCCCTCAACTTTTTTAGTTATCTGCCTATTGATCCTTCCTTCAGCCATTCTGTTTTCTCTCTCCTTATCTTCTCTTCCACTTGGACCTTATTCTCTACTCTTATTTCTTATCCACCAGTCTCTGTTTTCCTAGGAACCCTCCCCCTTTTCTAAGTAAATCCCTCTCAATCCCTTCACATCCCTTACAAAGACTTCATGGTTTATCAACATCCTGATGACTGATCTCAACCTAAAGCAGTTACAATGTGATGGAATATTCTGTGACCTCAAAGCAGTTTAGCAAGGTTATTTGAGGGGAGGAGGGGGAGAGAGAGAATCTCAGCCAAAATGTGGCAGGCTACGTTTTAGCCTATGTGATAGACTAATCTTCCATTCCACTCAAATTTAAACTGTTTGCTTCAATTCCCAAGAAGAAACAAAACTTAGCAATGACAACAATATATTGCTTGTATCTTCTTTGAGGTTTCCAGAAGCAATTACCCGTAAGGTCATCTATTTTTCTTTCACATAAAGTAGTTCACATTTTGCAAAGACTTTAATATCAGAAGGTGCATTCTGGAAAGTATAAAAGTCAATCTTAATCCTACCAAAATGTACAATTATAATCTTGAGTTGTAAAGTTAAAGAATTTGCATCACCTATAATGAGCACTTATCTTTCATGCACACAATACACAGCATCAAATTCCCATCACAGGTATTTCTCTTGGGATTGGATGGTGAATGAATTTTAAAGAGGTGTGACTGAATCCTAGGTTGGAAACAAATTCCAATGTCAACATGTTTTTGCCACTGCATCTTCTCTTGCATTCCAGAAAAATAAAAACTAAAATATAGTTGGAACACTGTCTAGATGTTAATGGCTAATGAGCTAGACAAGGATGGATGTTTATGCATTCAAAATATGCATTTATTTTGGTCACTAATTTTACGTGGCGTTTTCAAAAAGAACCTGAAGTTCACCCTCAAGGACAGGGGTATCAAACTCGCAATGACATATTGTCATCATGTGACTTTTAACTTTTTTTTTCTCTTTGCTAAAATGGGGGTGGGCGTGGCCAGCACATGACACTCACAGACTGCAGGCTGCAAGTTTGACACCCCTGCTCAAGGACAACTTTGGTACACTTTGGTAGTCCTTGATTTGAGACCTCAGTTGAGCTCAAAATTTCTGTGACTAAGCAAGACAGTTAAGTGAGTTTTGCCCCATTTTGCAACCTTTCTTGCCACTGTTACTAAGGGAATCGCTGCAATTGTTAAGTTAGCAATACCATTGTTAAGTGAATCTGGCTTCCGCCATTGCCTCTGCTTGTCAGAAGGTCGCAAAAGGTGATCATATGACCCCGGGACACTGCACCTTCCATAAATACATGCCAGTTGCCAAGCATCCAAATTTTGATCACATGACTATGGGGATATTGCAACAGTGTGATAAAATAGTCATAAGCCAGTGCTGTTGTAACTTCAAACAGTCACTAAACAAATGATTGTAAGTTGAGGGCGACCTGCACTGCACTTTCAGACATTCATTTGTTAAACACGTCTTGTGAGAAGAGCACACAGATCTCTGCACATTGAATTGTTAGATGTGGGACTAGGTAAATGAAGTCAAGGACTGCCAGCAATCACAGATTTCTTAAAAGGCAGATAGTGTTCATTAGAACTTTAACACAGAACCATAATAATGTCATAGGCATTATGATTTAATAAGGATAATATATAACAGTAGCAAAGTAGACATTTCTAAAATTATAATTTACTAAAATTTCATCTTAATGTTGCAATTGCATCCGGCTACGATGAAATGAAATAAGAGCAGTATGCTATCCAGGAAAGCTGGATAACTCTAATTCTAATTAGAATTCTAATTCTGATACTAAAGCTGGATTAATTGTAAATTATCCTGCCCTTCCCACAGACACACATCATTTCAGCACCTTGAAAATTTTTAAATAAGCTGAATTTACTTAGCTTAATTTGCTTCACAAATTCACGGATTTTTATCCCCACAGAAGCTATAAGATTCCCTACCTCCCAAACACATAGCATTCAACATCAGATAGGCGTCCTTCCCTTGTTTTTCAAAACAATGAAGATATCAAATACTGTTCTTACTGCAACAGATACATTTTTATGAAAATCACAGCTTTATTAAATTGTTATTCATTCCAAAAAAGCATGGACTTTCTCCTACCCCTTTCAAGAATTCTTTTTATTTGCAGAAGTACTCTGTAATTTTGACCTGATTTATGGATATAAAGTGACCCTCACCACAACCCCAACTAATATGGGGTTGGGAGAAGTCGTGCAACTACAAGAATTGCTAAATGTATCACTCTTTTGTTTGTGTGATGGTTTTTTTAGAGGAATAGCGGCTGATTTAAGGCTTGTGCACAGTTGTATTTCCATGGCTCACACTATTAAGCAAAATGCTATCTTCAAACAGAATGCAAGAATATGTTTCTACATTGGCCTTCTCCACTTTAAGCTTTGCTTTCTACTTAAGAATAGAATAGAATAACATTCTATGTTCTGGAATGCACAAGGGTCTTCGTTCCTCAGCTCCACCATCAGCTTGTTGTACAGTCCGTACTCTGCTCTTCTCCCGATCCATCTTCGGACCCAGACGCTTCTTGGACGCCTCCTTTTCTTCCCGTAGAACAGTTGAAAGAGCCTGTAGATGGCTTCACACTGTTGCAGAACGATGGTGGCTACCAAAAGGAGTGTGTTACGATCCATGGTGGACATCAATGGATGCTGTGGAAGAGCAAGAGCCAGATGAAGGCTGAAGAGGTCTGCACAGCAGTGCTGCTGGACTGAAAGTGCGATCCAGGTGAGTTGCTCCCCCTTTTTATAGGCAATGTAGGTTTTCCACTATGTGTCCTTTTGCATCCTCTAGATATCCTTAATATCTGAGATAGGTGCTCTCTGCGAACGTTTTTTCCGTTTTAAATGCTTTCTTTGCGTGCTGCATCCGCTTTCACCCTTTCTCAGTCCGTGCTACTAACGCTTTGTGTCTGTTCCGCGTCCGTTTCACTTCCTCCCTGTGTCCATTTTCCACTGGAGCGGATTTGAGTTGCGCGGATGCGCAGCGGATGCCTAGCGGATATAGTGGATGCGTAATGGATGACAACGGATGTAGAACGGATGTTCCCCGTATGCGTTGCGGATGCAGAACGGACATGTTGGATACATTTTCCGCTCAAAAAGTTTTGAGCAGCTCAAAACTTTTTGAGCGGATAGAACCTCAGTCGACGGATGCTGGACGGATAGAGAGGAAGAAAAACGGACGCAGTGAGTACAGAACGGATGAATCGCGTTAACCAACGGATGGCAAGTGTTTTTCTTGTTTTACATCCTCTTTCCATTGGTGCAGTGTGACATGGGCTTTAGATTTTTTGGCTGCCGCACACTGTTGGTTCATATTTAATTGATTGTCTACTAAGACTCCAAGATCCCTCTTCACAGTTACTGCTATTAAGCTTGGTTTCACTCCATCTATATTTTTTTATTTTACTTGCCTTTAGACACGTGTCTCCTGCTATTTAGAAAGTTTCAAAGTGGTACTGTCACACAATTGCAAATAGCTGCTATATCCCTCAAAACCACATCATTAAATACGATGGGCATGAGCCATACGGAGCACCTCAACTGCCTGTTTGTGCCCCAGAGAATATCCCAGAATGAGTCGAGGTAAATATTTCAAACTATTTCAGAAGAGTAAAGGACGAAAATTATATCCCGATGCCTTAAAGCTCTTTAGCATACAGGTAGTCCTCAAGGTATTGGGGACATGGTGGCTCAGTGGCTAAGACACTGAGCTTGTCAATCAAAAATGTTGGCAGTTCGGTTGGTTTGAATCCCTAGCACTGCATAACAAAATGAGCTCCTGTTACTGGTCCCAGCTTCTGCCAACCTAGCAGTTCAAAAGCATGTAAAAATGCAAGTAGAAAAATCGGGATCACTTTGGTGGGAAAGTAACAGTGTTCCGTGCACCTTCGGCGTTTAGTCATGCTGGCCACATGACCACAGAGACGTCTTCGGACAGCGCTGGCTCTTCAGCTTTGTAACAGAGATGAGCACCGCCCCCTAGAGCCGGAAACATCTAGCACAACTATGTGAGGGGAACCTTTACCTAACTATTCCTCAACTTATGACCATAACAGAGCCCAAAATTTCTGTACTTAAGTGAGACATTTGTGAAATGAGTTTTGCCCCATTTTAAAACCTGCGTTGCCACAGTTGTTCAGTGAATCACTGCAGTGGGTAAGCTAGTAACATGGTTGTTAAGTGAATCTGGCTTCCCCCATTGACTTTGCTTGTCAAAAGGTCACAAAAGGGAATCACATGCCTCTGGGACACTGCAACCGTCATAAATGTGAGTCAGGTATCAAGCATCAATCAAGCAAGATCATGAGGCTACTATAAAGTTCATAAGTGTGAGAAATGGTCATAAGTCACTCAGTGTAACTTTGTAACTTTGAATGGTCAATAAATGAACTGTAGTAAGTCGAGGACGATCTGTATTCAAAAGTATGTGTTAATATCCTGAATTCCCGCCACCCAAATTAGACCAATTTTGAACGTGATTTAAGGGGTCATACAATTCTTTTTTAAATAAATCTATGAGCCTCGGTGCCATACATTTGGTACAAAACAGAAAGCATCAATAGAGGCAACATACTATATATTAAACACCCATGATAAAACAAAGATAACATCTATAGTGATTATTAAATTAATGGCTGATGTAATATCTTCATCATCAAACATTGTTGTTTAACATTAACATGATGTTTAAGCATTAATCTATTGCTTTTATTTCTTTAATTTTCTATATTGCGGTTTTAAACCTTGTTGTGAGATTTTCAGAATAATGAAATAAATAAACATGTGGACAAAGAAACAAATCTTTTTGAATGAAGAAACCTTTCCCATCTAATCCACTGCCCTGAGATTTTCTAGTCAACACCCATTCAAGTGGTAACCACATTCAATCCTGGTTTGCTTTTTAAAAACAACCAAGGTTGGCTAGATGTTGTTATTCACATTCTATGTGCATGAATTCTCACAATTCAAAGAAAAGGAATCCGCGTAACTCAGTGGTTCTCAACCTTTTCTTCACCACAGACCCCCCCCTTCCAGGGGTGGGATTGAAAAAAATTTACTACTGGTTCTGTGGGTGTGGCTGGATGGGCGTGGCCATCTGACTTGGTGGGCATGGTCTTTTTTTGCAGCACCCCCCATTTTTGGAGCCTCCTGGGCCTCAGGGGAGCCTCCTGGGGGATATTTTGCTCCCAGAAGGCTTCCCTGGGGCCCAGGAAGGAAAAAAGTGGAGCCTGGGGGAGGCGCGCAGCACACACACCCCCCATGCTCCATTTTGGGACCTTCTGGGCCTTGGGGAAGCCTCCTTGTGGGTGTTTTTGCTCCCAGGCTTCCCTGGGGCCCAGGAAGGAAAAAAAAACAAAGCCTGGAAGTGGCAGTAACCCGCCATGCTCCATTTTGAGGCCTTCTGAGCCTCAGGGAAGCCTCCTGGGGGGTGTTTTTGCTCCCAGAAAGATTATCTGGGGCCCAGGATGGCAAAAAATGGAGCGCAGGGGTGGGGGAGCTGTACCCACCTCTCTCCATGTTTTGCCTTTCTGGGTCTCAGAAAAGCCTCCTGGGCGAAGCAGTAAGACAGCAAGGTACAGCTGATCATAGGAACATCTGATTGTTGGGAGGGGGGAAAGAAATACCTTAAGGAGTGACTGGGCAGGGAAGAACGCAGTCAGCGATGTTGGGCATGCACACAATGTTGCACATGCGTGATATGGGCTGACTGGGAGGGGAGGGGAGAGGAGACTGGATCGGGGGCTGGCAAGCCAGAAGTTACTCCTGGTTCGGCGACCCACACCAAATCCTTGCTACCGGTTCGCGCAAACCAATGTGAACTGACTGAATACCACCACAGCACCCTTCCTTTAAATATCTTTTGTGGCTATGGACCATAGTCACAGACTATCAAGACTTAACTCAAGATTTAAATCATAACATTTCTTCAAGTCTTCATGGACATTGTGGACGCCTCAGAGGTCTACAGACCACAGGTTGAGAACCGATGGCACAACCTATTTCACAACCTCCTTTCTTCCTGTACAGTATTGTGGAAAGTGATTTCATTTTTTTTCCCCACAAAACCCCTGCCATTGTGGCAAAGATCAGTAATGCTAGCTTGCGTGATGAATGCGCAGTGCTTTCACCGATTAACCGAAATCAATTTTTCCTAGCTGGCAGAAAAGAACATGAGCTATGGTTCAAAAGTCCAAAACTGCCCAGGCAAACTTCTCAGCTTTCATCCAAATAACCTTAGGTTTATAGCACACAGACATGTTTCTCAAAGCAATGTATTTCTCCCATGGGGAAGGTCTTGTAGGGATAATATTGCCTCCTATGTTCAACATTATACAGGCGATTCAGGGCTAAGTCCTTAAGTGTTTTGACGCCGTAAATCTGCTGTTATGATCCATTCAAAGCCAATGGGCTTCTTTGGACAGGGGACAGGGAGGGGTGATGCCAATGCATATATTATGATGATTGCATTCTGCCACTTGCATCTGAAGTCATGATACAGTGCTGTATATAACTGCAATATTTGATGAAGACATCCTCCAGTGCATTTTATTAAAGGTAAAGTTTTCCCTATCAGTCATATCTGACTCTGTTTTTCACTGGGGTCTTGAACCCAGGCTGTTGGCTCTCCAGCTCAGGGGTCTCCAACACAAAGCTGGCTGAGGAATTCTAGGAGTTGAAGTCCACAAGTCTTCAAGTTGCCAAGGTTGGAACACCCCTGCTCCAGCTGACATGCTCAGCATCTTTAACCGCTGAGCCATCACACTTCAACATTACTTCAACATCATTATGGTTTGCTAATCAGTGCCACTGCCAAAGCTTTGCGCTCAGACCCAAATTTAACTGAAGACCCTCCCATCTTTTCTATCCTTTGAAAACTGATTTATTTCTCTGGGAGGCTATAGCATAAGGCAACTTGTTTTTATCTCTTTAGCCAACTGCTCGAGATTGTAACAGCTGTTCAGGAAAGGATTTTTTTTTTCCTATTCAGGTAATCAGTGTCAACGAGAGAACAATATCTCCTCTCCTCACAATTCTGGGAGAATATTTCTTCTACTTTTTGGTTCTGTTTTGTGATTTATTTATTTTTTTGGTGGGGTTTGAGTCACGTGAAAAAGAAAAACACGAATGTTTTGAAATCCACAGTGTCTCATGAATTCATTCAGGAAATTGTCTCAAACAGACAACACCGTGAACTGCTTCAAAGGCTTAGCAAGTAATTCATCTTTCTTTATCCGTGAGTTCACAACCTTTTCGTCTCTTTCACTCTGATCACAACCGCATTGCCAAACAGCTTCATCAATTATCTATGGCTAAAAAGTGGACTCTAACATTGGGAGAGTGTTATTAATTGGTCTCGGTAGTGCTTAATGAGCTTGAAAGCTCCTACCTGCCGGTCCCCGAGGAGGATGGCTAGTTGCGGACAACAATTTACAGCACACCATTAACACATATGCCAGGAACAGCCACTGAGATGGAAGCATTGATTTGGCACAGAAGCTCATCCTGCAGAAAAGGGGGAGTGGGGAGGGGAAAAAAGGAAGCTGCTGAGAATGAAAGAATAATAATTTGGGAACAGTATAAAATGCAAGGCAAAAGCTATTTAAAAAAGGGGGTGGGAGAGGAAAAGTTAATGAAGACTGGAAATTAAATGAAACAGATTAATAAAAACATAATACTTAAGGGGGTAGAATCACATTCACACCTAAACCGAGGTCAATTCTTAACCAGTCATGCTGTACAAGAAAGGGATGAAGAACAACACATCTTTTCTTTCCAATTTCTGTCTCTGGAGATGCTCTTTGTCTGATTCCATTATGAGGTTGAGACTATGAGGCTTTGCCTGGTTCATGATCAGATTTTGGAAGACATTGAGCCCATCATCAAATAACATCCAAAGGAGGCAGATTTGAGGAGGAACCTATTCCAAGAAGACATCAAAATGCAGTATTCCTCGGCTTATAGTCATAATTGAACCCAAAATTTATGTTGCTAAGTGAGACACCTGTTAAGTGAGTTTTGCCCCATTATGACTTTTCTGGCCATAGTACTAAAGTGAATCATTGCAGTTGTTAAGTTTATAACTCTGTTGTTAAACAAGTCTACCTCCCCTATTTGACTTTGCTTGCCAGAAAGTTGCAAAAGGTGTTACACATGATCTGGGGACACTGCAATCGTCATAAATAGGGACCAGTTGCCGAGCATCCAAATCACATGGCCATGAGGATGCTGCATAGTCATAAGTGTGAAAAATGGTCATAACTCTGTTTTCAATGATGTTGTAACTTTGAACGGTCACTAAATGAACCACTGTAAGTTGAGGACCACCTGTACCATCATTTGGGGGGAAAGGGGGAAATGGCCTTTTTTCCCATTGATAAAACAGTTTTAGAAAATGATGGGGATGATGCCCACTGATGCAGGAAAAAAGAAAAATATCTGGGCATGAGAAATAATTCTCATCAGCTAGAAGGCAGGACAACGGACAAACTCATTCAACTAAATTCTGATAAACAGGTGTTGTGTACCCATCGGCAGCAGTTTTGGGAATTGGCAAAACTTAACAACAGATGGAAACTTTTGAGAGAACACCTACAGTCTATTTTCAAAATTCCAAAGGGACGGACTTTACTAGCCTGTTGTATATTCTCAACAAAAAGGAAAGGGAGGTAGGGTTCACAGAAAAGAGAGCAGCAAAGAGTTAGAATGTCTTGAATCTCTTCATTTCTACCTATTGATTACCGAGACTTTTGCAACCAAGATCAAAAATTAATGAGAAACAATTAATTAGAAATTATTGTATGTCTGGATTAAAGATTTTTCCTGGCTATTGTTAATTAAAAAGTGCTTTTATAGTGAAACAGCATAATCAGGCAGTATAGATTCTATTGTCATAAAATATAATTTATCAATATCATACACAGCATTATTTAAGAATTTGACTACAGTATATTAGGTTTTTCAAACTTGGCAATTGTGCAGACTTCAACTCTCAGAATTCCCTAAGCTGACTGGGAAACTGAAGTCCACAACTGAAAGCTGAAGTCCAGATATCTGAAAAAGTTGCCAAATTTGAAAAAAAAAACACTGGGCTAAATGATTCACAAACTCCTTCCAATACATAGATCTTACAATTTAAAGGAATACTGAACAAAAATCAAGTAGAAACCTATTTGTAAATCCCCTCCCACCATAATCCTGCACAAAAAGTGTACAAAGGAAATTCAATGACACGTAGTATATACAACAGGACATAGAATCCTCCTATTTAAATATGATATTCAGAAAATTTGATAAAGATGAGATTTAAGAGATAAGCAGCTTAAAAAATTAATAATAATTTTTAAAAAACCTTGAACAATTTGGATTACGCTTTTAGAAAAGATATTCTAAAGAAAGATTTCTGGATACTGCGGCCTACCTCTGTTCCGTTCCCCCAACTGCCCCGCTAACTTCCTATCTCTCCATTCGCTTGCAAAGCCAACCCAGGCAAACTCCTCTGGGAAGAACACCCAAATAATGTTGTGGACAGAAGTGGTCACTTCTCTAGCCTCCTTTGACCATGATGGCCAAAATCTGAGGGCAATTTTTTTTTTTTAAAGTATTAGCTCTAAAATAACATTAGCATAATTCAAAAATAAGCTGCAAAATCCCCCCTCCCAAAATATCCAGGCTCATTTAGCCTTCTATAACTACACCCACATAAATTGTGGCCCCACTAAAGATTGGAGGCTGAGGTATTCTGGAAGTTGAAGTACACAGGTCGCAAAGGGCCTATAATTGCCTACTCCTGTTTTAGAACAAGGTTCCCCAAAGTGGTCAATAAATGGCTGGGGCCAAGGGGATTAGTAAGTCTGAGTGCCAATAAGCGGTTGATAATGATGAGAGGTATAAATCTTTCACCGTTTTTTAACAAGGATGGAAAGTTGATTGGGCTCAATTAATCTGTTGGAGCCTCTGTAGAATTCAATGCCATATCTCTAATCTTGAAGGTGAGGTAGCTACTGATAAGACAGTCTTGCTCAGCATTAAATGGTCAGCCAGCAGCGAGAGTGAGCTTCAGTTCCCATTATTATTATTATGATTCATAGTACTGTTAGTTACAGTAAATAGTATTTATTAAATTATTGTCATATAATAAATGTTTGGGGGTTAATGAAATGTCATGAAGGGGTCAATGAGCTAAAGAGCTTGGAGACACCTGCTTTAGAAACAGACAAATATTTCAACAAACTTTATTAAATTATGTTATCAAATATTTCAGAAATCTTGGGATCTGTTCAAAGGATAGGGGCCACTTCTTACCTTGATAATTTTACCAGGTTTTTATTGCAGGTCAGCAATCTTAGCAGCAGGTATCTTCTGCCAGAAATGCAGATTCCCATTTGTAAATATATCCAAGCATTTCTGCACCCAAATTTTCCTACACATCCAAAACCTAGAGAAGAAACGGGATTGGGAAAATTATGTATTATTATTGAGGACACGGATTGATTAAGTTAGAAACTTTTTTTAATTAAAACCATTGTTACCTAGCAGCCTACCAAAGAAAGGCATAATATTATCTTTAACATGATTCTTCCAGATCTAGGCATGAACTAAGGTTTTTAGGACCAGTAATCACAACATGGTAGTGATACATCTTTGAGAGCCAGAAAAGAGTCTGAACTTGCAATATTTCAACATCTTGCCAAATTTCAGGGGCTTTTCAAAAGATCTCATCTGAGAATACTGACATATCTATGCCTGGATTTTATATCCGGGCATAGGAGTCTGCAGGAAGTCAACGCCTGTACATGAGGCAAGTATATCCTTAGGTACATGTGTCAGTGTTGCATACATATACAAAATAGGCAGAGCTTAGATTGTGATACTGCACCCATTCCTGCAGATGCCCATATACTCTATAATTTATACATACAATCTCCTTGTTCTCTTAACCAAGTGTTGAATACGGTTTGAAAATTAGCATCAAGGCATAGTCAAGTAGGCTGTAATAAATTTTTTAAAAAAATTCCAATAAAATGGTTGCCGCAGACATCAACAAGAAAGTAGATACACATTTTCATAAATTTGCACTTTTCTGTAGTTGTTTATCTATCTTGTCTATGCAAATGAACATTTAGAGATGGTAACGCTACTGTAATTTGTATTTTAACTATAATAAAACAGAATTACAATGAATTACACAAGAGCATAAAAGGTAGTGTTATTATTACATGCACCAAAATCACAGCTGCCAGTTCTTTATCTGATGTTGGCCTTCATATGCATCATGTTCTTCCTAAGAACCCAGATCAGTGTTGGCAAAACTTTTCGGCACCAAGTGTTGAAATGGGAGCATGCGCACATGCAGGGGAGTACCAGGAACTGGAAGAGCAGCTCCCCGGTGCACACACAGAACACCAGAAACCAGAACAGCTCCCCTGCATGCATGCACATGCCGGGGAGCTGAGCTTCCAGTTTTCGAAGACCAGATGGCCAATGCACATGCTGGAAACCAGAAGCTCAGGTTCCCAGTGCGCACATGTGTGCCAGGGAGCTGCTCTTCTGGTTTCCGGCGCTCCCATGCACTCGAAGACCAGCAAAAGAGCAACGGGCAGGGGTGGGATTCTACTGGCTCACACCTATTCGCTAGAACCATTTGTTAACATTCTAAGCAGTTCGGAGAACCGGTTGTTAGAAGAAATTATTGGCCTAATCCTGTAAGGAAGGCAGGAAGGAAACATTCTGGTGTTGCTTACAGAAACTTCCTCTCCGTTACTTTCTTGTCAGGACTAGACTTCCTGTCTCTTGAACTTCTCTGGATTTTTTTTCCCCTCCTTTGCTGGTACTTGCTTGTGTGGAGTGATCATTCGAAGTTACAATGAAAAAAGTGACTTATGACCATTTTTCACATTACGACTGTTGCAGCATCCCCACAGTCATGAGAGGCCAGGTGAGGAGATGCGTGCCTCGATGTGAGTGATGTTGAGTTGGCCACACCAAGCCAGTCACATGACCACCAAGCCACACCCACCAATTAAGCCACACCCACAGAACCAGTTGTTAAAAAAATTGAATCCCACCCCTGGCAACGGGCGATGGCTAGAGGCTCAGAAAGATGATTCTGTGTGCCTCTTTCAGCACATGTTCCATAGGTTCGCCATCATGGACCTAGGTCCTAGGATATTGTAATGTAGAGGCATAGTACATGTGCAAATCTCAGCAGTGTAGTCTTTTTAATTGAGAGATGGAAATTTTGTCAATGTACCTATTATGATGATGATGATGATTAGGTTCTGTCACACAATCAACCAGATGTTTAGACTGGATCTGGAATTTTTATATACCTACAGAATCCTTCCTAAGGACCTGGAATAAGCAGGAAATCCAGGTCCTTAGGAGGGACCTGGAATTGTCACAGGATCTAAGCTGTTAGCTTAGATCACAGGATCACAGGATCTAAGCTGTTCAGAGTAAAGCTGTTTTTTTGCAATTGACTGACGGTGATTTGATCAATGCTGACGGTGTTCAAGTGATGTTTTGGGACTGCATCCAAGGCACTCAGCACTATTGCTATTTTCCTTTGCCTCAGTCATTCAGCTAGATCAGGGGTATTAAACTCAAGGGCTTGGGGCCGGATCTGGGATGCTTAGATCTGGCCTGAGAGGCCACCCTAGAAACAGTAAAGGACGAGCCCGCGATGTCTCTGCCAGTGAAAGGAAGCCTTCCAAAGCTCCGCTTTCTTGCAGAGGGTTTGTCGCAGCCAAAAACAGCCCATTTTTGCTGGCAGAGCACTCAGGCCGCCCCAGGTGCTCCCAACATGATTAATGTCAAGCTAGCCATTTCCACCCTGGTCACACCCACCCTGGCCCTCCCAAGGTCAAATGCAACCCTGATGTGGCCCTCAATGAAATTGAGTTTGACACTGCTGAGCTAGATGAATTTCTATGCTACCAAATTTTTTCAGAAGTATTAATTTTGCTATTCTGCTGCTTGGATTACAGTGAAGACTTATAGAGGCTATTGTACCTGCAGGATTCTTCAGTCTATGTTTCTTCTTCACGCTTAAACATCTTTGAATGCCCAACTGATCATGTACTCTTCCATAATCAGAGGGGCATTTCCAGAAATACTGATGTTTCTTCTTTGCGTTTCCACAGAGAAAGGAATTCAGTTTTCAGTAACCCATGACTTTATGCTTAAGTCATAAAGATGCACTAAGCTGTTTTGGAGCCACTTAAGATGCAAACTGAAGCAATATTCTCCTTGTTAGTTTACAGCAGCCATTTCACTTCACTTTGAATGTTTCTCTGCACACGTACCACAGAAGAACAGAACCACTGTTCTGTTCCACCTGATTTGAAACAAAGTGGTTGTGTGAAGTGGCCTGGCTCTGACTCAACTTTTCATGACCTCCTCCAGCACTTTCCTTTAAGTACTAAAGTTGATCAACAGCAGACTCTTTTGCATAGGCCAGTTAACAAATAAGTCATATACCCATGCAATATTCCACAGAGAATTCTCAGGTGGGTTTTAGAGAAGCATGGATGATACCAGAGTAGGTTTATAAGTAGCATTGTACTGCAAAATCTAAATGTGCTCCATGAGAATCAAAAATGGACTTTGCTCTACATTCTTAATCCATCTTCTCTACATTGATTCCTAGCTGTGTTCATGGGTGCAGAGAGAGCAGAAGCCAGTGCTGGACCTGGCCGGACACAAAGCAATGCAACACGAGATGAAGTGAGACCAGCGGAGCAGCCCAGAAAAGCCAGAAACCTGAGTGCCACTAGTCAAGACAGTTTAAAATAGTTCCAGAGCTGGTATTCAGCTGGTTCTGACTTGTCCTGGTGGACTGGTAGTTTGACTGGTTCAGAGAACCTGTAGGGAAATTTTTGACTGGCCCCGCCCACCTGTCCCCGCTCATATCTCTCTAACTCTCCCATATCCTGTTGTTTATTAGCTCAGCTGATTCGTGTGGCAGAGCAGATTGCCACACCTCAGCTGAGCTAAAAACAGCAAAGCTCACCATTGTTGATAAAGAGGGCAATCTCTGAGCCCTGTGCATGCACATATGATACACATGTTTTGGCGCAAAGGGTTTGGCCCTGTCCACCTCGGCAAAAAAAAAGGGAGGGGTTAGGGTTAGGTACATGTTTGGTGCGTACGAGCAATAGGTGTTGATATATTTTTTGCAGCATTGATACAGAGGGCAATGTTTGAGCACTGAGCATGCGCATGCGAAGCGAGCTCTCTGAACTGGTAGGAAACATTTTTGAAACCCACCACCAGATAGCTCACCCTCTGCAGTGCACCAAGGATAAGCATGCAAGTGTCAAACAGAATGACAGCAATTTAGGCTATCCAGACTTCATTATATCTAGCATCTGTAGATTTCTGTAGATTTCCCTGACATCTATGCCATAGGCGGAATAAATAAAACAATAAATTGATCCCAGACCAAAGGGTCATGCATACATTCCTTTCCAAGCATACATTACTGATAAAATCTTAAATCATCTCCCCACTCAACCCCATCTCATAATTCATTTCCTTAAATAGCCTAAAGAAGCATGGGGAAAGTAGCAATTAAAACTTGACATTCCCAACCTATATACTTACAATCGCTGGAGAAATGCAACAGTTTGGTTGCCACATTTCATTAAAAGAGACAATTCTGTCATGTTTTATTTCCTGAGCAAATGTGTGCAACTATTATAGGGGGGGGGGAAATGGACTGTATAATTCATTATTATAAGCCTAGCTTGAATTGAGCTCCTGGTAATTGAAGGTCAAGTTGAGCCCAGGGACTGGAGGGGGAACAATAATAAACAGTTGCAACAAAAGCTTCTGCATTTCTAGGAGAAGGAAGAAGCTTTGCTGGCTCATTATTTTGTGGGACATATGTCAGTAAGGACCACTGGGACTTCTTCGCCAGCCATTTCTCAAACCAAAGACCTGCTTGTATGGAAGTCAAGTGATGGGATTCAAGGAAACACTGATCCAATGTAACTCAGAAGATCCCCCCGGCAATTATCTTGAACCAGCTGCATGACCAGATGTGCATCCACCACCTGAACTTTCCCCACATAAATAGAAAGCGCCAAGGCCTCTACTCTGCATCCCATTTTGTTACTGCCTATTAAATTGGATTGGCAGTGTGAGATGAAGTGAGAAGACAAGAGGGTTCACTTGGGGAATATGCGAAACACTGCCAAGGCAGGAAATATGAAATCCCATCCTGCTACTTCAGCTCCTGACAACGGAATAGTGGCTTTGATTTATTTGACCTGATCAATTATATCCGGGAGGTGCACAGCAGAAGCATGAACACTAGTAGGTCAGGTTGATCAGGGACTGCTCCTGCATTCCAGGTTGCATAAAAGGCTCTGTTTTCCTTTCTCTTCTCTCTCTCGAACATCTTGGCTCAATTCATGCCAAACAAATAGCAGAGGCATCAGAATTGCATGCAGCGGCTTTTCCTCCTTTTTCTTTCATTAAGTCATGTTAATTTATCTTTCTTTGACACCAACAAACTTGGTTCTTTTCTTCCATGAAACAACCCAAAATAATTGTCTCTTTCAGTCAGAGCTACAGCTTGAGCTGGGTCTCAAACAGCGAGGGTAAGAGATATCTGGCCAAATAGGTGGTATATGTGCTCCGAGTGGAATTGTGTTATACTCCTTATTACCCATCCTCTCTCACTTGTGATTGTATGACTGTAACTTTGTCGTATGAATCCTTATGATTTATATTGACTGTTTCCTAGTGTGATTTGATTGCTTATTATACCCTATGACTATTATTAAGTGTTGTATCTTATGATTCTTGACTCTGACCAAAAAAGAATTTTATTCTATTCTGTTCTGTTCTGTTATTTCATTAGAGAATGATAGTTCTGTGGTTATCAACTTCTTTTATCTGTTTATAGTACTAGCTTATGATTTTAATTTATACACCACCAAGAATTGTTGTGGGATGGATAGATAGATGGATGGATATAAGGTAGGCAGGTAGACAGACGGATAGGCAGGAAGGCAAGCAGGCAAATAGATTTCTGACCTTGAGATCCCAGTCCTATCAATTGGAGCTGATAAGTGAAAACTGTGAACTCCTAGAGGGAGGGGACAACTAAAAAACTCACTTCAAAACATCTTCACCAATGTTGTCTAACAGGGTAAATAAGCTTGAAAAATCTGAAGAATTCAACATGATTGTTTGTCCTTCTTGACATTTCTTTACCTGTCTTCTAGGGAAGGATAATAAATGGTACCCATGTTCTTTCTTATGATAAACACGCCCTGAAACATATATATAAGTATTTCATAAATGCTTGAAGCAGAGAACAGAATGCCTGATTTTGCTACATGTATTGATAAAATCTGTACCCCACCCACATTTTACTGCTTTAAAAAAAAATCTCCAAATGGAAGGAAACCTAAAGTAAATAAGGATAGTATCCAGAATAAGACCAGAATCACTTACATAAGGAGAAAGTCCTGCTGGGTGAGGTGTTTTTGGTTTTCTGGGGGGACTGAGTACTGCTTACAGGAACATGGCTATTCTGGGAAAGAGCCTCTAATGACTCATACACATAGCATAAACAACACAATCTTCTCCTGACCTTCTGGAGCAGTGAGGTTTTTGACTGCAGCCACTCCCTTGAGCATTGGTGTCATGGTAAAAGAAAGTTATTAATTAGCAGTCATGTTTATGCTTTCGATGATTTGCAAAGACTCTGCCCTGAAATGTGTGGTCTGCAGAAAGAGGCAATCAGACAGCTACCAAGTTGAGTTCTTGTTCCTATACTGTAACTTTTACAGAGGCTGATAGGACAAAAGAGTGAGTCTGACCTCTTGCTTGGTGTAACTAGAATAACTGTTATTTTGATAGGATTGATTTTTACTGTGGAACATTCTGAATGGTTCTTATATTGCCTGTTAGGCCTCCCCATTATAGTCCTGACAGCATCATTCATAATAGGTTTTTATTTACATGACACACTAAGAGGAAGCTGCACAGATTCAGACAATGCATAAACTTGCAGATTTGAAATGAGCAATTTAACCCAGGAAGCACTAATATTGCAGCAAAATCATTTGGGCTTAAGGTTCAAGAAGGGCATTTTACCTTTTGACGATAGCAACTTTCTAAATCACAACATTCTTTTAAGCTAATTGCTGCTTTTCCCATCAAGATTTATATATTATGAAATGCCCTTTCTAGTCTTCTATAATCATTTATTCCCAATGCAATTTTACACACACATAGACAGACAGACAGACAGACAGACAGACAGATAGGTAGATAGGTAGGTAGATAGGCAGGCAGGCAGGCAGGCAGGCAGGCAGGCAGGCAGGCAGGCAGGCAGGCGTGCTAGTCGTTCCTGGCTCAAGAGGGCAGTGCTCATCTCTCTTACAAAGCCAAAGAGCCAGTGCTGTCCAAAGACGTCTCTGTGGCAGGAAGGTGCACGGAACGCTGTTACTTTCCTATCAAAGTGGTCCCTATTTTTCTATTTGCATTTTTACACACTTTTCAACTGCTGGTTTGGCAGAAGCTGGGACAAATAACTGGAGTTCACTCCATTATGCAGTGCTAGGGATTTGAACTGCTGAACTGCTGACTTTTCTGATCTTAAGGCCCTGTCACACTGCCCAACGGATGCAAAATATTAGTAAAAAGGACACAACGGACAAGAAAAATGTTCCATCCGTTGTTATCCGCTCTCAGAAAGGGTGAAAATTTGCATAACCGGAGCGGATAACACGGAAAGGAATGGACGCAGGGAGGACGCAGGGCGGATGGAAAGCGGATGCGGAACGGAAGCCCAGTGGATCCGCTAGGCTTCCGGGGGACCTCAGCAAAGCGGACGCGGAACGGATACAGCAGATGCAGAGCGGACGCCGAGCGGATGAAGCGGATGCACAGCGGAAGCCGAGCAAATGCACAGTGGAAGCCTAATGGGTGCCTAGCGTTAATTGTGCATGCGGGGAGGATGCATTGCGTAAGCCCCGCGGATATAAGGGAAGCAGCTCGGAAGCAGGTCACCATTCAGAGGAAAGACCTGCTGCCGGACGGATTGACAGCCTTGCCTGCCCTGCCTGCATGCCTGCCTGCCTGCAAGCCTTGCTGCAAGCCTTGCTGCCAGCCTCCCTGCCAGCCTTGCTGGCTGCCTGCCTGCCAGCCTTGCTGCCAGCCAGTCTGCCTGCCAGCCTTCCTGCCAGCCTTCCTGCCAGCCTTGGTTCTTGTCTGCCAGCCAGCCTTGGTGCCTGCCTGCCTGCCTGCCAGCCTTCCTGCCAGCCTTGGTGCCTGCCTCCCTGCCAGCCTTCCTGCCAGCCTTGGTGCCAGCCTTTCTGCCAGCCTTGGTGCCTGCCTGCCTGCCAGCCTGCCTGCCAGCCTGCCTGCTAGCCTTGGTGCCTGCCTGCCTACCTGCCTGTCTGCCAGCCTTGGTGCCTGCCTGCCTGCAAGCCTTCCTGCCAGCCTTGGTGCCTGCCTCCCTGCCAGCCTTCCTGCCAGCCTTGGTTCCTGCCAGCCTCCCTGCCAGCCAGCAACCCCACAACCATGCGGAACCACAGCAAGCCTCAGCCATCTGCTGCCAGGCCTTGCAAGAGGGACAGGGCTACCATCCCACCCCCTGGCCCTCACTCTGGTTCTACTGGGGTTTCTGCAGCACAGGCTCGCTCTTCTGGGACTGGGGCTTCTGCTGCTTCTGCTTCTGGAGGAGCTGATGACAAGCACTCCAGCACCAGCCACCTCCACAGCACCTGGACCCTTCACCCCTGAGACTGAGCGACCAAGAGGAGTGCCAGAGACTCATTTTTGTTTTATAGCTTGTTGTTAATAAAGTCTACTTTTGATTCACACACTTGCTTCATTTCTTTTTTTTAATAAAGTCTTGAAGTCTTTTAGAAATTGTTTAAGCCTTTGCATGCTTGTGGGATGGGTTAAGATAGCAGTGGGATGGGTTAAGATAGCAGTGGGATGGATTGAGATAGCAGTGGGATGGGCAGGGATACCTTTGGCATGGGTAATAGCTGTGGGATAGATAAACCTCCAGTGCAAGCATAGTGGGACTGGATGGTCCACCCTCCCAGGTGCCACACCTATGGCCCTTTATTATCAATAACAACGTAATCAATCATCCACACGTCAACATAAACACAACTCTTTATGAAATGCCCTGTTCATTGTAGGCTCACCCAACATACATGGCCCAATCTCATCCGTGTGATGAGACAGGCTGAAGGAAGCATCCATTAATCATCTATCATCCTGTCTTGCCACTCCACTGCTCCAGGTGGGGAGTTGCACCAGTGTTTCAGGAGGTTGCGCTGCTTCTTCCCTTCACGTGAGGCTCTGTTGGGGCCTTGCACATCCTCAGTGTCCATCAGGTTTCACCCTTGCCTCTATTCCCCAGGCTTCATGTCCCCATTGCCTTGTTGGAGGTCCACGAGCCTGTTCTGCAAGACTGGGTAGCGGGTGCGCATGAGATTGTGCAGGATGCAGCAAGCTTCCATGATCCTCCTAACAGTCTCTGGGTGATGCTGCATGGTGGTGAGAAGTACCTGGAACCTGTTGGCCAGGATGCCAAAGGCGTTCTCCACCACCCGCCTTGCCCTGGACAGCCTGTAGTTGAAGACCCTCTCTTCACGGGTGAGGTATTTGGAGGTGTAGGGCTTCATGAGGTAGGTTCTGAGGGAGAAGGCGTCATCCCCCATGATGAAGTAGGGCACATCTTGCGTGTCGTTGGGCAGGGGTTCTGGATCTGGGAAGCCCACGATGAGGTTGCGTTCCAGCCCACCCTTGAGGTCACTTGCGTTGTATACCTGGGCATCTGAAGATGAGCCGTTGCCTGAAGCATCGATGTACATGAACTTGTAGTCAACATCGACCATGGCGAAGAGGATGATGCTGAAGAAGCCCTTGTAGTTGTGATAAGAGGACCCTGAGTTGGCTGGCGCTTTGCAGGCCACGTGCTTGCCATTGATGGCTCCAACGGTGTGGGGGAAGTTCCACCTATGATACCACTGCTCTGCAACTTTCTTCCAGCCTTCTTCAGTGGAGGGGCACTGGAGGAGCTCCTCCTTGTATTCTTCGATGATGGCCTGCACCACTTCTCTGACCACAATGCTGATGGTGTTGTGTGGCACCCTCCAGCCGTACTGCATGCTCCTGTAGGTGGTCCCTGAGGCCAGGTGGTGCAGAGTGAGTGCCACCTTGAGCCCAGGGTCCAGGCTGGGCCGGAAGTTGGTGTTTGCCTTGGTCAACCTGGGTGTCAGCCGCTGCACAACTTCGTCAAACATGGCTGGAGGCATCCTCATGAAGTTCTGGAATGCCCGAGTGTCTTCGTTCCTGAGCTCCACCATCAGCTTGTTGTACAGTCCGTCCTCTGCTCTTCTGGCGAACCATCTTCGTACCCAGACGCTTCTTGGCCGCCTCTTTTTCTTCCTGTAGTAGAGTTCACAGAGCCTGTAGATGGCTTCACACTGTTGCAGAAGGATGGTGGCTGCCAAAAGGATTTTGTTACGATCCACAGTGGACATGACTGGATGCTGTGGAAGAGGAAGAGTCAGATGAAGGCTGCAGAGGTCTGCACCGCAGGGCTGCTGTTCTGAAAGTGAGATGCAGGTGAGTTGTTCCCCCTTTTTATAGGCAGTATAGGTGTCCCTTTGCATCCTCTAGGCATCCTCTAGACATCCTTAATATCCGAGATAGGTCCCCTCTGCGAAGGTTTTTTCCGTTTTAAATGCTTTGTTTCCGTGCTGCATTCGCTAGGCATCTGTTCTGCATCCGTTCCACGTCCGTTCCGCTTCCTCCCTGCATCCGAGCGGATGCGAGTTGCGCGGATGCGGAACGGATGCAGAACGGATGCCTAGCGGATGCGTAGCGGATGCAGAACGGACAAATTGGATACATTTTCTGTGCAAAAGTTTTGAGCAGCTCAAAACTTTCTGAGCGGATGAAACGTCCATAAACGGATGCTGGACGGATAGAAAGGAAGCAAAACGGAGGCAGTGAGTACAGAACGGATACATCACGTTAACCAATGGATGGCAAGCTTTTTTGTCCATTTTACATCCTCTTTGCATCCGTTGGTGCAGTGTGACAGGGGCTTTAGCCACTGTGTCCCAGATGGATGGATGGATGGATGGATGGATGGATGGATGGATGGATGGATCGATGGATACATACATACATACATACATATATGCATTCCGTTCAGCTTTGTTCGGGTATTATCCCACGTCATTGTAGTTGTGCTTTTAAAGTTGTTGCAACATTTCGGCAGAATCTCATCTGCCATCATCAGGCTTCTGTATTGAGTTCGTCTGTGAGACGAACAGACGAACACAATACAGAAGCCTGATGATGGCAGATGAGAAACTTTGCTACAACTTTAAAAGCACAACTACAATGACAATAATGTGGGAAAATACCCGAACAAAGCTGAACAGCATACATGTAAGTACCCGCGAAAACTTAAGAAAACAAATACATACATACATACATACATACAGTGGAGGGATTCATTTTTTTTTTTACTACCGGTTCTGTGGGCATGGCTTGGTGGGCGTGGCAGGGAAAGGATACTGTAAAATCTCCAGTCAGAGGTGGTATTAGCCGGTTCTCCAAACTACTCAAAATTTCTGCGACCAGTTCTCCAGAACTGATCAGAACCTGCCAAATACCACCGATAGATAGATAGATAGATAGATAGATAGATAGATAGATAGATAGATAGATAGATAGATAGATAGACAGACAGACAGACAGATAGATAGATACACACACACACACAAAATCATCTTGTTTAATGAGTGGGATATTTTACCCACAAACATGCCAAGCAATTAAATATGAATGTGGATTTGAATATGAATTAAATTATGAATGTGGATTTAATCTGAATTATTTCCCAAATTTGTCTTCATGTTTTAAAATAAGCGGTCCATTACTTGTTCTCACTCCCTCTACAGTATCATCATTTTAAGAAGTGCTTATGTAACATTTATAACTATGAAATAAACAAGTATAGCATGTTTGCAACGTTCACAAAATGAAGGCTATTAAAAAGCAGCTGAGAAAGAATCTATTATCACCAAATGTAATGTTAATGAAATACATTTTCCAAGAAATGTTAGAAGAAGCACAACCATGGAGATAAATCAACTCATGCTATTATTGTTCAGGTAGCTTTAAAAATCATCAAAGCAAAAAAAAATAACAAAGTGAAACAAAAACGCACTTACCAAATCCTTAACATAATCTGCTGTCCAAGTCAGACTGTCCTTTAATAGCCTAAACAAATGTGAACTGCAATGGATAGTTAACATCAAATCCCTATAGGCCAATTATTTCTGTTTCTGTTCTACTTTTTTAAATGATTGGGCCATTTTTTAAAAAATAAAATTGGACTTTAGTCCTAACTTCATGTACAGCGAACAAATTTCCCTGAATGTGAAAAAATAAAAATAAAAAAACCATCACCTGCTCTTGAGTTATCATGATTTGGTTCCTTCGGTAAAGGTAAAGGTTCCCCTCGCACATACGAGCTAGTCATTTCCAGCTCTAAGGAATAGTGCTTATCTCCATTACAAAGCTGAAGAGCGCTTCCGAAGACATCTCCAGCATGACTAAATGCCAAAAGCACACAGAATTGTTACTTTCCCACCAAAGTGGTCCCTATTTTTCTACTTTTATTTTTACATGCTTTCGAACTGCTAGGTTGGCAGAAGCTGGGACAAATAACGGGAATCACTACATTGCACGGTGCTAGGGATTCGAACCGCTGAACTGCTGACCTTTCTGATTGACCAGCTCAGTGTCTTAGCCACTTAGCTTTCACTTTTCTGATTTAAAAAAAAAAAATATTGCCCATGAATGTGTGTAATAGCATGTGAAAATGACCCTAGGAGACAGTAGGGAGAGCCACAGACTAGATAGTGGTCAGATAAGCAGCAGCTGGGTCCACAGAAGGAAAGTGGGCATGGCAAACTTATCAGACGGGACTCTCCCTAGTTTCTTGAACTGTAAAGGTAAGGGGGTTGGGGGGGAGGAAGAGTTGTACTTTTAGATTTGAAAGATTTGGTTAATGCATGGGTGTCAAACTCGAGTCACGTTGCTGTCACATGACGTTTTGCAACATTTTTCCCATTTGCAGTGCTGGGGTAGGCATGGCCTGTGCATGACACATCCAGCTCATGAGCTGCCAGTTTGACACCCCTGTGTTAATGTAATCTTATGGTAAAAATAGTACTTCTTGTCTGTATTAATAGAAATATATATGTTTGAAAACTGCTTTAATATAACTGAAATGATGAGGAACAAAACAGAACTCAAGTGCGTACATACAGAGGCACCCAAATAAAACACGAAAAACCCCCACAAAAGTAATAAAATACATAAAACGTATACAAAGTAAATACAGTTCTATTTTTAAATAACAGATTAAACTTTGATTACTCCAAAATCATTCTGTGCAGTGTTTCATTATGTCAGTGAAGGAACTGTTCAAGGGCTGATGATACTTTTCATCAAGCCAAAATGTGGGTATCTGGTGCACAAATGTCTTTCCAAGAACATGCACCATAACAGTCTTTTTGCAATATTCAACAGATCCAAAGTTCTCTGTAAATAGATAATTCCAAATTTGGAGACTATAATTCAACAATTAAATCTTTAAATCTCATCCTCGAATCTGATTCACCATATGAAAGATATTCAGTCAAAATGGAACGACTAGAGGGCATGACCCAATCTATTAGGATGATCTTCATTTGTCCTGCTGCTTTCATTAACATCTCTTTGTCACAATTACAGGCTTCCAAGGGATTTCCAGGAATCGCCTAGACAGGATTAAAAAGGAGCTCCCAAAAGACCAGCAGGTGTGTGAACCCCTGTGTACCCATGAACACATCCTCTTAACACATGGCAGATTTTCCTTCCTTAATTTTCATTTTCAAAAGATTGCTTTAATTAAAAACAATAATAATTAAATGCTGCCACAAAGGGAAGTCACAGCCTTTGAAGTCTCTTGATTATTAAAGAGAGCTTGTAGCTCCAGCCTGGTTCCATATGCCATCTTAAGAAAATACAAACGATAGCCACTGCCTTATTTAGATGTCTCACCCTCTGGCTAAGAAAATGACAAGACTAAGCTAAGAAAGCAGAGCATATATTGGGAAGTAGGGAACACCTTCATCAATTGAACAAAGTATTATTTTGCCTGGTTAGAACTACCAAAGCAGCCATCTTGGGAAGCCATTCAGGGGTGGGATTCAAATTTTTAACAACTGGTGCTGTGGGTGTGGCTTAGGTGGTGGCTGTGGCTTGGTGGTCATGTAACTGGATGGACGTAGTTTGGTGGTCATGTTATTGGCTGGGTGTGGCCAACTCAATATCACTCACATCGAGACATGCATCTCCTCGCCTGGCCTCTCATGACTGTGGGGATGCTGCAACAGTCGTAAGTGTGAAAAATGGTCATAAATCACTTTTTTCAGTGCCATTGTCACTTTGAATGGTCACTCCACACACACAAACTACCAGCAAAGGAGGGGAAAAAAAACTCCAGAGAAGTTCCTGAGACAGAAAGTCTAGTCCTGCCAAGAATGTAATAAGGGTTAATGGAGATGCAGTTTTTGTAAGCAACACCAGAATGTTTCCTTCCTGCCTTCCTTACAGGATTAGGCCAATAATTTCTTCTAACAATCGGTTCTCCGAACTGCTTAGAATGTTAACAACCAGTTTTAGTGAATAGGTGCGAACTGGTAGAATCCCATCCCTGAAGCCATCTCTTCCAATGGTTGTCATTCTTGGGGAATATACAGAATCCAGTCTAAATGTGCCTACCAACTCCAGAGTGTTGTCATCCTGGTTTGGTTTCTTCATAAATCAAGATTTTTGATGAGGAAAATGTTATGTATGTAGAAACCTCTTATCTACCTGAATAGACCCTGATGGTATAGCTATGGAAATCCTTAGAAAAAGGTATTTCAGAGACCATATGAAGCATTTCTTTTTTAATAATTAAATCAGCCACAGGATTATTCAACTACAGGATTGTAAATCAGCCACAGGATTGTTCAACAATGTTCGAAGTTACAATGGCACCAGGAAAAGGGAGTTATGACTGGTCCTTGTACTTATGACCACTGCAGCATACCCATGGTCACGTGATCAAAATTTGGGTGCTTGGAAACCACTCTGTGTTTACATTGGCTGCAGACTGATTTGTAACCTTTCCAGTTGGCTTCTGAGGGAAGCCAGATTTGCTTAACAATCACATTGTTCACTTAATAACCAACTTACTTAGCAGTAGAAACCGATTGTAACTTACAATTGTGGTTGTAAGTCAAGGACTACCTGTGCTTCAGAAACTGTTTCCGATTGTCTCCACACCATGTTTCATTGCTGTGCATGAGTCTGCTAAGAGTACAGGGTAATTTCCACTACACACATGTATCACCATTTAATGCAGCATTTGCTTCATAATTCTAATTTTTACTTTCAGATGAATTTTTTTTTAAAAATCCACTATATGGACCTTCAGTGAAGCATGCAGACTTTTCAAATAAATTCTGGCAACCTGACACCAAAGTAGAATTGTCAGTTTGTCAGGAATCTACAGTCCTACCAGCTCTCTGAACAGTAGGTATTAACAGGTGTTTTTAACAGTTACATTTGAGGTATAAAATGTTCCAGCCTCTGAGCAATTTTCTTTCCAATATGTTCAGTCTAAAGTGCTGTTGCCATTTTTAATAAATCTGCTCATTTGATAACACTGTGACAGATTTGCACAATTGGAGACCCCCTGTGGTCAGAGTCCTTCTGACTATTCCTAAATTCCACTAAAATTTGCCCCCCCAAGGTAATTTGTAGCGTGATACAAAAAGGAGGAAATCATTGAGACAACAAGTACCTTGAAAATGTAGAAGAGAAAAAAACATTACAATTCATTTACAGCCATTTGTTTATTAAAAAGTTACAATGGCACTGAAAAAATGGCACTGACTTCGGGCCATTTTTCATACTTATGACCATTATATGATCCCTTGATCAAAATAGGAATGCTTGTATTTATGGCAAATGCAGTGTCCCGTATCATATGATCGCCTTTTGCAACCTTCTGACAAGGGGAAAGCCCAGAGTCACTCAACAATCATGTTACTAATAACTGCAGTGATTTACTTAACAACTGCCTCAGGAAAGGTTGTAAAATGGGGAAAAACTCACTTAATAACTGTCATGCTTAGTACTGAAATTTTGAGCTCAGTTGTGGTCGGAAGTTCAGAACTAGCTGTAATTAAGTGTTAGTATTATTTTAATTGATTCAATTCTTTTTTTCTTTTTTATACACACTTTTATACAGTTGAATCTGTCAGCAGATTCTGAGATTTTTTAAAAAAAAATGTGATACAAATTTAAAAAACCCTCTATTCTTTCTTTTTTATATAAAGCATTTGGATAAAGGACAGTACCAGAGGTGATATTCAGCAGGTTCTGACCAGTTCTGGAGAACCAATAGTGGAAATTTTGAGTAGTTCGGAGAACCAGCGAATATCACCTCTGACTGGAGATTTTACAGTATCCTTCCCCTGCCGCATCCATCAAACTAGTAGTAAAAAAATTTGAATCCCACCACTGGACAGTACCATGGGATTCACAGGCAGCTACTGTATATGCAGCCTTCCTGCTGCAGCTCACTTAACCCCTGGGAAATAGTATGCAGGAATGGCCTTGGGAGAGGGGAAGGGAAGAGCTGCTGTCTAGTAACGATCAGGTAACCAGGGAAGAGCCCAAAGCTGCATAAGGGGCAGAGAAAAAAACTCAGGATCCTCCCGAACTGTTCTGGCTGTAAAAAGAGAAGGCAAGACATTTGTGCTTTCAGACTTATGAGATTCTTTTAATGTAGCCCTGAAATAAAGTAGAATTAGTTTCATCTGATCATGTATCCTATCTGAGTTACCTCAGAAAGTTGACACCCTGGGCCACTAGTTCTCTATAACTGTGCATTAAATCTCTTTTAATTAGAGATTTGATTTATTATCAGCAGGATTATGTGCTGCAAATTACTATTATTATTATTATTATTATACAAAAATGATAGTGTACACAACAAACGAGATAACTATGCTGGGTTTCATAACACAAATCACTAGTCAAACACTTCCCAAGCGTTTAGGATTGCGTGATATATTGGCAAATTACGCGAGCAGATCCCAGTAAGGTGGCCTTCTGCATTTGACCAATGGTGATTTTGTCAGTGCCAATTGCTTTTATGTGGTTGCCTAGGTTTTTAGGCACAGCACTTAGTGTGCCGAGTACCACTGGAACCACCTGCACTGGTTTATGCCAGAGATTCTGCAGTTTGATTTTCAAGTCCCGATATCTGGTGATTTTTTCAAGTTGTTTCTTGTCAATTCTGCTGTCACCAGGTATGGCAATGTTGACAATCCACACTTTTTTCTTCTCCACAATTGTGATATTTGGGGTATTGTGTTCCAAAACTTTGTCACTCTGTATTTGGAAGTCCCACAGTAGTTTTGCATGCTCATTTTCAACCACTTTTTCAGGCTTATGATCCCACCGGTTCTTTGCTACAGGCAGATAGTACTTGTGACACAAATTCCAGTGGACTCTCTGAGCAATTAGGTTGTGACGCTGTTTGTAGTCACTCTGAGCAATTGTCTTGCAACAGCTCAGTATGTGATCAATGGTTTCATCTGCTTCTTTGCAGAGTCTGCAAACCATTATTATTATTATTATTATTATTATTATTATTATTATTATTATTATT
>BLBF01000003.1:14787926-14841527 GCA_015471245.1 Laticauda colubrina
GAATAGAATAGAATAGAATAGAATAGAATAGAATAGAATAGAATAGAATAGAATAGAATAGAATAGAATTCTTTATTGGGCAAGTGTGATTGGGTGTAACACAAGGAAGTTGTCTTGGTGCATATGCTCTTAGTGTACATAAAATAAAAGATACATTCGTCAAGAGTCAAGAATCATCAGGTACAAAACTTAATAATAGTCATAGGGTACAATAAGCAATCGACTCAAAGGTTGGAGACCCCTGCTCTTGCCCATCTGCCTACACTGTTTTCCTTCCATTAAATCATTTTTTTTCTTTTACTGAGAAGGGCAGGTTCTATGGTAAGTGGGTGGAAAGAGGAACAATGCTAGCCCTGCCTTGGTATTGTTAAGAAGTACAGGTAGTCCTCGACTTACGATCACAATTGAGCCCAACATTTCTGTTGCTAAGTGAAACATTTGTTAATAGCATTTTGCAATAGTATTTAGACTTATATACCACTCCGCAGTGCTTTCCAGCCCTCTCTAAGCAGTTTATAGTCAGCATATTGCTCCCCAACAAACTACCGAGGGAGCAATAGTTCCTCATTTTATTGACTTCAGAAGGATGAAACGCTGAGTCAACCTTGAGCCTGGTGGGCTTTCGAACTACCAAACTGCAGTACTGCATTCTAACCACTGTGCCACCATGGCTTAAGTGAATTTTGCCCCCTATTTTACTGCAGTTTCTTGCCACATTTGTTAAGTGAACCACTGCAGTTAGCAAGTTGATGACATGGTTGTTAAATGAATCTGGCTTCTCCATGGACTTTGTTTGTCAGAAGGCCGCAAAAGGGGATTGCATGACCCCGGACACAGCAACCGTCATAAGCATGAATCAGTTACCAGGCATCTGAATTTGATCATGTGATCAAGGGAATGCTGCAATGGTTGTAAGTGTGAAAAGTGGTCATAAGTCGCTTTTTTTCAGTGCTATTGTTAATAACTTCAAACAATCACTAAATGACCTGTTGTAAGTCGAGGACTACCTGTAAACTGACATGTACAGCTAGTTCTTGACTTACAACCACTCCTTTAGTGATTCTTTGAACTTACAATGGACCTGGAAAAAAAAAAGGGACTTATGACCATTTTTCACACTTAGGACTGTTGCAGCATTCCCTACAGTCACGTGATCAAAAGTTGGGTGCTTGGCAACTGTTATATGTGGAAATAATATATGCATTTGCCCGTTCCATCTCAGAAAGTATGAAACCAAAGAGACTCCATTTTTTTCCGTAATGTGACCTTTTTACAATGATGATTGGTTATATAATTGTATCTACAAATATGTACTGTTTTGGAACATGTTATGCTTTAAAATAAATGTCAGGTTTTTGGCTGAAACATGGGGGTTTGTATTTTGGCATGAGATTTCATGTCAGAAATGCTGGGTTGTCCTGACTTGAATACAACTGGTTAATGACTTATTGTGTTCAGAAGAACATAACAGGAAGATGTCATGAGAGCAAGAGTGGTTTCCAGAGAAGAGGGAAACAGGTGGTACACGATGGGTGTGGCGTAGGGAATTATGTAGTTGGATAGATTGTGAACCCAGGAAAGGGGCAGAGACTGTATGTTTGAACTTGTACTGTATATTAAAATCCTAGCCTTCCTGGGAAAGATGTCTTCTGCTAGCAGAATTCTCTTTTGCAAAAGCTTAATAATAAAGCTCTTGTTTACTGCCTCTAGATGTGTTTTTTTATTTTTCTCACAGCAACTGGTTCACATTTATGACGGTTGCAGTGTCCTGGGAGTCCCCTTCTGTGATCTTTCACCAGCAAAGCCCATGGGGAAGCCAGATTCAATTAACCACTTTAACAAATCAGTGATTCACTTTATAACTGCAGCAAGAAAAAAAATCACAAAACCAGGCAAAACTCTCACCTAACCATTGTCTAACTTTGCAATGCCCCAAAAATGGGGCTCATGTTGGCCGTACATTGAGGACTACCTGTCTTCAACAGAGGTTGAAGGAGAGCCAAAAGCACGATCCCCTCCCAATGTCAATATATCAGCAGAGAAGGTCACTTTATGGGGACCAGTATGATTCTGCTGTTCCTCTTGGTGTGTCCACAGACCACTGACAGAAAAAGCCAAAATCCTCAAGTGTTTAGTGCCTCCTATCACCTAGGAAATTAAGCAGAGCAAGTCCTGTTAAGCAGAGGGTTGGAGGAGAAGACCTTGAAGGTTCCTTCCAACCCTGTTACCCTATGTTCAGGGGTGGGTTTCTACCAGTTCTGTCCACCTCTGTAGAACTGGCACTCTGAAAAGCAGCAGACATAGAACCAGTTCTATGTCTGCTGATGTTTTTTGCCCACCCACCCACCCACCCAGGCTCTTACCTGATCTTTATTTCCTGATTTTTCAACTTCAGCTGTAGAACGAGGCACAGCTGTAGTTAAAAAAGCAGGAAAAGAAGGTTGTTTCAAAGGCCGCTTCTCTGCACGCAGCGTGCTGATGACGATTTACAGGTGCACTCTCGCAGCATGCATGGAGGCACATCATAAATCACCGAACCTCATAAATGACCAAACCGGTAGTTAACCCTGCTGTATCCCACCCCTTCCTATGTTTTATGCTCTAGGAGCCTCCCATGCAAAATAAATGCTCGAGGCACAAAGTAGGGGCAAGATGTGGATGCTGTGCTTTGTCACATTGCCTTCTTGTGCTCACTAACTTAGTATGTGGGCCTTAGGTCAGAAGCCTGTCAAAACATGATTCAATTGCCATCTAATGCGCAGGATGTCATCAGTTCAATCACCAAAATGTCCTGAGCCAGTTCTGAAGCTTAAAGATACCGTTTGAAAGGATCTTCACTGATATCAGGTTGTCACATTTCAGAAATTGTATTCTATGTAGGGAGCACATGCCATAAAATGACATACCCTTGAGGGTTGCAAGATGGTTGTAAGCATTTTAGCTACAGCTACTGACACGGCAGTTGAAAACTACTTTGGGCCGATACTCTGACTCGTAGAAAGTAACTTCATATATCACATAGGAGCCAGGCAGCAACAGGGGTGCTTATATAATTATACACATATTCCCCAATCCTGATAAGTAGAAAGCAGTAGCTATTTAGTCGTTGTATTGATCAAGAGAGCCAGAAAGTGTTATAAATATTCCCCTGCCCGTTTCTTGTTTTAAGGAGTCAGCTAGGCAGAGATTTTGCATTTAAAAATAAGTTGCCTTTTGCATTTCCTGTGCTTGTTGTCAGTCTACACATTGGTAAAAGATGAATTAATGTTCGAGGCAAAGTTATATTCTTAAACTGCGATCTGACCTGGAAATAAGCTTTGAGCTGTATCTCTGTACTTAATCATAGCATCTCATCTGGGGAATTAGTATTTATCTCTGTGGATGGACTTACTAAAACAAAGCCACTTGAAAAAGCAAGCGAAAGATTACTTTGTTTTCTGTTGTGGCACACCAGCAGACAGCAGAGCTGGCAGCATACTCGGACAGTGAGGAGGTTGGGGAGGAACATAGGCCAGTCCTGGAGTCTGGGAAAGGTTCTGATGAGTGCTCTGCATTGGAGGCAGAGATGGGGTCAGGACCATCCGATAGTTATCAGCTGCCTTCGGAGTCGGAGATCAGTGGGACGGAAGAACAGCCGGAGCCTGTTCCCAATGTGCACATGCACAAATCTGCTAGGAGAACAGTTTAGGAATCATGGTCGACTCGGGAATAAAGGCACAGGTGGACAGTGAATGGCCCCTCCCTAGGGAATAAAGAGGAGCGAAAGGGGAGTGGGATTTGCAGGAGACAATTAGTTTAATTAGTGTGGAGATTTGTTTGTGACTCTCAAGAGACTCCTTGCCAAGTATTTTCTTATACAGCATTGCACTTGGAAGCTCTCCAAGTCTGATAAAGTCTGTGGTTATAATTCATCCTTGAAAAATTGTTTGCTGAGACTTTGCTGGATGTGAATGATAGGAATTCACAGTAGCCTAATAAAAAGGGGTTTTGTCGGGACAAGGTGTCTGCTTTGTGATTTGGTGAAGGATAGGTCAGAAGAGTTTCAAGAACTCTGAGTACAGGCAGTTTTCAACTTATGAACATCATCAGGACCAAAATTTCTGTTGCTAAGCAAGGTGCTGAAATACACGGATATAATCCATCCCAAAATTTACACACCAAGTCCTTACTAACTATGATTCTGCAAGTGTGTGAATGGAGGCTGAAGATGAGCGTGTCCAACAAACCCACCAACCTTGATCTGGCTTTCAGTCTTGAGCTACAAAGCAGAATTGAACACACTGGAATAAAACAGCATTACAAAAAAAATTGTGATGTAATAAAAATCAACTAAAGAAATAGGAGCTGGTTTAAACACATTTAAACCATCATGCAATTGCCTAGCTTTGCCTTTGCAGCCTGGATTTGTGGCTCAATATCGTGTGTAAAAAAAGGCCAAAAACAATGATAAAAACAAATCATTTCCAGTGGTATACAAAATTAACACAAGTCCTAAATTTGAGTGCATGGAATCAAAGACCCAACAATCCCACTGTAATATAAAAACCGTTTTTCCATTTGCTTTACATGGAGTCCTCGAGTTACAACCACAATTGAGCACAAAATTTATGTTGCTAGGTGAAACATTTGTTATGTGAGTTTTGCCTCAGTTTACCTTTCTTGCCACTGTTGTTAAGGGGATCTCTGTAGTTAAGTTAGTAACATGGCTGTTGAGTGAATCTGGCTTTCCCATTGACTCTGCTTGTCAGGTCGTAAAGGCTGATCAATCATATGATCTTGGGACAAAGCAACAGTGAGAAGTATCTTATGAGTTTTGATCATGTGACCATGGGGATGCTCCAATGGTCATAAGTGTGATAAATGGTCATAAGTCACTTTTTTCAGTGCCTGAATTGTTGTAACTCCAGGACTACCTGTACTACATTCCTCGAATGCTGTTTTCACTAACCAGCCTTCTTAGTATTTTATCCCACTCTGAGCTAAAATCTGGCCCTGTGAATAATCAATGGAACCTAGGCTACTAATCTCTAAATTCCTAACCTCTAAAGAAGAGGGAAGTCAAAATGTTAATCCATACAAGTTCCTCAATCATTCCTTATCCCATAGACATGGGAAGCATATCTTGATAAAATTTCTTATCGTCCTTAGAACTGCACACAAGACACATTTCACTTCTACACTCATCAATCAAATCTTCATGTTAGAGAAAGATTTTTGTGCTTTCGCTCCATCACAAACTTCAAAAACCACACATAGAAGTGGTTGCTGGCTCTCAAGACCTGACCTAGAACGAGGGAACAGGTTTATATTCTAAAGGCCCGGTCCCACTGGTCGATGGATGCAAAACGTATGCATAAAGGACACAGCGGACGAGCAAAATCTTGGGGGTGGCTTCATCCGTTTTCATCCGCTCCAAAAATTGGCAAACATTTGCATAAATAGAATGGAAAAGAACGGATGTGGGTAGTATGTAGCGGGGATGTTGAACGGGTGTTCATCGGAAGCCTAGCAGATGAAAGCGGATGGAAGCAGATGACACCTCCAAAGGGGTTCTGGGGGAGAATTTCGAAGCAGACGCATAGCGGAAGTGGCGGATGCATAGCAGATGAAGTGGATGCATCACGTACGCCTATAGGAAAAAAAGGGGAGGCCGCGTGAAAGCGTTCACTGCACATGCAGGGGGTATGAATTGCGTCTGCTCCACAAATATAAAAGGATGCAGCAGGGAAGCAATCAGCATACAGGGGAAAGACATGCTGCCACATACATCTTGCAAGAACACCATGGTTCGTCAGTCAGGCAAGAAGAGGAAGTCCGTGCCTACTCGTTCAAGCCCTGGCAAGGTGAAGAAGGGCAGAACCAGCATCCCACCCCCTGGCACTGATTCTGAAGCTGCTGCTGCTGTGGTAGACCAGCCCCAAGGCCCTCAAAGCCCTGCTGCTGAAGGCCCTGCTGCTCAAGCCCCTGAAGGCCTTGCTGCTCAAGCCCCTGAAGGCGCTGCTGCTCAAGCCCCTGAAGGCCCTGCTGCTCAAACCCCTGAAGGCCCTGCTGTTCAAGCCCCTGAAGGCCCTGCTGAAGCCCCTGCCAGAGGGATGAAGGGGCAAGGCAAGGAGAAGAGAGAGAGGAAACAGTACACCATTTCTGAGGAGCATGAGGATGAGGTGCTGGAATGGCTGAGGGAGAACGAGTACCTGTGGAGAAAGGGCCACAGACTGTATCGGGACACCAAGAAGAAGCAGGCAGCTTGGAGAGACAAGGCAGAGAGCCTGGGGAACACTGCAGAAGTACTCCTTGGATGGTGGAAGCACATGCACACCTGGTATGGCAAGCTACACCTCAAGAAATCCGGACAGGCCGCTGTCAAGCTCACTGACCGGGAGATATATGTCATGGCCAAGTGCAGTTTCCTGGAGGGTGAGATCTGCAACCGAGGAGCAGCCCTCTAAGACCCCTCTCCCTCAGACAGCCCACAAACAGCCAGTCCTCTTCCAGCCAGGAGTCAGCTACCCTGTCCAGGCAGGTGTCTTCAGAGGGCCCCACAGCAGAGACCCCCCTGACAGCTGCACTCCCCATGCCAGCAGACTTGGAGGATCCTGTGGAGGATGACACCCTGCTGTCACAAATGGAGGAAGAAGCAGCAGCCACCAGAGGCCAACTCACCCCCACCCCCACCCCCAGCTCCAGAGGACGCAGGCAGAGAGGCAGACTGGAGGGCCAGGACTACAGTGTGCTGTTGGAGATCAGGGACCCAATGAAGACCAGCACAGAACTTCTCTCTCAGCTGGTCGACTTGGACAGAGCATCCTCGGCCCGGAAGCCCTTCATCACCTACATGAG
Source organism: Laticauda colubrina (assembly GCA_015471245.1). Taxonomy (NCBI): domain Eukaryota; kingdom Metazoa; phylum Chordata; class Lepidosauria; order Squamata; family Elapidae; genus Laticauda; species Laticauda colubrina. Next base: position 14,794,764 of record BLBF01000003.1, read on the forward strand.
CCAGACCCTGAGGGACCTGCCCGAGGCAGAGTACCAGGTGATGAAGCAGATCGCACTTCTGCACAACCCTCAAGGCCCAGCTGAAGCTGCTCGTACACAGTCCAAGTCTGCTCCTCCACCCCAGGCGACGTCACTGCCCTTCCACGGTGGAGAACAACTGATGATGTTGAAGACCAAGACCAAGGGTGATGAGGTCTGTACACCATGGCTGCTGGACTCATACTGAGATCCAGATGATTTTCTCCCCCTTTTTATAGAAAATAAAAATACTCCAGACATACTCCAGACATCCTAAATATATGAGATACATCCCAGATACAAACGTTTTGTCTGTTTTGAATACTTTTTATACGAGATACGTACGCTTACATCCTTTCTATTTCCGTGCTACCAATGCTGTGTAGATGTTCCGTGTACCTTTTGTTTCCTCCCTCTTTCCGTTTTCAGCTGCAGCGGATGTGAGTTGAGGGGATGGCCAGAGGATGCAGAGAGGATATAGCAGACATTTAACAGATGATAACGGACATAGAACGTTTGTTGCCCGTATATGTCATGGATGTACATCGTATGCAGCGGAAAGTTCATCCGTTCAAAAAGTTTTGTGCAGCTCAAAACTTTTTGCAGGGATGAAATCACAGTGGACGGATGCTCAATGGAGAGCGTATGAAACACGTATGCAGTGAGTACACAATGGATGCATAACGTTTTCCAACGGATGGCAAGCTTTTTTTAATGTTTTACATCCTCTTTGCATCTGTAAGTGCAGTGGGACCGGGCCTTAATAATTGATTGCCAAATTAGAGTACAATTTTCCAAAAGGATCCTTAAGTTTCTCAGATCGGGCAATCTAACGGCAGAAGGATTAAGAATTCTGGAAGTTCCCACACACATGGAACCACAGGTTGGAAAAGGAAGTGATTTAATTCCCTGTATCATGGTGGGACTCTACCGGTACAGACCAGTTCTATAGAACCAGTTGTTACAATTCTGCGCAATTCAGAAAACCGAAAAAATTGTGCCCGATATATTTACATACAAGCCATACCCAGCCAGTCATGTGACCACCAAGCCATGCCCACTAATTAGGCCACACCAACTATCTTGGCACTGGAGAGCAGATGGAAGAGAAAACTCTGGACTCTTGCAAGAATAAATAAAAAAATATCCATTTAAAATTATTAAGACAGTCCAACAATGAAAAACCTATGTAAAATTAAGAGTTAAGTTTACCTTCACTCAAAATAATGTACTTTTTCAGTGATCACTCCTGTCATCTACCGCAAGATAACTAATAGATTGGACATCAACTGAATTGATGACTGATGATGATGAAGCAGAAACATTTTGCTTTCTTGGATTTAAGGGAGATTGCAAGCGATATACCTGTGAAATATATGCTAAATATAGCTACAGCAACACATTCTTTTCTTCAAAGGAGGTATGTGCTCTTTGACAATGTGAAGAAGCCTCAAGCAATCACAACATATACTTACTTTCAGTGGGAGGAAAGGGCTAAATAACTAGTCAAATGAAAGAAGAACATGTGTCTGTTTGTTTGTTTTTCTTCCAACCTGAATGGTTCTAAATTATTTCTTTAGGGAAAGCATTGATCTCACTGGCAAAGTGTCTCTTTCTAGAGTAAAGGGCTACATCCATTTCAGAGAATGGATTTCTAAAATTATCTTGAAAGTATAAAATGCCATTTTTCCCACTCTGCATCATCTAAAATGGGAGAACATTGGCGTTGATTTCCATGACTTCTTCATCTGCTGCAGTCTGTTAACTATTCCTGAAGATGGCATGTTTAATGTCACTCTTCATTTTCTATAATTCACAGACTGAAAGCAAAACACAGGTAAGAGGCTACAGAGGCATTTGTACCAGTGCGATGATTCAAAGCCTGATCAATAAATAATTGCACTTAAAAGATTAACCCAATCTCATCCAATCTTTTTCCGAGTTAAGTGGCTAAAATATATTCAGAAAAGAGTTCCCACATATCTTTATCTACTTCTGGTTTACCAATATCAGACAGGACAACCATAGATGATGTTACACAAGTGCTTTCAAAATTTATGGCTCACTGGAGCATTGATTTTTTTTTCCCCGCTGGGCCTCTGCTGCAGGAGGCCAGACATTGAATATTGATAGCCAAGATACCTATAACTCTTTTGACATTTTTTTTTAAAGCTCAACATTGGAGAAAATCCAGGGGCTTAATTTCAAGACCCGCTGAAGACCATAGAAAGGTGTTAAATGATTCTAATTGGTATATTATTGAGGTAATATCTTAACAATTATACTGGATGGTATATTATTGTTCCGTCCAAGTAGAATATTTCATGATACTTAAAAGCACTGTATCAGCAAAGCCTTTTACAAATGAATGTCATGAGATCCTGAAAAATATACTCATTATTAAAAGTTTTCATAAATGTTCACAATTGTACCATATGCATTTAGACTGACCACCATAGGTTTTCCTACAAGTGGACCCTGGGCATTTTGGAGGTCCTATCAGGACAATCCAGTTTCATATATTCTTGGCTGAAGAACACTATTTAGGATGGTTGTCTTCTTCCACTGAGTGTCAGTGTTCCAATGCACCCATTGAAAGTAGAACTCCAAGGCAGGCAGATTACTGAATACATCATATTGGCACAACTGGTGAAAACTGACTTCAGTTTTCACCTAATTAAAAAAATGAAAGTTTTTACTTTCCCCCAAGTCATCAGTAACATTATCCAATAGAAGTGCTGGCCAGTTGCTTGGTTACTTCATTCCTCCTCTCCCAGCCACCTATTGGAATGACCTTGATTCCCACAGGAAAACTTCTTAATTGCAAAACCCCAGTTCAATATTCCCCCCCTCCCCCAATCCCTCTTCTGCTTTGTGGCAACCCTGAAGCCACAAAGATGGCCACAATCAGATCCACTTCAAGGTTGACACTGAGCCCACAGCTTTAAGGAGACACACATGGAGCGAGAGAGGAAAACACAGGCCTAGCCAGCCAAATCAACTGCCAAATCATCCTAGTGTGACAGCCAAGGGAAAAAAAATGTCTGTGGAGATTCTCAATCAACCGGGTCATGTTCCAAAGATGGCAACTGGATTTTGTTTTTCTTCTTCTTCAGTTCTTCTTCACTTCTTGGATAAGAAGTGAACCGTCTTCAAGGCAACTGGATTTTCTTTGTTTTTCCTTGAAGACGTTTCACTTCTCAGCCAAGAAGCTTCTTCTACAAGAAAAAAAAAAAAAAACATACACACACACAAAACAGTCTATAGGTAATCCTTGCCTAACACCTGGTCACTTCAGAGTTTCTTCAAGGTTTTGAAGGATCCTCCCAATCTTTCTGAAATCTCATTCTTCTGATTTCAGGCAAACCCACCCCCAATTGCAGATAATGGGTTTTCTTTACAATTATCATGTTTGCTTAATGACCACTGCAACCTTACAAGAACTGTAGTTTTCCTAGAGGGTACGTTATGCACGTGGAGGGAGAAAGAGAGAAAGAGAGGGAGATGGGAAGGGAGGGAAGGAGATAGAGAGGGGGGGAGAGGGAGAGGGAGAGGAAGAGAAGCATGGAACCTGATTTCAGTCCCAGCTATTTCATCCCTTATATCAATCCTCCTCTCATATTCCATGATCCATTTAATGCAGAGGTATCAAACTCAAGGCCCATGGGCCAAATCCGGCCCCTGTAGTGCTTAGATCTGGTCCATGGGGCCACCCTGGAAACAGTGAAGGACTGGCCCGCAGTGCCTCTGCCAGCAAAAACAGAACTTGGGAGGGCCATGCGCTGTACTTCCGAGCTCCGTTTTATAACCCTCCCGTCTTGATCTATCCAGTTGGTCTCCCAACAATGGCAACGGGATGGAATTCATCAGCTGCTGTCACTATTGGCTCACTGCAAACAAGCATCCATTGCCTCTAATCATGGAGACTCGATGTAACTCCTCGTGGCTAGCAGTGACTGAGAAATCTTTCCTCTCTGGAAGATGTCATTTTTACAGGTCACCTTGAAAATTCAGGAATTTGAGTACTATATCAAATCATATCTTTCAAAATCTCCACACAAGATTAGCTTTACATGAGATAAGGTGCACATTAAGTAAGATTAGAGCGTATAAAGAAGGCAGATCAAATCTGTTATCTGGTCTTATAATACTGCACTCAGGGAGACCTTCTTGCTTTTAGCATACACATTTTGGAAGGTCACCCAAATGAATACAAATGCTAAAATGTCTTTACATGCTTCTTTTATCTTTGGTCCGATGTCTCCAGTACAGCAGGGAAGCAAAGCAGCCTATATGGCTGTGGAGATTGTCAGTCGTTCAGGTCATGGTTGTCCCAAAGCTGTTTTTTTCAAAAGGCAACTGGACTTTCTGGTTTTGCTTTGAAGACATTTCACTTCTCATCCAAGAAGCTTCTTGGATGAGAAGTGAAATATCTTCAAAGCAAAACCAGGAAAGTCCAGTTGCTTCTTGAAAAAGCACCTTTGGGTAAAGCAGCCTAGAGGTTACAGCTTCTCCTCACGGCAAGTTCTGTAAGATAAACAAGAGCTTAAAACTTGGCTCAGCTCTGTTCTATGGAGAGTTTCAATGTCATCATTGAGATCAGCCAATGAAAACTTGTTGACTCAGTCTCCAGGTTCTGTGTCCTTAGACTTTGCTTTTCAACAGGCAGGAAACTCTGCCACAAATTTTGCCGTGTTTTGAACTGTTGCAATGGTACAGATGAATGACAGGAATCTTGGCCTGTGGTGAATTTCTGAAAGCTGAAATTCACAATATCTGTTTCAGTATTTCATTTCAATTGCTGCAAAGCAGGGTAAAATATACATGCAAATTTTTATGTTGTGGATTAAATTATTATGTATTAGATATAGATGGGATGCCCAAATGGAGAGATTCAAGATGAAGGTAAAATTCATTTTCTCCTAGTTATAATTGACCTTGTTTTCTTCCTAGAGTTTTTCTACAAGTGCAAGGTTGTCTTTTTTCAGCTCAATCAAGGATTTATTCAATGATTGTCACAGAAGCTGACTGACCAACTTGTTGTCCGAGCATGACATCATGAGCTGAAAGAGATTGACTAGTCCAAAATCACGCGGGCAGCTTGCATTTCTAAAGTGGATCTAGAAGAATTCACAATCTCTTGTTTCTTAGCCTGGTACCTCATTAGTCATTAGACTCAAAGCTCACCTGTTTTCATGTTGATGACTCTCATTCCATACAAAGGGAAATTGTTATTAATTATGGCTGCAGTTCTCATGAGTTTGCTATGAAATACAGGTAATCCTCGATTTACAACTATTTGTTTAGTAAATGGTCAAAGTTGTAACAGCACTGAAAAAAAATCTAATAACCAGCCCTTGCACTTACAACCAATGCAAGCATCCTCATGGTCATGACTAAAATATGGATGCTTGGCAACCAGCATTATTTGCCATGATTGCAGGGTCCTGAGGTCACACAATCGCTAGCTTCTGACAAGAAAAGTCAACGGGGGAATCCAGATTCGCTTAATTAGTGCTTGATTCATTTAACAACTGCAATGATTTTCTCATCAACTGCAGCAAAAAAATTGGGCACAACTTGCTTAACAACCTCCTTCTTTACAACAGAAATTGCTGGTCCAAATTGTGGTACGTGGAGGGCTATCTGTGAAGGAGTATGTTTTTACTGGTTATCTTTTAGGGCTGAAAACATTCACTCTGTTCAATTGCCCAGACTCCACCCCACAAGGGATTATGGGGTCATTAAATGGAGATGATCTCTTAGGGCTGTGCAGAGCTTTTGATGTGAAAGGCAAATGCATAGAACCACAAATGAACTGTCTTTCCAGAACTCCTTAAAGCAGCCTTATCTTTTCCCACATCTGTGTGGGCTGCTTCACAATAGTAGGAAAAGATGCTTTTATTTAAAGGAGTGCAAACAGGTGCTACATTTCATCTATGTATACTTTGAAAAAAGTTCACATGCTAAAGCTTGCCTGGCTTATAATCTTTCATGAATTGATTGCCAGTCTGTTTATTTTGTGAGAAAGTAAACTTCTCTCCACATACTTTCTCCAAATTTTGTTACTTTGTAGACTTCCAAAAATAATTCTGGCCACCCTGAAATGCAGATAAGGCAGCAAGCAGAAAAGGCAATTTGAACAGCCTTAAGACACAATTCATAGCTGCTGCTTAATCTCGTAGGCTCATGTTTTGCTATTAATTTCATTAGCTCTGCAGGAAGTTATGAAAAATATGACAGCTCTTGTTGATATGTAAACATCTCTAAGAGGAGAAATTTCATAAACAAAAAAATCACTCATAATGCGCTATTTTCCCCAAATCCTCTAGGACGTTTTATCAAAGATTTTGAAAGTTTAGGGAGCTTTCCAGTTCAAGCATGAGATTGTTTTTAAGGCCCTGATGCGCTCATTAGGAGGGGCAAACATGAGCATTAATTTACCATCCAATGAGAACTTTAGTGTGGGGGCGTGTTTCGCTTTTAATTTCATGCTGCAAATGAACTGCAACCCTCTTTTGAAAGTGATTCTTCTTGTAAATCAGCCAATTAGGCCTGCTTAACCTGCCAGAGAGTCTCTTTTAATGATTGATGCGGTGGGATGTAAAAGTGAAACCTTTACACGTTCCATTGATTCCCTGCTGAACTCCTTTCACTGTTCAAGTTCTGCAAGAAGAGGATTTAAAAAATAATAATAATCCAGAAGCAGATGTTCCTGATTCAGACACCAAGTTTATAACATGGGTAGCACTGTTTAGCAGTACAATACAGCAAAGTTACATTTACAGCAAAGTTACAATAAAGTTACTTTCAGGGGCAACAAAAACCAATTCGAATAGAATAGAATAGAATAGAATAGAATAGAATAGAATAGAATAGAATAGAATAGAATAGAATAGAATAGAACAGAACAGAACAGAACAGAACACTTTATTAGCCAAGTGTGATTGGACACACAAGGAATTTGTCTTGGTGTAAATAACTCTCAGTATACATAAAAGATACATTTGTTGAGTCGAGAATCATAAGATACAACACTTAATGATAGTTATAGGGTACAATCAGCAATCAAATCATACTAGGAAACAAGTCAATATAAATTGTAAGGATACAAGCAACAAAGTTACAGTCATACAGTCAAAGTGGGAGAAGATGGGTGATAAGGAGTGATGACAAGATTAACAGTAATCGTAGTGCAGACTTTGTAATAGTTGAACAGGGTTGAGGGAATTATTTGTTTAGCAGAGTGATGGTTTTCGGGGAAAAAAACTGTTCTTATGTCTAGTTGTTCTGGTGTGGAATGCTCTATAGCGTCATTTTGAGGGAAGGAGTTAAAACAGTTTGTGTCCAGGATGTGAGGGTCTCCTTACGATTTTCACAGCCCTCTTTTTGACTTGTGCAGTATACAGGTCCTCGATGGACAGCAGGTTGGTAGTAATTGTTTTTTCTGCAGTCCTAATTACTCTCTGAAGTCTGTATCTGTCCTGTTGGGTTGCAGAAACAAACCAGACATGTTTGACAATGTTGCTCATATTAACATTGGAAAGCATCTCACTGATCTAAAGAGGCCTATGCTAAACTGCCTTAGCAGCTGCTATGAAAAGATGAAGTAGCAACATAAATAAGGTGACCAACCATCCTCCTTTAGGGAGGATAGTCCTCCTGTAATTTCTGTCCTCTCTTGAAAAGTGTCCTCCTACATGTCCTCCTTTTTGATATTTGAAGACTAATCTGTAAATCTCCGTATTTGATCGATGCCAATCCGATCCGTTGTGTGTGATGTGATGTATTTGCATTTGACATGATGATTCGTCAAGGCTCAGTACAGTGCGGCGAGACGCGATTATGAGACGCATGCACTCCACACAGGAGAATTGTTTTGAGAGAGTGTGCCACGCGCAAGTGTCTTTGTTTTTTTCTTCAATTTATTTGTGTCCTCCTTTTCATTGTAAAAAAGTTGGTCACCTTAACATAAATGCAGAAAGAAACTTGTGGTTTTCCATCCTGAATGGAAGACTTTCCATTTTTTTAAAGACCTCTTACATTTGACAGGTCTCGATAAAACACTGAAAAACTTCCAGATGATAAAATCCCTTTCACGTTTTGGCTACTGTTAATTAAAAAGAAGAAGTAATAATGATGTTTAGTTTGAAAATTTATAGAGAATTGGGCAAACAACAGTTGAGGAATATACATTTATCGGGCACAGTCCAAAACTGACTGGTGTATGCTGACCTATCGAATCAATGGGCCTAATTTTCTACTAGATTGCAGGCACTATAAAAATGATGTTTGTTTTAGATGTTATGCTTCTAAATTGTTGGATTATTTCAAATTGTTGCACAAAAATCCTATGTATGTACAGTATGTCCTTGGCAAAATGTAGAAGCTGGCTTTTGTTCATTTCATGAGTGGCAGGATGTTACTTTGGGATGAAAAGCACTGGAGACTTAATAATTTTGCTCCAATAACCAAAACAGCACCTATCAGATCATAAGATTACAAGGTAGTCCTTGACTTATGTCCACAATTGATTTCATTATTTCCATTGCTAAGCAAGGCAGTTATTAACTGAGGTTTGCCCTATTTTATGACCTTTCTTGTCACTTTAGTTGTTAAGTTAGTAATATAATGGTTGTGATGACCCGGGGCGTGGCACAAAGGGAACACAGTCAAATAAGCAATAAGAGTCCCTTTATTATCTCCAACTTTGCCCCCAATGTCCAGGTTACCTTCGGCTGGAGAAAAACTCTCCCAGGAACAGCCTTTAACTGTAGAAAATTCAGTCCAAAACAAGGTACAAACAAACTGTAACTAAAAACTCAAACAAACCAAGCTGAAGTGATTAGCTTCACAGGACAGGAGAAGGAATTTCAGACTTGAAAGCACAGCATACTCACACAATTGGGAAGACGCCAGGGACACAGATAAGCCAAGATACAAGATAAATTCATGTTTGCTCCCAGCTATAGCTAATGAAGAGAATCAGGACCCTTTCCTCCCCCGTAAGCAACACAACTCACATTGCTCCCTTCTCCATTCCTCCATGTGCCCTAGAATGAAGAAGGAGTGGGCCTGGGTCTTCCTCTGAATTCCCTCTCCCCTGCTCTACCTCTACTCTACTCTGCCCAGCCAGACTTGCCTTTCCCCAGTTTCTTCTATAGCCAATGAAGCCACACTCCCACTCCTTGCCAGCTGTTTAGCTTCCCCCTCCGAATCAGATTCCGACAGGGGCATGACAATGGTTAAGTGAATCTGACTTACCCATTGCCTGCTTGTCAGAAAGTCAGAAAAGGTGATCACAGGACAATGCAATCATCATAAATATATACCAGTTGCCAAGCATCTGAATTTTGATCACGTGACCATGGGGATGTGCAATAGATGTGTGAAAAAAGATCATGTCATTTTTTCTAGTGTCATTGTAACTTTGATCAGTCATTAAACAAATGATTGTAAATTGAGGACTACCTATGTACTACTAGGTCGCTTCTCCCTGCCCCCAGAATTTTTTTTATTCCTTTGAATATGAACGAGAATAACCAATTACTCACAGCTACGTTTCTTGAAAGCTTTTATTTAACCAAAGCCTGCTGCTTCCTTGATGCTAACAATTAGGAAGAAGCAGTTATCTTGAGCAAAAGAACTAGAAGTGTCAGCATCCTTCATCCTAGTAATCTGAACCAGAGCTCTGATGGCAGGGAAGAAGCAACCTGAAGCAGCTGTGAGAATGCTGAAGCATAGTTTTCTCTCAGCTAGAGGAGGAAATGGTTCAGGCTTTTGGGAACTATGAAAAGAATGTCCAAGAGTTGATACAGCCACCCATACATTATCATATGGATTGGATGCTCATCTTTTTAAAAGTCAACCTTTTCCAACAAGATTCAATGAAATCTAGGTTTTATAATTTTAATTACCATAGTTTAATTCATTCATTCATTAAACCTTGTTCCTTCTGCCAACAAGTAGGCTTCCTTGCTTCACTTAATAAATCTACGGTGAATTGTGATATAAGGGAAAGCTCTTTTTCTATGTATCAGACTTGAGTGGGGGTTTACTGATTCATCCTTTTCTCATCTAGAGAAATTAACAGGTTGCTTTGTATAAGAATGCCAGTGCAATGCAGAGGGATCCATAATTTCACACTGTGGTCAGATTTGGATGCATCTGCAATACAGCAACTTGCAGAAGATATCGTTACTCAGAAAAACCTGTTAAGCAGAATACTAGAATTGCCAAAGTAGCAAAAGGAACCTGTAATCGATGATGAGAACAGTGGAATATCAAACACCAAAGCACCTAAAGGCAGGAGGACAAGAAGCAATGGATGGAAGTTAATCAAGGAGAAAAGCAACTTAGAACTAAGAAGAAATTTCCTGACAGAACAATTAATCAGTGGAACAACTTGCCTCAGTGGATCAAGTTGTGGAAAGATTGGATAATCATTTTAAGAAGAGCATTTTAAGATCCACGCAACATGGATTCATCCATCTGGTCTTCTTGGTTTATCATAATCTTCCTCCAGCCTATAGCTAGGAAACTTCTGGTGTCTTCATCAAATTACTAACCAGATTTGAGTGTGCTTAGCTGTTTTCAAAATCAATCAGAATTATTTAGCTGCTTAATAGAAGCTAATTCTTAAACAGGAACAGGCTTTTTCCCACTAACCAATTTACATTTTTAATTAAAAGAACCTAAAGAAAAAAGAAAACCAATAGATTGAGAAATATTGAGAGTCACCAATGTTTGTCCTATAAGTATTTTTGTGATGTTGTCTAAGTTAGGCTGAAAAATAATTATAATTTACTATATTTTAAGTTATTCTATTTGGGTTTTGTGGTCAAAGTTCAAAGGAACAGTCATGTCAGATTTCCACATATTCTTTTTGTTTAAAATAACTGAATAAGAAAGTGATCAGATGGTGGCAGAGGACACAAAATTGCTAGCTTTGGAAACACATTGCAGGAAACATATCCAGTCATGCTACTTGAGCAAACCAGGACTCAGAAATTATACCTGGATCTATGTTCAAGAGATAGAGAGAGGAAAAAGTTTTATTGTAGTGAATCCTGCAGTGTACAGAGGGTTGGACCTGATGACCTCTTAGATACCTTCCAATTCCTTTTTTTCTATAAAAAAATGTTTCCTTCTTTCCACATTATTAAAAGGCTATAGAGATTTTAGGCCTTAATGAACAAAGAGGAAGCTGAACCATGATTTGCACAGCAAATTAGCAAGAATAATGCACAAAATAAGAGCACATTAGATTATTTCCTAAACACATTTAGGGAGAGAATAATATTACCCTTCTAAATATAGCGAGACTTTCTTCCAAGCAAATATGGACAGGTGTAAGTTTTTGCAATTTGTTCAGCTAATTTACTATTCTTATCAGCTACTTTAAATTCATCACCTGTAATTTTAATCAACTTAGACTTTAAACAAGCTTCTAATTTATTTTATTTTTTTCTTTACTTTAATATGACAGTTATTTCTCCCATAAACTACCTGGTTTATTGAAAAGGAGGACTTTCTCATTATATTACTTTGCCAATGTTATCTCTGAAGCCATGTTTTCTACAACTGGAGGAGAGGGAGCTGACAAACTAGATCTGGCAGGTTTACAAAATGTTCAGCAGATCTTATTTACATCTTTGATTCTGATAGTTTTCCATTTCTTAAACTAAAAAAACATCACCTCCCATTCTGTTGCTTCATCTGTAGCTAAAGCCTTATTAAAGTAGCAGGTGTTTATAACTTCTTTGCAGTGAAATCAAATATATGTTTAATCAAAATTAGAACTGGGAGATGTGCCAGAAATAAAAAAAAGAAAAACAAAAACTAAAAAGAACAAACAGCAGCAAAGAACAATGACTGAATTTTTAAAAACAGAAATATTTATTCTTTTTCTTACCTGCATAGTGATCTCATTGATAACCAGATGGTTTGACAATACTGCATGTAATGAATTACCTGAGTAACTTTAACAATAATTCCCAGCATGCTTCATCATTACAGCATTTCATAGATCTTTCATGATATTTTCCCCAAGTGCATCAGTCTGCCAAACCCCCACCCTTTAAAAAAAACACTATGGCAAAAACAAGTGCTCTCTCCAATATTTATGATAACTTCAGCGCCTGTAGCCTCATTCCAATCTCCTAAATCAGAAGAGTACATCATTCAAAGTGAGAGTTTGCCTGAAAGGCATCTAATCCTCTTGCATACTTTTAAACAAAGTGGAAATGCTAATGTTCTTACAGCATTGGGCACTTTGGTACTGGGTGTTTTATTTGTTAGCACAGTTGAAAAGAAGCATGAAATAGTTTCCTTGTTCAAAGCATGATTTTTTGATCCAGGACTGTAAAATCCAGGTGACCGCCAGATGGCAGCAAAGTCATACAGAAAATGCTCCATTTTGAAGGCATTACCTCTTGAATCCCCATAAAAATATGGACTTCAATCTCATTGTTCAGATTATTTGCCCCAATGCGTGCATCACTCTACATTGGCTTCCTTTAAACCCATTTCCAAAGTAATTTAAAGAATATTTGATTATTTTAACAGTCTTAAACAATTTGAAGCTGCTTTATTGTCCTAACACAAACCTCTAAATTCACAATTAAGAGTCCATTTCTGTGCTAATGTTTAAGAACATAATCGTATCTTCTAACATCTTAACATTAGGTTGCTGCACAACCTAGCAGAAGAAAAATGAAGCATATGCACGAAGCATATGCATACAAAATGCTACCAGACCAGAGACTGCTTTTATACTGGAAGCCCATGCTAATAATCATATACACCTTCAGAAAAGAAGACAGATTTACATTTATCGTGGATGCCAATGACATACTTGCCAGCATGTGCCATGCTTTTTGGTCACATTTCATTTAATGATGCCTTTCCATCTGCTGAATGGCTATCTTTTTTAAGATAAAAATCCCAGCCAAGCAGATGGCTGGTTATAAAGGGGTGTGCAAGGGAGAGTAAATTCCATTGCAAAAGCAGGAAAAAGATAGTTATTCAGTCAAATTGTGGCTTTATTTGTACAGATCATTATATTGCTCTACTTCAGAATCCACAAGGCAGTTTATAACAAAATAAAAACAAAATAAAAAACAAACCCAGACAGAAGGAGGATCATCCACATAACCCAAACCAATTAAAGTATTGAGGCTGTCCAGCTGAGTGGCGCAGTGGCCTAAAGACGGAGCTCTCCCCTCACAATCAGGAGGATGTGAGTTCGATCCTAGGTAGCAGCAGATATTTGTCTCTCTGGGTGCAAAGAGAATATATCTGCTGTGAGCTCTATGTAGGTGTCAAGAAGGGCACCCGGCCAGTAAATGCTCAGGTCAACCATGCCATGTTTTTAACATGTTGTGAAAAGCAAGCAAGGTGGAATCTCCCAGAGCCCTGGGGGACAAGAAATCCATAGCGTAAGGATTACCACAATGTTACCCCTCTAAGGTTCCACTACTTTGATCACAGATTAAACATATTTACACCTTCATCTTCTTTTAGTGGAGGAAATGAAAATTAAAGCGACTGGTTTGGAAGTCGCATTATTTACTATTGGGAGAATGAAAATAGTAACAGCCTCACTGCATTAAGGTCCAAAAGTTTGTTCAGAACATAAGCATAAGAAAGCAGCACTTTAAAAAAAATGAAACTGTCTACCCAACTGACACACAAAACATTACAGTTAAAAACACCGTTACACCTGTAATGGTGAACTGCTTTTCAATTTTTCTCCTTTTTCACAACATACAGCCACTCCCATATGGTACAGAAACATGGTGAAAATTTCCCTGGGTATGTTCCAGGTCAGAGAAGGGTTATTTGTGTTCCCCACCTTTTTTGGTTTTTTATGGCTTGGATCCTGGGCTTAACAACTGACAAGATTTGGTTACTAATAGCAACAAAGATTACTCCATCTACTGTAGTCATGTGACATTTCACTTTATAGCCCTATTGCTGAACAACCAAAATTCTGATCCCAATTTTAATCCTAAATTGAGTCGTGGGTCCTGGAATTTGGACACATTTTGTAAGCTAACCCATTTGAGGTACACTGATTCAAAAAGTATTGCCCTACTAATGCATCATTTCACCCATGTGAAGGTTACAATCAAACAGACACAAGAGTTTTAGTAGTACAGGCATTTCTCAACTTACAGGTACAATGGACCCACAATTTTCACTGTAACTCATTGAGTTCATAAGCTGAGTCGCTTTATGGCTGGATTTGATTTTAGTACCGCTGTTACAATGGTCATGAAGCAAGTCATACTGTCATTAAAGAAATCACATGGCTGTAAATCCAGATCCAGCTGGATTTGAATAAAGGGTGCTTTTGGGCAGCAAATGGCAAGAATATGTTTAATCGCGGGAAAAGAGACTTGAGACCAGTGTGACTTTTCAGCTCTTTATTTAGTTGCTTGAATCTGCTCTAACCGCAGAGCTGTGGCAGCCTCTTTTATAGTGGCTGCTAGCGGCTCATGGGCAATGATGGCTCTTTTGAATACCCCGCCGATCCGGCGGGCAATCACAAGGTGGTAATGTGAACCAATCAGGATCGCATTTCCGGACCAATCAGCAAGTAGTATTTCTGGTCCAATCAGAAGAGGTTATTTCAAGTATGTTAATATATAGAACACCCCTCCCCTCTTGGCTTAGCCCGACCTATGTTACGTTGTCCCATAAGTAGGTAGGGATTTTGTGGTGTCTACTTGACCTTCAGCTGGTTCGGACAGGATCGCTGTTTCTCCTCTCCTTCTTGGTGGAACCTCTTGGAAGGGTGAGTCAGCCCTGCCGCTCCCTCCTGGTCTACCCGGGCTGGTTGAGTCAGCTCTGCCGCTCCCGCCTGGTCTCTCTGGGCTGGTTGAGTCGGCTCGGCTGCCTCTTCCAGAAGTGGCCTTGTGTTGGTTTTCCGCTGCCAGTTCCCATCTACCAAAGTCTTCTGCTGGGAAGTAGTTTTGGTTTCAAAATGGGTCTACCGGTGGTGTTTGTTGTTGGTTTGTTTGTTGTTGTGTGATTAGTGGGTTTTCTCCTCCCCTTTGATTTATGTTTGGGTGATCTCCCCCCTCTCTGGATTTGTCATAGTGTTTTTGGTGAGGTCTTTGTGTATGTGTTTGCTCTGCATTTCCGGTGTTATCAGTGTTTCTTTCTATTGTCCTAGACCTTAGTTGGTCTATGTGTCTCTTCCAGCTCCTCCCATCCTCTGTTTCTAGTCGGTATGACCAGGGTCCCGTTATTTGGGTTATTCTAGCTGGTATCCAAAGTGGGTCCCCCATAAGGTTTTTTGCAGATACCAGATCCCCTGTTGTGAATGTGCGGTATTTACTGGAGGAGTCTGGTGGTTTTCGGGGTTGTATGTTGGGTGTAATCTGTCCAGGTGTGAGCGTAGTTTCCTGCCCATCAGGAGTTCTGCTGGGCTCGTTAGTCGACGTGTTCGGTGTTATATGTTGGATAGTTAGCAATTTATTGATTTTGTCTTGAATGTCCCCCATGTCTATTTTATCTAATGCCTCTTTGGTATACCGAACCATACGTTCCGCCCGTCTGTTAGTAGTCGGGTGAGCGGAGGCTGTTAGGGCATGTTGTATATCCAGTTCGGCAAGGAATTTTTTGAATGACAGCGCTGTGAACTTTGGCCCATTGTCTGAGACTAACAAGTCCGGTAACCCATGTGTAGCGAATAGTTTTTTTAGCTGTCTGATGACGGCTTCTGTCATGTGGACTGCATGACTGTGACCTCCAGCCAATTGGAGTAAGCGTCAACAATTATAAAAAATGTATATCCCTTTGTGGGTCCCGTAAAATCTATATGGATTCTCGACCAGGGGCCCCTGGGTGTCTCCCACTTGAGGGTGGGTGCAGGAAGGGGGGTAGGTCTAGACTTTTGGCATTTTGTGCATGTTCCCACCCATGTCTCAATGTCTTTGTCCATCCTGGGCCACCAGACATAACTCCTGGCCAGGGATTTCATTTTGACGACACCTGGGTGTCCTTCAGGTAGCATGCACAGTACTTTTTCCTGCATTTTTTTTTTTGGAATGACAACTCTATCCCCCCACAGTATATATCCCTTCAATATCGATAGCTCAGTTTGTCGGTTTCGGAAGGGTTTAAACGTGTCACCATCCTCGGTTTCCGGCCACCCTTTCCCTACCCAGTTTAAAATATACACCAGTTGTCTGTCTCTTGCGGTCTCTTTTGCAATATCTGACACGATTATGGGTAGGTTTGGTAAGGTCTCTATTTGTAGTGAGGATATGGTCAGTGCTGGGTCATCTTCCAGATCAGGTAGGTGAGGAACGGCTCAGGGCGTCAGTGTGTGAAATGTTCTTCCCTGGCCAGTTGATTAAGTGGTAATTATGTGCGGCATCCGTAGTGACAATAAGTTTGGGGTGGCCTTGTTCCCTGCAAGTATCCCCAGGAATTGTTTGTGGTCGGTAACAAGTAAGAAAGTCCTACCATAGAGATATTCATGAAAACACTTTACTCCGGTGATCGCTGCTAGTGCCTCTCTGTCCAACTGGCTATAGTTCCTCTCTGCTTTGGACAACGTCTTGGAGTAGAATGCGATTGGTGCTTCTCTCCCATCCGGTAATGTGTGACTGAGTATGGCCCCGAAGCCGAAAGGTGATACATCGCATGTCACTGTCAGTGGTAGGGTTTCGTTGTACTGAATGAGTACCGATTTGGATGTCAGCAGATCTTTTACTCCTTGGAATTTCTTCCCATCGGCCCCAGGTCCACATTGCTGTCTTATCAAGTGATCTATGCAGTGGCTCCGCCGTTATTGCCTTCTGCGGCAAAAAGACATTATAAAAATTAATGAGTCTCAGAAATGCTTGTAATTCTGTTTTGTTTTGTGGTCTGGGGGCTTCTTTTAAAGCTTTTATTTTCTTTTCAGTGGGATAAATTCCTTCTTTGTTTATTAGGTACCCCAGGATTTCAACTTTCTCGTTGTCCAGCTGGCATTTTTCTTTTTTTACTTTGAGTCCCGCCTCTTTCAATCTATGTAGGACCTCCCAGAGGCAGCTTTCCAATTGGTTTTTGTTCTTAGTGGATACCAACATGTCATCGAAGTAGGGTACCATCCCTTTAATTCCCTGTAAAAGACATTCCATCAAGCTTTGGAAAAACCCTGGGGCCACGCTGACTCCGAATTGCAACCTGTTGCATTTAAATGCCCCCCTGTGAGTCACAATGGTTTGTGCCTCCGCTGTTTCGGAATCGACGGGCAATTGCTGGTATGCCTGCGCCAGGTCAAGCTTTGCGAAGACTTTTCCTCCCCCCAACCAATGTAACAGATGTTGCACAACTGGGACAAGGTATGCGCTTTGTTGTAGCATGTGGTTGAGGATGGCCTTATAGTCTCCGCAGATTCGCATGGACCCATAAGGCTTAATCGGTGTCACAATTGGGGTTTCCCACCTCGCGTGGTCTATTTGTTCCAGTACCCCCATGCGATGAGCTTATCCAATTGCTCATCGATCTTTGGTTTGAGTGCAAATGGGACTCGCCATGCCTTTAGCCGGATTGGTGCTATGTTTGGATTCAAATTAAACAAAATAGGGGACCCTCGACACTTGCCTAGCTTCCCGTCAAATACGTCCTGGAAGTCCTTCATCAGGTTCTCCTTCCAGTCTGCCTTGGTGACGCTGTTTATGCCTGTCATTTCGATCCCGAGTGGCACAAACCATTCTAGCCCCAGCAGGCTTGGGCAATCCCTGTCCACTATTGTCAACGGGAGGATTTCTGAGTGTTCCTTGAAGATTATTTGAAAATGGCTGATTCCGACTACGGGGATCCTGTTCCCCTGGTAGTCCTTCAAGGTCAGTCTTTGGTTTTTCAATTCTCTTCTCCGTATGCTGGGTATTAGTCGTTTGATGGTGTTCCAGGATACCATAGACAGGTATGACCCGGAGTCCATTTCCATGTTGCACTGTTGGCCTTCAATTTTGACCTGTATGTTTACCTTCCAGGCATCTGTTGCGCTCAAATGCCCAATGGTAATTGTTTGGTGAGTCTGTTCCTTTCGGTAGGATTCACTAGGCCGCTTGTTTCTGCTTTCGTGGCTCCAACAGCTCCCTGCCTGTCTGTTTCTGGTCCTGGGGAGGGGTACTGTCTCGTCACCTAGGGCTGTAGCTCTTTTTATTTCGGCAGACCCTAGCAATGTGTCCCCATTTCTCACAGTGCCAGCAAATAGTGTCTAGGAAACGGCACTCGGATTGGGGGTGGTTTCCTCCGCACCCAGCAAATTGGAAACCCAGCTTGCGTTCTCTCCTTTCTTGTCTGTACCGTTCTGACTGGAGTCTATGTATTTCTTCCTCCTCGTCAGTCTCAGATAAGGACTCGACGTCCTCATGGTGCGTGGTAGTGGTGGTCCTTTGATTGCCTTCTGTCTTCCTTTCTTGGAGTTGGCCTGTTTCGGCCCATGTTTGCTGGGTCATCGCATTCATTTTCTGCATGGTTGCTGCTGATTTCTTCGTGGCCTCAGCTGTGGTGGCCTCGGCGATGGCCTCGGTGACCGTGATGTTTGGCCGGGTCAGTAGTCAGCTCTGTAATGTGAGATCCCTCAGTCCCTGGACTACGTGGTCTCATGGCTTTGTCCATATTGAGGAAATCACATGCACCACCAATGTCCCTCAGAGCCACTACGAATTCCCCGACACTCTCACCTTCTCTCTGGTCTCTTTTATAAAATTCGTGTCTCCGGATAAGGTTGGAGACACCCGGTGCATAATGGGCTCTCAGCAGTCGGTCCAACTCGGGCCATGTCATCTGCATGACGTCCTGAGGTTTGGCCAATGCTTTAGTCATTTTGAACACTGTGGGCCCAGTGTGTCAGGAACATGGCTCTCTTCCTTTTATCAGTGATTTATTGCAGGTCATTGCTCTCGAGGAACATGAGGAACCGATCAATGTACGATTCCCATTCCTCTGTCGTTGGGTCGAATGGTGCAGGTGGCAAGTTGCTGCCAGCCATCTCTTCAGTTGGTCAGTTCTCGTTGCCACATGCTTGACTGGTCTCCTTTGTCTCAGTATCCCACCTTCATCACCAGTGTTGAATCGTGGGAAAAGAGACTCGAGACCAGTGTGACTTTTCAGCTCTTTATTTAGTTGCTTGAATCTGCTCTAACCGCAGAGCCGCGGCAGCCTCTTTTATTGCGGCGGCTCGTGGCCAATGACGGCTCTTTGAATCCCCCGCCGATCCGGCGGCCAATCACAAGGTGGTAATGCGAACCAATCAGGATCACATTTCCCGGCCAATCAGCAAGTAGTATTTCTGGTCCAATCAGGAGAGGGTATTTCAAGTATGTTAATATATAGAAGAAGAAACATCACAAAACATGACCCTATGACTGTGGGACACTGCAACTGGTCATAAACCCAAACTGGTTACCAAGCCCCTAGAATGCAATCATGTCATTGCAGGATGGGAAGAGTCCATCATAACTTTGAACGATCATTAAGCCACCAACTGTAAATACAGGAGTACCTGTATGTATAACTCCTGAGCTCATAGGCATGCGAAAGGAGAAAAGAGGGTAGGGGAAGGAGAAAGGAGCCCAGCCCTCAGTGACAGGCCAGGGTCAGACAGGCAAGTGAGATCAAAATTAAGGAGAAATTTCCTGACATTTAGAACAATTAATCAGTGGAACAACTTGCCTCCAGAAGTTGTAAATTTATTTATTTATTCATTCATTCATTCATTCATTTATTGAATTTATATTGTCTCCTATTCACCAATGGTGATTTGACGTAACTTACAGAATATAAAACCACATTTAAAATAATAAAAACTGAAAAGAATCAACTAAATTAAATAAAGTACAATATAACAAAATCACCCCCCAACTCTCCCCCCCCCACCCCGAGGACAGCAAATCACACGAGCCATTTAATGGGCTCCATTCCACTCTGGATTCCCCAGGGCCGCTGGCAGAACCGGTTCTTCAGTGCCTTCTGGAAGAGTATTAGAGTGGGAGATATTCTAATCTCAGGGGAAATGATGTTCCAAAGAGAGGGAGCCACCAGAGAGAAGGCCCTTTTTCTGGGTCCCACCATGTGTATCTCCCAATGCGCCAACACTGAAAGTTTTTTAAGAAGAGATTGGATAACCATTTGTTTGAAGTAGGGGATTGGACTAGAAAATCTCCAAGATTCCTTCCAACTCTGTTATTCCATTCTGTTCTGTTCTGTTCTATTCTATTCTAACTACTCTAACACTGTCTATTAATAGAACAAAATTTACCAAAGTTTTCAGGAAAAAAAAAACCAGGCAGGCTTGTAAAGCTCAGTTATCATTGATAATAACTAATACCAGTTAGAGAGCCAGTTTGTTGCAGTGGTTAAGACACTGAACTAGAAACCTGGAGACCAGGAGTTTAACTCCTACCCAAAGCACAAAATCAGCTTGATGATCTTGAGCCAATCACTCTCTCTCAGCCCTAGGGAAAAGGCAATGCCACTTCCAAAGTCTTGCCAAGAACACTGCAAAGACTTAATTCATGTAAATGCCAGAAGTGAAGACTGACTCAAAGGCACTCCTCCCATCAGTTTGGTGACAATTATGTATCCTGCATCTGTATAACCAATTTATCTACCCCTCCTCCCGGAACAACCTTCCCCCCAGTTTCAATCAAACATCAGTCTAGTCATTATGTGTATCTAATTAAATGAAGCAGCTCAGGGAAGTTTCTATCTTATAATTCTTTAATTCTATCTTATAATTTGAAACTGTAGATCTAGAAAACTGAAAACTATGCCGGCTCCGGTCCAATCTAAATATACCATATAAAATCATACATTGCAATGTCCTACCTGCAAATGAATACTTCAGCTTCAATCATAACAATACAAGAGCACACAATAGATACAAACTCAAGGTTAACCGCACCAAACTTGATTGCAGGAAACACGACTTCAGCAACAGGGTGGTCAATCTTTGGAATACTCTAACTGATTCTGTGGTTTCTTCCCCAAACCCCCAAAACTTTAATCTTAGACCGTCTACTATTGACCTCACCCCCTTCCGAAAAGGCCTGCATATGCACACCAATTGTGCCTACCATCCCTGTCCTATTTCTTTTTATTTTTCTTATAGGTATCTATCTCATATATTTAAAACTATGTTTATTCTTATACCTGTATCTTGTAAACAATTGACAAATCAAATACTAAATACTAATGTGCTACAAACTCTTGATTTTATTTTTATTTTATTTTGGCTATCACAAACTTAGAGCCAGTTTGGTGCAGTGATTAAAAGCATCAAGCTAGAAACTGATGGTCCTAATCCTACCTTAAGGCCCGGTCCCACTGCACTTACGGATGCAAAGAGGATGTAAAATGTAAAAAAAAACTTGCCATCCGTTGGAAAACGCTATGCATCCATTGTGTACTCACTGCATACGTGTTTCATATGCTCTATCCGTCGAGCATCCGTCCACTATGATTTCATCCGTACAAGAAGTTTTA
Source organism: Laticauda colubrina (assembly GCA_015471245.1). NCBI lineage: Eukaryota > Metazoa > Chordata > Lepidosauria > Squamata > Elapidae > Laticauda > Laticauda colubrina. Next base: position 14,816,277 of record BLBF01000003.1, read on the forward strand.
AGCTGCACAAAACTTTTTGAACTTATCGCTGCATACGATGTATATCTGCGACATATACAGGCAACAAACGTTCTATGCCCGTTATCATCTTTTAAACGTCTGCTGTATCCTCTCTGCATCCTCTGGCCATCCCCTCAACTCACATCCGCTGCAGCTGAAAACGGAAAGAGGGAGGAAACAAAAGGTACACGGAAAGTCTACACAGCGTTAGGAGCACGGAAATAGAAAGGATGTAAGTGTATGCATCTCGTACATAAAGTATTCAAAATGGACAAAACGTTTGTATCTGGGATGTATCTCGTATATTTAGGATGTCTGGAGTATGTCTAGAGTATGTAGAAGGCCCCATAGCGGACAACCGATATTTTCTATAAAAAGGGGGAGAAAATCATCTGGATCGCTGGGATGGTGGACCATACAGTCCCACTATGCTTGCACTGGAGGTTTATCTATCCCACAACTATCCTTATCTATTCCACAAGCATGCAAAGGCTTAACCATTTTTTCAAAGTTTTCACGAACACTTTATTAAGTAAACAAAATGAACCAAGTAAACAAAGTGTCTTAAGCAAAGATAACCTTTATTAACTTTCCTAGGTAAACTTTATGACTTTATTAAATAAGCAAAATGAACCAAGTAGTGTCTTAAGCAAAGATAAACTTAACAAGTAAACAACTCAGTCTCTGACACTATTCTCAGTCACTCTGAGTCATGTCCATGGTCTCAGCTGTTAAGCGGGCAGGGACTGTGGAGATGGCTGTGGCTTGAGTGCTGGTCTGAGGCACCATTGGGGTGCTTGGCCCCGAGGGTACAACAGGTGGTGGTGTGTTCAGGAAGCTGTCAGAGAGCTGACTCAGTCCCGTGAGGTTGAGAGGCCCTTCATCAAGGACTTGAGATGTCAGGCCCAATACTGATAACAGATTGTCTGTTGACGGGCTTGGCTGTGGGGTGGAGGAAGGGTTGGGAGGAGTGTAGTGGGGCTGTCTGGTCTGCAGCTGGATGAGGACTGGCGTCTGTGGCGTCCAATGAACCTGGGCCTGGACTGAGAAGTTCTGCTTCTGCTGTGGGAAGTCCTGGTAGTCGTAGCCTTGGTAGGTGAGGGGCTGTTGAAAGCTGTGGAAGGGCTGTGACATCACCTGGGGTGGAGGAACAGACCTGGACTGGGTAGGAGCAGCTTCAGCTGGGCCTTGAGGGTTGTGCAGAAGTGCTGTGATCTTCTGCTTCATCACCTGGTACTCGGCCTCAGGCAGGTCCCTCAGGGTCTGGCTCATGTAGGTGATGAAGGGCTTCCAGTCCAAGGATAGTATGTTGCAGTGGACCAGCTGAGAGAGAAGTTCTGTGCTGGTCTTCATTGGGTCCCTGATCTCCAACAGCACACTGTGGTCCTGGCCCTCCAGTCTGCCTCTCTGCCTGCGTCCTCTGGAGCTGGGAGTGGGGGTGGGGGTGAGTTGGCCTCTGGTGGCTGCTGCTTCTTCCTCCATTTGTGACAGCAGGGCGTCATCCTCCACAGGATCCTCCAAGTCTGCTGGCATGGGGAGTGCTGCTGTCAGGGGGTTCTCTGCTGTGGGGCCCTCTGAAGACACCTGCCTGGACAGGGTAGCTGGCTCCTGGCTGGAAGAGGATTGGCTGTCTGTGGGCTGTCTGAGGGAGAGGGGTCTCAGAGGGCTGCTCCTCGGTTGCAGATCTCACCCTCCAGGAAACTGCACTTGGCCATGACGCACATCTCCCGGTCAGTGAGCTTGACAGCAGCCTGCCCGGATTTCTTGAGGTGTAGCTTGCCATACCAGGTGTGCATGTGCTTCCACCATCCAAGGAGTACTTCTGCAGTGTACCCCAGGCTCTCTGCCTTGTCTCTCCAAGCTGCCTGCTTCTTCTTGGTGTCCCGATACAGTCTGTGGCCCTTTCTCCACAGGTATTCGTTCTCCCTCAGCCATTCCAGCACCTCATCCTCATGCTCCTCGGAAATGGTGTACTATTTCCTCTCTCCCTTCTCCTTCCCTTGCCTCTTCCTCCCTCTGGCAGGGGCTTCAGCAGGGCCTTCAGGGGCTTGAGCAGCAGGGCCTTCAGCAGCAGGGCTTTGAGGGCCTTGGGGCTGGTCCACCACAGCAGCAGCAGCAGCAGCAGCTTCAGAGTCAGTGCCAGGGGGTAGGATGCTGGTTCTGGCCTTCTTCACCTTGCCAGGGCTTGAACGAATAGGCACGGGCTTACTCTTCTTGCCTGAGTGATGAATCATGGTGTTCCTGCAAGATGTATGTGGCAGCACGTCTTTCCCCTGTATGCTGACTGCATGCATGCTGCATCCTTTTATATCCGCGGAGCTGACGCAATTCATATCCCCCGCATGCACAGTGAATGCTTTGCATCCTATATACATCCGCGTGGCATCCCCTTTGTTTCCTATAGACGTCCGTGATGCATCTGCTTCATCCGTCATGCATCAGCCCCTTCCGCTATGTGTCCACTTCAAAATTCTCTCCCGGAACCCCTTTGGAGGTGTCATCCGCTTCCATCCGCTTTCATCCGCTCGGCTTCTGATGAACATCGGGTCAACATCCCCACTACATACTACACACGTCCGTTCTTTTCCGTTCTGTTTATGCAAATTTTCACCACTTTTTGGAGCGGATGACAACAGATGGAGCCACCCTCGAAATTTTGCTCGTCCGCTGTGTCCTTTATGCATACATTTTGCATCTGTCGGCCAGTGGGACCGGGCCTTTAAACATGATCAGGTGACCTTGAGCCAGTCACCTTCTGTCACCCCTAGGAAGGAGGCAAGGGCAAGCCAAATTCTAAAATCCATCCAAGAAAGCTGCAGGGACCTTTCCAGGAAGTCTCAATGAATCAACTCTGATTAAAAGGTACATAACCAAATCAAAACCAAAGGAACTCTCCTCCATGTTTAAAGGTAATATACTTGAAAGCTCACGCTCATTTTATATGCCATATAGAATTTAACAATATTTGCACATCAAAATACAGCTTTGTAACTATATAAAAAAGTAAACTTTGAATCCTAGTTTCTTCAGGATGCTGGGGTTTCATTTTTCTTCCTAACCATTGCAAAGAATCTTTTCAGGGTGACTTTCACTTTCATATTTTTAAAATGTATGGTGTTTATGTTTGTCGATGAGTGGGTGCCTATGTGCCAACAATCAATTCCTTTTGGTGTAATGATTATTTATCTTCCTTATTTATTAGAAAATATTGTGACAGTAATCTGTTCAAAAGCATACCTTTATTTTTTTTGTCTTTATTTTCAAACCAACCACTTTCCCATATACCTCTATCTTTTCTATCAATTTTAATGCTGTTTCTAGTGGGTCTTCTAAGATGAAAACCAGATCATCTGCAAATGCTTGCAGTTTAAATTCTTCTTTTTTAATTTTCATCCCTTTTATGTCCTTTTCTTCTCTAATATTTCTGTTTAGCACTTCCAAAGTTAACACAAACAACAAAAGTGACAGTGGGCATCCTTGTCTTGTTCCTTTTCTTATGTCAATAGAGTCTGTTAATTCTCCCTCTGTCATTACCTTTGCTGTTTGCTTGTGATATATAGCTTCTATTGCTTGGATGAATTTTTTACCAAACCCATCTGTTCCAGCTGTAATAACATGAATCGCCAATTCACATTGTCAAATGCCTTCTGTGCATATAAGAATATCAAAGCCATTTGTTTTTCAGGGTGTGCTTCGTAGTATTCCAAAGTGTCCAAAATTACTCTCATATTGTCTTTGTTTCTTTGGCAGAAATCCATTTTGGTCAGGGTGAGTAAAATTATTCAGGTATTTTTTAAGTCTTTCTGCCAATATTGAAGCAAAAATTTTATAATCTGAGTTTAGTAGGGAAATAGGTCTGTAATTCTTGATTTGTAATGGGTCGGCCTCCTCTTTTGGGATAAGTATAATATATACTTCTGACCATGATTTAGGTATCTTCTTCTTTAACATAACTTCCTTCATAACTTCTAGCAATGGAAGATTCAACGATTCTTGTAGTGTTTTATAAAATTCCACTGGAAGTCCATCTGGGCCTGGTGCCTTTCCATTGTTTTGTTTCTTAAGTGCTTCAGTTAACTCCATCATCATTATCTTGCTTTCTAACATTATTTCAATCTCTTTAGGTATCTGGGGAAGGTTAGCATTCTGTAAGTACTGTTTAACTGTTTCATCGTCAATATTTTCTTGTGTGTATAGTTTCCTGTCGTAGTCTCGTACAATTTCCTTCTTCTCTTTACTTCCATAGCAAACTTGGCCTTGATCATCTATTAATTGTAATATTTTCCTGGATTCTATCTCCTTTCTCAGTTTATATGCTAACCATCTACCTGGTTTATTTGCATCTTCAAAATAGTTCTGTTTTGCCCTCTGATTTTCTGTGCTAATTCTTTTTCCATTAATCCCATTTTATGTTTAATTATATCCATTTTTAACTTACTGTCCTTTTTCTGTGGCATTTTCTGTAACTCTTTTTCAAGTTATTTATATTCATCCTCTAATGTCTTAGAGGCTAGTCTTTTTGTGGTATTTCTTTTCCTTGTATAGTGTCTATTATCAAGCCTCTGGCATATGCCTTCATTGTATCCCATACATTTTGCATTGATGTGTCTTCTTTTTTATTTTCTTTAAAGAAAAAAGCCAGTTCTTTCTCCATCCTCTGTATGAAGTCTTTTTCTTTTAATATAGTATTATTTAATGTCCATCTAGATCTTCTTCTTTGTCCTTACCATTTAATTGTCACTGGATTATGATCTGCCCAAATATTTGATTCAATATTTATTTCTTGCATATTGGCTAACAATTCTGTTGACATCCATATCGTATCTATTCTGGACCATGATAAATGTCTGTTTGAATAGAAGGTGTATTGTTTAGTCTTAGCATTTCTTTCTCTCCATGCATCTTTTAAATTTATTTCATCTATAATTTAAAAAAAGGGTTTAGGGAGAGTCTTTCTGTTTTGCTTTGTTGTTTTCTGTGTTGTATAGTCCAATTTATTGTCTACAATTCCATTGAAGTCTCTCATCATAACGATATTAGCATAGTCCAGTTCAATTATTTTCATATGTAGTTTTCTATAAAATTCTTCTTGATTGTCATTCGGGGCATAGATTGCGATCAGGAGTGTTTTCATATTATTGTCCATTATTTCCACCATTAATAATGTTCCATCGTCATCTGTATAGATAAATTTTGCTGGGATATCTTTAATGTATAAAACCACTCCTCCCATTGACTATCTATTGCTGATTTAAACTGATTTTGGTTTATTCCAAATTAATAATCAATTAGTTTTTGCTAGAGAAAATCCCCAACCCCATTCTCATTCTCCATCACTTTCTACCAGTGCCACAGTAGTTTTGTACGTCTTTTGTAATTTCACACTTCTACGTATTTTTATTCTAAAACACTGTTGAACACAATTCAGAAGGATGCTTTTCCATATGTAGATCTTGTAACATTTACTAGTGTTTGGGTAGAAAAGATGCTATAATCTGTTCCCCTTTAACAGATAATGTTTGGCAAGATTTAATGTGTATTCTGACAAAGAGTACATTGATACAATCCACACACAAGGGGTCAATCAGTGCAAAAAAAAATTCAAGCATAGTTCAATACTTTGATGTTTTGCATTACTGACAATCAGCACAACTACTTCCCACAAAGTAATGACTATAATGAATAAACATGCGGTGTTTATGAAAGTCTTTGATTTAACCAGCAGATCAATCGCTAATTGTATTACTTAAGCAGATGGTAAAATGTCCTTCTGTCAGTACGTGAACCAACTCCTGTTTGTGAGATTAAGGCACCAGGCACCACCTCAGTATCTTCCAAGCCTTCTCTTGTTCTTTTTGGCAATTATATAGTTAGTATTTCAATTAGCAGCATAAACAAGTTCTTCTAAAACTCTTAAAGCCACTTTATATCAGCTACACAATGTGCCATTAAAGAAAGGCAAACTTGTTACTGAAAGCGAAGTCATCTAGATATCAATTTTTCCTCTCATGTAACCTTATTGACAATAGTCATCCCAAGAATGGATTCAAAATATGCCTTTTTCTCTGAGAAATCTTTTGCTTGAGGCCTGCAAACAGCAAAGCATTACTTTCAACAAATCCATAAAGGGATTTAAAAATAAATAAATAAATGTATCTTCAGTAAAGCAATTTAGCTAAAACTGGTAAGGAATTTTTAAAAAGCAAAGGAACAAAGACTGCATTTTGTGGGAAGAAATACAGGGCAAGAGAATCTTTTAGCATTGTTACTGTCTACTATATAGTTCCAAATTAGCTTAATTTATTAATTACAGTCAAAAGTGAACAGCCATATAGTTAAATTTGTGGACATAGTAAAAGCAAAACATGGTTTTGTTAAATTTTTGCAGTTAGCAATTAATTCTAAAAATAAAATTAAGCAGGGAGAGTTGGGCAATAGGATTATCTGACAAAAATGACCTCAGAATGCAAAAACAATCCTTAATGCCAAGCAGCTAAAACCACAACCACAACAATTTTATACCCATAAACTGGTGCTGACTGGTTTTGCCAAATGTGGACCTAAACAAGATATTTCAAAGCTCTTGACACATGCCACAAAAATGCATTCCAACATGGGGATAGTCACCAAGATACAAGAAAGTGCTGGTAGTGTCTCTGACAATAAAAAATAAACTCAGATAATCCTCAGTTAATGACAGACCAGAATATCCATTGTTAGGCAATGCAACTGTAAAGCATTGTCACATGACTGACAAAAATGACATCATTATCACTTAATGATGGCAATCCCAGCATTATCCACTGTTGTTGTTGCGCAAGGATTGTGGCTTTTTAGCAACTAGCAGGCAGGTAGGGCACTGCACGTGGCCTTACTTGCTTGCTAGCTGCACAGTGGAGGTGGCTGCTGCTAAGCAAGGGACGATTCAAGAGTGGGCCCCAAGGTGCGGTGCAAGAGTTGGCTGGATGTAAGAGGGTGCAAGTAACTTACCAGAATAACTTTCAACCTACCTTGCTAGTTTCCCCATTGACTTTACTTGCGTGAAGCCAGTAAGGAAGATCACAAATGATGATCATGTGATCATGAGCTCTTGCAACCATCTTAAGTATGAGCTGGTTGCCAAGCACCCAGATTGCCATCACATAATCACAAGGATGCTGTGACAGCCAGAATCTTGAGAATTGGTTGTAAGTCTCCCTTCTCAACATTACTTCAAACAGTCACTGAATAGATGGTTGTTAATTGAGGACTAATAAATTAGGTTTCCTGGAAAACTCAGAAGAGCATCATTAGGGCTGAAGCAAAACACACATTAGTAAGAGGTACATATGAATAGACAATGCAAATACATGAATGATTAAAAAATGGGCTAGAAAATGAAGCCCTCCCAAATTCAATTTTCACTGGCGGAGGGTTGCAGGAGGCCATCACAGCGAAAAACAACGCTCAGGAGCCCGTTTTCACTGGCAGAGTTTTGTGGGCCACCACATGCACCCCCGACACAAGGGATGTAGAGTTGGCTACACCCACTTCGCCCCCCTCTGAGGTAAGACACTACCTTGATGTGGCCCTCAATTAAACTGCGTTTGACACCCCTGGGCTAGAATATGAAACTTGAGGAAAGCAGAAAAAGAGAAAAGGAAAGACAGGTTCAGGACTACTAACAACATCTGCCTTTATTTATTTGTCTGTTAATTTGTTTGTTTATGTATTTATTTGTTGAATTTATATTACCGCCTATTCGCCCATGGCGACTCGAAGTGGCTTACAGCATGTAAAACCATATATTAAAATAAAAAACAATAAAAACTAACAAAAAAATCAAATTAATAAAGTACAATATAACAAACTTTGGAAAAAAATAATCACCCCCAACTCTCCCCCCGCCCCAACAACAGCAGATCACACAAGTCATTTGATGGCTCCATCCCGCTTTGGGTTCCCCAGGCCCGCTGGCAGAACTATGTCTTCAGTGCCTTCTGGAAGAATATTAGAGTAGATTCTCTGGGGGAATGATGTTCCAAAGAGAGGGAGCCACCACAGGCCCTTCTTCTGGGTCCCACCAGGTGCATCTCCCTCAGGGATGTGACCCACAACATTCCCTGCCTCTCCGCTTTAAAGGGTCAGGTAGATGTGACAGTCAAGAGATTGTCATAAACTACAGTCTGTGGTCAGCCCTTTCAAGAGTGCCAAGTCAAGATCGAGATGACACAAAGATTGGAGCATGGGTGTCAAACTTGTGGCATCAAGTTGCTGTCACTGATGTATCGTGATCTTTTTTCCCTTCACGCAGCTGAGGTGGGCATGGCCTGCATGTGATGATCCAGCTTGTGGGCCGCCAGTTTGACACCCCTGGATTAGAGGAATGCTACAGTATGTTGTGATAGGGTACAATAACAGACACTTAGAAATGTGCCAGAGTTTGAGTGAAAACAGACCAAATTACTAGAGTGGCTGTATCTTACAGAGGAGCATCTGACTTCGAAGGGATCTCCTGTCAAGCAATTTATCCATAAGATTTAAAGAATAAGGACCTTGGATATTCTCACCAACAGGCAGTACCTGGGCAAGCAGCAGATTAAGCAAGCACATCAGGCACTTCCTTGGAGTATTCCCCTTTGCTGCATCTCTTTAAATTCTAACAATTATTCCCACATTTGCATCGGCAGGTATCAATAAATATGCGGAAATTTTATGTAAAGCCATCATTTCTTTTTGTAAGAACAGGTGGCTATCGTAAACATTGTAATTCCTTTGTGATAAATTATATAGATAACTCCTACTTCCATCTTCCAGATGTTGACAGCATTGCAAAACAGAATAAAATAACAGAGTTGGAAGGAACGTTGGAGCACCACTAGTGTAGTCCAACTCCTTGCTCAGGCACAAAATTCTATTCCAAATGGTTGTCCAATCTCTTCTTAAAAACTTCCAGTGTTTTTATTCACAACTTCTGAAGGCAAATAGGCCCACTGATTAATTGTTCTAACCGTCAGGAAAGTCCTCCTTAGTACTAGGTTGCTTCTCTCCTTGAATAGTTTTCGCCCATTGCTTCTTGTCTTGCCCTTAGGAGCTTTGGATAATAGCTTGACTCCCTCTTCTTTGTGGCAGCCCCTGAGATATTGGAATATTGCGATCATGTCACCCCTAGTCCTTCTTTTCATCAGACTAGACATACGCAATTCCAGCAACTGTTCTTTATATATTTTAGCTTAGTGTTAAGTCACGGGAATGAGACTCAGGATACCAGCATGATTTTCAATTGTTTTATTTTCTTTTAAGACTGAGCTCCAGAGAAACTGTGTCAGCCCTTTTTATAGTTGATGGCTCTTCAAATTTCCCGCCGCCACGGACTAACCAATTACAGATGAGTATGTTATTACATAACATCCCTCCCCACCTGATCTGGTCCAACCAATCTGAGCCTCGCCTACTATACGTAATCATGTAGGTAGGCGGGGCTTTTGTGGTTCCTACTGGACCTGCGCAACTTAGTCGTGGGTTGGCCTCTGGACTGTTCAGATGGATCTGATGTTCCTCCCATCCATCTTCTTGGAACCTCCTGGAAGGTTGAGTTAGCCATGCTGCTCCTGCCGGAATTTCCTGGCTGGTTGAGTTGGCTCGGCCTCTCCCACCAGGGACTGCTTTCCCACTATTCTTCTGGACCTGTTCCTGTCTCTCCGACCTGCCTTCTTCTCTGGTCTCAGGTACATGTTTATGTTTCTCAAATGGGGCTAGTGTTAGTATTGGTTGTTGCATAGTTGTCAGGGTTAGTTCTGTTATTTCTCTTGTTTGTGGAGGGTCTCCCCTACATAAGCGCACCAACGTGCCTACTGTCCCTGTCCTTTTGTTTCATTTTTCTTATATGTATCCATGTATTCATAACTATGTTTTTACTTATACCTATTATATTGTAAGTAATTGACAAACCAAGTAAAATAAAATTAAATTTAAAAAATAAATAAAATCATCTTTGTTGCTCTTCTCTGCACTCTTTCTAAAGTCTCGACATCTTTTTTACATCACTGCGCCACAGGACATAAAGGTTTGTATGGGAGCCTGGGCGGGCGGGTGGGCCCAACAGCAGAGCATTGGACAGAACCGGTTTGGTCTCTGCTGCTCATCAGTGCTACTGGATTGGCAGAACTGGGCAGAACCGGTAGAATACCACCACAGGTGGAGATCACAACTGAATGCAGTATTCCAAGTGTGACCTTACCAAGGCATTACAAAGTGATACTAACGCTTCAAATGATCTTCATTCTATCCCTCTGTTAATGCAGCCTAGAATTGTGTTGGCTTTTTTGGGCAGCTGCAGCACACTGCTGTCTTATCAGCCAGTGTTAAGATTGTCCATTTGACCGGCTCTAACCTGACTGAAGATTCTCATACGCTCAACAAGGCAAGACTAGTAAAGTATCTTTAATGCACCATAGGAAGAAGGCCACCTCAAATAATTGTACTGATTTTTGATAGTTAAGAGTATTGACACTTCTATACTGCTGAATTTTAACTCAATACCTCTTCTCCCTACTGTCTCTGATTTACACAATTCCCCCTCTGTGCTAAATGACATCCCTCTGTTGACAATTATTTCATCCTTCATACCCTAGAGGAATATGTAGCTTCCAATGTATCTCCCATATACAGGATCCACTGCTGATTTACTAAGGTTTTCTCTCCTTGCCATTGCTATCTACTCTATGGAATTGAAGAAAGACATGGTTGCCATGGCTTGATCACTGGTGCAGGAATGAAATGGGCTATTTGTAGGCAGGACAAGATAGGCCCATTTAATTTTTTTTCACTTCAGCCCCAAAATTAGGTGAGATTGCAATCCCAGAAATCTGCATATTAATTGTTTCTTCCATTAAAAGGATGGCACTTGCATTCCCTAATGTAATTCTAAATAAAATGGACACATTAGATTAGATCATTCTTCTTAACAGGTTCCCAATGTAATCAAGACTCATGAGTTGTGCATAAATAAACAATATATTTTGTTTGTACATCGAACTGAGTGGTTAACAATTAGATCAGAAACAGGGGGACAAGATCATGAGTTCTAGTCCTGTCTTACTCACAATGCCCACTGGGAAACCTTGTGCCAATTACTCTGGCATTGGCAATGGCAAACCACTTCTAAAATTTCCAAAAAAAATGCAGGCAGTCACCAGAAGTCAAAAACTGACTCAAAAGGGGAGAAAAAAGGAGAATATATATGTGTGTGTATATGTGTGTTTTCTTAAGTTTTCGTTGGTATTTATATGTATGGTATTCCACTTTGTTCGGGTATTTTCCCACATCATTATAATTGTGCTTTTCAAGTTGTAGCAACGTTTCGGCAGAATCTCATCTGCCATCATCAGGCTCGTGTATTGGGTTCGTCTATGTGTCAAGCTTTGCAGCTGTTTCTATTTTAAATTTGGTGCTAACCTCGTGCTTTGTTAGAATGGTTTTTTCTTCATCCTGATTGGTTGGGAGTCTTGGTCTGTCACCCAGATGAAACCTAGCTTCCTAATAAATGATAGCCAGCGATTCACCCAAAGCCAAGCTGCGCTAAAAGCCCCCAATACACGAAACACAATGTTGCCAGTCAATCAAGACAAAAAACCGCTACAAAACAGACAGAAGATATTAGAAACACCAATGAAGCAGAACACAGCAAACTCCAAGACCAATAAACACAGATCAAGACTCCCAACCAATACCAAACATACATATGTATTTATGTAACTTTATATGTGTATGTCTACTTGTACATATACATATGTATATGTATTCATGTATGTATGTGTGTGTTTATGTATGTATTCATAAAGACATATGAACTTTATATGTACAATGAGAGCTTATGCACTGAAGACAAATTCCTTGTGTGTCCAATCATACTTAGCCAATAAAGAATTCTGTTCTGTTCGATTCCATTCCATTCTATTCTATTCTTTTCTATTTTATTCTTATATGTATACATATACTGTATGTACATGTATGTGTATATGTACAAACAAATGCATGTACAGATATATGAATTTCATTCATATATACATGTACAGTTTATATATGAATGAAATTTATATCCCACAGTCATGATAAACTCTCAGTGGGTACTCAAAATGTACAATGATGATTTACATACAATGATAAACAACAACATACTAATAAAACAGAAGTAATACATTAAATGATAATAATGTATTAGGTGATGCCACAACTTAAAAAAAAAACATACTGTTCAGCTTCTCCCTGAAAGGCATTCAGGCACACCAAAAAGGAAAGTAGTATCTTGCCCCAACAACTCCTAGAAATAATGCCTGCTTTCACCAAACATCTCAATTCCAAGGGCTGTCAAACAGCACTTTCAGCTTGCATGAAATGTAAGAGAAGAGTCTATCTGTAACAAGAATTCTCAGAGATACCCAGTCCCCAAATGTCAGACAGCTTTTTGATAACCATAACTGTAAATAGCACCCAGAAACCTATTGATAACACATGCAGATCATGTAATATTATTCTGAGTCTGAATCATGATCACATCAGAAAAACTGAATTCTGTATTGATCATGTTCAAGGTCAGTTCCACATAAAGCAAGTTATAATTGCACAATCAAGTGCTGGAAAAGGTACGAAGTGCTCTTAATTCCAGGAAAGGTGGCAACTAGCATACCTATGGAAGCTGGGCAAAGGCCTTCCCGATCACATGTTTTACCTGCTCTTTTACTGTCCTTCAACAACTCTACTTTACTTCATTGAATCTGGACTTGCCTTGCTCTCTAACTGTCCTTAGACACTGAATTAGGATAACACCACAATTCTACATTGAGTTTAAGGTAGAGATATACAACTCTCTCCCCCTCTGAACTCATCAAGAAGTTTCATAGAGATATTGAATAAAATAAGGAAGAAGACAAAGCTGTAAAATGTAGTGCAATTACATGTTCTTTTAGCTACTGTAATATAACCAATCTCAAACAAAAGGAGTCCAAGTAATTAGATATACTGACCTACTAAAGTTAATCCCTCCTCCTTATAATTGTTAAGAGTTCTACTACCTTACAATTTCTTTCTTGCATTTTGTTCTAACATTGTAAGCTATGTAAAGTCTGCTCTTCTGTTACTTTTCCTTATCTACATATTTGCCTCTGCAACTGAAACAATCAGTTTCTCTTCATAGAAGATGACTTTTCACCACAGCATCATGCTTCCTTCCTGAAATTTTATTTGATTCATATAGGAGGCTCTGTGCAACATTTCAGAGAATAGCATCAAGCAATGTATTGAAGAGATTCTTTATTCTGATCAAAATACTTCCTTAAGCAAGGAAGTATATTCTATTTGATAATTCATTGGTGTGCAGATAAAAAAAAAATCCAATCCATACATCAATATTGCATGCACTTAGTAATTAGTCCATTACGTCAAAATTTTATAAGAATTATCTTTAAGAATAAAGAAGCTGTCCAAAGACTACAACTCGGATTATCTTCCCTAAATATTTTTGTGTGTGATCAGCTTTCCTAAATGTTTGCTTCTTTGTACAGGATTCCCCAAATCCGTGCAGGTTTGAGTCCAGAAAGATATGAAGACATACCAACAGATCTGTAAACTGTGCATCTGTTTGTGCAATGAAAAATTTTATTTTGGAACACAGCGTGATTTTATTTAGGAGGGGGAAATCTGTAAGACTGTTCCTTCAAATCACTATTCAAAAGTACACAGCTCCTGCTGTTGGCAAAGCACTATGCTGTTAAACTCAAGAGCTAAACCAAACACAAATCAATTCTTATACGTGTTTCTCCACCAATACAGCCTCCCCCAATAGGAAGTCCCAGCATGTTTTATAGGCATAAAATCAAATTAAGACCCCCCCCCAAATTAAGGCCTATATTAAACATGTGAAATGGGGAGAATGGCGGGGGGACTGGCTGTTAGGAAGAATTTTTGTTGCATACCCAGATATGGTGCTGCCTGCGTTGACCTCAGCGTTGGTGAGGCAGTTTGTATGAGGAAACCTTCCGCCGCCATTGCTTTCCATTCTCCCCATGCTGCCAGCATTTGGCACAGTCACATGCGGCCAGCCAGGGCTCCTCCCTGAAACCAGAGCCCGGTGGAGACACTCAGCTTCTGTCACTGCCTTTGAAGGCAAAGCCAATTGTTTTGAAAACGATGCCCTACTACTGGTACGGCAAAGACTCCCCTGCCTGAGAGGGCAGCTCCACCCCACATGGGGAGGCGAATCTCCCGGGGCTGCAATGCAGGGTCAGCCCACCCCAGGAGAAGCGCCTAGCCACCATCCCTGCCTGGCGCTGGGCAGAGCACGAAGAGCTTCGCCTGGGGCGCTCAGCACAGCTGACAGGCGGGCCCTCCTGCCCGGCGGTGGAGCTCTCACCAAGGCAGTGAGTGCCTCCCCACCAGACCCTCTACTCATCCCGCCAGAGCCATGAGGGCTGGGAAAGCGAGCCGCGAGTGCGCACCCGCCTGTCAACCAAAAGAGTCAGGCTGACCTGAGCTTGACTTCCTTCCCAAGTCCCTCAAAGCCCGAACCTGAAGGGGCCACTGGGACAGGCTGCCCAAGGTAATGATAGCGCCCACCCATCCGCGGACAGGGAGGCGAGGCAACAGCAGAGCTGCTTCCCTGGCCGGCGGGTCTGGCGGAGAGAGCCTAAAGCCACCCATACTTTTCACCCCTCGCCCAGTCCATCCCCACACATCTCCAAACGCGCCGGCAGCTCCAAACGCTGCAGCAGCATGGGCATCGGGCAGAGGCTCTCACTCGGCGGGGCTCAGCTCGGAGGATGCAGCACAGGCTGTCACCTTGCCTCCCTGTCCATGGATGGGTGGGTGCTTTGGCGGCCTCTCCCGGTGGCCCCTTCAGGTTTGGGCTGAAGGGATTTGGGAAGGAAGCTAAACTCGGATCGGCCCGGCTCTTTTGCTTGGCAGGCAGGCGCGCACCCGCGGCTCGCTTTCCCGGCTCTGCCCAGCCTGCATGGCTCTGGCAGGATGAGCGGAGGGTCCGGTGGGGAGGCACTCACTGCCTTGGCGAGAGCTCCACCACCAGGCAGGAAAGCCCATCTGTCCACTGTGCTGGGCGCCCCAGGTGAAGCTCTTCGCGCTCTGCCTGGTGCCAGGCAGGGATGGCGGCTGCGCGCTTCTCCCGGGGTAGGCTGATCCTGTGCTGCAGCCCCAGGAGTCTTGCCTCCCCACGTGGAGTTGGGCTGCCCTCTTGGGCAGGGGAGTCTTTGTTGTACCGGTAGTAGGGTGTCGTTTTTTAAAAAATTGGCTTTGCCTTCGAAGGCAAAGGGAAGGCAGTGACAGGAACACCTGAAGCCAAGTGTCTCTGCCGGGCTCCTGTTGCAGGGAGGAGCCCTGGCTGGTGACGCATGGCTGTGCCAAACGCCGCGGCATTGCTCTAAACACCGTGGCAGCACAGGGAGAATGGAAAGCAACAGTGGCAGAAGGTCTCCCGATACGAAGTGCTCCACCAACACCGAAGTCAACATCCAAGCCGTCACCGCCCGCCCACCCACCCGAGGATGCTGGGGGGGGAATTAAGTCACCCCAAAAAAGACAGCCTAGCCGTTTTTTGGGGAGTCAAAAAAAAAAAAAGGCCCGGCCTTATTTTGTGAGAAACACGGTATAAATTTCATCCAACCTCAGGGGTAGCAAGAACAGTATAATGGTTAAGGTATTGAATTAGGGATGAGATCTAAGGTTCAAATCTTACCTCAGCTATGGGAATTTATGGAATAAGTGGACAGTTGTTGTAACTAAGTTCAACCAAACTTAAAGCGCACCTAATCAGTGTGTCACTATACAAAAAAGAGTATTGTGTGCTGCATATTATTCTTAAGATTACGGAAGTTGGAGAAAAAGAATCACAACTCCTTCCTTTCCATGGCTCCATCTACTGATATCTTCTGAAGGTCAGGGGCAGAGAATGTAGATGAAATGTTGTACATGCACACACACTTTTTCTGGTGTGTGTGTGTGTGTGTTCATGTCCACACACATGCTCAATTGAAATTTTGGAGAGATGTTAAGCTTTAAAATACAAGTTCCAAAAAAGCAAGTGTTTGTCAACCTTTGGAGATACAGGCCAAATCTGGAAGCTTGGTAGGCTAACAGTTCCTAGTGGAAATTCATTGGAGCAAATCACAGAGAGTTTTTAAATTTTATCACATTGAATGTTTGATGAGATAAGGGAACAAAAACCTGACTATCATTTTTCTTCTTTTTAGATGCACTGATGAAGTTAGTTTGATGACTGCTTCTAATTATTTAATGCTTGGAGCCAGCAGAATTAATTTCTGTGTGTGGTATTAGCAACTTACCCTGCTGGGATATTCTCATTGTTCCGCTATGATGAGCAATAGGATCACTCACAGCCATTGCACATCCTTTTAAAACAGGTAAATCTTAAATCAATCACATTATTAATATATTATGTTCATTGTAGCAGCAGTGAGAAGCCAATTGAAATGTGACCTCCTACTGTGCTTACTGTATGTGTGTATGGTTATAGCATATTAGCTTCCTCTGCCCAAAATAAAGAAAAAGAAAAAAAAAAGGGATTTCATTTTGCAAAGGTTCTCCTTATTTGCAAGTATCTATGCTACATAATCTCAAAATATTATTCATTTCAATTTTCCATTCTCATAGTGTTCTCTTGGGCATGTATCCATCTGACTCTTACCGATAAGAGTCAAATGGATCAAATAAGCAATGGAATATATCACTTGAAACCCCAGGCCAGTAGGTTCATGAAAGTTTTCAGTGACACACTCCCAGAAATCCTGCAAAAGACATCACGAGTTTGTCATGTACCAAGTGACAAAAGACAGAAATCATTATGTGCTTAGAAAGTCAACAGTAAACTAACTCTTAGTTTAATTATATTTAAATTCAATTCAAACAAATTCAGTATTTTGCTGTCTGCTGAATTCTTTGTACTTGCTGATCTGGCACTTTGAAGCTGTTATATATCATTCAAAGAACTGTGGTCCTCAGCCTAAAAAACTTTTACATCTCTTACAGTCCACAGCTTTTTATGATCAATTCATGGCTAATTTTTAAATTATTTTCTAACCATTTTATGTTAAAGTGAGTAAAATAAAATTTATTATTCTGAACAGTCAAAATGTAAGAGTTTTCCAGCTGCACTATTGTCTTTTTTTCTCCCAAGACAGTATTTTTTTATAAAAAAAGAGGAACCCAGCTCAAATAGTAAGGAGGGTAAGACCACACCTAGAGTAATGCATCCAGTTTTGGTCACCAAACTATAAAAAAGATGTTGAGACTCTAGGAAGAGTGCAGAGAACAGCAACCAAGATGATTAGGGGACTGGAGGCTAAAACACACGATGAACGGTTGCAGGAACTGGGCATGGCTAGTCCAATGAAGAGAAAGACCAGGGGAGACCTGATAGCGGTCTTCCAATATGTGAGGGGCTACCACAGAGAGGAGGGATCAAGCTATTTTCCAAGGCACCTGAAGGCCAGACAAGGAATAATGGACGGAAACTAAAGGACAGATTCAACCTGGAAATAAGGAGAAATTTTCTGACAGTGAGAACAATCAACCAATGGAACAGCTTGCCTTCAAAAGTTGTGGGAGCTTCATCACTTGAAGCTTTCAAGAAGAGACTGGACTGCCATCTGTCAGAAATGGTGAAGGGTCTCCTGCTGCTTGGGTTGGGGATTGGACTAGATGACCTACAAGGTCCCTTCCAACTCTGTTATTCTGTCTCTCTATTTGCCTTGAGTCATTCTGGAGCCCTAAAAGATCAGCATGTCATTCTGTGCTTGACTTGAGTTTTGGGCTGTCTAGATTTTGTAAGAAATATGACACGTCATGCTCTGTCTCAAAAAATAAATGGAAGACAGATATGGCTTTAAGCTGTTATGTTATGGGCATGACATTAAGAATAAGAAATGTACATATAAATCAAAATAATAAATCTCCAATAGGACCCATTTTTCTTTCTAATGTTAATTCTTGTGCTTTCTCTGTAGTTTTAAATGAATCTTTCTTTATCCTAAGAGTCAGGGACTGGTTGTATATGTTCCATCTCACTTGGCTAGCAATACTGGGTCCCTTCATACATTTTGAAAGGGGAGAGAGGAGAAGAAAAGGTACAGATTGGAGTCTGACTTAACAGAGAGTACATGGTTTATTTTCATAAAAAACCCTGCAATCTCAGGCTAATGGCTGAATTACCTCCTGCTAGAAGAAATTAGGAATACAAAATAACTAAGACAATTTACTCATAAAATTACCAATAAATATAATCCAGCCTACTCATTATTTGCACGACAAATAACCTTGCTTTTCTATAACTACCTGAAATAACCAGGAAAGAATTTGTTATCACATTTATTATCAGTGTACTGTTTATAAACTTCCAACTGCTTTATCGTAACTATTTGTCATAGATGCAGACTAATACAATTAGTAGTTCTTATATTTATTCTCTCCCCCTCCACCCGCCCCAGTCTCTAAGAGCTGCACTTTTCATTCTTAACTGATCGTCATGGAGATTAAAATTAGACCCAGTATGAAAAAAACAAGCCAATTCTGAAATCATAATATTGGATCTTCTGTCAATTGGAAGTTAACAAAAGTTAATTTTAAAAAGTTAACAAAAAAGATCCAAACAATGAAGTCATTCATGCATTTACAGGTGGACGACAAAAATGCCTTCACTTTTATCTAGTACTTTCTGTTAAGACAACTAAGGGTATTCACAAGTAATCTCTAGATTAAATGGACTTCAGCTCCCTTGATAGCTACTGAAAGTTCTGGAAAGTTGGTCCAATAATGACTGGAAGGCACAAGGAAGATCAAGGGTGTTGTATATGATAAAACTTCAGAGTAGCTGCTACACACAGGAAGGCTGATACTTCAGGATGCAGAATCGTGGATTTAAACTATAGGAAGGTAGATTCTTCAAGAATATAGAGCAAATCTCCAGACAATAAGAGAGTCTGACAGCTGTATCAGCCACAAAGGGAAATGGGCATGCTCCCCATCTTTTAATGTTTTTAATCCGGATCTTTATAGGCACATTTAGTAGTTTTAATGGCCTCTTCCAACTCAGTGATTCCTTGCTCCAATATTTAACCTTACCTAATTGCTGATGTGTTGAACTACAGTTCCTATTTTCTGTAATCAACATGATTGTTTTCTTCATGTAAATCTAATTATCAACACTAAATAGGGCAGAACCTTAAACACAATTTAAACAATTAAAACTAACTTAGAATGCTTATAGCAGTTTCTTTTATTCCCTAGCAGTTTCTTAATCAACAGGTGCCAATGTCATTTTCTAACTTGCTTTTTAAAAATGGAATAACATATCAAGCAAAGTTAATATTCTGCTTATTTGAATGTTCCCATGAGAACTAAAAAGTTATTTCCTATTTTCTAATTTAAATTAATTCAACTCATGAACATTTCCTGGCCAACTGAAAATAAATTATACACAAATACAAATAAATTACATCAAGGAATTCACTGGCCACCCTTTTCTACAGAGTTTGTTTCAATGTGCACCTATCCGTGCAAGCTGCCAAGGAAAATACTTTTCTTAATTGGGTTAAACAAGTCTACCGGCCTCACATATTTTGAATGCAAACACTGGAGTAGGCAACTTCGATTTCTCGTAGGTTTTATTCGTTTCTGCAAATATTAGAATTATAGCTTCCACAATCCCACACCACTGGCCATATTAACTAGGTAATGGAAGCTGATGCCCAAAACATTTGGAGGTCCTACCCCTATGGTAGGGGGAAAAATATTTTGTTTCATATATTCTGCCCTGGTGGCTTGGTAAAAAGATTAGGCTATGAATTCTGCCAAATTCAGCTTTTATTGAATAATGTGCAAGCGGCCTGGTTTAGTCACAAAATATTTATTTTGTTAAATTTATATGCTACCCATCTCACCAATAAAATGTTGTACATTAGATTTATATTCCATTTTTATTACCTATACAGCTCCAAATAGAGGACATAATGCTACCACTTCCTATTTTTCCCACAACCATGGGGCGGAGAGGTGGGGGGAAAGGCTGATAGAGACTTTCCCCAAATCACCTGGCCAATGGTTGTATTAAAAGGAAAACCAGAACTCAGAGTCTCCTAGTTTCAAATTCAGTACCTTAACCACTACCAAAGTTGTTCTGGCTTTTCCTCAGCACCTGCTCTCCAGTTTTTTCTGATCGTCCCAGTGGATAAAAACTTGTACTGAAGGAAAAAATTTGTACTTCAAGGAAACAGTACACCTGAAGGACAGTGGCTTAGGACAGGCTGCTCTAAAGCAAGAGTCTCCAACCTTAGCAACTTTTAAGACTTGTGGACTTCAACTCCCAGAATTCTGGGAGTTGAAGTCCACAAGTCTTAAAGTTAGCAAGGTTGGAGACCGCTGCTCTAAAGCATTATCAGTGGTGGTGCTGTTCTTTGCCCTTGCTGGATCACATGAAATTTTATGTCAAGTAGAAGAATCAATCAGAACAGATACAATTTAATTATCTGAAAAACAGAGCTGTGCAGAAAAACAAAACAAAACAAAACATGATTAAAGGTGGCCAATATATGAATCACAATAACAAAAACACCATTAACATTTACAGTCTATTTCCTGGACAGGAAAATTGAAATGCAGGTAACATCCTTGACGTACAGAAATTCTTCTACTGACCATTCAAAGTTACAATGGCACTTTTTAAAAAGTGGCCTATGGTGATTTTTCATAGTTATGACCATTGCAACATCCCCATGGTCACTTGATTTACTTTTGGGTACTTAACAACTGACTCACATTTATGATGGTCCCAGAGTCATGCGATCCCCTTTTGTGACCTTCTGACAAGCAAAATTAATGGGGAAGCCAGATTCACTTAAGAATCGTGTTACTAATTTCACAACTGCAGTGATTCCCTTAGCAAATGTGGCGAGGAAAGTCATAAAATGAGGCAAAACTCAACAAATTTCTCACTTAACCACATAAATGTTGGACTCAATTGTCGCCGTAAGTTGAGGATTACCTGTATTTCATCACATCAACTTGCTTTCATAAGAGATATTCTTATCCCCAGTAAGTTCATCAACAAATGTAAAATAATGATAATCAATGAGGCAAAAAGACAGATCGAGGTCAAAGCAGTAGAGGCAGTAAGATTTTGCTACTTAAACAAGGCCTTCACTGAGAAGCATCAAACTCAAATGAACTAAACCTTCCTGGGGCTCTGGCCCTTAATATTCAGGGTAGCATAACAAAAACAGACCACCTCTCTTCTTTCCTGCACTCTTAACTCCAAGGAACAATTATTCCAAAATTAATTGTAACATTCAGTTATACAAACTGAGAAATGAGACATTTAGAGGGAAAATCTAACATGCTCTGTGCAAATGTTTTCCTTCAGGAAGCAATCCCAATTTTCAGCTTTGAACAAGGTTCTTAAAAGCTGCTGTGGCTGGAGATCATTAAGAAAATATTGGAATGTGCTGAAATGAGTAGATTGACATTTGAAATTAGAGAACAAGATGATAAACAATTTTATAAAATTTGGGATCTATCCTATCAATGGTTAGATAATAACATAGTAATGAAATATGTAGATTTTTAGAAAATAATAAATATATAAAGATGTATTTTTTTTTCTTTTTTTTAATTATGTCTACAAAATGATTCTAGGATAGATCTGGGAGGATAATATGAATTGTTATAAAATGAACTAAGCAAAATATGATTATTTTATAAAACATGAATGAATAAAAGTATAGTCAATGATTGATTAATAAAGTTATTAATGTACTTGATATTTGATTGAAAGTATGAGAGGATATATAAAGTAATTGTAATTGAAGATTATGAAATGGTAGCACAAAACGATTTGTAAACCAACTGGCACACTGTATGTATACATATGGAAGATGGCTTAATGTTTTTATGTTTTGTTTGTTTATGTTTGTCTTAAAACCAATAAAAATTTATTTTAAAAAAACTGCTGTGGGAATCTACAGGCCTCGTTCCCATCTAAATATGTGTTACACAAACATACGTATGCACACATATACGAACTGTTTTACATTTTTATAGAACAAAGCTGAAATGGCCAGGGACTACTGTGGGATACAAAAATCTGGATGACAAATTTGGCAGCAAAATCCTTGTTCTTGCTGCCATTTCTAGTGGGATCAAGATTTCTGCAGCTCAGATCTAGTAACACCAAAATGATTGGATTAAACTCATGTTTGAGTTTGTTGGGATTATGATACACAGCATTTCTAACAGAGGATGGTCCACTTCCACTGATTAATAATATAATCATAGACTTGATTTCTATTAAGTGAAGTTTCAGTATCACTTAGGCATCCTTCTCAGTTTATAAGCAAAGGTATTCTCCTAAGTGTTAATGTGGAAAGAGTATTATAAGATACTAACATACTTCAACAACCTGTTGAAACATTAAGGGAGTTTGGCATAAAACACTATGTATGGTATCATCAGGAAAGTCGACAGTTACAAAAGATTTCTTTCTTCCTCTGTCCAGGAAATCCATATTTTCTTGCAGGAAAATATGAAAATACTCATCTCTAATGATATAAGTGCTAGAGCCCACTGTAACTACATAGCCAAAAAGGCATTAAGAGTTGTTAATCTAATCCTGCATAGCTTTTTCTCTGGTAATATCACTCTACTAACTAGAGCATATAAAACATTTGCTAGACCAATAATTGAATACAGCTCATCAATCTGGAACCCGCATTATATATCTGATATTAATACAACCGAGAAAGTCCAGAAATATTTTACGAGAAGAGTCCTCCACTTCTCTACTCGTTGTAGAATACCTTATGCCACCACACTTGAAATTTTAGACCTAGAGAGCCTAGAACTATGCCACCTTCGGTTTGATCTTAGTACATAAAATTATATATTGCAATGTCTTACCTATCAATGAATACTTCAACTTCAACCAAAACAATACAAGAGCACAAAATAGATACAAACTAAAGATAAACAGCACCAAACTTGATTGTAGGAAATACAATTTCAGCAACAGAGTAGTCAATATCTGCAATACTCTACCTGACTCTGTGGTTTCTTCCCCAAACCCCAAAATCTTCAACATTAGACTGTCTACTATTGACCTCACCCCCTTTCTAAGAGATCTGTAGGGGGCGTGCCTAAGCGCAACAAAATGTGCCAACCATCCCTGTGTTCTATTGTTTCTTTTTTTTTTCTTATTCGTATCCATTTCATGTATTTATAACCATGTTTATACTTATACCTATTATCTAATTGTTTGACTAAATAAATAAATAAATAAATACATACATACATACATACATACATACATACATACATAAATAAATTTACTTTTTTTCCATAAGATTCTGATGAACAGCAACGTTGTGAATATTATGTACCTTTAATGTGAGCAAGCCTTATTGAGCTCAGTGGCTGGGTTTATGTACCACATTAAATCATCATGTAATTTGTTTCATCTTGTTCAGCATGTTTTATTCAATAAATTATATAAAATAGAAATTAACCATGTTATAATTGAAGAAGCAATGGCTTAACGCAGTGTGTTCACACTTGTGAGGCATCTGAGCATTTACATATAGAAAGATGCTACATGTAATCAAAATACACCTGATTCAACATTTTCAAGAGATGATGTCTCCTTTAACAAGATAATCAGATCATGAAAATATTCCAAATTGTAAGTATATAGATATGGATATTTAAGTGATACAGTGAATTGTTAATATTTTTCCAAAGAAGTATCAGACTAGCTACAAACAGCCAGATGGTCTCATTGGAACAGACTATCTTCACAGTTCATTATCATTTTTTGCTTTAAGTTATCACAATAGACATATTGCTATTGTTTCGTGGGCAAGGTGACAGAGATGTTTACCTCTGCCAAATAATATATTTAGATTAGTTGCTATGAACAGAAAAATCACGATTACTCAGTAGAGCACAATTTCAAAAAAAACTGAATTTAGGGTGCTTTCCTTCAAATATGTGTCTCAAAACATGTAGAAAATGAATGCCAGCTGTGTAAATGCAACTTGTTTATGGGGAAAAAATGTGTCAAAGCAATTTGGAAACATGTCTGTGCAAAGGTATGCAATTATGAAGCACATACCTGAGAATATACTGTCTGGTATACTGCAAATATCAGTATTTATAGCATATGGAATTTAAATTGGATGGCTCTGGTGCTTACTTCAAGTGAGTACCCCAAAACTCCAGGAATTTGAAGCTTTAAAGGATAGAAATGCTTTTATAGCCAAACCTATTTCTGATCTGTTAGGTAATCCCTTTGGTCCAGTAGTTAAGGCACCAGGGTAAAAACTGAGATGACTAGGAAGTTCAGTCTTGCTTTAGAGACAAAGCCAGCTGGGTAATCTTGGACCAGTTCTCCCTCTCACTCACTCCCTCTCTCTTTCTGCCGGAGGAAGGAGGCAATGACAAATCACTTCTGAAAACGTTGCCTAGAAAACTGCATGGAATTATTAACTAGTTATCCTGGTTCAAGGATATTCATTCTGAAAAAGTCAACAAATATTAACTATATTGAAGTTGAGGCTACAATGCTGAAGTGTTGATACTAGAGTGCCAAACCAAAGATATGATCAAGAGGTTGAATATTCGTAAGTATTT
This sequence comes from Laticauda colubrina, assembly GCA_015471245.1. NCBI lineage: Eukaryota > Metazoa > Chordata > Lepidosauria > Squamata > Elapidae > Laticauda > Laticauda colubrina. The sequence continues at coordinate 14,840,958 of BLBF01000003.1, forward strand.
ATATATTAAATTGCCCTTATAAAAGGTCTGCATTTTTCAAGATTATGTTATATTCCATTCCTTAATCTACCAAAGTACAACAGAATTCAATGAATGCATCTGTGCATTAACTGCAATTGTGCAATTAATTAGTGTGCAATTGCACCTGAACAAGAAATGTTCTTCTGTAAGATGAGACAGTAGGTGCAGCTTGTGAGGAAAACCCACAAATATTGTTAGAAACACAAAACATTATGGCTGTATTTCATCAGCAAAGTCACTCCTTCCCCAGTTGTGATAGGAATATAAAACTTTAGAAGCCCTACAGTGTAACTTAGAAAACTAATTATTCCTTTGCCGCGGGGGAATATAATGAACCAAAACTTCCCCAAGCAGTTTCTTTGTCTTCCAACAAAAGGAAGGCTCCTCCGCATCCTATTAGAAGCGTCTATATAGACGAAGCAAGCGGAGGTTTTGTTTTGCTGTGGGCAACCCACCACACTCCAGAAATCTCATTTACCCAGCCTGGTTTATATATATAAACTGAAGAAGCAGCGATGCAGAAACAACCCCCCCCCCCCAAATATATAT
>BLBF01000003.1:14841927-14868009 GCA_015471245.1 Laticauda colubrina
AGATAGATAGATAGATAGATAGATAGATAGATAGATAGATAGATAGACACACACATATATAACATACACACACACATATATAACATACACACACCTCGTTTGCAGACCGCCCGGCGGACTTTCCCGCTTTCAGGAAGAAGCGAAAGCGGCGCGCGGGCTTTCCCGCCCCACGATCCTTACCTGGAGGGATGCTCAGGATGCAGCCGCCTTGCAGGAGACCGGTGCAAAACGGCAGCGAGATCCCATTCAGAGCCGCCCTTGCCTTTTACTCCCTCCCCGCGGTAAAGCTTCGGGGAGGCGCCGAGGGACCGAAATGGGCTGCCTGGCGTCTCGCGGCCGGGAAAAGAGCGGGATCAAAAACAAAGCTCGACCCAAGCGGCGCTGGGAATTTGGATGGCTTGCAAGAGGGGGGCGACGGCGACGGCGACGGGACAAGACAAGAGATCCGTTTGTGGTCTTTGTCGCTGTCGTCGGAAGAAGAAGTGAAAGTCAGAAGGAGAAAAGAGCAGAAAGAGCAATAGGGGTTAAACGGGAAGAAAGAACGGGAGGAAAAGTTCCACCACGACGGGAATCTGCGACCGCCAACAACCGCCCCACGAAGAGCAGAAGCCGAGCGGCCACCGGCTCCGCCTGGAAAGCCGGCAAAGGAGACCACGAGCGCTCGCTGAGCTTCTTTCAAAGCTCCCCGGGCCGGGCGGCCCTGATTGGGCGACAGGAGGAGCTGCCCGCCTTCTTTCCCGGGCTCTGGCGTTTCTTCTCCGCCTCAAAGTGAAGGCTCGTCTGCTTCTCTCCCCCCCCCGTCGTCCCCGCCCCCCCCCCCCCCGCCTCCTCTGGTGCGCGTCACTATCCCCGCGCCCAGTTCGAGGTAAGGCCGAAGGAGGGAATTTCTGATTTTTCCCTCAGACGCGAGGTAGCGCTTCCCGTCGTGGTCTCCCGCCTGCCGGAAAGCAGTGTTAGATGAAATGAAATCGGAATACAGCTGGAAGAGGGACCTTGGAGGTCTTCTAGTCCAGCCCCCCTGCTTGAAGCAGGAGATGCTACACCATTTCAGACAAGTCTCTTCTCAAAAGCCTCCAAGTGAGGGACTGGCAAACCCCAACCATTTCGGGAAAGCCTTGAACGTCAGAGCCTGGCGCTGGCTCTGGTCTGGAGGCCAGACACGAGGTGCAGGTTTTCTGACTGGTTTTTATTGGAGTATCCAAGGAAAAGGGCTCCTGGCCAAAATGCCAAGGAGTAGAACCAAGAACAAAGGAGGAAGTAAGCTTTGTACATTTTCACGAAAGAAGAAGGCAGGACGAAGGGAGATAACAAGGAATATTATCTCATAAAAATTTAAGTGACAATTCTACAATTTGTTCTATTGGTCTCTAGCTGCCCCTGTTCGTAAGCCTTGGCTAATGAATGTCCCAGGAATTATCTAATACACATTTGATTTGCTGCAGACCATCTCTAGTCCTAACTTTTAGTTGAGGTCTGCCAGTTGCCTCACTCTTGTTACTTTTATCAGCTTTCTTACAACCCAGAATTGTTACAAGCTTTACATGTGCATACTTCCTGTGGATAAGCATTCTTTGTTCTTGCCAGACAGACTCCACAAGTCTAGTCTTCCTGATTTACTTTCAAGTGTGTGCCATGAACTGGCTTTGTTTTAGCAGACAGCCCATCATCTCTCCCTTTGAATCTCCCTTCGAATCTGAAAATGATTTAATTTTCCAAGATTCACCCAACACCACTATCTGTGTACTGGGAGGCCCATAGTTTGCTTGGAGGGGGAAAGGCAAAGGGGAAGGCATTGTAATCCACTGTGGATTGTAATTGTAATTACATTGTAATCCAAGTGGCCACTCCTAAAGCCACTCTTCATTTGGTTCAACCGAACCGCTGAGATTCCTGAGCAAAGTTTTTCCCAGAGTAATTGCATGAAACAATTGCATACAATTGTAACTGGAAGCCTTGGCAGCAAGCTTTTAAACTCAGTGGTGGAAAGAGAGAGAAAAGAATATTTTACAGAAGTGTACACTTTGCAGAAACCACAGATATACTACATCCCTGTTCAGACTTAATTGAATTGTGCATTTTTTAACTGATATCCTGTCTCTTTGACTCAAGAAGCTGGAAAAAAAGGAAGAAAGCAAGAAGTTTAGAAAACTATGAATAAGAGCAGAAGTAAGCTGCTCAGAGTCATTGCTTTGATATGGGTAGCCATAAAAAGAATTAAATATTGAGAGCCTACTGCTTATGTATTTCCTTTGTTGCAAAGATTAAAAGTGCTCTTGGAAAATTACCACTATAAGCAATAATGATATAATATATCGCAGTCAATTCAGCAGCCAAGGCAATTGAAAACATATCTGAAAAAAAATAAGGCAGTCATCTAAAAATCCTGCATAATATTTTGTTTGCTAATCCAGTGTTTCTTAACCCTGACAATTTAAAGATGTATGCACTTCAACTCCCAGAATTCCTCAGTCAGCATGCTGACTGGGAAATTCTGGGAGTTGTAATCCACATACAATAAAAAGTTGCCAAGGTTGAGAAATGATGGCTAATCAGTTGATTTCATCAAATACATCTCACTCAAAAAAGTAGCCCAAAATTTTTCCTGTAGCTTCTATTCATTCTTAAAGATGGAACAATTTAATCTTCCATCCTTCCTTGTATGTGGTTTTAGGGCAGCACTGCTCTCTTACCATCCTCTCCATTTCCATTTGTGATGGTTAACTCAGCCATTGAAAACTTTTGGAAAGACTAAAGATTTGCATTAGCTGCATCTATTTTGCACTCTTAATTTCTCCATTCAGCCAATTGTGCCGGAAGTGTCTTTAGAATGATATCTTCAGCCAGGATAATCCTCAAAAGTGTCAACAGGGCCAATTGTGTCCATTTCCAATGTTGAATTCCTAACTATATAGTGAATGGACTACTTCCAAATATTTCCTAATTATCTAGGATCAGCCTGAAAGTGAAGACTTGTTTTCTGTTGTTTTGTTTTTGCCTGGATTGATTACTACTTTTGCCCCATTTATTTTCTTCTCAAATTGGCACATTTTGGTGGTGGTATTCTACTGGTTCGGCCCCATTCTACCGAGCTGGTAGTGGCGATGAGCAGCAAAGACCGAACTAGTTCTCTCAGCCGCTCTGCTGTTGGGCCCAGCCACCCGCCCACCCGGGCTCCCTTACTCACTTTTATCCTCTGCTTTTGAAACGCAGCTGCTTTGCGCAGCAGAGCAGAGTGCCGCGCAGTAGCTGCAGAAGTGACCAGAAGAGTGCAGGCTTGCAGGAGGTGAGTTGGAATGCCTCTGCGCTTGTGCAAAGTGCATGTTTGGAGCGTGCGTGTATGCAAAGTGTGCACACATGCAAAGCATGCACACCAAGCCATGCCCATTGAACTGGTGGTAAAACCTTTTGCATCCCACCACTGGCACATTTCATTCTCATAGCATTACTATTTTATAAGCACTCAAGTTTTCCTAGCATGGAAGAATGTATACCGATCGTCCTCGGCTTACAACCACAATTAGGAACCAGAATTTACATTGCTATGCAAAGCGATTGTTAAGTGAGTTGCACCCAATTTTACGACCTTTTTATGCCATGCTTAAGTGAACTGCTGCAGTTATTAAAGGAATAACATGGTTGTTAAGTGAATCCAGTTTCCTCCTTTGACTTGGCTTGTTGGAAACTGAGTAGGAAAGTCACAAATGGCCATCACATGACCCCTAAACATGGCAACCATGGCAAATACATGTTGGTAGCCAAGCACCTGAATTTTTATGGGGATTCTGCAAAGATGGATCATAAATCAGTTCTTTAATGCCACTGTAACTATAAGCAGTCATTGAATGAGTGATTGTAAGTTGAAGATTACCTGTAGCTTCCTTTCCATCCCTTTGCTTATTATAAACAGTTTACACACTAATCAAAATATTTAGTGAGGATCACTGTGGCTGAATCTCAATGAGAGGCCTGATTCCCTTGCTCAGAAAAGAATGAAGTCACCTGTCTTGTTCGGGGATTGCTATCTGGAAGGATCAGATGCTTCTGGGGAATTATGCTCCTTGAACAAATATAAGTTTTTTGTGGTCTCCATTTTATGCAGGTTGAAAGACATAGAAAGTCACAGTGTAAGCAAAGCAAATGGGGCAAACATTTTAGCACTCTTTTTTTGAGAGGGGGAATTTAATTCCTCAAACAAAAAACTGGCCCAAATGTATTTGAGATCTTAAAAGGTGTTGCAGATATCTTATGTCTATACTGTGTAGTTCATGGATCTCCAAACTTAGCAACTTTAAGACTTGTGGACTTCAACTCCCAGAATTCCCCAAACAGCATGGCTGGTTGAAGAATTCTGGGAGTTGAAGTCCACGAGTCTTAAAGTTGCAGAGTTTGCTGACCTAGTGTAAATTGTTCAAGCATGTATGCTTGTGAGAAAAAAAAAAAGCTAAACTGGATTTAGTCTATAGTAATTCTCCATTTTAGGAGTACCTATTTTATAACATGTTTAAACATATTACATATATTTTGGTGTGCTATAACCCTTTTAAACACTGTGCCCATGTTTGTGCATGTAGAAATTATGTATGTGCAACAAAGGCTAATTAATGCCCTCTTCTTTCCATTTCTGATCACATTCCAGTCAAGCACTGATATCCATGATTGTTACTCAGCTACATAAAAACATTTTAAAATGTTTTACTCCATGAGCTGTTCTAATTAATTTCCCACAAGTTCACTCATGTTATAACAAATCCTATAAGCAATTGATCACTTTGTCTTAAGTATAATAGTAGTCTACTAAGTATAGTAATCTATTGTGGTTTTTATTGTTGTATTTTAACAGTTTTGCCTCACAAAATCCAATTGCAAAAAAAAAAATAGAACTAACACCAGTTGTTTATCAAGATCAGACAAGTTTATCTGCATGACCAAAATAAGAAACCTTAGTTAAAGAAACCTTTTGATAGATATGCAAAAATGACAGGTTTGGGTTTATCAATTAAACAGAAATTAATACTAAAAACTGCATTTTATAATTCTGAAAATAAGATTCAGGTATAATAAGCAGCAGGGATTTCAGTTCCAAGCATGTTTGTCATTGGTGATTTATTTTGGAAGAGCAGTTTTATTTATTTATGTATTTACTGTAAGACCCAAGGTAGCACAGTGGTTAAAATGCAGATTGCAGGCTAACTCCACCCACCACCAAGAGTTCAATCCTGACCAGCTCAAGATTGATTCCATCATTCCAAGATCAGTAAAATGAAGACCTGGATCATTTGTGGCAATACACTGATTTTGTAAACCCCTCAGAGAGGGGTGTAAAGCACTGTTAAGTGGTATATAAGTCTTAAATGCTATTGCTAAGTGCTGTTTATCTATTTCTAAAATGTATTGGCTGCCCACCTTATCACAGGGTAACTCTGGGTGGAGTTTTCACAGACAATGAGTGTTAGGCAGCATTCTGGACCAGAAATAGGAAACATAGGGGATATTACCAACATGTTCCTCAAATGCCCTGATGTTAACCCCATGAAAATTACCATATACACATACATAAGAATGAGATGAAGTTTATCTTTTAGAGAAGGAACCAAGTTTATAAATGATCTACTACCGGTAGAGTGCTGCCAGACTTTTCCATATGGGTCAGTTCTACTAGGCTATAAAGAGGTGTCACCAGACATGAAATTTCAGCAATTCCTAAGCTGGTCAGCTGGAAAGTTTAGTGTTTGGAATTAAGAGAGCATTTCTTTCCATAATTTTCAATGCTTTGTGGGAACATGACTGTTAGCATACCATAATAGCTAACTTAGGATGCCATTGTGACTGTTCTGGCTAGAAAGAAAATTCAGATTGCGAATCATTCACCTAGATGAGGCACTTCCCTTCCTGGAGGTGTGTGCACCTTAACAATGATACAATAGAAGGGGCCATGGTGGCTTAAGCTATCCACCTCACAAGCAGTAGCTGCTCAATAACAAAACCTGTTGTTACCAAGCAAAGTGGAGTGCCTGCTCCCTTCTGTTTATTAGAAATAGGACAATGCTTCATTCTGCAGTCTTGTTTTACTCATATAACCCCTTGAAGAGCTACACCATCTCTACTGGCTCAAAAGCACCACTGGAACTGCCTGTAAATGTGTACTTTGGCTGCTGAAACTTAAAAGACAACAGACTTCCATCCATATTTGATCTTCTGTCACTTGCAGTCGTGTGTACTTTAAATTAAAATAGGGGTCACAGACAATTCAAACCATAGGGTACTTGAGTTGTGGAGTAATGGCCCAGGATTAGATAATTCAGCATTCTTAATACCGTGGTCCAGACACTATGTCAATATTATCTACTCAGCTGCCCAATGATTTTTAAGTGCATCTTTTCCGATGTTACTTGCATTCACTACATCATTCAACTCCAGGAATGTTGAATTGTTATCAGGACTCCTGCACATGTGGATGTGTCTGTATTGCTGGCGTAGATAGTAAAAGTAAAACATTAAAGTCACAAATCAAAATTCACAGGAATAGAATCAGGGCTAACACTGGAATGGGTTAAGAATAAAACACAAATAAGCCATGCTGCAGCCCTTCAAAATATTTAGAAAACAATAATTTGTCTTCTGGCTCCTGTCTTTTCCAGACTGAAATAGATCCAGCTACTGTCCTGTCTTTAAGCTTGGATTCATTTGTCTATAATATTAACATACACAATGGACAAACTTAATTTCATCCATAACAAGCCACATTGTCCTTCAAATATCTGATACTACAATTCCCATCATTTCCAGTCAACATGCAAGAGTTTCAGAATCATCAAGTTGGAGAATGGTGATTTTAGAGAAAATCCTTTTTATAGGTTTATAGAAAGTTCTCTGTCTTTGCACATTGCAATTAGGATGAAAGGTAACGAAGTCTACAAATTATTTGATTTACCCAGTTTGCTGCAGTCATGGAAACCTTGTCTATGTCACCCGTTTAACATTTGGTTTTTATTATTATTCAGCGCTATTATTCAGTAATAAAAGCGAAAGAGCTTAGACCTCTCTTGAGAAACCTCCTCTCTAACTTCTACGACTAATTTTAAGTATATGAGTGTGGGCCATGATTATTCTGTGCTGAAGATAGGGCACTCTGAACCTGCTCAACATGCTTTTGTCCAAAAGTTCCAAAACCTAATTTAAAATTCCAAAAATAGCACCATGCCAATCTGTTTGCTGCCTTGTAATGTGCTCCACTGTGAAGTCAAATGAATTTTAACAGGAACAAACCAAAATAAAGAGGTGAGAATTCTGTTCAAAATCCTTAACGGAATTTTGAGGAGGAGCAGATGGCTTTTCTTTGCAGGAGGTGATTATGGTAGAAGGCCTTTTTGTCCATCAACTTTGAAAAGGGCTCACAGACACATTCATGTTGTAGTCCAGATAATCTTCTCTGTCTTGCAACTCCTTCTGGAAATGGATCACCTGAGCCTGCAACATTGATTAAGAGGCCACATATAGCTTGACGGAGATGATGATGTTCAGAAGTAGCTGCATAATAGAGGAGAGCTCCTGTACTAATAACAGGTAGTCCTCGACGTAAAACCACCATGGAGCCCAAAATTTATCTTAAGTGAGACATTTTAACTGAGTTTTGCCCCCATATTATGCCATTTTTTTGCCACAGTTAAGTGAATCACCGAAGTTGATAAGTTGGTTGTTAACTGAATCTGGCTTCCCCATTGATTTTGTTTGTCAAAAGATTGCAGAAGGGCCCCCAGGATGCTACAATGGTCACAAGAATGAACCCGTAGCCACCCATCTGAATTTTGATCACAGGATCATGGGGGTGCTACAGAGGTTGTAACTCTGAAAAATGGTCACTTTTTTCAGTGTCGTAATTTTGAATGGTCACTAAAGGAACTGTTGTACACCAAGGACTACCTGTATTAGCAAAGGAATGTACAGGAGTCTTTTTTTAATATAAAAAGATGACATACCAACACTGCCACCACCTCCTCCAAGGCAAGGCAACCTTTGTTGCTTTTCCTGTAAAACTTTGATCTCTGCAGAAGTGAGAGAAGTACCCTTTTTCAAAGAGAGTTGTAAGGGATTTCCCCCCCTTCTGATTGGAAATCTCTGGCTTCTGAAAGCCCAATAATGATTTTACAGAAAGACAGGTCTTCATAACAATGGAAGGCGTTTGGAATCCCCTCTTCCACTCCCACCAGTGAAATGGAGCTGTGGTTCTGATTTAATGCTTTCTGCAGGAATATAAATGCCTTTGTAGAGAGAGAACAAGAAAGGAGACAACAACCTGCTGAAAGGTTGATTGGGTCACAAATCACACCAAAGCCAATCACCCTGAAAGTAGATGTAAAAAGATACCATATTTGTAAGATAGTCAGAACTTAGAAGCCTCTTGTAAATTTCATCTGGTTGAAAGGATGACTCCACATTCCCTAACTACCTGAGTGATACCTGAGTATCAACTGAGTGCATACTGCAATAAGATCCTGTCTGAATCCTTACTACTGCCTCTTCTCTGCCTCTCTAATTGAGAACTGAAGTCACTCTTGAGTCTTTGCAAGTGGTTATTTTTTTCCCCAAGTCTTCTTAATGGACAGGATCTTGGCCTAATCAATGTGACCACAAGGTGGAAAGGGCCTGTCAAGATCCTTGACTCAGTTGGATTTGAAGTCATATCTCCAAGAAAGTGCTGAATTCAGCCCTCCTGGTATGTTGCTCCCTTAAACTACAGAAGCACAAGCTGGGGATTGCAACCTGGAGGAGTCAGTTTCTGCTGATCAGTTACTCCAGATCAGCCTGGCTATTCAAATCTCCTTTTCCTTTCCCTCCTTGCCCTGCTGAACTCTTGACTCCCAAAACTAAGGTACATGTGCCAGTTTCCCCTTTCCCAGGTTTTATCCAAAACCTCATTGATGATCCTCACTCTGTCAACGACCTAGGAGTACTCATATCTAATGACCTAAGCGCCAGCGCTCACTGTAACAGCATTGCCAAAAAGATATTAAGAGCTGTAAATCTAATCGTCCAAAACTTCTCTGGAAATATTGTATTGCTAACTAGGGCATACAAAACTTTTGCTAGACCAATACTTGAATACAGCTCATCTGTCTGGAATCTGCACTGTATATCAGACATTAATTCAAATGAACGAGTCCAGAAGTATTTCACAAGAAGAGTACTACACTCCTCTGCTTGCAACAGAATACCCAATATCACCAGACTTGAAATTTTGGGCTTGGACAATCTTGAACTAGGCCGCCTACAGTTGGACTTAAGCGTAGTACACAAAATTATCTGCTACAATGTCCTACCAGTCAATGACTACTTCAGCTTCAACCGTAACAATACAAGAGCACACAACAGATACAAACTCAATGTTAACCGCTCCAAACTTGATTGCAGAAAGTATGACTTCAGCAACAGAGTGATCAATGTCTGGTATGCACTACCTGACTCTGTTGTTATATCCTCAAACCCCCACTCCTTTAACCTCAAACTATCCATAATTGACCTCACCCCATTTCTTAGAGGTGTGTAAGGAGCATGCATAAGTGCGCCATTATGCCTCCCGTCCCTGTCCTATTGTCCCCATTTAATCATACCTATTTTCTATATTATTACTCATGTTTATACTTATACCTACTATCTTGTAAGCGATTAATAAATCAAATAAATAAAAAAAATAAATAAATAAAAGCAGAGGGAATGGCCTGAACTGAGCATGGCTTGCTTTCACCACCAAAGCTGCTGTTTGATTACTGTTGATTACTAGTGATCTCTTGCTATTCTCTCAGTACTGCTTAAATACTGTTTGCCCAGTGACTGCTGTTTTCTCCTTCACTGTCATTTCCCCTCATGCCTTCAGGTTATTCCTGCATAAAATCCAGACCTTTCTCTGAGGCAAGTATGATCACCAATCCTGAGATGCCCTGTTTTTAAAAATGCCTTTGTAATAAGAACTCGCCTGTGTATTGCTTCCTACTTGATGGTACCTCAGTAACAGAACAAAGACATTCCAGATTCCCAAGAGGACGAAGTCTGGGCCCAGCAGTGAATGAAGATGTTTTGTTGTTGACTTTTCCATAAACATTATTTACAGAACCTAAACACTGAGAGAAAGAAAATGTCTCTCAAAAGCAGAAAACAGTGGACTGAATTTTTTTATAAATAACATTCAGCTTTAAAAAGACTGTCTAAGGGTGAGGCTTCTACTCAGTTTTTTTTTAAGTATCACCACTGATTTTTGTTTTTAAGGTAAATTAGATTATTTGAATGCCATCAAGAAAAGTCTTATTATTCACTCATTTTAGAACCAGACACCCTGTGGGAGAAGAGCAGGCAGAGCTAGGGGGTTAGAGTCAAGCAGGTCATCAGCCTAGAATCATTACATTCCCATGAAAGGTCTTAAGTTCAACTCCTCTTGAATTCCATTGACCTTTATCTAGCGCCAATTTAGTACTTGAAGGTTAATTGACTAGATTGTGAATAGGCTTGAGCAATACATATTTTTAACTGCAACTTAAGCTATGGTCCTCATTCTTTTCATCTGACACATCCCTTCTAGCTCAGGGGTGGGCCACAATGGCCTCTTTACAACCTGTGGACTTCAGCTCCCAGAATTCCTGTCCCAGCCATGCCCAGGAATTCTCATGATTATGCCATCTCAGGAATTCCGGGAGTTGAAGTCCACAAGTTGTAAAGGGGCCATAATTGCCCACCTCTGTTCTAGCTCTTAGTTTGGATTAAGGTGCCCAGTTTCACTCCTCTGCCCTCATCTCACCCTACCACAGTGTTGGTGAACCTTTTTGGCACCAGGTGCCAAAACAGGAGCACACATCATGAAGGGAATCACCGGGAACCAGAAAAGCAGCTCCCCAGCATGAGTGCTGGCCACCTGGTCTTCTGGTTTCTGGCCCACATGCATGTGCAAAGAGCAGCATGCACACTGGAAACCAGAAGCTCAGCTTCCTGCCACGTGCATGCATGCTGAGGAACTGTTCTTCCAGCTTCTGTGCATGTGAAGACCAGTTGGCCTGCACGCATGCGCATGCCAAAACCCAGAACAGCAACAGGCGACAGCTGGCATGCCCAGAGTGGTGGTTTTGTGTGCCACTTCTGGCTTGTGCTATAGGTTCGCCATCACGGCCCTACCCTCTGGCCATGTGGTACAATTACAGTATTTGCTGAGTACAGGAGGGGATTCAGGAAATAAAATGGCATTTTTCTCCCTTTCCAAAAGTGATAGGAAACTGCACCTCCATCACAAGCAGTTTGCTAGCAGATTTCAACAACCAGGAGCTGCAATCACATGTAGCTCACAGACTAAAGTTGTTCCTATGGGGGAAGTAGTGAATTGTCAACATATTTCAGTGACATAGTAAATTTTTACCTTGCCAGTTCATACTCAGTCAATGCCTTCTTTTCCCACTATGTGCCATTTGGAGCAGAAGGAACCTGTCCTTCACTATGCTTGTGCTGAAGAAGTGGTATTCAGCAGGTTCTGACCAGTTCTGGAGAACTGCTAGCGGAAATTTTGAGTAGTTCAGAGAACTGGTAAATACCAACTTGGACTGGAGATTTTAATAGTATCCTTCCCCTGCCATGCCTACCAAGCCATGCCCACAGAACCAGTAGTAAAAAAAATTGAATCCCACCACTATTGTGTTGGGGCTGTGAGAACTGGCTGCCTCATTACTCTATGGTCTCTTTCAGCATTCAGTGATGTCTGAAGGCCATCAAATAATCTATAGAATGACCCTGAGATCTTAAGGCCCTGTCACATTGGCCAACGGATGCAAAACGTATGTAAAAAGAACAGAGCGGACGAGAAAATGTTCCATCCGTTGTTATCCGCTCTCAAAAGTGCCCCAAATTTTCATAAGCAGAGTGGACAACAATGGAAAGAAACAAATGGGGAGAGGACGTAGCGAGGATGTTAAGCGGATGCTCCACGGAAGCCTAGCGGATGGAAGCAGATGGAAGCAGATGACACGTCTGCAGGGCTTCCGGGGGAACTCAGCGAAGCAGAGGCACAGTGGAAGGAGCAGATGCAGAGCGGATGCAGAGCGGATGCCTAGCGGATGACGCGGATGTATCACGGAAGCCTAGCGGATGCATAGCAGATGCAAAGCATTCACTGCGCATGCGGGGAGGATGCATTGCGTCAGCCCCGCGGATATAAAAGGATGCAGCTCGCAAGCAGGTCACCATTCAGAGGAAAGACCTGCTGCCAGACAAATCTCCAGCCAACAACCATGGGGAAGAAGAGGAAGCCTGTGCTTACTCCTGCCAGCCCTGGCAAGAAGGACAGGGCCACCATCCCACCCCTTGGCACTGACTCTGCTTCTGCTGGGGCTTCTGCTGCTGGGGCTGACTCTGCTGGTGCTGGAGCTTCTGCTGGTGCTTCTGCTGGTGCTGCTCCTGGTGCTGGTGCTTACTCTGCTGGTGCTGCTCCTGGTGCTGGTGCTTCTGCTGGTGCTTACTCTGCTGGTGCTGCTCCTGGTCCTGCTGGTCCTGCTGGTGCTGCTGGTGCTGCTGGTGCTCCAGGTGCTGCTAGTGCTGCTGGTGCTGCTTTTGCTGCTGCTGCTGCTGTTGCTGGTGGTGGTGGTGGTGGTGTGGTGGACCAGCCCCTAGAACCTCAAAGCCCTACTGATGAGGGCCCAGAAGGGCCTGCCAGAGGGAGGAAGAGGCAATCGCGTGATAGGGAGAGGAGACAGTACTCCATCGAAAAGGAACATGAGGATGAGGTGCTCGAATGGCTGAGGGAGAACGAGTACCTCTGGCGGAAGGGACACAGGCTCTATCGAGACACCAAGCGGAAGCAGGCGGCTTGGAGAGAGAAAGCGGAGAGCCTGGGCTACACTTCAGAGGTGCTCCTCGGGTGGTGGAAGCACATGCACACCTGGTACGGGAAGCTGCACCTCAAGAAGTCTGGCCAGGCCGCGGTCAAGCTCACCGACCGGGAGACCTACGTGATGGCCAAGTGCAGCTTCTTGGAGGGTGAGGTCCGCCACCGAGGAGCAACCTCTCTGTCTACCCTCTCTCTCAGACAGCCCACAGACAGCCAGTCCTCTTCTGGCCAAGAGTCAGTTCCTGCGTCCAGGTAGGTAACTTTGGAGCGCTCCACGACGGAGACCCCCCCGACAGCTGCACTCCCTGTGGCGCAGCACATGGAGGACCCCCTGACGCAGTTGGAGCAAGGAGAGGCCGCTGCCACCAGAGACCAACCCACACCCACCCCCAGCTCCACCTCCACAGAAAGCAGGCAGAGAGGCAGACCGGAGGGGCAGAGCCACACTATCCTGCTGGAGATCAGGGACACCATCAAAAGCAGCGTAGATCTCCTCTCTCAGCTGGTACACACTGACATACCATCCTCTAACAGAAAGCCCTTCCTCACCTACGTCAACCAGACCCTCATGGACATGTCTGAATCCCAGTACCAGGTGATCAAGGAGAGGATCACAGGTCTTCTGCACAACCCTCCAGGCCCAGCTGAACCTGCTCCCACCCAGTCCAGGTCTGCTCCTCCACCCCAGGTGATGTCACAGCCCTTCCAAGGCTTTCCACAGGCCCTCACCTCCCAAGGCTACGGCTACCAGGAGTTCCAGCAGCACAGGCAGCCCTTCCCAGTCCAGGCACAGGTTCATCGCATGCCACCGGTGCCACCGATGCCACCGATGCCACCGATGCCACCAATGCCACAGATGCCACCAACGCCACAGATGCCACCGATGCCTCACCTCACTCACCTGCAGACCAGACAGCCCCACTACACTCCTCCTTCCTCCACCCCACAGCCAAGCCTGGCCTCAGAACATCTGTCATCAGTCTTGGGACTGACACCCCATGTCATGGAGGAAGGGGCTCTCAACATCACGGGACTGAGCCAGCTCTCTGAGAGATTCTTCCACACACCATCCCGTTGTCCTCTCGGGGTGAGGCACCCCAATGGCGCCTCAGACCAGCACTCCAGCCACTGCCATCTCCACAACATTTGGACCCTTCACCCCTGAGACTATGGGCATGCCTCAGAGTGACTGACAAGAGTGCCAGAGACTGGGTTGCTACCTGTTGACTTTATCTTTGCTTGGGACACTTTACTTGGGTCATTTTGCTTTTACAGTTTGTTATTAATAAAGTTTATCTTTGCTTCACACACTTGGTTCAGTTCTTTTAGTAAATAAAGTCTTGGTGGAAACTTTTAGAAATGGTTTAAGCCTTTGCATGCTTGTGGGATGGTTAAGATAGCAGTGGGATGGGCAGGGATACCTGTGGTATGGGTAATAGCTGTGGTATGGGTTAGGATAGCAGTGGGATGGGCAGGGATACCTGTGGAATGGGTAATAGCTGTGGGATAGATAAACTTCCAGTGCAAGCATAGTGGGACTGTATGGTCCACCCTCCCAGGTGCCACACCTATGGCCCTTTATTATCAATAACAATTGAATCATTCATCAACACATTTCAACATAAACACAACTCTTTATTAAATGCCCTGTTCATTGTAGGGCCACTCAATATACATGGCACAATCTCATCAGTGTGATGAGACAGGCTAAAGGAAGCATCCATTAAGTATCTACCATCCTGTCTTGCCACTCCACTGCTCCAGCTGGGGAGTTGCACCAGTGTTGCAGGAGGTTGCGCTGCTTCTTCCCTTCATGTGAAGCTCTGTTGGGGCCTTGCACATCCACAGTATCTATCAGGTTTCGCCCTTGCCTCCATTCACCAGGCTCCATGTCCCCATTGCCTTGTTGGTGGTCCACAAGCCTGTTCTGCAACACTGGGTAGAGGGTGCGCATGAGATTGTGCAGGATGCAGCAAGCTTCCACGATGTTCCTCACAGTCTCTGGGCGATGCTGCATGGTGGTGAGAAGTACCTGGAACCTGTTGGCCAGGATGCCAAAGGCATTCTCCACCACCCGTCTTGCCCTGGACAGCCTGTAGTTGAAGATCCTCTCTTCACGGATGAGGCATCTGGAAGTGTAGGGCTTCATGAGGTAGGTTCTGATGGAGAAGGCGTCATCCCCCACGATGAAGTAGGGCACATCCTATGTGTGTGTTGGGCAGGGGGTCTGGATCTGGGAAGCCCATGATGAGGTTGCGTTCCAGCCCCTCCTTGAGGTCACTGGCATTGTATACCTGGGCATCTGAAGCTGACCCGTTGCCTGAAGCATCGATGTACATGAACTTGTAGTCACCATCGACCATGGCGGAGAGGATGATGCTGAAGAAGCCCTTGTAGTTGTGATAAGTGGACCCTGAGTTGGCTGGAGCTTTGCAGGCCACGTGCTTCCCATCTATGGCTCCAACGGTGTGGGGGGAAGTTCCACTTCTGATACCACTGCTCTGCAACTTTCTTCCAGCCTTCTTCAGTGGAGGGGCACTGGAGGAGCTCCTCCAGGTATTCTTCGATGATGGCCTGCACCACTTCTCTGACCACAATGCTGATGGTGTTGTGTGGCACCCTCCAGGTGTACTGCATGTTCCTGTATGTGGTCCCTGAGGCCAGGTGGCGCAGAGTCAGTGCCACCTTGAGCCCAGGGTCCAGGCTGGGCCAGAAGTTGGTGTTTGCCTTGGTCAACCTGGATCTCAGCCGTTCCACAACTTCATCAAACATGGCTGGTGGCATCCTCATGAAGTTCTGGAATGCACGAGGGTCTTCGTTCCTCAGCTCCACCATCAGCTTGTTATGCAGTCTGTACTCCGCTCTTCTCGTGATCCATCTTCAGACCCACACACTTCTTGGACGCCTCCTTTTCCTTGCGTAGAATAGGTGAAAGAGCCTGTAGAGGGCTTTGCACTGTTGTAGAATGATGGCGGCTGCCAAAAGGAGTGTGCGACGATCCATGGTGGAGATGATTGGATGCTGTGGAAGAACAAGAGCAAGATCAAGGCTGAAGAGTTTTGCACAGCAGGGCTGCTGGACTGAAAGTGAGATCCAGGTGATTTCTCCCCCTTTTTATAGAAAATATCATTTTTCCGCTTGGTGTCCTTCTGCATCCTCTAGACATCCTGCAGACATCCTAAATATCCGAGATATGTCCCCTATACGAATGTTTTTTCCGTTTTAGTGCTTTATATGCGAGCTGCATCTGCTTTCATCCTTTCTACAGCCGTGCTACTAACGCTGCGTGTCTGTTCCATGTCCGTTTCGCTTCCTCCCTGTGTCCGTTTTCCGCTGGAGCAGATGTGAGTTGCGCAGATGCGCAGCGGATGTCTAGCGGATATAGCGGACATGTAACGGATGATGACGGATGTATAACGGATGTTCCCCGTATGCGTAGCGGATGTAGAACGGACGCTTTGGATACTTTATCCACTCAAAAAGTTTTGTGCAGCTCAAAACTTTTTGAGCAGATGAAATCTCAGTAGACGGATGCTGGACAGATAGAGAGTATGAAAAACAGACGCAGTGAGTACAGAACGAATGCATCGCGTTAACCAACGGATGGCAAGTGTTTCTCTCCATTTTACATCCTCTTTCCATCCGTTGGTGCTGTGTGACATGGGCTTTAGAAAAGTTCACCTACAAAACTTGTAAGAGGATTCTTGTTTCAAATTAGAAAGCAGAAGGTCACTGATGGGGCTTCAGTGTTACCTTACACAAATATTATTTTTGTCCCCTTGGATGTATTCTACTGAGGTTGCTCCCACTCAAAAGGAGTACACTATTCTGTAGGCTTAATAAACCCGACATTTATATTGTTATTTTTACTGTTAGATTAATATTTTTGAAAAGTTGCAGAGTTACAAATTCCTTTCCTGTATTTGCTGCATGAAATAGTACAGATTGTCAGCAAATGGAAAGTATTAAACAATTGCTCATTAATCCATGGTTCAAGCGAGGAAATAAAAAACATCCTCTTCCCTTTGTGTGGCATTTTATTTAGAAGCCTAAATCCTGTAACCTAATTGAATGCTAATGGAAAGCCTCATAATAATTTACAAGAGCTAGCAGGGTCTGATTAATTAAGAACAGAGAAGCTGAATGCAAAAGGCTTAAAACATGCTTCAAAAAAAATCTAATTCAATTACAGAAACTGAGTATAATCAAAAAACAAACTCATCTGTACATCCTGCCCTCTTTTGCTACTCTTTAACTGCAGCACTTCTCCACAACATAACAACTATGTCCCATTGCAGTGCTCAGAAACAAGTATAAAAAGGAGCTGTGTTGCCTGTTTGGATTATATACTGGCTCTTCAGGATATCATTACTATTTCACATTAGCTCTCCAGGATACACATAGTCCTCAATTTATAACCATTTACTTTAGTGACCATTCAAAGTTACACCAGCACTGAAATTGTTTTCTGCCATTATATTCAGGGCAGAAAATTTTCAGTCTCGTTTACATTCATTTGGCAATCAAAAAAGCACCACTTCTGGTGACTATTGTACTATGGACATTCCCATTTTGTTTATTTGGCCCAATGCAAAAAATGTTTCACCAATGTCTGGGATGTCTGTTTTGAGTGCCAATCCATGTCTCATGTCTGGAATTTCCTCTTGATCTGCCAATTGAAGTCCGAACCAGATTCGAGATCAAGTGAGGTGCTAATACCACTCTATAAAGCCTGAGTAAGACCACACCTAGAGTATTGCATCCAGTTTTGTCACCACACTATAAAAAAGATGTTGAGACTCTAGAAAAAGTACAGAGAAGAGCAACCAGGATGATTACAGGGGACTGGAGGCTAAACATATGAAGAAAAGTTACAGAAACTGGGCATGGCTAGTCTAGTAAAGAGAAGGACCAGGGGAGACATGATAGCAGTCTTCCAATATTTGAGGGGCTGCCACAGATAGGAAGGGGTCAAGCTATTTTCTAAAACACCCAAAGGCCAGATAAGGAATAATGGATAGAAATTGAACAAGGAGAGATTTAACCTGGAAATAAGGAGAAACTTTCTGACAGTGAGAACAGCTTGCCTTCAGAAGTTGTGGGAGCGCCATCACTTGAAGCTTTCAAGAAGAGATTGGACTGCCATTTGTCAGAAATGGGTGGGGGGTTGGACTAGATGACCTACAAGGTTCCTTCCAACTCTGATTATCTGTTATCTGTTATCAGTTGTGCTTAGTGTTTGTGAGATCAACACAAAGTTACTGCTGCTCCTGTGATCATTGAAAAACACAACAGTGATTGATTGATTGATTTTTCTCTATGATAAACAATTCCTAATTTGATCCTTCAGATCTTCCATTCATGGCTACTGTTTTGAATCTATCCAACTTGTAGCTGGTTGTCCTCTTCTTCTCTTTCCTTCCACCTTTCCCATCATTAGACACTTCCCTAGAGAGCTAAGTCTTTGCATAATGTATTAAAGTAGAAAAACATGAGATTGGTCCTTTGTGCCTCAAGTGACAACTCTAGTTGAAAATGCAACAGAATAAAGATCTGAAGTTTCTGGTACGGTATGAAGATGTCATAGCTTGTGAAACAGACAGATGTTTTTAAAAGGTCACCATGCCTTGGGTATGTTGGCCTGCGTCCCACCCACAAGTAAAGGAATAGAATTTTTTCTGCAGTAACATCTAATCCAGGGATGGGATTCTATCAGTTTGGACTGCTTCAGGTGAACGAGATGTTAAATTTACATCTGATTCACCAAACCGGCAGTTGAAAGCCTCGGGACCCTGAGGAAGGTGAAAAACGGCCCTTCCGGAAGTTCCAGAGGTCTGGAAACGGGCCTGTTTCCGGCTTCTAGAGGATCTCCGGACCCCAGGGAAGGTCCTTTTCGCCCTCCTAGAGGCTCGAGGGAAGCCTCTGGACCCTGGGGAAGGCGAAAAACAGCCTCCTGGAAGTTCTGGTAGGCCATGCCCACCATGGCCACACCCACCCAGCAACTGGGCAGTGAACCAGTTGCTGGGATTTTTGAATCCCATCCCTGACCTAATCCCTCCTCTTTGGGAATGGAATGAAGTCCTTCCCCTTCAGACAAGCATTTCCAGTGGAGCTAATGGTTCTAGCTAACAATTTTAGCTGTTCTTTATGAATCTTACTGGTTGATATTATTCTCTGTGTGTAGAAAGGGTTGGTTTTTTTGCTGTTTCTTTTTTTTCCCCTTTGCTTTTTGTCTGATGTCCTCGTTGAGAACCCTAGGGATGAAAGCATTGTCGAAAGAACAACAAATAGTCAATGACTAAAACAGCCAAAATTGCTCTTAGGGTCCGGTGATGCTGTTGCATACTGAAACTCTAATATTGGTTTAATCATTCAATGAGACAAGTCCAAGAATCAGAATGTAAAATGCAATATCATTTGGGGGAATGGCATATTTTCCCACATACGATAGAGATACTGGATGAGGAAGAATCTGTTAGCATTTTGCAATCTGGTGCCCTTTGATCTCATCAAGTTTTATCATTCTTTTTTTTTTTTTTCATTGGCCAGGCTGTCTGGCATTAATGGGAGTTGTAGTCTAAGAATCTAGAAGGAATCACACTAGAAGAAACATATTCTATACCTGATCTATTCCTGTAATTATCTGGGTTGTATTGCGTCCCATTCTCTCTCCCCGTATCCAATATCTTGCCATCATTTATGCAAGAATGAATTAGTCAATCAAAGTCTCTTATTCTGATGGGGAAACAACAACAACTGCTCTTGAGCTGCAAAAAATAATGAACCATTGCAAGAAGAAAAGGCAGCTGCATGCAGATGCTTTTTGTATTCCATTTATTATACTTCAGAAGTGTTGAGGAAAGGCAACAAAAACAACATTGGTCATATCTGCATTGTTTAATGTTTGGCTGGATAGGGAGGATAAATATTGTCGTTCTCCCATGAGCTATGTATGTATCCAACGTAGATATGAATCATGCTGTTTGGTTGTAGCACTTTTGTTTCAGCTTTACTGTATGAGGAGTTCTCAGTCAATGTTTGTTTGTTGATGCTGGATATCAAGATCAGCTTTGTTTTATTTTGTTTTTTCTTTTTCTCTCTCTCTCCCTCCCCCCCGACCCCCTTTCTATCCCCCCCTCTACCCTTCTCAGTGAAAAATTAATCAGGATCCATCTGTTTCTTCTTTATCCTGTACAATTTCATTACAACTAAACCAAAGATTAGAGGATTCTCATACCTTTTTTAGATTTTTTTTTAACTCCCCTCTGTGTAGTTCTGGTGCTCTCTGTGCTGGGCGATTAAAGTCGCTTGCCGCTTGGTTTAAGTAAGATTATTTCCAATCTTCCTTTCTGAAGGGAGAAGCATAATGAGACCAGCTAGGGAACAAAAGCCATTCTCAATTACCCGGTGTACTAAAATACTGCAACTCCATTTAGAGTAACCGAATGGTCTCCAATGGAAGCCAAGTCTTTCTTTTAAAATTACAATTTGCTTGGCTTTATTTGAAAAAAAAAAAAAAAAGAATATGTTGGAGCCTGCAATTGGATACTGGCAAATGCCTCCAGAAGATTGTTTGTCATAATTTAATATTTCTCTCTTTTTCCCCTTATTGACTGTAATTGATTTTGAAGTCTCGGGAGCATCAAATCGTTCTTTTCTATGACATCAGTAATACATCAAACTTGTTACCATCCTTTCCAACCACTTCCCTGACCCTTTCCACTATCTTGCTATTAATCCTGTATTTATTTTTAAACATCTGTTTGCAGGATGATCCAATTCTCTAGGGCAACTTTGCCAACTTGAGGCCTGTTAAAGGGACTGGACTTCCACACCATTTATGTATGTATAAAATTTATTGGCTGTCTATGTTACCTCAAGGTAATGTTAATAATCCCCTTCCTCTTGTCAGTTAGGGGATTGCCAACTTGAAGCCTATTAGATAGATTGGACTTTATTTATGCATTTATTTAGAAAATTTATTGGCAGTCTATTTTACTTCAGGGTAACTCTAACAATCCCCTTCTCCTTGTCAGTTAGGGAATTGTGAGAATATATCTCACCCATGTGGAGGTTCCTAGCAGCTGGAAAGTGCTGGTCTAAACACTCACCCTCAAATTACTGAGTGTGTAACAAAAACCTGGAGGCTTTCTCCCTCAGCATTCGACCTAGGTGAACAATTAGCCAAAAATAGTGTTCAGTGTTTTCTTTTGTCAAGCGAATGGAAAGGAGCAGCCTATCATTAATTTATAAAAGCCTGTGAATGCCAGGTGTTCTGGCTGCAAAAAGCAGAACACTGATCCCCCCCCCCCTTGAAAAAAACCTTGGGTGATCAGGATTCATAATCCCAACAAGTATCAAGCCCAATGGGCTGGCCACCATCTCTTTTCCTATCTTGAATGAAGAATGAAGATATTCTGAATGAAAAGAGAGCTTCCTGTATCAGTACAGGCCAAGACATTATATCAGAGGTCTTGAAAGTTGCCAAGTTTGGGGACCCCTGTATTATATAATCAGTATTATGAGAAATGGATCAGAAAATCAGAAAATAAAATACTAGCTGAATAGTCAAGACCTTGTTGATGATCGAAGCTCTGTAAAGGACCTTGGAGTACTCATTTCTAATGATCTAAGTGCTAGAGCCCACTGTAACTACATAGCCAAAAAGGCATTAAAAGTTGTTAACCTAATCCTACGTAGCTTTTTCTCTGGCAATATCACACTAACTAGAGCATACAAAACATTTGCTAGACCAATACTTGAATACAGCTCATCAGTCTGGAACCCACACTACGTATCTGATATTAACACAGTTGAGAAAGTCCAGAAATATTTCACAAGAAGAGTTCTCCACTCTTCTACTTGTTGTAGAACACCTTACGCACCAGACTTGAAATTCTAGACCTAGAAAACCTTGAATTATGCCATCTTTGGTCTGATCTAAGTATGGTATATAAAATCATACATTGCAATGACTTACCTATCAATGAATACTTCAGCTTCAACCATAACAACATAAGAGCACACAATAGATATGAATTCAAGGTTAACCGCACCAAACTTGATTCAGGAAATACGACTTCAGCAACAGAGTGGTCGATGTCTGGAATACTCTACCTGACTCTGTGGTTTCTTCCCCAAACCCCAAAAACTTTAACCTTAGATTGTCTACCTTTGACCTCACCCCTTTCCTAAGAGGTCTGTAGAGGGCATGCATAAGCACACCAATGTGCCTACCATCCCTGTCCTATTGTCTCTTTTATTTTTCTTATATGTACCCATTTCATGTATTCATTATATATATACTTATACCTATTATCTTGTAAGCAACTGACAAATCAAATAAATAAATTTTAAAAAATGGATATTTATTTATTTATTTATTTATTTATTTGATATACAACACCAGATGATCGACATCTCCAAAGGGGACAAGTAAGATATGTTTTCTACTTCATCTTCTATATTCATAAAGCAATATGACCAGTAACAGTAAATATTGGGAACTAAGTAGGTCAGACATCCGGATGTGATGCTAAAAGGGCCAAGGAGACCATGAAAATCAAACCCTTATTCAGCCATGAAGCTTATTAAGAGGCTTTGTTTGACCTTTAGCCTAGTCTGTTTTACAGGTTTCATTAAAGATAAAATAGAATGATCTGTGTATTCAACAGAGCTTCTTGTAGGATAGATGAGATAAGAAATCAGCAAATTTCAATCTGAGCATCCTCCATAACGCTTAATTTTCTTCACGTCTGATGAAAATCCACATCTAGGAAAGAGTTACCTGATATTCAGTCTGTATGAACAATCACTAAAGAAAGAATTATTTTAAAATGTGCATTATCTGGGTAAATTTCAGATTCTCCACATAAAGAGCAATGCATGATTTTTTTTTTCATTTTTGGAATGAATTTTATGTGTAAGAATGAAAGTGGGTGTCATAATCGAATCAACAATGTTTTTATTTTTTTCCCCTCTTTTTCAACTTGAAGAAAAGAAAGTTTGGGAATGAAGAAGTCCTTGGTTCTCTCTGTCAAATCATAGGTTAAAAAGCCAGCTTTTAAATTTACCAAATGGAGCTGACAATTTCACTGTAATTAACAAAACACATGGCAAGAGTTCTTGCAAAAATGGATTAGGAAGATAAGAACATAAGCAGGGCCCTGCTGGATCAGCAGGGGTGTTCATGGGAGGGTTATTCCTCATTTCCTTTTTTATTTTCTGAAGAATCATTTATTCTTTGCAGCCCAATAATGTATAGAAAAGTAATCATGTGAGGAGGTTGAACATTCTATTCATTAATACAATAACTCTTCAAAATCTGATCAGAATGAGACCAAAATTGATACAGAAGTGAACCTGCAGAAAAGAAAGATCAACTTTGAAAATGGTCACAGTCCAGCTGGGAACCATGGAAGGGAGGGGAGAAAACTCCAGCACATTCAGATTGGCTGCCTCCTCCCAGTTATGCAACCCATAGTAAGTATTCATATATTGGAAAGAATTCTAGGAGCCATGTTCTGCATGCTTTGCCTACTTTTTTTTTTTCATTTTTCTCAGTGAAAGCATTTCTAAGACTTATAGGTCAGATAATAAAAATCAAGGCAATATCAATATCCTTTTGTCCAGAGGAATAGCTGAAGAAACAAATAAAGCTCTCCCAGGAAGTTATATGCTTCAACACCCAACAGAAAACGTATGACACCACGGTTCCATACTAAAAAGACAAATATTGGGGGTCCTTGGTGCTCTCTGAGCTTGATTGCTTTCTTGCAGATGTTTTATTATCCAACTAGGTAACATCATCAGTGCTACCTAGTCGGTTAATGAAATGTCTGCAAGCAAACAACAAAGAAAGGACCAAGGACCTCACAGTTCAACTATGAGCTTCACATATTCTCTTTCATAGATATATCTTTGCCTTTTTCCTCTCTTGCAGCCCCTATAGCTGCTTTTTACACAAATATCAGAGCAATATCAGTTTTCTCTGACAGAAAGCCAAATCTGCCGAGTTTTAATTTTAATTTTAATTTTAATTAATTTTATCTCAGTGTGATTTTGAATTTGCTGTTGAAATTGACAGGACTGGAAATAACTTAATTCAACTGGCCAGTGTCATTTTCTGAAAACGTCTGAAGTATTTATCTTAGTTTAGAGTTTCATTGAAACTAGAAAAAAAGTTTGCATATCACTTGAAACTAACAATAAAATATTACTGGCTAAAGATGTAGAGAGACTAAGTACAGTTCTAAGCCCTCATAGAAACTTTTTAAAACCACCACTGTCCATTTTTGCACATTAAAAGCCACAGTGAGATTTATTTTCTACATTAACCCCACCTCTTCTCCCTCACAAGATGTTTAACTATTAAAATATTTATCACACAGTCCAAACCTTAATGCCAATGTTTTGCTAATATAGCCTTTAAGGGATTATTGTCTACAAAAATGCCTTTATATATCAACGTTATTTTGCATATGGAAAAATAGAAAAGGGAATAAAGACAACATGAATCATATTTTGAGAATGAGCACATGTGAACTCACTCAAGGTAGACGTTTATTTTCTCTGAGCTAGAAAATGGGGGAATTCTAGAGTTCTTAGGTTAAGAACTAAAAATAAAACAATCTGACGCTAATTCTTATGGGAATATTGTTAGTTTTAATACTTTATTGAGCATTACTGTTACTAGCAAACAGACTCACATTCTCTTCTGTTTTTGCTTAATCAGACAAAGTTTCTAGCTCATATAATTAGAAGAAACAATTTCAGTATTTAGTCCAAAGATTTACTTTGACCCCCACATGCAATTGACAAAACCTATGACTGTCCATGTTTATGATTCTTAAGTTAGTACAGGAAGTCTTCAATTTACAACCAAAGTTACAATGGCACTGATGATCAGGGATGGACTTCAAAAATTTTAGCAAAGGGTTCTCTGTCTGGTTGCTGGATGGGCGTGTCCTAATCAGCCTCCTGCACCATAGTGAGGGGGGGCGTTTTTGCCCTCCCTGGGCTCTGGAAGCTTTCTTCGAGCCTCTAGGTGGGCGAAAATGCCCTTCTCGGACTCCGGAGGCTCTCTGGAAGCTAGAAAGGGGCCCATTTCCAGACTTCCTGAACTTCCAGGAGGGCCATTTTTCACTCTCCCCGAGCCTCCGCGCATACCCTACACTTACCTGCATCCAAAATGGGGACTCCTGGGAGTGGAGGGGAAGGATGGGTGGGGCCAGCTAGGAGTGGGATTTGGGGGTTCTCCGAACTGCACAGAATCTTAGCTAGCAGCTCTCCAGAACCTCTGCAAACCCCCAGCAGCCCATCCCTGCTTATGACCATTTTTTACACCTACAGCTGTTGCAGCATCTCCATGGCCACATCATCAAAATGTGATGACTTGGCAACTGGTTCCTAATTTTAGTGGGTGCAGAGTCCTGGGGTCGTGTAATCTCCTTTTGCAAACTTCTGACAAGTAAAGTCAATGAGGAAGTCAGATTCACTTAACAACCTTGTTACCAACGTAACAACTGCAGTGATTCACTTACACAGGTGTGACAAGAAAGGTTGTAAATTGGGGCAAAACTCACTTCGCAATTGTCTCACTTAACAACAGAAATGTTGGGTTCAGTTGTTTGTGTAAGTCAAGGACTACCTGTACATAACTTCCATGCATGAGAACCTGTAATTGCTGGTATTGAAAACTGTGGAACATCAAACACCAAAGTACCTGAGGGTAGGACAAGAAGGAATTGGATGGAAACTAATCAAGGAGAGAAGCAACCTAGTACTAAGGAGAAATTTTCTGACAGTTAGAACAATTAATCAGTGGAACAATTTACCTCCAGAAGTTGTGAATGCTCCAACACAGGAAGTTTTAAAAAGAGATTGGACAACCATTTGTCTGATATGGTATAGGTTTCCTGCCTGAGCAAGGGGCTGGATGAGAAAACCCTCCAGCTCTATGATTCTACTCTAAGATACCTGGAGAAGAATCTATGATTAAGGCTAAAAGGTTAGTCAATGGATCCATTTATGGCAGCATCTGATTGCCTGGAAGCACTTTACAAGGCTGCCATGCAAATATATATTTATATATTTCATTGTCTAGTGCTAGAAGTGCTCCAAGGTCCCTTCCTAGTTATTCTGTTCTGTTCTGTTCTGTTCTGTTCTGTTCTGTTCTGTTCTACTCTACTCTACTCTACTCTACTCTACTCTACTCTACTCTACTC
>BLBF01000003.1:14868019-14927232 GCA_015471245.1 Laticauda colubrina
TCTACTCTACTCTACTCTACTCTACTCTACTCTACTCTACTCTACTCTACCCTACTCTATTCTCACTGAGTACAGTGACTAAGAACTCCCCCCAGGCTCTTTTGTTCAGTATATTTGAAACTTTTAAGAATGAATGCTGTCAAAAATATCAGTCATTATAAAACCTTATTGCTTATTCATAAAACAGCTGCAATATGAATCACAACATACTCATTTACCAGAGAATAACCAATGAGGATGCTGCTCACTATCCATCAAAGATTCTGTCTTTCCAACATTCTATATAACATACCCAATTTACATTTTATGAATGGGTAAATGTTCCTCCATTGAAACTACTAGACTGCTGCTATCTGCAGTTATTATTTTCTAAAAATACCAAAATAGAGAATTTGGTTCCTGAGATAGCCTTGGAAACAAACAAAGATAATGCTGTAGTAAGCCAACTCCATTTCATTTTTTTTTTCAATGGTAGGTGGGATTACAGATTTGGCAAAGAATAAGAAACTAAATTCAGGTACATTGGCACCCATTGGCACTGTACTTGGAATCATGGTCAGCTGGCTTTCTATTGGTCACATCTTGATCATCTCTTAGTTCTACATTTCAACTTTTCTGTTTATTGACTATTGTCCTCCTCTGTGCAAGTTTTCTTAGAGATATTTGGCATGTGATTCACTTTTATCTGGTTTCAGAGGTACACCGTAGCAGCTAGTAAATGTGCAACGAGTTTATTAGTGAGATGGATATGGTTGCTGTTACATTGGGCAGCTCCTTTAAGAAGTCCCAATTCAGGCATGAAGGCAACCAAGATCTGTTCTTATATTACACTTTGTCTCTCTCATCTAGAATTGTTAGTTCCATCTGGCGGAGGAATTGATTTTTAGATTTTCCATATGTAAGTTTAATTTAAAAATATTGCTTTGCTATTTTCTGGCCATAATGGTTGATATGAAATAAGTTTAATTAGAAAATAGTATTGCTCTTCTGACAGAAGGTGTTATCAGTGTTTCTTAGCATTGCCGTGTCAAATTCAATTGTCAAACTTGATTTGACAAGCAGTGTCAAACTTGATTTCATTGAGGGCTGCATCAGGGTTGTGTTTGACCTTGGGGGGGACAGGGTAGCATGACAAGCTTGACATCACTCGTGTCTGGGACACCTTTGGTGGTCCAAGCGCTCTGCCAGCAAAAACGAGCTTCCAAGCTCTGTTTTTAGCTGCAAGAACCCCATTTGACAATCTGACAACCGTTTTTTAAGTGAATCACTGAAGTTTTTTTTTTTTTAATAAAGTTTTATTTGGGTTTTCACACATACAAAATACAAGTAAAACATATTTTTTGAAAATAGCATGGTCCCGGGTTGAACTTCTTTATACAGACACAAAACTCAACTTCATGCTCCTTTTTGTGTTCTATTCCATGTCTTATACTATTCTACATTTTCTATACAGTTTTTCCCCTCTTTTAATTTTAATTTTATTTTGATTATCTCATCTCAATTCAAATCATTACATGGTACATAAGATAGTATTGTTATATTAGAAATAACTTTAGAAAATACAATGAAGTTGTTAAGTTAGTGACATGGATGCAAAGTGAATCTGGTTTCTCCACTGATTTTGCTTTGATCACCTAAAGGTAAATTGCATGACCCCTGGACACTACAACTGCCATAAATATGAGTCAGTTGCCAAATGCCTGACTTTTGATCAGGATGCTGAAACTGTCGTAAATGTGAAAAACAGTCATGTCACTTTTTTCTAGTGTCATTGTAACTTCAAACAGACACTAAATGAACTGTTGTAAGGTTCTACAGGACTACTCATAGTCCCAGGATATTGGGGAGACAAATAATGGAAAGAGACAACTCTGTGTGTGGTCATGTACTGTTTGTGGAGTTCTGTTCCAGTCCCCATGTGATTGTGAGGGTCCCACTGATGAAGTAATCATGAGAATAAAAGATTACAGACCCTCTTGCCATCCAGACATGGAAATGACCACTTATGGCAGTATGCCAGGATCTTACAGATCTTACAGATTAACAGAGTTGGAAGGGACCTTGTAGGTCATCTACTCCAACTCCCCACCCAAGCAGGAGACCCTACACCATTTCTGACAAATGGCAGTCCGATCTCTTCTTGAAAGTCTCAAGTGATGGCGCTCCCACAACTTCTGAGGGCAAGCTGTTCCATTGGTTGATTGTTCTCACTGTCAGAAAATTTCTCCTTATTTCCAGGTTAAATCTCTCCTTGTTCAGTTTACAACTATTATCCCTTGTCTGACCTTGAGGAGCTTTAGAAAATAGCTTGACCCCTTCCTTTCTGAGGCAGCCCCTCAAATATTGGAACACTGCTGTGATGTCTCCCCTGGTCCTTCTCTTCACTAGACTAGCCATGCCCAGTTCCTGTAACTGTTCTTCATATGTTTTAGTCTCCAGTCCCTTAATCATCCTGGTTGCTCTTCTCTGCACTTTTTCTAGTGCAGATATATTTTCTAGTGTAGAGGTATCTAGATATTTTGCTGCCTGGAGGAAATCCATATTCCTCCTCTCCACCAAAGCCTAAACTTCAATAATGCCCATTCTTGTCTTCATACACACACCCCTCCCTATTACTGACAACACCTGAATTTGACATTTTTACTGAGCTGATCAAAAGCTCAGCCTTTAAAGAGAAAGCTGGCAAGGGATTAGCTGAGATTAGCAACATGATCAAGTCATCTACAAACCCAGAGGAGCTACGGATTGCATTCATTTAATATTACCCCAGTACAAGCAGTCCTCAACTTACAATCATTAGTTTAGTGATCATATGAAGTCACGGTGGTACTGAAAAAGTGACTTATGACCGATCCTCATATTTATGACTATCAAACCTTTTCCCACAGACATGGAATCAAAATTCAAGCACTTGGCAAATGGCATGTTTGATAATCGCAATGTCCCAGGCCACGTTATAGAGATTTGAGTTGTCCCAGGCAGCTTCCTACAAGCAAGGTCAATAAGGAAAGCCAGTTTCACTTAACAAGATTTGCTTATTAACTTTTGTTAATTGCTGTTTGTACGATTGTAAAGTTGTAAATTGAGGACTACCTGGAATGGAACATGGAAGGAGAGAGATGAAACCATAAGACCAAGTCCCTCTGCAACTAACCAGTTAGGATGGAGAATAGAATAGAATAGAATAGAATAGAATAGAATAGAATAGAATAGAATAGAATAGAATAGAATAGAATAGAACAGAACAGAACAGAACAGAACAGAACAGAATACTTTATTGGCCAATTGTGATTGGACACGCAAGGAATTTGTCTTGGTGCAAATGCTTTCAGTATACCTAAAAGAAAAGATACATTTGTCAAGAGTCAAGAATCATAAGGTACAACACTTAATAATAGTCATAGAGTACAATAAGCAATCAAATCATACTAGGAACCAATCAATATAAATCGTAAGTATACAAGTTCCAGTCATACAGTCACAAGTGGGAGGGGAGGGGCAATAAGGAGTGATGAGAAGATTAATAGTAATAGTAGTGCAGACTTTGTAATAGTTGAACAGTGTTGAGGGAATTATTTCTTTAGCAGAGTGATGGCTTTCAGGAAAAAAATGGAGTGGCTTGAACCATAAGCAATCTTCTCTCTTTTTGCTAGTTGGTAACTTTCATCTTTCATCATAGAACAATCTAAATTACATCCAGGATGATATGTATGACTAATTGGAAACTGATCTGTTAATTATACTCTAAGGCCAGGGTGTCAAACTTAAGGTCTGGGGGCTGGATCCAAGCTGGAGGGTGCTTAGATCTGACCTGCAGGGCCACCCTGGAAACAGCAAAGGACCGGCCCATGGTGCTTCTGCCAGCAAAAACAGAGCTTATAAGGACTGCTCCATTTTCACTGGCAGAGGGTTGCAGGAGGCTGTCCCAGATGAAAACAGAGGTTGCAAGGGCCGTGCATGCCCCCCCCCCCTGTGAAATCCATTTTCACTGGTAGAGCATTGCAGGAGACCATTGCAGTCAAAAATGGAGCTCTGCAGCCCATTTTCGCTGGTAGAGCGTTCAGGCCACCACAGGCCATGAGTGACATCATGCTGGCCAAGCCCAACCCATCCTCCTGAGGTCAAAATCAACCCAGATGCGGTTTGACACCCCTACTCTGAAGCATACCTCCAATCCAGCATCCTCCTAATTGCGAGATATCAAGTTCCATAATCAATATTAACTATGCCAGCTGAGAAATGTGGGAGTTGAAGTCCAATCCATTCACAATTCAGATTGGAGGAGGCTGTTCTCTTTAGGAAGGCAGTATATGTACTGATCTTTCTTATCTCACTACTGTGTGCAAACCTAGTGCTTTGTGGAACAAGCTATTTTCCCCTGCTTTAATTTTCTGCAAATTCGTTGTTTATTCCTACTGCATTAATCTTAATGCTACAGCCTGTAACCAAGTTCCAATCTTCAAGTTCAATGACATTATCTTTTAATTAACCCAGGGAAATTAATGCTTATAGTATTACAAACTATCTACAGACTTTTTTTCCAGTAAGTGGTTGTTTTAGATGTATACAACCATTCAAATAAGCTTTTAAAACTACAAAATACTTATAGAGGAGCTGGCAATCTAAAAAATCGGTTTTAGGTACACCCAGGAAATTTATTTTTTTAAACAGCATACCCCCATTGCCATATATAAAGGTGCTTTGAAATTCCTTTCAATTTTAAGAGTAGTTTGCAATATTGGAGAAGGGATGGGGTCCTGTGGTCTAATGCAGTGTTTCTCGAGCACAACAACTTTAAGATGTATGGATTTCAATCTTCAGATTTCCCCAGCCAATCATGGCTAGCTGGGGAATTCTGGGAGTTGAAGTCCATGCATCTTAAGGTTGCCAAAGTTGAGAAACACTGGTTTAAGGTAGGGCTGTCAAACTCGTGGCTTTCGGGCCGGATGCGTCATGCACTGGCCACGCCCATGCCCGGTTTAGCAAAGGGGGAAAAAGTCATGATACATCATGTGATGATGCCATGACAAAGTGAGTTTGACACCCTAATGGATCAGGGAAGGCTTCATCAGGGCTGCCCAGGCTTTTTGCCTTTGCTAAAGATCAAGGGCATAGATCAGTACCACTAAAGATCAGTGGCTACTATTCTGAGGCAAGACTACCATACAAACTGTATTTTAAGTGTATTTCAAACATGCAACTTCCAGTTAGTAGATACTTGATCCCTTAGACGCTATTATGGCTAGTAGTCACCATCATGTTAAGTTCACCATTGCATTTCCATTTCAAGCGGCCACAGGCACTAAAGAAAGGGTAGCATTTCATTTGGTTGGGTTAAACTATTTGCGCAGGCATTCCAGTAGATGTCTGTTCCACTTCTCTCAGCTCCTATTAATTCTGCCATGGCTTCTTTATGGCAGAACTGGGCAAAGAGGCCTAGGCATACAAGAGCTTGGCAGGATTCCATCACAGTGTTATATTCCATCACAGAGGAAATTGCTCTGTGAGTGAGGTGGGTGGTTTCTAAATTTTATATGCACAACACACATAACATATATAGATAAACATACACATAAAACAGAGGGGCAGGTTGAAGTGTTGCTCCCTGGCTGACCAACAAACTAACAATGCTCAGCTGAGACATTTCTTAGCTATTGACTAGGAAGGGCAAGTGCTTATAGATCGTAAATGCGGCACCCTCACAAATAAGTAGCTGCGCTCATTTCTATAATGCCCCATATATCCATCAATCCGTTTAAATTGATACTGGAGGCACTCAGCTCTTCCCCAACTTATTATTCAGGATTTAGCAAATGCCATTTTGAACATTGTCTAGTACCCTATAGACATACTATAAGATGTAGGTCAATTATCAGCATAACAGACTATAAAGTGACAATTTGCAATGCAACATTTTATGATATAAAGAACAAGTATTACACTGAAAGAAATTTTGACCAGTATATTATAGTCCACTTGCTCTGCTTTGTGAACCTTTAATTCAGTGATGACTGAAAGCTTTTGAGAGCAACCATATAAACCTGGGGATGACCATACTTACAAGCATCATAAAGGGACTGGTGGCATCAGGAACATTGCAAAATTGTGACTGTGTGTCTTTGAAAATGATATGGGAAAGTGCTTTCTGATACTTCATATGGTGGAGGTGCAGCTATTTTCCTGAAAAGAGAAGAAACACAATAAATCTGTTGTGTTCGCGGAAGAATGAGACTCAGAGACCAGAGTAACTTCAGCTCTTTTTATTTAGTGCAGAAAGTCCGTCTTAACCAGGAGCCACGGCAGCTCTTTATATAGAGAAACTGCTCGTGGCTAGTGTCCAATGACGGCTACTTGTTTTTCCCGCCGCTTGAATTGGCCAATCATAGGCTTGCTATTATTGGCCAATCAGCGTCGAGAAAAGTAACCAATTAGTGTTGGGTATTCTTGTCCAATAGGAATAGCCTATTAGGAGTATGTTAATATGGAACACCTCCCCTCTTGGTATGGTCCTACCATATGTAGTCACGTAAGTACGCGGGGCTTCTAGGTTGCCTAGTTGACCTGCGCAGTTTCGTTGTGTCGTCTTCAGCGGGTTCGGATGGGATCGCTGTTTCTCCTGTCCTTCTCTTTCGAACCTCCTGAAAGGTAGAGTCAGCCATGCCACTCCCAACCAGCCTACTTGGGCTGGTAGAGTCGGCTCAGCTGCTCCTTTCTAACAAGGCATCCAGGTCTTCTTGTGCCTCCTGCTCTTCGCCGAAAACTTTTGCAGGTAGGTCGTTGTTTTTACTTGCATTTATTTGCGAATGTTTTTTATTGTATAAGTTTTGGTTTTATGGGGTTTCTTTTTCTACCGGAGGGGTTTCTTTTTCTACTGGAGGGTTCCCCCCCCTTATTTGTTATTGAGGGGTCTCCCCCCTCTCTGGTTGGTCTGGTGATATTTTTGTGTAATGTTTGTGGTGTTGCTGGTGTGTGTGTGTGTTGTTCTTCGTGTCTGGGTGTGTCGGTGGTGCATTCTAGCATTCGAGACCGGAACTGATCAATGTGTCTCTGCCAGGTTCGGCCATCATCTGTTTCTAGCCTATAGGACCATAGTCCTGTTATTTGTGTTATCTTCACCGGTACCCACAATGGGTGGCCGGTGAGATTCTTTGCATAGACTAAGTTCCCTGGTTTGAATTTGCGATACTTGCTGGATGAGTCGGTTGGTTTTTCGGCGGTGTATGTTGGGTGTAATCTATCTAATTGTGATCGTAGTTTTCTGCCCATTAGTAATTCTGCTGGGCTTTTATTTGTAGTGGAGTTTGGTGTTATGTGCTGTATTTTGAGCATTTTTTCAATTCTTTCTTGAATGTCCCCTGTGTCTAATTTGTCTAAAGTTTCTTTGGTATACCGGACCATGCATTTCGCCCTTCCGTTCGTCACCGGTCGGCTCGGTACTGTCAAGGCATGTCGTATGCCATGTTCAGCAAGGAATTTTTCAAATGGTAATGCAATAAACTGTGGGCTGTTATCTGAGACGAGCATGTCCAGTAACCCGTGTGTGGTGAATAATTTTCACAGTTGTTTAATGACCGCTTCTGTGATAGTCGACTTCATGAGGCTTACTTCCAACCAATTGGAGTAAGCATCTACTACGATTAGAAATGTATGTCTTTTTGTTGGCCCCGCGAAGTCTATATGTATTCATGACCAGGGGCCCCTTGGTGTTTCCCCGTCTAAGACAGGTGCTGAAGGGGGTGCAGGCTGGGAGTTTTGGCATTTCTCACAGGTTTCAACCCATTTCCCAATGTCTTTGTCCATCCCTGGCCACCATACGTAGCTCCTGGCCAGGGATTTCATTCGCACGATGCCCGGGTGGCTTTCGTGCAACATGTAAAGTACCTGTTCTTGTAATGGTTCTGGTATTATTACCCAATCACCCCATAGGATACAACCTTTTAGCAATGACAGTTCAGTTTGTCTATTCTTGAAAGGTTTAAAAGTAACGTCTGTCTTGTTTTCTGGCCACCCTTTTCCTACCCAGTTTAATACTGGTGACAATGTTTTGTCTCTTGCGGTCATTCTGGCAATGTCAGACGTGGTTATTGGTAGGTTGTACAGAGTCTCAATTTGTAGGGTGGAAATGGTTGGTGCCGGGTCAATCTGTATGTTGGGTAGAGGCATGCAGCTCAAGGCATCGGCATGGGAAATGTCTTTACCGGGTCGGTGGATCAGTTTATAGTTGTAGGCTGCCAGGAACTCGGACCACCTTGTCATTCTCGGCGATAGTATATTTGGGGTGGCTCTGTTTCCCGTTATTATTCCCAATAGGGGTTTGTGATCGGTAACAAGGGTAAAAGTCTTACCGTAAAGGTATTCATGGAACCGTTTAAACACCGGATATTGCTGCTAATGCCTCTCTGTCCAATTGGTTATAGTTCCATTCAGTTTTTGAAAGAGTCTTTGAGTAAAAGGCAATGGGCGGTTCTCTCCCATCAGGCAGGATGTGGCTAAGTACAGCTCTGACGCCAAATGGTGATGCATCGCAGGTGACTGTTAATGGTAATGTCTCGCTGTATTGCATCAATACTGAGTCAGAGGTGATGAGATCCTTTATCCGCTGGAACGCTGTCTCTTCATGTCATCCCCAGGTCCAGATGGCTGATTTGTCTAATAGTCTATGCAGTGGTTCCACTGTTGTTGCCTTCTGTGGCAGAAAAATGTGGTAAAAATTTATAAGTCCCAAGAATGCTTGTAACTCTACTTTGTTTTTAGGTCTAGGCGCTTCTTTGATTGTCTTAATTTTTTTCTCTGTGGGGTGGATGCCCTCTTTATCAATTTGGTACCCCAGGAATTTGTGTTTTGATGTGGCCAATTTACACTTTTCTTTTTTCACCTTGAGTCCCGCTTTTTGGAACCTTTGTAAAGCCACTCTGAGACGGGCTTCTAGTTGTCTCTCGTCATTAGCTGAGATGAGCACGTCATCAAAATATGGGACTACTCCTTTTATCCCTTGTAATAATCGCTCCATTAGGCTTTGGAACACCCCAGGGGCTACGCTGACTCTGAATTGTAGCCTTTTGCATTTGAAGGCTTCTCTATGAGTCATGATTGTTTGTGCCTCTGCTGTTTCATGGTCTACTGGCAATTGTTGGTAGGCTTGGGCAAGGTCGAGCTTTGCAAAGACCTTGCCTCTCCCCAATGAGTGTAGTAGATGTTGTACTACCGGAACAGGATATGCACTTTGTTGTAGCGCGTGGTTCAGGGTAGCCTTGTAATTCCCACAGATTCTCACGGACCCATCCGGCTTAATTGGGATCACAATTGGGGTCTCCCATTTGGCATGGTCAATTGGTTCCAAAATTCCTTGTGCTATTAGTTTATTTAGTTCTTCATCAATTTTGGGTTTTAGCGCGAAGGGGACTTGCCTCGCCTTTAGCCTAATTGGAGCAATTGTTGGGTCTAAATTGAATGAAATAGGGGACCCTCAGTACTTGCCTAACTTTCCATCGGAGATGTCCTGGAACTCTCTCATCAGGTTCTCCTCCCAGTCTGCATTGGCAATGTGGTTAATGCCGGTCACTCCAATTTGAAACACTCAAACCACTCGAGTCCCAGTAGGCTTGGTCGGTTTCGGTCTACGATGGTTAGAGGCAATATTTTTTGGTGTTCTTTAAAATTTATCTGGAAGTGTCCAAGTCCGACTACCGGTATTCCGTTTCCTTGGTTGTCTTTTAAAATTAGTGATTGGTATTCTAGTTCAGCTCTGCCAATATGCGGTACTAGTCTTTTGATGGTATCCCATGATACCATCGATAGGTACGATCTGGAATCTACCTCCATCTTACATTCTTGGCCCTCGATCCGGACTGCCACATGTACCTTTCGGCCATTAGTTGCGTTAGAGTGACCGATGGTGATGGTTTGATGAGTTTCCTCTTTCCTATAGTTCTCATTTAGCCACTTTCCTTTGCTTTCGCAACTCTCACGGCTCCACGTTGGCCTCTCTTTATTTCTTGGTGGTGTATTGTCTCTATGTCTGGGGCTGTAACTTTTCCTGTTTCGGCATACTTGTGCGATGTGACCCTGCCTCTTGCAGTACCAGCACACGGCGTCTCAGAACCGGCATTCAGAATGGGGGTGGTCTCCTCCACACCTGGCACACTTAAATCCCAACTTACGACCATTTTTCAGTCACCGCTCTTGCTCAGCCTGGAATCTGTGGATCTCCTCTTTGTCGTCATCGTCGATTCCGGATGATCCACTGTCTGTGCAGCATGTGGTGGTTTTGTGTGCGCTTTCTGCCTTCTTCTCGGTGCTCTGATTCATTACGGTCAGTGTTTTGGGTGAGTTGGCATTCATCTGCTGCATCTTTGCCGCTGATTTTTTTGTTGCTTCTGCTGCTGTGGCTTCAGCAATAGCCTCGGTAACGGTAATCTTTGGCTGCATTAGCAGCTGGCTTTGTAGGGTAAGATCTCTTAGTCCGAGGACTACACAATCCCTCATGGCTTTGTCCATGTTTAGGAATTTGCATGCTCCTCCAATGCCCTGAGAGCTGCTACAAAATCTGCGATGCTCTCACCTTCTCTTTGGTCTCATTTGTAAAACTCGTGTCTCCTGATGAGGCTGGAGACGGTTGGTGCGTAGTGAGCCTTCAGGAGTTTCTCTAGATCTGGCCAGGCCATCTGCTTTACATCGTCTGGCTTCGCTAGTGCCTTGGCCATCTTGAACACTGTGGGCCCACAGTGCGTCAGGAACACAGCTCTTTTTCGGTTGTCCGAGATTCCTTGTAGATCGTTACTCTCCAGGAACATGAGGAATTTTTTTATGTAGGATTCCCAGTCCTCTGTTGCTGGGTTGAATGGTGCGGGTGGTGAGTTGGTTCCAGCCATTTTGTCTGCTTGGTTCTCGATGCCACATGCCCGACTGGTCTCTTCTCTCAGAATCCCACCTTCGTCGCCAGTGTTGTGTTCGCGGAAGAATGAGACTCGGAGACCAGCGTAACTTCAGCTCTTTTTATTTAGTGCAGAAAGTCCGTCTTAACCAGGAGCCACGGCAGCTCTTTATATAGAGAAACTGCTCGCGGCTTATGTCCAATGATGGCTACTTGTTTTTCCCGCCGCTTGAATTGGCCAATCATAGGCTTGCTATTATTGGCCAATCAGTGTCAAGAAAAGTAACCAATCAGTGTCGGGTATTCTTGTCCAATAGGAATAGTCTATTAGGAGTATGTTAATATGGAACAAAATCAATGTTAAACTTCTCAGTATCCATGCTTGTTCTTGGAAAGAAGGCGAAAGAACATTCAAAGATGGTTTGAAGTAGTTCAGGCACAAGGCCATCAGGACCTGAATAAATAAGTATGCAGTGACAACACACTGGAACCTCCTGGTTCTATAGATGTTCAAATAAGTGAAGGTAACAATTGCCACTATAAAGAGCTAAAAAGATAATGGTGCAACATCTATCAGCGTCCAGAGCTTCCTTGTCACTGACACCAAAATCAGCTTGCAGCCCTGAAGGAGGAGGAAGGGATGAAAATTTCAAGGATGGAAGGCATGATCTGAAAAAAATATCAGAATCTTGATCTTATTCTCATGTTATTTTATATACAGAAAGGAGATAAAGATAGACAACATCCCTTTGCAAACAACACTTTGAATATTGAAGTTACATTGTCACCGAGCCAAAGTTCCCTTTTCACTAACTTCATTTATTTTCAGGGCTGTACAAATCTTCCTTATAATTTATTTACCATGGTACTAAGTTACTTTAAAATATCACATCTGCCCTTTCAGCCCTCTGACATCTTCCTTTGATGCATCATTATTCATTATTGAAGAAGCCTAGATCCTACTGACTTTTAAAGCTCCTTTCCCTTTACACCTTGTAATCTAATGCTGACATCAAGATCTTTATATCATCTTATCAAAAATATATTTTTCATTTCTCAACTCAGACCAGTTAGCTTCCATAGAGGTAATTATTTCAATTCAGCAAAAGATTATTATGGTTTTTTTAAAACTTCACCAACTTATGTGATAATATATTTGTTAGTCAGAAGGTTTGTTTTTTGTAGTTCTCTCTTGCTCAACTCTGGTTTAGAATGAAACACAGTTGGATGACTTTGAAAACAATTTAAAAACATAATGGCTGGCATGGAAAGAAAATCCTTTTATATGAATTTTAAATGCCTCAATTTCGTGTTTATGTATCCATACGGCCATATTGATGATTAGGAATTCAACAACTTATAATGCCATCATATCAAATGTGATTGTCCTATTGTTGTTTTCATCTGACCTACAGCTACTCGTGGCCTGTTTCATGTTTTAGAATGTTTGCACTAAGCAGCGGGAAAAGGACTATTCAAACAATAGAAGCTTGGATCTTTCCAATTCTTTCTACCAATAGGTGAGTTTGGGGCGGGTATCAGCCATATTCTCTTTTCATTTTTATCCAGCATTCTTACTTGCCTAATTATGCCATTATGATGGATGGGAAGGGAGAATTATTATGTGGTGGCATTGAAGAAGACAACCAACTGGAAGTAAAAGCCTCTAACATTTGTTGATGAGTTTCTAGTTCAGGATGTGAATCTGTGCAAATATTCACTTATGTCCTTTTTTTTTTAGAAATATAAAAAGAAGGAAAATCCTATCAACCAATATCTTCTTGGTTTTTCAATATGTGCATATGCACACAAGCCAAAACAAAAATACACCAATTTGGGGAAAGGGAGAAGTTGCAGTCTTCTTTACAGATCTAAAAGACGTTATTCCTTTAGGTATATTATTAAAGGATATGTGTATAATTTATTTTACTCATAATATCATGATATTGGTATATTAAATTTAAAAATGTTTCACTGAAAAGTGTGAAGAATGATTTTGCTGCAAAATATCAGGCAAGCAAAAATTGCAGTTTGGATTCAGTTTATGTTGATTAAACATTGTTTAACATATTGAATTCAGAACTCTCAATTTTCTGATCCCCATGGGAAAATATTTTATAGATATTTTTATATGTTATATAAAATAGTAGTATAGGTATTTTAAAAATCTTTTCCTCCCATACATTACTGAAGGAAATTACTGGTAATTCTGTTTACTTATTTTATTTTCTGCATTTCTATAATATATATTGGCCAAGGTTCTTAGGACTTCATTTGTTATTTGTGAAGTAGCATTTGTAATACTACAATTAAGTGCACAAAAGTAATAAAGCATTATGTAAAATCTAAAATAAATTAATTGGATTGAAGCAACTGTGAATTAAAATAAAAGCCAAACAACAAAGGGTAACAGCAATAAAAGGAACTAAATTGGACAAAAATAGTCAATTGTGACATGATTATGTGATACAAAATTATACTTGCTATGGGAGGGAAAAAGTGAAGAAAAAGTATTTTTTCCCCCTTTTTTTCCCCTTTCCCATCCTTTTCCCACATTTTTGAGCTATCCAGTGTAGCCGAATGGCAAATAATTCAGGGCAGCTGAAAGGAAGCACTTTTGCACAAAACCATAATTAACCAGGAAGAGTTGCTACCACGAGACATTGTGATGACTTGGATGGGATAAAAGGAATGAGACAGATTTATAGAGGAGAAAGCTCTTAATGGATACTAATCATGATGGCTATACATTATCTCCAGAATCAGAAGCTGTATATAATCCCAGTAGCTAAGGCATGTCTTCAGAAATTGTTCTTGGTGTCCTGCCAATGATCTCCTTATACTTATCTGATTGGTCATTCGGAGAAGCAAATACTGAAGAAAAGTGGCCCTTGGTCTGAATGAGCATAACTTTTTCTTTCTTATTTAGTTATATATTTATTTGCAGTCATGGTGAATTTATATTTATTGAAAGAATTTATATCACTCTTTATATATCATATTTATTATATTTATATCACTCTTGAGGGCTGTCAGAGAGAAGAGGAGGTCAATCTATTCTCCAAAGCACATGAGGGCAGGATAAAAAGTCAAGGTTGGAAACTTACCAAACAGAGATAAAACATGGTATTTCCTGACAGTAAGAAGGATTAATCAATGCTTGCCTTGCAGAATTGTAAGGTGACCAACTTTTTTACAATGAAAAAGAGGACACAAATAAATTGAAGAAAAAAAACAAAGCCACTTACGTGCGGCGCACTCTTGTGCATGGCGCACTCTCTCAAAACAATTCTCCTGTGTGGAGTGCATGTGTCTCATAATTGTGTCTCACTGCACTGTACTGAGCCTTGACAAATTGTCATGTCAAATACAAATACATCACATCACACACAATGGGTCAGATCAGCATCGATCAAATACGGAGATTTACAGATTAGTCTTCAAATATCAAAAAGGAGGACATGTAGGAGGACATTTTTTGAGGGAGGACAGAACTTAAAAAAGGAGGACTGTCCTCCCTAAAGGAGGATGGTTGGTCACCTTAGAATTGGGGTGCTCCAGCATTGGAGGTTTCCAAGAAAAGACTGGGTTGCCATTTTTCCGGAATGCCCTAGGTTCTGCTTTAGCAGGAGGTTAGGTTAGAAGACCTCAAAGGTTCCTTCCAACCCTATTATTCTATGTTCTACTCTGATCCTCCTCTATATTCCAGCCAATTCTATGATATTCTAGAATAACAACCCTATTGTTCTATGTTCTACTCTGATCCTCCTCTATATTCCAGCCGATTCCGAACTCATAACAGTTGAAATAGGACCTTAAAATACAAATATAGGACCCAGTGTGAGCATTAGAACAAAGCAACAAAACTCTTTTAAAAGAATTTTAAAATCCTACCTCTTGAATTTATGAGGTTCTAGACTTTCACTTTACAATGAGAAAGGACTGAGAAGAGAAAGTTATTTCATCTTTTTATGATAGCTGGTTGTTAATATTCTTCCTTCAGCCGCAGCTGTACATATGTTATAGTTTCTTCAATTTTTTTTTCTTTCAGAAAAATGCAGTGCCCATGTAATTATGTGGGTCTGCAGGTTCAGATGATCAGTCTTTCTGGAAAAATCCTTCATAACTGAGATGACCATGTAGGAGAGTACACACTTTAACGCAGCTTGATTTAAATTGGTAAGCATGGCAATCAATGAAAGCAGGAAATGTTTGTACAATAATGATATTTCTAAAAAGAGAAAATATTCAGTTTCTGGAAGATTATTATTGAAAATACAAAATGGCTCCACATTGGAAATTCTAGAGCCTAGGGGCAGCCAAACATCCTCTCTTTTATCATAGCTAGACAGATCTCAAAAGATTGGGAAATGCACATCATAACCTCCAAAATCATTTCAATAGACAGGTAGGTTTCTACAGGAAACGCTGCTCCAGTGCAGGTATTAGTAATGAATCTTCATCGTCTTTCCATTTTACTTCTATTTTTATTTCCACGAAGATTCTTGAAAGAGACCATGAAGCATCATTGCTAAGCTAGAACATTACTGTTTTACACGAATTAAACATAATCAGCATCAAGAGGTTGTGATGGTAGGGAATGCAGATCAATTTGTACATTGTGAAGTCTAAAAGCAATGCATTATGCCAGTGATGGTAAACCTATGACAAGCATGTCGAAGTTGACACGCAGTGACATGTTGAGTGACATACCAGCATTCACCAACGACTGTTTTTTGAAAGCGTGCCTTATTCTTGTGGGTTTTTTGTAGGTTATGGAGGCCACGTGAGAATTGGGTGTGCTTTTGTGGGGCATCTGGACTCTCCAGAAATTGCATGAGAGGGCCATACTTTTGTGTGGTCTCCGGAATTTATGAAAATTGTGTGAGAACAGGGTGTGCTTTTCTGCATTTTTCCAAAATGACATCAGCATGTTGGGTGTTCTCATATAGGCTCCGGATTCATTTCTCTTTTTTTATCACAAAGATTGTTCTTAGTTTATCAGAAAATAAAATACGAAGAAAATGAAAATAATGAGAAACCTAGGAGAGGGAAAAGGAGAAAGTGTGGGGTTTCCATTTGGATTTCCACCTTTGTGCTTGTGATGGAAAAAGTGAAATCTTGATTTTGGTAATAAGTTTGGTGCTATAGAAATGGCTAGTATATACGTATTATTGTCTAAAAATAAAAAGCTGAGTAACGTTACCTGTGTTAAAGAGAGTCTGAAGTCAATTGGGGCCATTTTTTTTTTTGTTTGGGCTGGGGGTTGATACACCAGCAGTTAAGCATTCATTTTATTTTATTTGGTTTGTCAATTGCTTACAAGATAATAGGTATAAGTAAAAACATAGTTATGAATGTTGGATACATATAAGAAAAATAAAAGAAACAATAGGACAGGGACAGTGCGCTTAATGCATGCCCCCTACAGACCTCTTAGGAAAGAGGTCAATAGTAGACAATCTAAGGTTAAAGTTTTTGGGGTTTGGGGAAGAAACACAGAGTCAGGTAGAGTATTCCAGACATCGACCACTCTGTTGCTGAAGTCGTATTTCCTGCAATCAAGTTTGGTGCGGTTGACCTTGAGTTCGTATCTATTGTGTGCTCTTGTGTTGTTATGGTTGAAGCCGAAGTATTCATTGACAGGTAAGTCGTTGCAATGTATGATTTTATATACCATACTTAGATCAGACCAAAGATGACATAATTCAAGGTTTTCTAGGTCTAGAATTTCAAGTCTGGTGGCATAAGGTATTCTACGAGTAGAAGAGTGGAGAACTCTTCTTGTGAAATATTTCTGGACTTTCTCAACTGTGTTAATATCAGATATGTAGTGTGGGTTCCAGACTGATGAGCTGTATTCGAGCATTGGTCTAGCAAATGTATTGTATGCTCTAGTTAGTAGTGTAATATTACCAGAGAAAAAGCTACGTAAGATTAGGTGCTGGAAAATTTG
Organism: Laticauda colubrina; assembly: GCA_015471245.1. NCBI lineage: Eukaryota > Metazoa > Chordata > Lepidosauria > Squamata > Elapidae > Laticauda > Laticauda colubrina. The sequence goes on from BLBF01000003.1 coordinate 14,884,849, forward strand.
AGGCTCAGATGCTGAACCCAAAACCTTCTCCATCACTGCATTATGCTGTCAAAGGAATGCAAGGGACTACCCATTTCTCCCACACATCTTGGACATGAATGTGGGGCCTCAATGGAATGGAATTGTTTTTTCCTTAGCGCATTGCGTTACAACTTGCTGAGGGAATCTGAGGGGAGTGCTCATCTCTGGAGATGTTTTTGACAAGGATACGAAGGCCTCCTCCCAGGCTGTCCTCTGTTAGTCCTAGGTTTCTTTATAGCTTTAAAATCTTAATTTGGATAGTTTTAATATTTTAATCAATTTTTTGATTAATATTTTTATAATTTGTAAGGCACCCAGCGTCACCTTACTGGGGTGGCATAAAAATTTAATAAAAAAATAAATGACTCGGCAAGGCATATATGGAGCAATATCTTTAAACTCACCTTCCCCACTCGCTCAATTTTTTTTCTACTCAGAAAAAAAAACTATCACCCAAATCCTAGGCAGAATATTAAACATGTCATTAAAATACAGCTAAGTAAACGTGGAAGAGAGTTCAGATGCTGCAAAAAGCCACCTTCCAATGCCCTTGGTTACAAGGCTGCCTTTGATAATATCTGCTCAGCATTTTTAGTATTCAGCCCTTAAGGTAAAAAAAAAATGAGAATATGAGACCTTTTAATTCGGTGTTCAAAGCCTACACTTTGGAATGTTATGTAATAAATCAATCATTACTACACTTAATAACCTTAATGATTTTCTTTGAAGCAGGTAATCCAGGAGAGAGATAAGTGTTTTGAAACAAAAAGGAAAAAAAAAGGAGGAAAAATATTGTTGCAGTCATTTGATGTAAAACTCTTTTATTGATTAGATCAGACTGTTTTGAAAACAGCTTTAGGTAATGGCTGCAATTCGAAATGATGGAAAGAAATAAAGCTTTCTTCATAGGCTCTAGAAACTTGATTCTTTCCCAAATCCATCACCATCCCATCGCATCTAAATTCCTTCCATTCAACTTGTTTGTGCCCAGGACATAATATAATAATCTATCGTGATTTTCAAGAAACTTTTGTAAAAGGAGATCATGAAGCATTTTTAAATAATCTGATTGCATTTTATTTTAAGCAGAAGTATGATCTGTTTATCCCTGTACAGAACAAGCTTTGCAAACCATTATGCCCATTACATGCCAGGTATAGATTTCTATATTCAACAAAAGCGTTTCCTGGTACAACAATTTCTTCTACCTGAATTCTTTCAGGATTACTGAATATCGTATTGGCTGTCAGGTCTCCAGTACACAGAGGATAATTCTGCTTTTACTGAGTTTGCCCACCAACAGTGATTCCAAAACTGTAATGAGATTTCAAAGGGTTTTGCTGTTGTTCTGGAATATTTAAAATCCGATCAAAGGATGAATCACAAATGCATGTCTTTATATCCTAAACAGATACAAAAACACTTTGGACTGATACATTTAAATTTATAATTTTTATCTAAGCTGTTAAAATGCCCAGGTGCGAAATTTTGGTGGAAAAGGCTATGGGGGGAGGGCAGTGCTTTATGGGATGAGATGAGATGAGATCTAATTTGTTCTTGCATTAGCAAAATGGATAATGTGAGCTGGATGGATGGATGGATACATGGGTGGGTGGATGATGAAGATAGATAGATAGATAGGCAGGCAGGCAGGCAGGCAGACAAACGATATAGTAAAGGGCTTATTGCTTGAGTGGAGGGTTGGACTAGAAGACCTTCAAGGTCCCTCCTGACTGTTACTCTGTTATTCTGCTATTATAATTACTTTTTCGTTTTATCCTTCTTTTCCTGCCTGGAGGAGTTCAGTTGCACCCTACCCAAACATATATCAAAAAGCACTTTCTCCATCTCATTTTCAAACACACATGTACACAATTTGAGAATTTTCTTGCTGTCATCTGAGATAGCCCTGTATCTTTTGATAATTGCAAATACAATACAAAATACCAACTCCAAGTTTATCTAGTTTCACCCTAAAGTTTTCAGTGACCAGTGAATTAGAGGACCATAAAGCAGAGCAGACTCTAGTACGCTAGTCAAAAATCCTTTCAAGGCAATGCCTGTTCTCTGTACTATAAATGTTGTATTGCAACTGTGATAGCTTATCCTGATAACCAGCCTATGTCTGGTAGTATTTCTATAGAGTAATAGGCAATATAGTTAGAAAACAGCATTTGCTAAACAGTAAATGTGAAGTGGGGGAGGAGCTGAGTATCGATGAATCCTGCACAATTGTCTCCATGTGAAGTCAAATGGATAGATAGGCATATGGGATCTTATGGAAATGAGCAGAGTAATATATTTAAAAGTGTGTAGGATCTTGTCAGCCAAGGAATTGTCGCTGGCAGGGTCAAGATGATTCAGAGGGCTCCCAAAAGTCACCTGGGATAATCCTGTTTCTCATGATGCTTCCAAGTACAGTATGGCCAGCCCTACTGAAGACCACAATTCTGACCAGAATTTCCATTGCAAAACAAGACATTTGTTAAGCAAGCTGGACCCAGTTTGACGAGGTTTTTTTTTTTGCCACAGTTGTTAAGTGAATCACTTCAGTTGTTCAGTGAATCACATGGTTGTCGAGCAAATCCGGATTCCTCCACTGATTTTGCTTGTCAGAAGCTGACTGGGAAAGTCGCAAGTGATGATCATATGACCCGCAGGATGCGGCAACAATTATAAGTACATACTGGTTGCCAAGCTCCCAAATTTTGATCACATAATTGTGGAAAGGTGGCGATGGTGATAAATTTGAGGAGTGATCATAAGTCACTTTTTTCCAGTGCCATTGGAACTTTGAATGTTAAATGAATGGTTGTAAGTCGAGGACTATCTGCACACAGTATGGTGCACCTCCCTTGTTTCTGAAAGCTTCCTCCCATTGCTGTACCTTCCATTGGTTCCCTCTTAGACCCCATGTAAACAGGAATAAGCCATAGCTCACCATTTGTCCCAGTTCCCTTCAAAATATGGTCCTATTTACTGTGTATAATACAATCAATAAAACCAAGTTTCTTTCTATTCCCTTTTTTGCATGTCCCAAAGGTGCTTTTTCAAGAGGCAATTGTCAGCGTTCCAGGGAACCTCCGTTGCAATCAGTAACTCCGAGACAAGCATAATCTCAAAAGTACCTTTATTAGAATAGCACCTGGCACATCTGTGGAATTTCAAAACTAAAAGTTTCCCGGACTTCCCACAATGTCCCAAACTACAACCCATCCCCTTTCCTCTCATCATCACATCATATGAACCAATCCCAAAGTAAGTTCCTTTTTGTTCCTGCACCACACTCCATGATCTTGAACCAAGGAAAGAATTCTATTTTGTCTACTGAGAGCTACTCAATGAAAATCACTCCCTCCCACTTTCTCAAGCTATGTGGCAGTGATGAATAAGGATTCCAAAGCTAGCATCAACTTTGGGACAACTATGACCTGGAGAATGTCCATATAGACCTTTTTTACATGGCTTTTTGTTTCGTATTGTTTTATGTGAATTTCAAGATTCAGATCCACAATGAAGGAATCCTTACCCCTAACTCTGGCTGCACAGATTTTTGAATGCATTTAAGAAAGACTGGAAAGCATTTTATTTATTAAAGCAAACTGATTAGTTTGGAAGTCATTGTAAGCAGATGCCAAGAATAATATCAGGGCTGTTGTGCTGTAAATCTTATTAGCAACATTAATAAAGCAGGCTTAGGATTTTATGATTGCGCGTTATTTTTATTGTAGCTATAAATATATTGTGTTGTATATTGATTTTTAGTTTTTCTCTAATTTTAATTGGTTAGTTTTAATTTTTTTTAATGTTGTTAGATTATGCCTGGGTGAGAAACACTTTATAAATAACATTGGTGCTTGTTGAATACTTTTTTTTCAAAGCTGAATCTGCAGTGTGAGAAGCTAAGAAAAACCAGCTAAGAAAACAGATTTCCATATCTTTTCTTCTGTAGAGCATATTAGTTTTGATAGAAGACTTGAAAGAGAAAATTTTACATTCCTAATATTTGAAAACCCTGACTAAAATATTTGTTTTATTGTATATAAGATACCATCCTACTAAATAAGCATGTATATGCATACTTATTTTTTGACCTGAGAGACCAAGCCTAGATTGAATGACACTGTAAGACTGTACCAAGGTAATGGTACCCCACACATTCTAGGTTAATGTGACTGTTTTGAGCCCAATTTTGCCCACTCATCATAATGCATGTGGTCCTTTGTCCAAATTCAAAGGGTTGCTTTAACCACCTTTTCCAGTTTGCAGGAAGTGAAATTGAAACAAGATTGAAACAAAAATGGTTGCCTTAGGTTCTCCCCAGGCACTCTATAAGTAAACTTCCATAAGTGGCAATGATCTCTTATTATATAGTGTTCCATCTACTGCAGGGTGAGCTTGTTAAATCTGCCTGAAATATTCTGGCTTAGCACAAATGGCAGCCAAGAGTCACATGTTTTCATGTAAGCGCCCTGGTGGCACAGTGGTTAGAATGAGTATTGCAGGCTAACTTTGCCCACAACCTGGAGTCCAATCCTGACCAGGTCAAGGTTGCCTCAGCCTTCCATCCTTCCGAGGTCAATAAAATTGAGATCCAGATTGTTGAGGGCAATATGCTGACTCTGTAAACTGCTTAGAGAGGGATGTATATAAGTGGTATATAAATCTAAGTGCTGTTGCTATTTCAATATATTTTTGATATCATCTGGATTAGTGCTGATATCATGCTGCTAACAAGACATGGAAATCAAATGTAAAGAGCCCACAGCTAAGAAAAAGTTTTAGCTTCGTCCACGTTCTCCCAAACTCTGTCCTGCTAATTTTTAAAAATCATAAGTGGTTGCCACTCCAAATGGACACTTAATAATTAATACTGTTATTTCCACTTCCTAATTATTTATTCAAACAATTTATCTTCTCTTCTTCAGCCCAGAGCTTTTCAAAGTGGCTAACACAATAAAATAATACCAACAGAAATAAGCAAAACATATCAACCCTCTCTTGATTAGGAGGAATTATAGAGATCAAAATGACTATATTATCAAGACTAAATTTTCCATTTTTGAATTATTTCCATTTTATTGAGTAAAAAGGCATTAAATAATGGCATTGACCAATAATGGTTCATATATGGACTGACAGAAGCCAAGGATTAAATTCAAGAACTCATACAAGATGGTCTGACAGATAGTACCCAACTCTGACAGAGATATTATAATGGATTATTTATTATTTTATTTATTAATTAAATGCACATGCCACTCATCTCAATATCCAACATTTTATTTCCTATCCCTCTTATCACCTCAATGTAAGAGGCAGAAATTTCAGAGGGCTGCATACTTAAATTTGTGTTGATACACATAGAAATAAACAATTTTCAAGGGACTTCATGACATTAAGTAACTTATCAAATATTTCAGTAAAAAGAGGAAGAGAGCAATCCAAATTGTTCCCTCTTCCTTCATTTAATTTATGATGAGGCAGTAGGGTTACCAGACGTCCAATAAAAGGAGCACATCTCTATGTTAAAGGGTCTGGGGGCTAAACCACATAAGGAATGACTGTGGGAACTGAGAATATCTAGCCTTATGAAGAGAAGGGTTAGGAGTGATAAGATAGCAGTCTTCTATTATTTGAGAGGCTATCATACAGAAGAATGGGTTGACCTATTCTCCAAAGCACCTGAGGGCAAGACAAGAAGTAATGGGTGGAAGCTTGTTAAAGAGATCAAACCAAGAACTGAGGAGAAATTTCCTGACTGTGCAAACAATTAATGAGTAGAACCTCGAGAAGTTGTGGGTGCTCCATCACTGGAGGTTTTTAAGAAGATATTGAACAGCCATTTGTGTGGAAAGGTGTAGGATCTCCTGCTATGGGCAGATGGTTGGACTCTGAGGTCCCTTCCAACTCTGTTTTGCTATGTTCTATGTCTCTCCAGCAGGCATTGCTTCAAATCAAAAATTGCTTTTTGAATGCCTTGTTGGAGGGAGGGGGAAGGCGGCCTTGGATTGTTTTCACAACAGTTGTCATTCAAACTTTCATGTATTGTGTGACCTTGAAAATTGTCTGATTCTTTCTTTCCCTTGTCTGTTGACAGACTTTACAGACTAAATTTGCATTATTCATTTCCCAATTCCAGCAATTGGCTTCAATCCAGCCCTTCAAATCCATGATCACTGTAGATCACATGGCTTGTCACATGTTTCCAGGAAGTTTGAAAAATGTATTGTCATTATATATTATCACTTACATGTGTTTGTGAAAATAAAGATTTGTTTAAAAATAATAAATAAATAATACTGCAGTTGAAATAACAGTCTTTCTGGTGCTGTATACATAATTTGTAGCCCCTAAGTACATATTTTTTGCTGTTTTTGCTGAAACTTTTGTTATGGATATCAAAAGTTAAAACATTTGTCCTCCTTTTCCAATTTTCTGTGTTCTCCTTTGCCCCCTCAGATATCTAGAACCTCTGTGACGAAGTAATTAAGTTTGCTTAGACAAGAGGCAACAATTTACTGAGATTACAACATTTTATTAATGGGGTGAAATTAAGACCTTTCATGTCTTAACCTGTGCAGTTCCACACTTAAAAAGTTTCAATATTTTCACAACTTGCAAAAGATTTTGGAAATATATCTCATTTTCTGCAAAATGCCAGAAATCCAATGTATAGATTGGATCCTTCCTCCATATGCAGTGGCAGAGTTGCAAAATGCAACAGTATTGGAAAATGATTCATCGTAGAATGGAACAGGTTCTGAAAGCCATAATCCCATTCCACCATCCTGAGATGTTTATTAAATGTCAGCAATCCATATATTTATGCAAAGTATACCAAGCTGGCATTGTGCATTTGCAGCAGTAGCAAGGATTCTGTATGATTATTTTTTTAATCTGAAAAGAATATTTGACCCCCTCTATGAAAGTGTAACTAACTAAATTGTGGGAATAGGTTTCAGAGACCTAAAATAACTGCATGTTTAAAAAGTAAATCTGATATGCAATTCAATTTTATTTGGAAATCATTTGAGACAACCACTCTACACATGAAATGGTGCCACATCCAAAATGTGGTTTATATTTTAACATGACATATAATCTACATATTTTTCAGTATTCTCTTCATGTATCGATCACTATCCATAGTTTTTATCAGGCATACATACAAGGTTTCTTTTCATTATCTGATATTTGTTGACTATCAGGCCCTGTTTTATCACTTAAAGGAAAGAGGTTGTTATATTTTAACAATTGTTAAAATATAATTTTGCACAGGTGCTTGTCATTTTTTCTTGTGGATAATGATAATAATACCCAGTATGTAAAATTAAATGCATTAAATGGGAAAACAAACACATTAACAATATACCTGAACAAATTCTACATGCTCAAATCAACAGCAAATATAAAGGTCTCTTAAAAAGTCATTTTAAGAAAATCTAATGGAATTCTTCCATCTGGGCTTGGAAATCTTAGAAAAGGGAAATGGATTTTGCATGCAAGATTTAGCCTATTAACATCTCCCATTGATATTCCCTAGTTTACTCACCATAGTGTGAAGACTTCAACTCCCAAAACTCTGCCACCAGAATAGTCAATGCTGAGTATTCTGGGGCCTGAAGTCCACATAGACGGTGGTAACTGCTCTGTCCCCAGTCCAGCCCAGCTGGGTCACAGGTACTTTGGGGTTCAGAAATAATGATCACACAATAGGACAATTTAAGGCTTTATTCCAAGGCAATATGAGAAAATAATATTAAACACCAATTAAAGAACATTAAGAATTCAATTAGAAAAAGAAATTCCTTGCACCTATTCTGCCATCAGGAATTCCAGAGCTGAAGCTAAGCAGAGATCTTCACAGACAGCTACAATGAACACTCTCTCAATTGTGTGTGTATTATCAACGCATGTATTATGTGCATTGAAATTCACGGAGTTGTTTCAACTAGCTTACATTGCCTCTAAAGCATAATAAATTATACCTGTTTTCAATGGATCCATTTTACTTGATTTTGACAAGGACAAAAAGGACAAATCTGGGTTCTCTTATTCTGGGAATGCTTTACCTATTCCTGCCAAGGGTGAAATCATGAAGATTAAGGACTATTTGTTTACAACAAGCAGCAACAAAACCATCCAAAGATTTTGCTGTCAAGGTGAAAAAAAATCCTACTCTACACATATCTTTGATATGTTCCGTATCAAAGACTAGACAAAACAGAATATAATCATTTACTGACTACATATAAACACTTTTTAAAATTCTACTTAACTATTTCATAAGTCAATTTTATAGTGCTTATGGCACCAGGCTAGAAATTGGGAGACTGGGAGTTCTAGTTCCATCTTAGGCATGAAAGATGGGTGATCCATGGCCATTTGTTTTCTCTCAGGGGTAGGAAGGAGGCAATGTCAAATCCCTGCCTAAAATCTTGCTGAGGTAACTGCAGAAACATGTCCAGACAATCAGTCAAGATTGATTCGAAGGACAACCCCTCCAAAAGTAATATGGGAATATAATGTTTTGTGTATTCTTCTGCTTAGGGATTACCACTATTCAATTTTTTTTCTGGTGAAACCACTGCCACTATACAAGGTTGGATTGGAACAGGTTAACTGAAACCATTTCACTCGTTTCTCCTGATTAGGACAACCTGCCCTACCTTCTGCTCATGGAACAATGTAAAAACATAACTTGGAAAGTTTCACACCTGCATATAGCAGCCTAGTCAGCTGATGCAGATGTCCAATGTCTATTTGACTGCAATTCTATGGGCTGCTTCCTCCCCCCCCCCTTTTTTTTTAACCTTTCCTGAACCTTTTCACTTGAACCTACAGTTTGAATAGGAAACCATAGTAGCCTTGCTTGAATCAGTAATCATTCCTTCTCTTGCCTCCAGCTGCCTAGATTGGCGTGGAAATCCCTACTGCAGTTATAATCAGAATAGCCTTTAATTACAACTGTCAGAGCCAGCATGTTTCTTTTTCTTCTCCTCTATAATCTAAAATGTGTCTGTTAATCAGGTCCAGAATCACTGGATTGGATTTATGATAATGAACCCTGACAAACCCTAGTGGAATATCAGCTCTGGGCACAAGCCTGCAATCCAGAGCAGCATCCAACCACCTTTATAGATGCCTATATAAAATGCTGACAAGTCAGCAGCCATACCTGTCTGTTGGCTTTATGGGTGCAATAACAAGAGATGGTATCTGCTGATTGAGGAAATAACGGTTTAGTAACTTATGTTTGGCTGACCAAAGTATTAAGTCTGATAGGTTAGAATGTTATATATACAGAACAGAATACAGAACAACAGTTGAGTCCTTGGTGCTCTCTGAGCTTGTTTACTTTCTTGCAGTCATTTCATTACCCAAACTAGGGAACACTCGTCAGTGCCAGGTAACTCATTTCAACCCTGAGATACAAATATTTTCTTTTATTGACACAGAATAACAGAACTGGAAAGGACCTTAGAAGACTTCTAATCCAACCCTTGCTTAGGCAGAAGACTCTATACCAGGGGTATCAAATTCCCGTTGTCATGGCTGCGTCATGTGACGTATTGTGACTTTTGTCTCCTTTGCTAAATCGGGCCTGGCCTGCTCTATACCACTGCAGACAAATGGCTATCCAAGCTCTTCTTAAAAACTTCCAGTGATGGAGCTCCCAAAATGTCTGAAGGCAAGCTGCTTTACCGATTAATTGTTCCCACTGACAGGAAGTTTCTCCATAATTCTAGGTTGGATCTCTCTCTATCCATTACTTCTAGTCCTGCCCTCAGATGCTTTGTTGAACAGATTGACCTCCTTCTCTGTGACAGCCCCTCAAATATTGGAAATCTATTATCTTCTCACCCCAAGTCCTTTTCTTCAATATCTAAATAATATATGTCAAAATTTTGACATTTTAATTGTCACAAAGTTAATACCCAAATAAATAAGTGTTATTTCCATTTACTTTATCGATATGAAGTCTACTGCTTTATCATAGATAGATGATAGATAGATAGACAGACAGACAGACATGGATGGATGGATGGATGGATGATAGGTAGATGATAGACAGACAGACACATCCCAATTCCTCTGGGCAATATAAACAATAAAAAAGTCCAAATAGATAAATACCAGTTGAAAATGCAAGCAAATTAAATTAAAACATTTTTAATGGCAAGAAAAAAAGACAGAAAGTATATTTAATAAGCCATCATGTAATGATTTGGTAGGTTCCTTCCATCATGGGATCACCAAGCCACTTGACAAATCTATACTTTGAGGACCTCCCAAAAGCCCCATACTGTTGGAGCCAGTCTCACCTTGGAAGAAACACTGCTATACAACAGGTCCAGGAATTCTAAGACAGTATGAATTTCCTCCAAAATTTGGATGTACATCATCAAGAAATGGCAGCCAAATTGTAACTTTTAATGTAGCAGAGGAAATAAAGAGAACATTAAATATATTAATTTTTAATGAATTTAATTTCATTTTCATTTTTTCTGACAAATGCATATACCATCCATTCTTCGTCCTGAACTCTAAAATTGTTTGCTTCTCAATTTAAATAGTCAAATATGGTCCACATCCCTACTAATCATATATTTCATGGTGACTTTACAATTCTCAGAGGAGATGGATCCTATGCTTGGGCCTCATCTGAATGAAACATAAGTTGTTTTCAGTTGTCATGGAAGGAAGCCTGGCCTGTTAGTTGTGGCCTTTTCCATACTAAAATTGATCTCAAGTGGAAATAATTGGTTTAGATTTTTTGACATTCTTAATGGAAATGATTTTTTTTTGTTTGAACCTCAGGTCCAGAGATAGATTCATAAAGAAATCTGCCCCCAATGTTAGGAGTTTGTGGAAACTCAGCCAGCATTCTAAATTCCATTAAAGATTTATTAACATTATTGTAGGTTCTGCTACTTGAATTGTTGCTACTCAACAATTGACGATTGTCTGTTATGTTAGAATACAGTCCTTGCTTAATGACTGCCCTGTTTAGAGACTGTTCAAAGTTATGCTTCTGAAAAAGTATTTTTACGATCGGTTCTCAGATTTGCAAATATTGAAGCATCCCATAGTCATGATCAATGATTGTGCACTTCACAGCTGGCTCGCAACAAACAAAATCAATAGTTCGCCATAAAATTGTGAGTCGTGATCATGTGACATCTAGCTTAACAACCACAGGTGATTTGCTTTGATGAAAGCAAAGTTGTAAGTCCGGCATGGTCATATGGTGTTTTGCTTAACAACTTAGGTGCCAATCCCAATTGTGGTCATTATATGAGGACTATCTATAGGACATTTTCTTGTTTTAATTCACTGATTCACTGTGAACTGGTTTAGCACGGAGAAACAAAGCAGTAGATTTTACAAAATAAAGTTATGTTCCTTATTTCCTTCTGTCAGAAAGTGTTGGCACCCTTCAGCAACAGAGTGCTTTGTGCCAGAGAACAGTCAGAAAGAATATAATAATTGACAGAATTATTACATTGCCAGGCATCATATTACTTCATAAAGTAGAACAAGAAAATCCGGCATGTGCAGCCATTCTCATCCCTATCACGATAAACTTGTCTGAGGACAGAACTGGAAAGGTTAGCACTTGATCTGATTGTCAGCTAATCTATTTAACCTATTCCACGGAAAGACAAACAATTTAAACTGTGGCCATCCAAGGATGACACAACTGCCTTTTTGCTCGTAAGTGACCCTTTCTGCTTTGTAACCTGCAGCATTTGGAGCTTAACTTTGATTTGTTTTTAAAGAAGGAATGGCTGTGATTAAAGTGGGTGGAATCTCAAGTTAGGCTTGAGTAGATTTACCATGAACAGTTAGGTATTAGTAGCAAGGAAGGTAACACATACACATCACCCTGGCTTAAGATGCATTTCCTTATGACTAATATTGGAGTATAATTCTTCATTCCTCAAGACAACTGAATTGAATTAGATGCTTTATTTGTCCATGAGTGATTGATTACACACACAAGAAATTTATCCCCATTGCAGAAGCTCTCAATGTACATGCAAAGCAAATGTGCATGCAAAGAAACAAGTAATGAAAAAGGGCCACACTGTACCAAATAGTTTTGAGGGAAGCCATGTGACTGCGGGCTAAAACATGTGATTGCAGGAATTGGATATGTTTAGTATGGGTATAAAAACAAGACTAAGGGTGACATGAGAATAGTCTTCCAATAAAGAAAGGGGGGGGGGGGGAGACAACCTATTCTCCAATTGAAGGCAGGACAAGAAGCAATGGATGGAAACTAGCGAAGAAGAGAACCAGCCCAGAACTAAGGAGAAATTTCCTGACATTTAGAGCAATTAATCAGTGGAATGGCTTGCCTCCAGAAGTTGTGGATACTCCATCACTGGAGGTTTTTAAGGACAACCATTTGTCTGAAATGGTATAGGGTCTCCTGTTTGGGCATGGGGTTGGACTACAGGATCTCCAAGATCCCTTCCAACTGTTATTCTGTTATGATTTGCAGAACTTAAGAGGCATGGAAACAGGGGAATTCCATAGTGAGCCCATCTACTGTAGGAGTATTATAAGAACAGGGGTGGGATTCACATTTCTTAACCACCGGTTCTGTGGATGTGGCCTAATTGTGGGTGTGGCTTAGTGGTCACGTGACTGACTGGGCATGACTTGTATGTAAATATTATAAATATTTATGTAAATATTGAATTTTTTATTTAAAAAAGAGCAACTTTTACCCAAAATCAGGCAAAGCAGGCAGGCAGATTGAGTTGCTCACAGAATCACAGATTCACTTAGAGATCTATCTATCTGCAATTGGCTACCTGAGTCTGCACTGAAAAATAGTAGCTTTGGTCCTAAGAAAGGTTCAGTTCTGCTTTTAGATTAGCTAGAAAGCAAGAAATGCAACAATTTCCTGCTTTCCAGCTTATCTAAATCTCCTGGCACAGCAGAACAGCTGATGGTCGGGGGGGGGGGAGGAAAAATAGAAACTTAGCAGGTAAGTTTGATGGTCCGCATGCCAGGTAAAGAGTAAGTGGGCAGGGCAGGGCCAGCCAGTGGTGCGATTTGCCGGTTCTCCGACAGGTAGAATCCCACCCCTGGTGAGATTTGCGCACGTGTGCAGACCATTTCCAAAAAACCTCAGCTGTGCCGCCCAGATAGCTGACAGGTGAGCAGCATCTCAAACTCCTTTTCTTTCCTGCTTTTTCAACCTCAGCTGTGCCGTACAAAGCAGCTGAGGTTGAAAAAGCAGGAAAAAAAGGAGAGACAAGAGCCTGGATGGGCAGCTGGGCCGAACAGAGCAAGAGTCACTGTTCAGCGTCTGCTGCTCTTCAGAGCTACAGGTGCTATAGAACCGGGCCAAACCAGTAGCATCCCACCCCTGATTTTGTGTCAGATGCAAAGACAGAATATTTTCAGCATGCATCAGCAGTGTAGTAAGATTGGCCCATGCTTTGTCATTAGGAGGAGAGCACTGTTTTTATTTATCAAATTTTAGCATGGTCATTAATCTAATTATGCCTTCTTCGTCCAGTATTATGGTATCCAGTCTCCTCCAGCAGTATCAGCTGTGATACTGAGGTAGTTAGGCATAGGGAGGACTAGACAACATCTGTGATGAAATCGCATAAAACATTCCTATTCACAAAACAATCTGCAGAAAACCTTTTTTCTTTTTAAATGTGGACAGTTCAGCATATGGACTTTGGAAAGCAAGAATTAAGAAGGAATGGTAAGGAGCAGAGGTGATATTCAGCAGGTTCTGACCAGTTCTGGAGAACCGGTAGCGGAAATTTTGAATAGTTCGAAGCACCGGCAAATATCACCTATGACTGGAGATTTTACAGTATCTTTCCCCTGCCACACCTACTACCAGCCCTCAGAACTGGTAGTAAAAAAAAAATTGAATCCCACCACTGGTAAGGAGGCAAATCTAAATTCCTTTGTCTTTTAAAACATGTTAGAGGTTAGCTTGTACTGGGCTACAGCTGAAGAATTCTCTGAAAAGTCCTTTCATATTGCATTTGCTTTAATTCCAAGTTACACTAAGTTCTGGAAATTAGTGGCATTTTGTTTCATTGCTTACAGGCTATATTTCTTCTTATCATTTGTTGACTTTCATTTGACTTTTTCAGTGGAAATATTTCCTTTGTGCTAGGAGGGTTTCATCCTGCACAGAAAAACTGAATAAATGAGCTGTGATTGAGGAGTGGGTATCTATTCAAAACAATTTCATTGCTAATGATTTTCCACTTTCCTATTCACCCATTAGTAAAACAGAAGGCAAATTTATTCAAACTGCCCTCTTCAAAACATTCTTCTTTGTAAATGGATTCCATTAGCATTGCAAATGTTGATCCTTTTGGTCCTGGGGTTACTAACTAGCTTAGGATACCGAAGGTTAAAATATTTAATACAGTTACATGCACTGTTTATCAATACACTAGAATCTGCATTGCACGTGCATAATGTATAAATACTGTTCTGTCCACAAGATATATGAATTGGCACATATTTATTATAATGCATGGGGATATATATGGAAACTCGGTAATATGTTTTAAAATTATAACTAATTTCATCTTACAGATGGATCCAAAACATAGACAAGTATCTGATATTCACACTATGAATATGCTTTGGCCAGCGTGCTAAACCATGTTAAAGTTTGCAAAAGTCAACAAACAGATCAACTATATAGACTCTTATTAAATATTTTTGTGTCTATGGAAAAGAAATTTTATGTTTTGAGGTTGCTTGAAGGCATTTCAATACCCATCTAGAAAATACCATCGGCGCAAGTATGGGTTTGCTGCCTGTTTATATACAGTAGCTTGCCTTATCAGTTTTTCTGAGGATTAGTCTGTTTATTTCTGTCACACCTTTATTATTTTTGCACAACTCAAGGTGGCGAACATATTCAGTACATCTGCCTTCTATTTTCCCCACAACAACACTGTGAGGTAGGTTGGGCTGAGAGACTGTGACAGAATTAGAGATTTCGGACTCCTGCTTTCCAACATGAGGCCTTAATCACGAGATCAGAGTGACTCTCTCTTTTTCCTATTCTTACCTTGGACATAGGATAAGATCAGCAATAGATAATTGTTGACTTATGACATATTTTGGGGGGGAGGGACGCAGTGGCGCAGTGGCTAAGACGCTGAGCTTGTCGATCAGAAAGGTCGGCAGTTCGAATCCCTAGCACCACATAATGGAGTGACCTCCCATTACTTGTCCCAGCTTCTGCCAACTGAGCCGCTCGAAAGCATGCAAAAATGCAACTAGAAAAATAGGGACCACTTTGGTGAGAAGATAACAGCGTTCTGTGTGCCTTCAGAGTTTTGTCATGCCAGCCACATGACCATGGAGACTTCTTCAAACAGCGCTGGCTCATCCGCTTTGTAACAGAGATGAGCACCGCCCCCTAGAGCTGTAAACAACTAGCACTTACTTATGTGCGAGGGGAACCTTTACCTTTATAACATATTTAACCATGTCAAGTACCAAACTAGCAGCAGCAATAATGTGCTGAATTTGAAGGGTGTATGTGGCTTGTGGCTGAATTATATAAACCAGGATAATCTATTAATTTGGTAACCGGATTAAAAATGTTTTAACAATCAACTAGCAAGTTGGCACTTGAACAGCAGCATACACAATATCCATAATGATGTATATTAATTAAGGATTTAATTTGAGGAATCTGCAGACATCAGGGGATTGGAGAAATTTTGGGTATTGGCATTTCTAAGGAACCAGACTCTTGGTTATTATCAAGCTTAATTTGAAAAACTGAGCCTAATTTATTTAATTAGGAGAATCCTCATTAATGTTTTAATTCTGCCTCGGTCATTTCATACAAAAGTGAGGTACATCACATTATCACAAATTCTATTTATATCAACTAGCTATATACTATTGTGGGATGCCTTGATTGGATGAAATTAGGCTTTTTTAGCCTAAATTTCTTCCCTTCATCTTCTCCTGCTTTTACACAATGGAGAATTCTGTGTATGTGTGGCAGAATTGAAGAGCTTCACAATCACTGCTTTTATTTCACAGGGCTATCACATATATGGAAAAGGATACCTCATAAATAAAGAATTACAGAGTTATAGCCATAACAGTATGATGCTGGGAGACATTACTAAAATCAAATATAGTTGTCACTGATATGTCATAGAAGACAAGATTTTTTTATCCATTGGAACACTTCAGAAGTCAGTTTTCCTCAAGATTTAGGAAAAGCTTTAATCTGACAGCTCAATCTAAATGTGGAAAAGCAAAACCCACCATTTTCTATAGTTTATGAAAATCCAGATGCACTTATCACAGAAAAGACACTTCTGACATGCTGAGTCTCTTTAGTCAAGGTTAACATTATTTGCCCAGAAGGCAAATAATGTATTGTTTGGAAAAAGCCTGCTCACTGCATCAAGATGTACAGAGGTTAAACGTAACAAACTATCATCACTGAACATCTGCTCACAGGGACGGTTCCAATTAAAATAAACATTTTAATCTGCAGCTAAATACATTAAACTGTTTTTGTTAGCTTGTTTGTACGTTTTATTGTTGACATTTTTATAGTCCTGTAAAATTATGTTTGTACGCCACCTGGAGGCCCTAGCGGATAAAAAGAGGGGATTATAAACTTTCCCACGTTGGATCTACCCTTTCAAGTAGATCCATTGAAATGGAAATCAATTCGTCGTGATTAACTTAAGCTCCGTTGATTTCACTGAATTTAATCTAGATATAATTAAGCCTAGACCCAACCCATAATAATTAAATGACTCTGTTAGTGTGCTCACATCTAATTATAGGTGAATATTGGAGTTTCCAAACAATGCTTTTAGATCCTGAATTTCATTCTCTGGAGCATCTGAATTATCATTCTTAACCTGACGGTATTTTAGCACCATCTAGTGGCGTATTAAATGTTGAAAAAATGGTCAAGGAGCCTGAAAATAGATCACACATCGTAAAATACATATAAAATAACTGCACAGTGCATACATTCTGTTGCATGAAACACATGGGGGTGAAAATATTACACCTCTTAAAAACTCTTCAAAGCAATGATGAATGGGCATGTAGAGAAAGCAAAATCTCACACACCTTATTGTTTTTTTCAAAGAAATGCTTTATCAAAAAAAAAAAAAAATGCTCAAAGACCAAAAGCTAGTTTTATTTAAAAAGTCAATAGCAAAAGACTGTTCAGGAATAAAACAAAAAACAGTTCAGAAACTGGTGGCATAGGACAAAACTTTTCAAATGAATACAAAATAGTTTACTTGTTTTTAAAATTAAACACAGTTCTTCCCAATCTGTATTCAAAGGTAAAATGAGTTGTTCCAGACCTCCAAATCCTTATTCTTTTCAAGTGAATGACTTCATAAATTTTGAAATACCCGCACATAAGTAACTGGAGTGCATGGAGCAACATTTCATAATAGAATGATAATATAAAAAACAATGTATAGAGGTCACTGTTCTTTAGGTATGGATTATCGCCTCCCCAAATATTTTCAGCAGTACTTTACACAGTACATCACATTAGCAACATGCATTCATTACCTCCTATTACACTGTAGACATGTAGTTTTGGAAATATAACAGAGGAATATGCAATTACTAGACAAGTTATGAAACTGCCCTATGAGCTTTTGTGGGGAGTATTTCCAATGAATCTAACGAACGTCCTAAGCCTTGCATTGTATAGCCATGTCACTGCACCCACTTCTGATGATGGCAATAATTTATTTTCCAATTAGTGTCCCTATTTATGACTAAATTTTGTGCGCTTGAGAACAATGCACACTGGAAGGAGTAACACTGGTGTACTGCAGCTGTACGAGAGAACTTTATCTTAATGTATACCCTCAAAACAACGCTATAGAGCACTGCACACCAGAACAACGAGACACAAGGGCAGTTTTTTTCCCTGAATGCCATCACTCTGCTAAAGAAATAATTTCCTCAACTGTCCAACTATTTACAAAGTCTGCATTACTATTATTATTAATCTTCTCCTCACTCCTTATCACCCATCCCCTCCCCCTTGTCACTATGACTGTAACTGTTGCTTGTATCCTTACGATTTATATTGACTGTTTCCTAGTATGATTTGATTGCTTTTTGTATCCTATGACTATTATTAAATGGTGTACCTTAAGGCTAGGTCCCACTGGCCGACGGACGCAAAATGTATGCATAAAGGACACAGCGGACGAGCAAAATTTCGGGGGTGGCTCCATCCGTTGTCATCCGCTCCAAAAAGTGGTGAAAATTTGCATAAACAGAATGGAAAAGAACGGACGTGGGTAGTATATAGCGGGGATGTTAAACGGATGTTCATAGGAAGCCTAGCAGATGAAAGCGGATGGAAGCCGATGACACCTCCGAAGGGGTTCTGGGGGAGAATTTCGAAGCGGATGCATAGCGGATGAAGTGGATGCATCACACCTAAAGGAAAGAAAGGGGATACCGCGCGGATGTATATCGGATGCAAACGCATCCTTTCTATTTCCGTACTACTAACGATGTATAGACGTTCCATGTACCTTTTCTTTCCTCCCTCTTTCCGTTTTCAGCTGCAGCGGATGTGAGTTGCGAGGATTCCCAGAGGATGCAGTGAGAATACAGCGGACGTTTAACGGATGATAAACGGACATAGAACGTTTGTTGCTCGTATGTCACGGATTTACATCGTACACGGTGGAAAGTTCATCCGTTCACAAAGTTTTGTGCAGTCAAAACTTCTTGTGCGGATGAAATCGCAGTGGATGGATGCTCAACGGATAGAGCGTATGAAACACGTATGCAGTGAGTACACAACGGATGCATAGCGTTTTCCAATGGATGGCAAGCTTTTTTTAACATTTTACATCCTCTTTGCATCCATAAGTGCAGTGGGACAGGGCCTTTATGATTCTTGACGAATGTACCTTTTCTTTTATGTACTGAAAGCATTTGCACCAAGACAAATTCCTTGTGGGTCCAATCACATTTGGCCAATAAAGAATTCTGTTCTGTTCTACTCTACTCTTTACAGTATGCCTCTCTCTTTCTGTCAGATGTTCACTCAGCAATCATTTCACTTAACAACTGGATTGTTAAAATGAAACTCAGCCGCTAAACAAAGAGTGGTTGAAGAAAGCCTTCAGCTTGCCCAAATATCTAAGATAATCTTTCAGTTTAAAGCATTTAAAACTCCACTCAGTATCAAGGAAAGAGCTGTAGAGGTGGCCAACAGTATTAAATATCTGGGGGTGCAGATAACTAACAATCTGAGCTGGTCTTTCCACACATCATCCTTAGTGAAGTGGGCAAACCAGTGTCTGAATTTCCTGCATTAGATGAGGAGAACACATCTTTCTCCTTCTATCCTGGCCACTTTTTACAGAGGCACAATGGAGAATGTTATTAACAAACTGCATCACTGTTTGATTTGGTGCTGTACCTTAGATAGAAAGAGCATTCAGAGAGTGGTAGGAACAACGGAGAAGATTATAGGAAGCCTGCTTCCTGTTATTCAGGATACTGCTTATAAGCACGATGTACTTTGGGCTCAAAGCATTATTAGAGACCCTGTATGGTCTGTTTCTGTTGCTCTGCTCTGGGAGGAGGTTTCAATGTATCTCTAGTAGGACTACCAGATTCTGTAACAGCTTTATACCCAATGCCATCCACCTGGTAAACTCACAAGGTTCATTTTCCTTGCCATGTACATCCAAACTTGACTGTGTTGTTTCTCCATGTCATATATGTGGGTATATGCATAATTTTGTATTTATTTATTTAGTCATGTTTATGTGGTGTATATCGGATGTGGTGACCCTTTGAGAACTGTATGCAAAGAAATTTCATTTTAATCTATGCTGATTTGTATACATTCAAAGTGACAATAAAGTGATTCTAAGTCTAACAAAAGTTATTATAATTACTATAATGTGAATATTAGTTTTCGTCAAGCCTTTCCTCACACTAGGAATAATGGACTAATCCTCCAAACTCATCAGCCCAGTCTTCCATTTCTCTTTTAATATTTTGGGATCATAATAGGTTCCAGCTCACTTTGCTTTCTTTGATTCTATTTCTTTGCAGATAATTAACCTTCAGTGCTGCACAGCATACAGAGCTCTAGACTGTGTGCTGTCCACTTAGTTATTATGATGATGACCATTCAAAGTCAGTGTATCTTTCCAAGACAGACTTCAAAGCTTTAATCGGATGATGGATGAGAATGCATTAAGGATCCTAATGTTTTTCCAATAATTAAGGAATAAATGTTTGCTCCAGAGGAAAAAATGGTTGTAAAACATACATTTTTTAAACCCTGGAACATCTGATAATAAATATTTACAGTGATCTGACATGATCTATAAAAGTCCATTCAGAAATAAATGCCTATATTTTACAAAATAAATTTTCCTTTAATTTTTTTTTTAAGAAAAACACTTCGATACTGCTTGACATGTTTTTCTTTCTTTCTTAATGATCCTTTTAAGGGGGGGGTGGATTTATGTGTACAGTTTTCAAGTTTTATAGACAAGTGTTTTTTCAACCAATTGCTCCAGTCTAAGAAGGAAAGGCGAAACTTCATAATCCAGCCCATTTCAAAAGTCTTCAGTTCCCTTTTGCAGTGACTCATGTTACAAGAGTCCATAGGCTGCTCTTTTCTAACCCCTTCTATAAATACAACAACCAATAGGGTCACAATTACTTTTGATTATTTAAAAAGGGGTCAATAATATCAATCATTATGTATCACCCAAGTATTTATGCTTGTCTACTTTTGCATACAAATAAGGAGTCCTTTTCTGTCAAGGGCAGAACACCCTAAATCAAGGTTTCTGGTGTTCCAGCTACACAACAGTGCAAATTAGAATCAATATCATTCTGATGCCCCCTCCCCCCCATACTCTCAATGGCAAGGGATGCAGACAAAATTAATTCTAATCAACTTCATGGCTATTTCCATAAGAAACAACAAGAAATGTAGTAACAGGGACTTATCCTAATCCCATTTGGACTTTCGGAAGGTGCATCACAATTACATGAAAAAGAGCCAACAATGTACATCAGGAGTGTCAAACTTGCAGCATCATGACGGTGTCACGTGATGTATTGGGACTTTTATCCCCTTCGCTGGGTGGGCGTGGGTCAGGGTTGCATCCGGCCTGCGGGCTGCGAGTTTGATAGCGCTGATATATACATGGAAAATGATTTGGAATTTCATGCAGCTCTTTCTGTCTCCCCCCCACCCACAAAAACAACCCCACTGAACCATTTAGGCAGATGTTTAAAACAATAGTAAAATAAGTCTAATAGGATGTATACAATGTTGAGGGTTAGACAAAGTTAGAATGATTGTATAGCATGGTTAGCAAGATAAATCAAGGAGATTAAAAAGAGTGAAATGTTGTCCAAGTAAGAAAAGTAAACAGAGTAGGATCCAGGGAGGAAACTGCTACAGTAATACATTATTTCATCCATGCACCTGCCATCCCATGCATAATGAAACATGCACACCCACAAGGAAGCAAGGAGAGGAATGATTAATGAGTAAAACTAAATGTGCAGGTAGTCCTCAATTAACAATGGCAATTGGGACCAATAACTTTGTCACTAAATAACAATAACGACACTGATCTATGATAACAGTCCCAGCAACCCTAGTTGCCATTAGAAGAGCCTTCCATTATGTCATTTGATTTCTATTGGTGACCTCCTGCTGGCTTTCCCATTGTCTTTGCTTGTTGGAAACTAGCAGTGGAAGTTATAAATAGTGACCATAGGATGCTGCAACCATTATAATTGCAAGCCAGTTGCCAAGTGCCTGAAACATGATCACAAGACCATGATGGCCACAACTTTGAGGACCAGGCACAAGTCTCCTCATTCAGCACTGTCATAACTTTGAATGCTTGCTGAATAAATGGTCATTAACTCAGGATTACCTGTATAATGACAGTATAAGGTAAAATGCATAGAGCAACAGAAACAAAAACATGGATAAGCATATTTCAGAGAGATACTTCTCTTTTCATTAAAAATGAAGTCAGAACGCCAGCTTGGGATTGCACAGCTGAATCGGACTGAGACCCTCTGTGAATTTCATGCCCAAATCCCCTTCTCTCAGCTGTGATTTCTGACTTTTAAAAAAGTATAACATTTAAGCATGTCATACATAAATTGCATAATCAACCTGCTTTCTTAGCTTTTCCATTACACAAAAAAATACTGACTAGATGCAGCTCAGCTGGATTTTCACTTCAAGCTCACTGTCAGTGCGGAGGGAGGGAGGGAGATACAAGGCTGCAAAAATCTTGCTACATGTCACAAAAAGAAGCAAGAGAAAAAAGGTCCAGTGTGCTTATCTCATTGCTCTGGAGCAATGAAGCTGACAATCCTAAAATAAATAGGAAGATTATAGTGCAAACATGGTCACCTTAATAAATAGATCATGCATAATGCAAATTCCTCAAGTAAAGTAGGACAGGGATTGTCAGTAAGAAAGCAATAATACAGAAATAACATGCTTGGAGGGAGACATTATATATGACTCCTGCCCATTTAACCTTTTTCACTTCTCCCTCTTCAAACAAGTTTATAATTCATGATTCTACTTCAAAAGAGACGACATTCTGAACACTTTAGTATTTAAAAACTCTGCCAAGGAGGCCAATTATCTGACCTAGAATTCATCATGTTTTCTCCTAAATGGCCATTTGGAGTGTTGTGACACATGATCAGCTGCCAACAGAACCAGACGGACAAATTCTTCCACATCAAAGGCATAATTTGTAAATTTTGGATGTTTTCCTAATGTCGGATGATGCCCCTGAAGAAATAGGAGTTAAATTATTTTGAGGAAGCACTGAGCATATTGAGCAATTATCATAATTCATAATAGCTGATTTATTGATCCACCCCAAAACCACCATATCAGTTAAAAACTCCTCTCAGCAACGCTATTGACAGCCTAAACTAATGGTCAATTAATTTCATTACTCTTCCTCCCCCAGCTATTAATATAAAATGACTCCTTAATCAGAGCAGAGAATTTAATTTGGGCTGTAGAGCAGAATCATATTTCATTTAGAAGAACTGAGAAGAGTAATACAAAAACAATTAAGACCTAAGGAAATAAAGTCCTTTCAATCCATCCCACCCAACCTTCCAGTACCTCATCCTGAGGGAACACTTTATCCTTCTGCTGCCAGGTGATGTAATAGATACCTCTCAGTCTTGCAAGGTCTAAGTAGCAACGTTCATCTTTACAATTGTACCTGGAGATGCAGAAATGAGGGGAGGGGGGGTTATCAGAGGCAATTTGACCAGAAAACTAATCAGCTGTGTTTTTCTTTTTCCAGCTCCCTAGAGAAGCAAGTTTTGGAAAGCCAAAGATCAAATACTTCATGTTTATCTTTGCCAGTATGTAGTTGTATCACTGATGAAACCAGAGAATAGAGAATGGGAAACTGCAGCAGCAATACACAGATTTAAAATACAGTGTCTTCATTGGCACCAAGAGTAATCCAGTTGACAAACTTGGCCATGTTCTCATGAGAGAGAAAATAAAGAAAGAAACAGCCACAATGAGCAAGCATATCGTCCTTGTGGTTGATATCCACATGAGTTGCTTCAGAGTGAAAGATTAGATGTGATTTTTAAAGTTTGTTTTAAAATGATCCAGGCAAAAACAAGTTTTTCTGACAAACCACCCAGAAAAGGAGACTGGATTTAGCCTGGAGGCTGCCTGCTGTCAACCTCAATCCAATAAAAGTCAGCAAACAGGGTTACCACATCGATTTGAAGACGCATTTCTTGATTTTTACCAATTACCACCTAGGTAATTTTGACAGCTCCTGTGACACAGCAAGTCATGCCATCCTTCACTGTCATGCATATATTAAAGAAAACAGAAATTTGGAGCTTTCTCTGCAGCAGGAAATCCATCTTCATGTAATGCATGCCCACATCCTCATGCAAAGATATTAAACATACAGGCATAACTGCCAAGGAAAGACTTACAGTTCAAAGATGACAGCCCAATCTGGCAAAAAGAGAAGATGAGTAAGGCCTGCTCCATGCATTCCAATGAAAATATCAGAATTGTGAGTTATCTTCAGCTGCTCCTTAAATTCAAGTTCCCTATATAAAGCAGTATAAGTAAGGATATATGCACATACAAGTGCACACACACACACAAATACATATACATATGCACACACACACCCAAGTTTGTGCATTCCAGAAAAAGCACAAGAAAACTATTTGAAAACAGCTCAAGGCTATGAAAACAGTCCTCGAGGAATGTAATGAATAAGAAACACATTAAAATAAACACGTCCTTGAGCTACATCATCTTGTGTATGTCTAAACTGCCTCACAACTACACTTCCCTAGGTAGCTTGTAAATCTATTAAAATGTACAATATAAATCAAAGAGACACAAAATGACCAAACAACAGCATGACAGTGATTAAAACCACTAGCCATCATAGCAAATGAAAATGCAGCTGACAAAAATCAAAGTAGAGCCAACGGCAAAACAGAAACAGGATTTTCTAAAGTGCCTGAAATAATAACATCTTTCAAAATGTTCATCCTGCACATTATTTCTGGGGAAACAATTTCACTGATGGGTACCAGCAATAAGAAGGCTTCTTCTCGAACAAAATGAAATTCAATGGGAAAGAAATAAAGTTGTACATTTAGATAAGAAAAACAAAATATACAAAGTACAGTATATGTGCTACCTCGCTCAATAGTAGTAATTGTGAGAGGGATCTTAGTGTCCTAGTCTAGTGGACAACCATTTAAATATGACCCAGCAATGTGCTGCAGCTGCCAAAAAAGCCAACAGAGTTCAAGGCTGCATTAACATAGGGAAAGAATCAAGATCACGTGAAGTGTTAATACCACTTTATAATGCCTTGGTAAGGCCACACTTGGAAAACTGTATTCAGTTTTGGTCGCCAGGATATAAAAAAGATGTTGAGACTCTATAAAGAGTGTAGAGAAGAGCAACAAAGATGATTAGGGGACTGAAGGGCTAAAACATATGAAGAACGGTATGGGTATGTCTAGTTTAATGAAAAGAAAGACTAGGGATGACATGATAGCAGTGTTCCAATATCTCAG
Organism: Laticauda colubrina; assembly: GCA_015471245.1. Lineage (NCBI taxonomy): Eukaryota > Metazoa > Chordata > Lepidosauria > Squamata > Elapidae > Laticauda > Laticauda colubrina. The sequence goes on from BLBF01000003.1 coordinate 14,910,037, forward strand.
GGGCTGCCACAAAGAAGAGGGAGTCAGGCTATTCTCCAAAGCACCTGAGAGCAGGACAAGAAGTGATGGATGGAAAATAATCAAGGAGAGAAGCAATCTAGAACTAAGGAGAAATTTCCTGACACAGTTAGAACAATTCAATCAGTGGAACAACTTTCCTCCAGAAGCTGTGAATGCTCCAACACTGGAAGTTTTTAAAAAGAGATTGGACAACCATTTGTCTGAAATGGTTATAGGTTTCCTGCCTGAGCAAGGGGCTGGACGAGAAAATCTTCCAGCTCTGTGATTCTACTCTAAGATACCTAGAGAAGAATCTATGATTAAGGCTAAAGGGTCAGTCAATGGATCCATTTACGGCAGCATCTGATTGCCTGGAAGCACCTTACAAGGCTGCCATGCAAATATCCATTAAAATATATATATTTCATTGTCTAGCGCTATGTTTAGACAAGTACATTACTAGATTTAAATGCATACATTGCTCTTAATGTCAGTATGTTTTTCAGAAATATATTCTAAGAAGTAGTTCATTCATTCCTTAGAAAGTGTCCTACAATTTCAGCAGTTCAAAGTAACTGGGCAGTACCCAACAGTGCCTTTGCACTATGGAAAAACATTTTGGCTTGTTCAAAAAAAGGCATTGAATGTTTGTTCTCAGCCCACTGCAATTGCTACTTGGAGATTGTGTGGAACCTTCTGAAATACAGATTCCTGTTAAGGAGGATCTATGATGGTCTCATGCTAGCCACCACTGCGTATAATAGCGCATGGAACATCTTTGCTTTATGAAACTGCATTGGATACCAACATGTTTCTGAGTCCAATTCAAGATGGTAGCTATGATCTTTAAAGCCTTGCATGGCATGGGGCCAAGCGATCTGAAAAACCATCTTCACCCCATCACATTAACATCTACCACCTAGACAGGATGGGAAAATATGTTGCAAACACTCTCAGTTGAAAGAATCTGGGAAGGGAGCCTTTTCTCCCACTGCCCCTCCTCTTTGGAACATTCTCTCCCTCCCCAATTAAGCAAGGAGAGCCCCCACTCTCCTAGCCTTTCATAAATATTTAAAGATTTCTCTGCCTTATTGTTTGGGACTCACCGATGAGCATGTAGCAATGGGGCTGGTTAGCACCCTGAAATTCTCCTCCCCTCATGCTTTTTAATTAGTTCTTAATGTAAAAACTTTAACTCTCTTTGCCTACTATAGATTTTATTTTAGTTTTTATGTTTTTAACATTATTTCTACGCCATCCAGTCTCCCTATGAAGGAGATGGATGGTTCCTAAGATGGATGGATGGACGGATGGACAAATAGACACGAAGACAGACAGATCAACAGAACCCATCCCTGTAGATACTGATATGTCATATACTGATTTGGTATGAAGAACTGTAGGCCAGCTCTACTTCTTCTTTCAGATATACTTACTTGTACTTGTAATTCACTATTTGGACATCAAATAATGGCAGTGTTTTCAAAGCATTGGCAAGCTGAAGAGGCAGAGGAAAAAAGAAAAATGTTCAAGGTAGTATTAAAGTTACATTTTCCTATGTGGCAACTCTAAAGCAAAAAGATTTAACCGAAGGAAAAAAATGAGCAAACCTCATTTTGGTTTAAAATCTTTCTATACTCTGTAGTCCGGGCAAGAATTGTAACTCTGATTTTTCCATCCTATTGAAAAACAAAAACAGATGAATTCAGCAAAAACAGTTCATTAATCAATTCACTGCACCAAAACCAAGAAAAGACCAGTAGAGCGACAACCGAAAAAATGACTAGCTTTAACAGAAACAATTAGTCGGACGGTTAAACTGTCTTTTGCTTTTAATCACCTCATTTACATGACATGCAAGAAGGCCGCAAACACCTCAGCTGAAGCTTTAGTAGGAGTATTTGCCACAAGCAGCTAAACTATTTAAGAGACTTTCAGCTACCTCTATGCCAACTCAGAAAGTGCCTGAAGAGGCATAGGCTTTTAAAATACTTTATATTTATTGAATATAAAATGGACAACATCATTGAATACTGTTACTGAATCTGAACAGCGCCACTTAATACAGAGGTGAGTAATGGAGGAAAAAAATAAGATTAGCCCTCCAAATAAAGTTATTTTCCTTCTCAATTTAAAAAATCATTCCATCTTCAAGGGTAAATTGTAAAAAAGGAATACAAAGGTTTAACAGCATGAAATGTATTAAGACCAGCAGGAAATGTGTAGCGAATGGATGTGGAAAGCTAGAATATGTTAGCCCCTTGTGATGAATATACTTTATATTCTACAGTGAATACTTTAAGGAACTGAACTTATTTTTCTTCCGCAGCCTTAAAAACTGACAAAAATAACAGTCAAGTTAATGGAAAAATCAGCAATATTACTGAATAGGAAACAAAGACCTATCAAGGATTTATCAGGTGGCTTTTAGAGAATAGACTTCCTAGTAGAAGAAAAGGAAATTCTTGAGTAGTGAAAATTATTTGGGGCGACTAGATATATCAGAGCTGCTGGGCTTTGCTGTCCAAGGCCCTATCCTAATTATCATTAGGATGGGGGATGGGGTTTGAGAACATACAATTTCAGTCTCATTTCAGTACAGGTATTCCTGAAGTTACGACAAGTTGCTTAGTGGGTCCCTCTCAAAGATTGCACTTTGTGTGCTTGGCAACTGACCTGCATTCATAGCTGTTTGCAATATCCTGCAGTCACATGACTGTGATTTAAGATAAAGTAAATGCTTGTTTCTAGAAAAAAATGCCCTATCAGGACAATGGATCAACTTCATGAGTGCAGCGTTTGCTTAATGACACATAACTATCATCATGGTCATTTAAAGTTTGTAAAATTGATCAGTCATCAGTGGTGGGATTCAAATTGTTTTACCACTGATTCGGTGGGCATGGCTTGGTGGGTGTGCTTTGCATAATACCGAAGCGCAGCTTTCCCCACACCAGCCAAGACCTGCAGTACCAATCAGCTGAGATGATAAAGAAGAGAAAAGCGTAGGGGCAGGTGGAAGGGTTGATCCTGCACTTTTCTCTTCTTTATCCTCTCAGCTGATTTCTGATTTTTTTCCTCCTCTCAACTGATGGTCAGCTTTCTTTTTACTACCGGTTCGGCTGAACGGGTCCAAACCGGTAGCATACCACCGTCAGTCATATGGTTAACCACTTAATAACAAGCATGATTTAGGACTGTAATCCCAGCCTAAATTATGGTTGTATGTCAAGGACTACTATTGCAACCAAACTAGTACCTTGGGCCCATCTTGGGTGATATTTAATCTGTGCAAAACATGTTGGGAAAAGGCTCTGAATAATCCTGTCCCATGACAGCCGGAGATCTGCAATTAAACCAGACACAGGAATAAAATGTAAATACGATTATGCTTTAATTTTCTACCATATATAAAATGAGAGAGAGGGATAAAAATCACCATGCTTATTCAGACCCAAGTATTCTGCTTGTTTTGTTTTGTTTTTAAAAGTGTATTAATCTCACCAGATTTACTCACCAATGGTGTATTATAAAATAAGCCAAACCTCATTCGAGGCAATAGTGTAAAAACTGCTTCTTTGAAGCAGACCTGGAAAAGAAGATTAACAATTTACAAGGATTTTCCTTAATATATAAGAAGAGAGGCAAATAAAGAGCACAGAGAAGAATAACAGAGATAATTCGGGGACAGAGAGTAGAATGTATGAAGAATGGTTTGGGTACGTCTAATATAATGAGAAGAAGGGCTAGGTGTGATGTGGTAGTAGTGTTTCAATATTTGAGGGAATAAAACTATTTTCCAAAGCACCTGAAGGCAGGACAAGAAGCAATTGATGGAAACTAATCAAGGAGAGAAGCAACCTAGAACTAAAGAGAAATTTCCTGTCAATTAGTGGAACAACTTGCCTCCAGAAGTTGTGGATGCTCCAACACTGGTGGGGTTTTTTTAAAGAAAAAAGACTGGACAACCATGTGTCTGAAATGGTAATAGGGTTTTCTGCTAGAGCAAGGGGTTGGACTAGAAGACCTCCAAGATCCCTTCCAACTCTGTTATTCTGTTATGAAGCAGTATCTTTTAACAGTGCAATGGAAAGTAGTTCAGAATATTTTTGTAACTTTGTTGTACACTGCCCAAAGTCATTTGTTTTGGAAGATGGGTGATTTCTCTTGTCATATATCATAATTATAAACTCTCATAACCTAAAATACTTTCAAGAGGTATTGTAATGCTAGTTTAATGGTGAAAGTTATGGCAGATTTTGAAAGATAACTGGCATCATGTTGCCATTCCAGACATGCACTTCCATTTACTTCCATTTCTACTACCGTGGACAAAAGTTTGAATTATTTGTTATTTATTTATTATTAGACTTCCATGCTGTCCATCTCACCAAGGTGACTAGGCAATTCTTGGTGGGTTTTGATATTGGCTTTTGATATTTCCTGCAAATCATAGCAAATATATTGTGGTTTATGGTTTATGTCCACATAATTTTTTTAAAAAAATTTTAGAATGTCAGAAGATGATTGCGGTCATTAAATAATCTTTTCAAGTTTCATAAGTTTTGTTTTGTGGAACTGGGAGGGACTATTATACTTCCCTTTCCTTCCCTTCCTGTCTTTTGGGATTCATTCCAAGCTTACATTAAACTATAATGTAGCTCCTTGATTCATTCAAATCCAAATAAGTTGACTTCCTGGTTTATACAGCTGAGTCAGTTGCCAAAAGACAAATTCTTATTTTTACTTTAACTCAGGCGTGTCAGACTGGCGGCCCGTGGGCTGGATGCGTCACGCATAGGCCATGCCCACCCCAACTCTGCAAATGGGGGAAATGTCACAAAACATCACATGACGACAACATGACAGGGCGAGTTTGACACCCGTGCTTTAACTATTACAACTCCAGAAATCAAAGGACCAATGAAATTAATAACTACAAAACTTTTGACATAATCGCCACAATACATTTTTTTCACTACATATAAAATAAAACAGTAAAGTGTACAAATGATACAATATTCCATACTCTTTTTGAATCGTACGATTTCAAATGTATTATTTCATAGTTCGTAAATGCCTTCCATGTTTCATTGAACAAATCTCCATATCCATATGTACTCTGAAAGAAACAAACAAATGCCAGTAAGAATTCCCTTAATATAGTCCAAATTTGTATGTCTCCATTTTATACAATAAGATTAGAAAGAATTTCTAAAATAATTCAGCATAAAAGAGATAACATATAAATGGAGAGATATGGTAAAAACAAAAATAAATATTAGTAGCCTCCAAAGATTACAAAAAAAAAATACAACTAAAATGTGTGAGGAAAAATATGACATTGGTGCAGACACTCAGTATGTTCTGATAACTGAATATGTTCTGTTCTGCAACTTCCATGCTCTTTTTCTGATTTTAATAGCCAAAATAATAATGTACAATAAACATATTCTTTAAAAGGTTCACATCATTTCATATCCAGCCACCATAACCTAAGATTTGTTTTTTTTATTTTTTCACATAGGTTTGCAATTATATTTTAATAAACATGAGTTGTTTTTTAACAGACTGCAAATATATTGGAGGTCTGATCATCAAAACAGCCAATGCCAACTAAAGATCAGAGTTCAATACAACTGGAAGATACTAACCTGATCTAGCAACTACCTTACTATCATATACCTGAATTGATATGTTATCAAAGGTTCTTTATCATGATCGTTTGTCATTTATATTTGTTCAGAAATATGCTAAAAGCATGGGTATTTTTTTATAAAATTGCATTTCTGTTTCTTTTCACTTACATAAAACTTTTAACGTTTTAGTAAAAAGCTAAAACCTTCCAAACATTTGAGTAGAAAAATGTTTATGGAGATTCTCAGTCATCCAGGACAGGACATAGTTGTCCCAAAGGTGCCTTTTCACAAGGGAACTGGACTTTCTTGATTTTCTAAAGAAGCTTCTTAGATTGGAAGCAAAATGTCTTCAAAGAAGAACAAGAAAGTTCAGTTGCCTCCTGGAAAAAAAAGCACCTTTGGGACATTTGAGTAGAAAGTTGCACGTTAAAATTTACTTAATAAAAAAGTAAGTTCACCTTTACTAAATAAAAATATAATAAGGGTTGTAGACCTGCAGCTAAACCAATGTGCGCTGCATAAAGAGAACACATAAACTTCTTCAGCTTTATAGTGAGATAAAAAGTACACTGGCGCCATCATCTGGCAATATTAGGAATTAAATATACTATAACAAATGTTGAAAATAGAATAGGGCTTAAGACAAATTCGCATTACAGTCAAACTCAATTTCATTGAGGGTTGCAACAAGGTTGTGTTTGACCTTGATAGGGGGCAGGAGGGCATGGCACTTTTGCTTTTAGTTTGTTTTGTTAGCCCTCTGCCAGCACACGCGATCCTCGTGAGCAGGGGTGGGATGCTGCTGGTATAACTTCCAGTTTGGTAATAGCGTGCTTCACGCGCGTGACTGCCAATGCAAAAAACCTTACCTGCTATGTTACTTCAAGGAAGTAACACGGGTGAAAAGCAGCAATCCGCCGTTCTGCATTGATCAGCTGGGACAATAAAGGTCAGTACAGCGCCGGGGGGGGGGCATATGCTCGTCGGAGCGAACCAGTACGCTCCCAGCTGATTTTCGGAGCAAGTGGTTCACCCGAACCAGTCTGAACTGGCAGAATCCCACCCCTGCTTGTGAGCTTTATTTTCAGTGGCAGAGACATCACGGAACAGTCCTTTATTGTTTCCAGGGCAACCCCGAGAGCCAGATCTAAGCACCCCACAGGCCGGATCCGACCCCCGGTTCTTGAGTTTGACACCCCTGCCCTGCCCTAACCTAACCATAACTATCTTTCTAATCTTACTTACAGTATCCCACATAACAATGCTGATATCAGTGCTGAAGGTGTTGGTAACATGCTGAGTGATATAAAGATTCACAAAGTCACAAAAATGATGGTACATGTTGACACCTAAAAGAAGGAAGAAAAAATAAGCTTGTTGTAGTAAGCATAACTAAAACTACATAGACAGTCATTTACAACTAAGGCTTAGGACTTTATGGAAAAACCTATGTTCTACAGGTGCACCCATGCCACAATGCTAAAAATACAGATACAAAATTATGAGTTACTTAATTAATTCATGAAGTTGCCATTAAAAACACATTTAAGAAGCTGAATAAAGATGAGCTTTGAGACTAGCTCATTATTATTGGCAGCATATGGGTTTTAAATGAAATCCAGTCATAAGAAGCTACTAATCTGATCAGAGCAGTAATGTTGAAGAATTTTATATTATTGTTAAATATATAAATGATAAAAAAGAACACCACCATCTTCAAAATGCTGCTTGCCCTGCACTGTTTTTATTTCCTAGTAAATCACAAACTTCTGGATCGTATTTTGATACAGGGAAATGTACAAAAAAGGGGAATTTATGTAGAAACACAGCCGCACAGCCAAAAAACCTTAATGAGTTCAGTAGAAAAAGATCAAGTTATGATCGTTTGCTCAGCCCAGCTTATTTCACTGAACTCCAAGCTATAAAGATAGTCCACGGCTTCCAGCCATTCATTTACTGACTGCTTGAAGTTGCAATAGCACTGAAAAAGGTGACTTATGACCATTTTCCCACTTATGTGAAGCAATCATTTCCTAATTTACACAAACGAATTATTTTGGGCCATGCAATCAAAATTTGGGCATCTGGCAACTGGCAAATATTTATGACTATTCCACTCTCCTGGGGTCATGTGGTCATCATTTCTAACCTTCCAAGCTGGCTTCCAAACAAGAAAAGTCAATAGGGGAAACCAGACTCGTTCAGTGACTGCATGATACACTTTAACATCTAGAATGATTTATTTTACTGTGGCCAAAAAAAGGTTTGTAAAATGGGGCAGAATTCACTTAATAACTGCAATGGAAATGTAATAGGCTTTGTTACCTTGGGCTCAGTGTACTCAGTATATATATTATAGAGAGTACAACCCTCTCTATTGCTAATTCACATTATCTGTGAATTAGGTCATTAAGGCATGTTCATATCAATGTGAGCATAACTACGATAAGAGTTGGCAGTTATATAGAAACAGTACTTTAAACAATTGCATAGGTTTATGCTCAAATAACATTTAGATCAGTGTTTCTCAACTTTAGCAACTCTAAGGTATATGGACTTCAACTTCCAGAATTCCATAGCCAGCATGTTACCTAGGAAACTCTGGGAGTTGACATCCACACACCAAGGTTAAGAAACATCTCTAACTTTACAGATTAATCAGATAGAATAGAATAACAGAGGTGGAAGGGACCTTGGAGGTCTTCTAGTCCAACACCTAGCTTAGGCAGGAAACTCTATAGCATTTCAGACAAATGGTTATCCAACATCTTTTTAAAAACTTCCAGTGTTGGGAGCATTGTTGGCGTGTACATGTGTGTGTGTGCATGAAGGGAGGCTCAGTCAATCTCATTGTATACATGTTGTACTCTGACAATAAAGATAATAATAATAATTCATAACTTCTGTAGGCAAGTTATTCCACTGATTAATTGTTCTAACTGTCAGGAAATTTCTCCTTAGTTTTAAGTTGCTTCTCTCCTTGACGAGTTTCCACCCATTGCTTCTTGTCTTTCCCTCAGGTGCTTTGGAGAATAGCTTGACTCCCACTTCTTTGTGGCAGCCCCTGAGATATTGGAACACTGCTATCATGTCTCCCCTAGTCCTTCTTTTCATTAGACCAGACATACCCAGTTCCTGCAACCATTCTTCATGTTTTAGCATCCAGTCCCCTAATCATCTTTGTTCCTCTTCTCTGTACTCTTTCCAGAATATCCACATCTTTTTTACATTGTGGCAACCAAAACTGAATGCAGTATTCCAAGTGTGGCCTTACCAAGGCATTATAAAGTGATATTAACACTTCACGTGATCTTGATTCTATCCCTGTTTATGCAGCCTTGGACTGTGTTGGCTTTTTTGGCAGCTGCTGCACACTCCTTGCTCATACTTAAATATTTAAAGAGTATTGGTAGCCCTAGGCTTATGACCACAAATTAAGGCCCTGTCACATTGGCTGACGGATGCAAAACGTTTGTAAAAAGAACACAGCGGACGAGAAAATGTTCCATCCGTTGTTATCCGCTCTCAAAAGTGCCCCGAATTTGCATAACCAGAGCGGACAACAACGGAAAGGAACGGACGGGGGGAGGACGTAGCCAGGATGGAAAGCGGATGCTCCACGGAAGCCTAGCGGATGGAAGCGGATGGGAGCGGATGGCACATCCGCGGGGCTTCCGGGGGAGCACAGCAAAGCGGACGTGTAGCGGAAGGAGCGGATGCAGAGCGGATGCCGAGCGGATGAAGCAGATGCAGAGCGGAAGCCTAGCGGATGCACAGCGTTCCCTGCGCATGCGGGGAGGATGCATTGCGTCAGCCCATCGGATATAAAGGAAAGCAAGCTCACAAGCAGGTCACCATTCAGAGGAAAGACCTGCTGCCAGAAACAGCTCCAGCCAGCCAGCCAACAACCCAACAACCATGGGGAAGAAGAGAAAGCCTCAGCTATCTGCTGCCAGCCCTGGCAAGAGGGACAGGGCCACCATCCCACTCCCTGGCCCTGACTCTGCTTCTGCTTGGGCTTCTGCTGCTCGGGCTCGCTCTTCTGGTGCTGGAGCTTCTGCTGGCGCTGCTCCTGGTGCTGGGGCTTCTGCTGGGGCTTACTCTGCTGGCACTGCTCCTGGCGCTGGTGCTTCTGCTGGTGCTTACTCTGCTGGCGCTGCTCTTGGTGCTGGTGCTTCTGCTGGTGCTTACTCTGCTGGCACTGCTCCTGGTCCTGCTGGTGCTCCTGGTCCTGCTGGCGCTGCTGGTGCTCACTCTGCTGCTGCTGATCCTGGTCCTGCTGGAGCTGCTGGCACTGCTGGTGCTTATTCTGCTGGTGCTGCTCCTGGTGCTGCTGCTGCTGCTGCTGATGGTGGTCCTGCTTTTGCTGCTACTGTTGCTGTTGCTGCTGCTGGTGGTGGTGTGGAGGAGCAGCCCCAACAACCTCGAAGCCCCTCTGATGAGGGCCCATATGGCCCTGCCAGAGGGAGGAAGAGGCAGACGCGTGAACGGGAGAGGAGGCAATACCCAATCGAAGAGGAACATGAGGAGGAGGGGCTGGAATGGCTGAGGGAGAATGAATATCTTTGGCGGAAGGGACACAGGCTCTATTGAGACACCAAAAGGAAGCAGGCTGCTTGGAGAGAGAAGGCGGAGAGCCTGGGCTACACTTCGGAGGTGCTCCTCAGCTGGTGGAAGCACATGCATACCTGGTATGGGAAGCTGCACCTCAAGAAATCTGGCCAGGCCGCGGTCAAGCTGACGGACAGAGAGACCTATGTCATGGCCAAGTGCAGCTTCTTGGAGGGTGAGATCCGCCACCGAGGAGCAGCCCCTCTCACAACCCTCTCTCTCAGGCAGCCTGCTGAGAGCCAGTCCTCTTCTGGCAAAGAGTCAGCTCCTGTGTCCAGGCAGGTATCTGTGGAGCGTGCCATGACAGAGAACCCCCCCCCGACAGCTGTACTATCCGTGGCGGAGCGCGTGGAGGACCCCATGACGCAATGGGAGCAAGGAGAGGGCACTTCCACCAGAGACCAACCCATATCCACCCCCAGCTCCACCTCCACAGTAAGGCAGAGAGGCAGACAGGAGAGGCAGAGCCACATTGTCCTGCTGGAGATCAGGGACACCATCAGAAGCAGCGTAAATCTCCTTTCTCAGCTGGTACATACCAACGTCCCATCCTCCAACCGCAAGCCCTTCCTCACCTACGTCAACCAGATCCTCATGAACATGTTGGAACCACAGTACCAGGTGGTGAAGAACAGGATCACCGATCTTCTTCACAACCCTCCAGACCAAGCTGAACCTCCTCCCACCCAGTCCAGGCCTGCTCCTCCACCCCAGGTGATGTCACTGCCCTTCCAAGGCTTTCCACAGGCCCTCACCTACCAAGGCTACGGCTACTAGAAGGACCAGCAGCACAGGCAGCCCTTCCAAGTCCAGGCACAGGTACATCGGACGCCACCGGTGCCATTGATGCCACCGATGCCACCCACGCCGATGCCACCCATGCCACCGATGCCACCCACGCCGATGCCACCCACGCCACAGATGCCACCCACACCACCGATGCCACCCACGCCACAAATGCCACCGCCACAGATGCCACCCACGCCACAGATGCCACCCACGCCTCACCTCGCTCAGCTGCAGACCAGACATCCCGACGACACTGCTCCTTCCTCCACCCCACAGCCAAGCCCGGCCTCAGAACATCTGTCATCGGTATTGGGGCTGACAACCCATGTCATGGAGGAAGGGGCTCTCAACATCATGGGGCTGAGCCAGCTCTCTGAGAGCTTCCTGCACACACCGTCCCCTGTTGTCCTCTCGGGGCCAGACACCCCAATGACGCCTCAGACCAGCACTCCAGCAGCAGCCACCTCCACAGCACCTGGACCCTTCACCCCTGAGACTGGGCACGCCTCAGAGTGACCAAGAAGAGTGCCAGAGACTGGGTGGCTACCTGTTTACTTTATTTTTGCTTTGGACACTTGACTTGGGTCATTTTTCTTTTACAGCTTGTTATTAATAAATATTATCTTTGCTTCACACACTTGCTTCATTTATTTTTGTAAATAAAGTCTTGGTGGAAACTTTTAGAAATGGTTTAAGCCTTTGCATGCTTGTGGGATGGGTAAGGATAGCAGTGGGATGGGCAGGGATACCTTTGGGATGGGTAATAGCTGTGGGATGGGCAGGGATACCTTTGGGATGGGTAATAGCTGTGGGATGGGCAGGGATACCTTTGGGATGGGTAATAGTTGTGGGATGGGCAGGGATACCTTTGGGATGGGTAATAGCTGTGGGATAGATAAGCCTCCAGTGCAAGCATAGTGGGACTGTATGGTCCACCCTCCCAGGTGCCACACCTTTGGCCCTTTATTATCAATAACAATGTAATCATTGATCCACACATTTCAACATAAACACAACTCTTTATTAAATGTCCTGTTCATTGTAGGCCCACCCAACATACATGGCACAATCTCATCAGTGTTATGCGACAGCCTCAAGGAAGCATCCATTAAGCATCTATCATCCTGTCTTGCCACTCCACTGCTCCAGCTGGGGAATTGCACCATTGTCTCAGGAGGTTGCGCTGCTTCTTCCCTTCACGTGAAGCTCTGTTGGGGCCTTCCACATCCAGTGTGTCTATCAGGTTTTGCCCTTGCCTCCATTCATCAGGCTCCATGTCCCCATTGCCTTGTTGGAGGTCCACGAGCCTGTTCTGCAACACTGGGTAGCGGGTGCGCATGAGATTGTGCAGGATGCAGCAAGCTTCCATGATGTTCCTCACGGTCTCTGGGAGGTGCTGCATGGTGGTGAAAAGTACCTGGAACCTGTTGGCCAAAGGCATTCTCCACCACCCGCCTTGCCCTGGACAGCCTGTAGTTGAAGATCCTCTCTTCACGGGTGAGGCATCTGGAAGTGTAGGGCTTCATGAGGTAGGTTCTGAGGGAGAAGGCGTCATCCCCCACGATGAAGTAGGGCACATCTTGTGTGTTATTGGGTAGGGGGTCTGGATCTGGGAATCCCATGATGAGGTTGCGTTCCAGCCCCTCCTTGAGGTGACTGGTGTTGTATACCTGGGCATCTGAAGCTGACCCGTTGCCTGAAGCATCGATGTACATGAACTTGTAGTCAGCATCGACCATGGCGAAGAGGATGATGCTGAAGAAGCCCTTGTAGTTGAAATAAGTGGACCCTGACTTGGCTGGAGCTTTGCAAGCCACGTGCTTGCCATCTATGGCTCCAACCGTGTGGGGGAAGTTCCACTTCTGATACCACTGCTCTGCAACTTTCTTCTAGCCTTCTTCAGTGGAGGGGCACTGGAGGAGCTCCTCCAGGTATTCTTCAATGATGGTCTGCACCACTTCTCTGACCACAATGCTGATGGTGTTGTGTTGCACCCTCCAGCCGTACTGCATGCTCCTGTACGTGGTCCCTGAAGCCAGGTGGCGCAGAGTCAGTGCCACCTTGAGCCCAGGGTCCAGACTGAGCCAGAAGTTGGTGCTCTGCTTGGTCAACCTGGGTCTCAGCCGCTCCACAACTTCGTCAAACATGGCTGGAGGCATCCTCATGAAGTTCTGGAATGCATGAGGGTCTTCGTTCCTCAGCTCCACCATCAGCTTGTTGTACAGTCCGTACTCTGCTCTTCTCCCGATCCATCTTCGGACCCAGACACTTCTTGGCCGCCTCCTTTTCTTCGCATAGAACAGGTGAAAGAGCCTGTAGATGGCTTCGCACTGTTTCAGAACAATGGTGGCTACCAAAAGGAGTGTGTTACGATCCATGGTGGAGATGACTGGATGCTGTGGAAGAGCAAGAGCCAGATGAAGGCTGAAAAGGTGTGCACAGCAGGGCTACTGGACTGAAAGTGAGATTCAGGTGAGTTCCTCCCCCTTTTTATCGGAAATATAGGTTTTCCACTCAGTGTCCCTTTGTATCCTCTAGGCATCCTGCAGACATCCTAAATATCCGAGATAGGTCCCCTCTGCGAACGTTTTTTCCGTTTTAATGCTTTGTATGCGAGCTGCATCCGCTTTCATCCTTTCTCCATCCGTGCTACTAACGCTTTGTGTCCGTTCCGCGTCCATTTCGTTTCCTCCCTGTGTCCGTTTTCCGCTGGAATGGATTTGAGTTGTGCGGATGCGCAGCGGATGCCTAGCACATATAGCGGATGCGTAACGGATGTGGAACGGATGTTCCCCATATGCGTTGCGGATGCAGAACGGACGCGTTGGGTACATTTTCCGCTCAAAACATTTTGTGCAGCTCAAAACTTTTTGAGCGGATGAAATGTCAATAGACGGATGCTGGACGGATAGAGAGGATGAAAAACGGAGTGAGTGAGTATAGAATGGAAGCATCGCATTAACCAACGGATGGCAAGTGTTTCTCTCCATTTTACATCCTCTTTCCATCCGTTGGTGCAGTGTGACATGGGCTTAAGCTTGGAACTTTCATCAGTAAGTCATTGTGGTCATAACTGGAGTCATCCTACGACCAAACGTCAATTTTACAACTGTTTTCATGACAGCCATTATGTGAGTTGTTGTGGCTGTTAACCAAATCACATGGTTGTAAGTCTGAATGCACCTCATCCAAAAGGCATTTCTTGCCAGTAAACAGCAAAAAAAGGTCACAAAATGGGAAGCTTCAAGTGCAAGCAAGTTGACAAGCACATGAAATACAATCATATGACAACGGAATGGTACAGTCATCATAACTTCAAGGATAGGACAAAAATAACTTTTTTCAAGTCCACTGTAATTTTGAATGGTCATTATACAACTAGTTATAAGTCAAGGACTACGTGCAGCTTATAATTACTACCTCCTAATGTTTACAGAAATAGAGACTCTCTTATCAGTGTAGAGAAATGAGGTTACACTTCAGAATTTGAAAATATCAAAATACCTTGTACCTGCATCAAGCTTCATGAAATAAGTTGGCTTCTCAACAATGACATCACAGCTACCATCTTCCAATGGTCTGGAGCTCATCTCTGCATATGTCTGGAGTTCAGCAAACCTGTAAAGTGAAGCGTGCAAACCAGTCTGCATTTCTTACGTCAGATGAGGAGAGCACTTCTTTCTCCTTCTGTCCTGGCCATTTTTTACAGAGGCACAATTGAGAGCATTTTAACAAACTGCATCATTGATTTGAGGGCATCAGTGCCTCAGATAGAAAGTCCCTACAGAGAGTGGTAAAGACAGCTGAGAAGATTATAGGAAGCTCAGTTGCTGTCATTCAGAATACTGCTTATAAGCGCTATGTGCTTAGAGCTCAAAGCATTGTTAGAGACCCCACATACCCACTTGACAGTCTGTTTCTGTTGCTCCCTTCTGGGAGGAGGTTTCAGAGTATTTCAAGCAGGATTTCCAGATTCTGTAACAGCTTTGTTCCCTATGCCATCTGTCCGATAAATTCGCAAGTTTCGTTTTTCTCACCATGTACATGTAAACATCCAAACCAGACTGTGTTGTTTCTCTCAGTGTCATATAATATATGTGGGTATATGCTTGCTTATTTATTTATTTATTTGTTTATTTATTTATTTAGTCAAGTTTATATAGTGTATATTGGAGGTGGTGATTCTTTGAGAGCTGTATGCAACAAATTTCATTTTAATGTATGCCGATTAGTGTACATTGAAAGTGACAGTCAAATTATTCCAGTCCAGGGGTGTCAAAATCAATTTCATTGAGGGCTGCATCAGGGTTGTGTTTGACCTCGGTGGTTATGGCCAGCTTGACATCACTCCTGTCAGGGTTGCTTGTGGCAACCCAAATGTTCTACCAGCGAAAACTAGCTTCTGAGCTCTGTTTTCAGCCACCATGGCTTCCTGTAGCCCTTTGCCAGAAAAAATGGAGCTCAGGGATGCCGCACACAGCCCTCCTGGCCCCATTATCAACCATGACAGCCTCCCGCAGCTCTTTGCAAGTGCCCCCCACCCAGGCTCCATTTTCACTGGCAGAGGCACCACGGGCCAGTCCTTCTCTGTTTCCAGGGTGGCCCTGTGGGCCAGATGTAAGCATTTGAGCCTTCGGTTTGATGCCCTTGTTCTAGCCTATTATCAATTCTATTCTAATTACCACCATTTAAATTAGGCTTCAAAAATGTATTCCAGGCTGATTTTTAAGCAATACTACACATACACTTTCTGCTACTGTTGGTGAAGTTTTATCAAATTTGACAATTGAAATTATTTTTAATTGTAACTGAAGCCTCTTCTAAAAGGCTTCAAAAGGTTAAGCTCTGCTTTGAATTCAGACTTGTGCAACGTCTTTGATCTATAAATGAAGGGTTGGGAAAAGTAGAGAGTATTCCTGCTATCCAACTTTCATAGATCCAGCTAATTGGAAGATTCATGTCAAATGTGTTTACCATGAATTTGAAAACATATCAGCAAAGACATAGTTATTAGTGACTGAAGCTACCTAACAGAGAGAATTTGAGTCAAATTAGCAGGATCCACAGAACAGTCTAGCATGAGCAAATTGCCAGGAGGAATTATCAGCTTTTGCTGTTAAAGGTGACTTACAACAGGGTACTTCCAGGTCCCTTTCATTAAACACATCCAAAGATGCTTGGATCATCTTTCAGGACGAAGGACATTTGCTACTTTGTACAATGCCTGTCCTCTGGAATAGCCTCCCTTCTGAGATTCGGAAGACACCAACCTTCTTAGCCTTTTGAAAGGCCATTAAGACTTGGCTAATTTCTCCAGGCATTAAGTAATAGAATAAAAAGTTGGAAGGGACCTTGGAGGTCTTCTAGTCCAATCCCTTGCTCAAGCAGAAGCCCTACACCACTTCAGACAAATGGTTATCCAGTCTCTTCTTAAAAACGTCAAATGTTGGAGCATTCACAACTTCTGGAGGCAAGTTGTTCCACTGGTTAATTGTTCTAACTGTCAGGAAATTTCTTCTTGGTTTTAGGTTGCTTCTCTCCTTGATTAGTTTCTTGATTAGTCTGGATGTTAGAGGAGCTTATAATACATAGGTTTACATTGTAAGTCTACTTACATGGTGGCTCACTTTCCTTTTGCGTTGGATTGTTTCTATTATATTTTTGTTTGATTGCGGGCTTTTTAAATGTAGCTTTAATAAACTGCCGAGGTTTATGTATGTAAAGGGGGCAGCCATAGACATTTTCTAAATAAATAAACAAACAACTTATTGCTCCCATATTGTTTCTGTGGATGTGCTTTGAAAATAAAAATTGTAGGTAACTGCAGTTTGGTGCTGTGTTTACCAGCATATTTTATCTATTCCTCCCAAAAAAGAGTATGTGCTAAAGGCTAGGATAAGTAATGGGAAGCATCTTCATCAGTTTTGTCTTTTGACAAGAGAATTTTTCTTGCAAGCCAAAGTCATAATAGCAACTATTTGGTAAATAAGCAAATTATTTACCCCCCACTCTCCGGAGACACAGTTTCTGAGCATAGCTTGAGCATGCTCTCAATATTCCAAAAGTAAACACCAGCTGAAAAAAGTTGGGAAAAACTATCTTACAACATGGTAGAGTAGAGTAGAGTAGAGTAGAGTAGAGTAGAGTAGAGTAGAGT
>BLBF01000003.1:14937232-14966602 GCA_015471245.1 Laticauda colubrina
TGTCTGCCTCCCTGCCAGCCTTGCTGTCTGCCTCCCTGCCAGCCTTGGTGCCTGCCTTGGTGCCTGCCTTGGTGCCAGCCTTGGTTCCTGCCAGCCTCCCTGCCAGCCAGCAACCCCACAACCATGCGGAAGCACAGCAAGACTCAGCCATCTGCTGCCAGCCCTGGCAAGAGGGACAGGGCTACCATCCCGCTCCCTGGCCCTCACTCTGGTTCTGCTGGGGCTTCTGCAGCACGGGCTCACTCTTCTGGGGCTGGGGCTTCTACTGCTTCTGCTTCTGGAGGAGCTGATGACAAGCACTCCAGTACCAGCCACCTCCACAGCACCTGCACCCTTCACCCCTGAGACTGAGCGACCAAGAGGAGTGCCAGGGACTCATTTTTGTCTTATAGCTTGTTGTTAATAAAGTCTAAAGTCTTGCTGGAAACTTTTAGAAATGGTTTAAGCCTTTGCATGCTTGTGGGATGGGTTAAGATAGCAGTGGGATGGGCAGGGATACCTGTGGGATGGGTAATAGCTGTGGGATAGATAAACCTCCAGTGCAAGCATAGTAGGACTGTATGGTCCACCCTCCCAGGTGCCACACCTACGGCCCTTTATTATCAATAATAATGTAATAATTATCCACACATGTCAACATAAACACAACTCTTTATTAAACGCCCTATTCATTGTAGGCCAACCAAACATACATGGCCCAATCTCATCCGTGTGATGAGACAGGCTGAAGGAAGCATCCATTAAGCATCTACCATCCTGTCTTGCCACTCCACTGCTCCAGCTGGGGAGTTGCACCAGTGTCTCAGGAGGTTGCGCTGCTTCTTCGCTTCATGTGAGGCTCTGTTGGGGCCTTGCACATCCTCAGTGTCGATCAAATTTCGCCCTTGCCTCCATTCTCCAGGCTCCATGTCCCCATTGCCTTGCTGGAGGTCCACGAGCCTGTTCTGCAAGACTGGGTAGCGGGTGCGCATGAGATTGTGCAGGATGCAGCAAGCTTCCATGATCCTCCTCACGGTCTCTGGGCAATGCTGCATGGTGGTGAGAAGTACCCGGAACCTTTTGGCCAGGATGCCAAAGGCGTTCTCCACCACCCGCCTTGCCCTGGACAGCCTGTAGTTGAAGATCCTCTCTTTACGGGTGAGGAGTCTGGAGGTGTAGGGCTTCATAAGGTAGGTTGTGAGGGAGAAGGCATCATCCCCCACGATGAAGTAGGGCACATCTTGTGTGTTGTTGAGCAGGGGTTCTGGATCTGGGAAGCCCACGATGAGGTGGCCTTCCAGCTCCTCCTTGAGGTGACTGGCGTTGTATACCTGGGCATCTGAAGATGACCCGTTGCCTGAAGCATCGATGTACATGAACTTGTAGTCAGCATCAACCATGGTGAAGAGGATGATGCTGAAGAAGCCCTTGGAGTTGAAATAAGTGGACCCCGACTTGGCTGGAGATTTGCAGGCCACGTGCTTGCCATCTATGGCTCCAACGGTGTGTGGTAAGTTCCACTTCTGATACCACTGCTCTGCAACTTTCTTCCATCCTTCTTCAGTGGAGGGGTACTGGAGGAGCTCCTCCAGGTATTCTTCGATGATGGCCTGCACCACTTCTCTGACCACAATGCTGATGGTGTTGGATGGCACCCTCCAGCCGTACTGCATGCTCCTGTAGGAGGTCCCTGAGGCCAGGTGGCGCAGAGTGAGTGCCACCTTGAGCCCAGGTTCCAGGCTGGTGTTTGCCTTGGTCAACCTGGGTGTCAGCCGCTGCACAACTTTGTCAAAAATGGCTGGAGGCATCCTCATGAAGTTCTGGAACGCCCGAGTGTCTTCGTTCCTGAGCTCCACCATCAGCTTGTTGTACAGTCCGTCCTCTGCTCTTCTGGCGAACCATCTTCGGATCCAGACTCTTTTTGGGTAGCTCCTTTTCTTCTCGCAGTAGAGTTCACAGAGCCTGCAGATGGCTTCGCACTGTTGCAGAACGATGGTGGCTGCCGAAAGGACTTTGTTACAATCCACGGTGGACATGACTGGATGCTGTGGAAGAGCAAGAGGCAGATGAAGGCTGCAGAGGTCTGCACCGCTGGGCTGCTGTTCTGAAAGTGAGATGCAGGTGAGTTGCTCCCCCTTTTTATAGGCAGTATAGGTTTTCTGCTAGGCATCCTCTAGGCATCCTCTAGGCATCCTTAATATCCGAGATAGGTCCCCTCTGCGAAAGTTTTTTTCTGTTTTAAACGCTTTGTTTCCGTTCTGCATCCGCTAGGCATCCGCTAGGCATCCGTTCTGCATCCATTCCACTTCCTCCCTGCGTCCAGGTGGATGCGAGTTGCGCGGATGCGTAGCGGATGCGTTGCGGATGCCTAGCGGATATAGCGGATGCGTAACGGATGCATAGCGGATGCAGAACGGACGAACTGGATACATTTTCCGTGCAAAAGTTTTAGGCAGCCCAAAACTTTTGGAGCGGATGAAATGTCAATAAACGGATGCTGGATGGATAGAGAGGAAGCAAAACGGAGGCAGTGAGTACATCGCGTTTTTGAATGGATGGCAAGGTTTTTTGTCCGTTTTACATCCTCTTTGCATCCGTTGGTTCAGTGTGACATGGGCTTTAGTGAAAGAACTGGAATGCAGTCATTAAGTGAATGTGGCTTTCCCCATTGACATTGTCAGAAGCCAACTGGCAAGGTTGCAAATGGTGGTCATATCACCCCAGGACAGTGCAACGATGATAAATATTCCCAGTTGCCAAAATTTTGATCGTGTTACCATGGAGATGCTACGATGAATGTGAATGTGAATACGGGCCATAAGTCATTTTTTTTCAGTTCCATTTAACTTTGAATGGTTACTAAATCAATGGTTGTAACTCAAGGGTTACCTGTATTTAAGGCCCGGTCCCACTGGCTGATGGATGCAAAACGTATGCATAAAGGACACAGAGGACGAGCAAAATTTCCGGGGTGGCTCCATCCGTTTTCATCCGCTCCAAAAATTGGTGAAAATTTGCATAAACAGAACGGAAAAGAAAGGAAAAGAACGGACGTGGATAGTATATAGCGGGGATGTTGAACGGATGTTCATCAGAACCCTAGCGGATGACAGCGGATGGAAGCAGATGACATCTCCAAAGGGGTTCTGAGGGAGAATTTTGAAGCGGACACATGCAGAAGGGGTGGATGCATAGCGGATGAAGCGGATGCATCACGTACGCCTATAGGAAACAAAGGGGAGGCCGCGTGGATGTATATAGGATGCAAAGCGTTCACTGCGCATGCGGGGGGTATGAATTGCATCCGCTCCACGGACATAAAAGGATGCAGCACACACGCAGTCAGCATACAGGGGAAAGATGTGCTGCCAGATACATCTTGCAGGAACACCATGGTTCATCAATCAGGCAAGAAGAGGAAGTCTGTGCCTACTCGTTCAAGCCCTGGCAAGGTGAAGAAGGGCAGAACCAGCATCCCACCCCCTGGCACTGATTCTGAAGCTGCTGCTGCTGTGGTGGACCAGCCCCAAGGCCCTCAAAGCCCTGCTGCTGAAGGTCCTGCTGCTCAAGCCCCTGAAGGTCCTGCTGCTCAAGCCCCTGAAGGCCCTGCTGCTTAAGCCCCTGAAGGCCCTGCTCAAGCCCCTGCCAGAGGGATGAAGGGGCAAGGCAAGGAGAAGGGAGAGAGGAAACAGTATACCATTTCTGAGGAGCATGAGGATGAGGTGCTGGAATGGCTGAGGGAGAACGAGTACCTCTGGAGAAAGGGCCACACGCTGTATCGGGACACCAAGAAGAAGCAGGCAGCTTGGAGAGACAAGGCAGAGAGGCTGGGGTACACTGCAGAAGTACTCCTTGGATGGTGGAAGCACATGCACGCCTGCTATGGCAAGCTACACCTCAAGAAATCCGGGCAGGTTGCTGTCAAGCTCACTGACTGGGAGAAGTACGTCATGGCCAAGCTCCACCATCAACTGGTCATACAGTCCAAACTCCATTCTTCTCACAATCCATCCTCGGACCCACACAGCTCTTGGACGTCTCCTTCCTCTCCTTCTGTGTAAAACTTGATACAGTCTGAACAGGTTTTGGTTCTGGTGATGAATGAGCGCAGCTATCATATGGACTGTTTCATCATCCATGGTGGAGAACAATTGATGATGTTGAAGACCGAGACCAAGGGTGATGAGGTCTGTACACCACAGCTGCTGGACTCATACTGAGATCCAGATGATTTTCTCCCCCTTTTTATAGAAAATATCAGTTGTCCGCTAAGTGTCCTTCTACATACTCTAGACATACTGCAGACATCCTAAATATACGAGGTACATCCCAGATACAAACGTTTTGTCCATTTTGAATACTTTATATACGAGATATGCATATGCTTACATCCTTTCTATTTCCTTGCTACTAACACTGTGTAGACGTTCCGTGTACCTTTTGTTTCCTCCCTCTTTCCGTTTTCAGCTGCAGCGGATGTGAGTTGAGGGGATGGCCAGCAGATGCAGAGAGGATACAGCGGACGTTTAACGGATGATAACGGACATAGAACTGTATATGTCGCGGAAGTACGCGTATATGTCACGGATGTACATCGTACACGGCGGAAATTTCATCTGTTCACAAAGTTTTGTGCAGCTCAAAACTTTTTGCGCGGATGAAATCGCAGTGGACGGATGCTCGATGGATAGAACGTATGAAACACGTATGCAGTGAGTACACAACGGATGCATAGCGTTTTCCAATGGATGGCAAGCTTTTTTTAACGTTTTACATCCTCTTTGCATACGGATGCAAAGAGGATGTAAAACGTTAAAAAAAGCTTGCAGTGGTTAAAAAAAGTGCAGTGGGACCGGGCCTTTATGCAGTGATGATTGGATGTTAAACAATCTTTCAGAGTTCCAATGAAACGCCCTCCAAGCATTCTTACAACCTGGATTTGAAGGCCCCTTGACCAGGGCTGCCCACAACCACATTTCAGGCACTCAGCAACCAGCCTGTATTTATATCCATCTGTAAAATCCCCACATTCACATGACCTTTTTTTTTTTTGCCAGAAACCAGTGTTCCTGGCAAAAAAAAACCTTCAGCAATGGAATTGATTAACAACCATGGTGTTCGTTTAACAACCAGTGATCTACATAACAACTATTGCAAAGGTCATAAAATCAGGCCTGCACAACTTACAACTATAATTCTGGGTGCAATTACAGAGGTTAATCAAGGATTATCTGTACTTTTGAATAATCAAAAAATGTGTTAAGCAATATTAATACAGTAAATTTTGTTTTATTAAATTTTAGATACAAAACTAATATGGTTTTGTTGATGCACAAATCTCATCTACTATTTTAAGTATTTACAAAATACATGCATTGAAATATTTGTAAAAATTATTTGATTTGATTGCATAATTAAACAATTAACAGTCTGCCTTTATAAACAAGTCTTCTCTTAGTCTATTAAGCTCAGGGTTTATTGTAATTATACAATTATAATTATTAAATAAATATTATAGTCCAATATACTGTATAGAGGTCACATCATAATACTGGTATATAATGAAGTGATTTTTTTGGCTTGTGCTTGACATGTTATATAAACTCAATCACAAAAAACTTATCTAGATTTAGCCTAACTTGATTTGCCTTGTAAATCCTAGAAATTTAACAACTAATTTCTATTCCATGGCATAATGTAAAATATGCAGGAAATTACTGTTTCACTTTTTTAAAGCATGAAATTCAACCAGCCAGCAGTTATTCAGATACTGACCCATATTTCAAACTGGCCATTTTACAATTCTAATTCTATCTTTTGGGTTTTCCCATCTTAGAGATGAGTTTGCAAGGAGAGAAGTAGAATGGAATAGGAAGCCAACCAATTATCAGCATTCCTATTTTCTTAATTTTTAGACAGAAGCAGCCATCCATCCGTCCCCATTACCTCTATGCCCTTTCAGGTTAAGAAACGATTGTGCAAAATGTGGAAAGGAATTTGAAATAGTAAGTAAAAATTATTCAAGATGTGAAATATGAAAAAAGACTTGAATCTAATGAGCAGTAACATACCTTTCTATCCTTTTTAAGTCCATACACTGCTTTACACACTGTCTAGAAAGAGGCCGGTTACTTTTCTCCGGTGCCAGAGACAAAACTAGGGAGCCAAAATTGTGGTTTACTTAATAATCCATTTCGTCCCCAAATCCTGTATCATAAACAAAAAAAGTTGAGTTCACAAATTGTACGAAATCAAACCAACCATATTCTAAACCTTGCTGCAGACTGCTTTTTCCTCAATGTGACATTTATTTCATCTCCAAGATGGTATTATTAGGTAAACAGAAATTGTCTCCTTTATTCCCCAATGTTCATGTCTACAGCTATCTCCAAATTTAAAAGTCATGCTTTTGACTTCTTCTAACATTTTTCTTAAAGCCTTTGCTATATTGTTGTAGTTCCCAAACTCTAAGTTAGGTGACCCCAGTTTAACCACATGTAGCCGAAACGATCTTATATTGTTCTATTCAGTTGAAAAGTATCTCACTTTATATTTTTTTTTCCCCATATCAAATTGTAAAATGTAAATTCAAAATATGGCACAGGGAATAAAGCACAAAAATTACACGAAGAAACCATCCCAAAGACAGCACTGCAGAATTGGAGAGCGGAGGGAGAAAGGTTTCCATGAACTAGAGCCAAGTTTCCAAAGACAACAGAGGAAGGGGGATAACTGAAGCCTGAGTATACAAAACCCCCCATATGGATCTTTTGTTATTATTCCTAGGACAGATCCTGATGGGTGAAAAGGGAAGTCTGTAATCCAAGATATTTGGGCCATCAATTTGGGAAGATTATGAGAATGAAAACAGTGGTGATTCCAGTTTCACGGGGCAGCTAAGTTTTCTGGGGATATTTAAGAGAGAGCAAGAAAAGACACCACGAAAATTTGTTCAGGAGGGCATTTTTCTGGGAACAAAAAGCATAAAAATCTCAACCCCTGAAATCAGCAATGCTCTTTCGGGAGATCTGGGAGAAGGGATCTCTTATTTTGATCATGCAAATATTCTGCCTTGAGATGAATGGGATTTCCTGCCGGCCTCATCTTACGAAAGGAGAAGAGCCCAATAAGAGATCTTTTGTTTTCTTCCACGGCTGGCATGGATCGAAAGCTCCGTTCCCCATTGCAAACGCCCGAGAGGACGAATGGGACCTGCAGAAGAAGAGCCCCCTCAGGTGAAAGGCGGGAAAATCCCAAGCGCCCGTCCCGGGAGATTCACACTTACACTGGGACGGGCCAAAACTCTCCAACCCCGACCGCGATGGGAAAAGCGCGCAAGGCGAGCAAAGGGACCAGAGACACCTCGCCGAGCTCCCAGCGGCTGCCTCTGCTGAGCTTCTTTGGCCGCCACCCGGACTCTCCTTCCCCCGCGAGGAAAGAAGGCAGGCAGGCCGGCCGGGCAGAGGGGGAGCCCCGGTGGCGGTTGCGGAAGGAGGAGCCAGCGTGGGGTAGCTCGGCCCTCCGGAAGCCAAGCCGCGCTGCTGGGGAAGCGCAACGGGGAGGACGGCAGAGGGCTGAGCTGGGCCGGCTTCTCTGCCGGCCTTGTGTCCCCCGGGGATTTTGCGAGGGCAAGAGAGCCGCGCCGGATAGTCCGAGGCTGTTTTAGCCGGGAGGATCGGCATCCAAGTAGGCTGTGGGTCTCCCCCTCCTTGGCGACGGCCACAGCTCTCTAGGATGTGAACGAAGGCTCTTTCCCACGTTCACGTGATCTCGGAGGATGCCCTTGAGAGTTCTTAAAACAGCGTCGTCTCAAACTTCAATAAACTGTTGGAAGACCTCAAAAAAAAAATAAATAAATCAGGGACACCGAGGGCTATTTCTTTCTAAAACGGGAGGAACGAACATTGACACTCAGCGTATTGTCATGAAGCAGCAGGTGGGAAGAAGAGAAGGCAACTAGATGCAGATGAAATGTCTATGGAGATTCCCAGTCATCCA
Source organism: Laticauda colubrina (assembly GCA_015471245.1). Lineage (NCBI taxonomy): Eukaryota > Metazoa > Chordata > Lepidosauria > Squamata > Elapidae > Laticauda > Laticauda colubrina. Next base: position 14,945,210 of record BLBF01000003.1, read on the forward strand.
GGATGATAGGTTGTGATTAGATGCAGCCTAGTCTGGACAGGGAACGAAGATGAACAGGGAATCAAAATCTGATTTGATGGGCAAATTGAGGAACATCCTTCAAGAAGGCCATGGAAATTTTATTCTTGCCAAGAATGCCCTGGGTGTATCCAGTAGTCACCAGCAGTAAAAGCTGCAGGACATGTTCACTTTTTTGATATTGTTATCCACCTTTTCTTCAGCAGCTCAAGGTGGCTTGTATTGGGAGTTTCCTTTATTTTATTCACGATAGTGAACATTCTTGCAAAATAGGAAGGTCTGGAATGATTATCCCAAATTACCCTGGGTTTTCCTAATCTTGTACCAATGTGTTAAAACACACCAATTATAAATCTTAATGAGACTTAAATACACGTGACAATATCCTATCCATGTCTGGAATAATATTAAGACAATGATTGAAACAACAATTTGATTTCAGAATTTGCTATTCATTGTTCTGAATACAGTTAATCCTTCACAAAATGTATGTTGAAGGAAAGACCTTCGTGCCATCTTTGGATGTTGTTTCATTCAAAACTCTTCTACAAATCTTCATTCTTGAAGTATTTGTTTCTTTAGTAAAATACATTAAAAAAAATCTTCTGTCCCATCTAGTTGAAATTGTTTTTGATTCAGGAATTTGTAGAGTCTAGGCTGCAAATTCTGAGAAATCTTTAGCTGTTTTTGATGAATCAATGAAATTGGATTATCAAATGCAAAATTGAAAATGCTCCTCCAGATTCTCACTGTTGTTTTTGTAACATTATACAACCACAGTACAGTATTACTAAGGGGATATATTACAAATGAAGACCATCTATTGCTACAGTACAAAGGCCCACATATAGATTTTTTTGTGGCAGCATAACTGCCTAGTCTAGCTACCTACTAAAACATCTGAAAGAACTTTTAAATTCTAATGTAAATGGATTGAAAGAAGCAACACAGTCACTGCCCATTTGCAGTTTTAAATTTGCACCAATACGCTCCTGCAATCTCTATATTCTTTTCATATGATGCAAGATACCATATCTAGTTCCCAGTCCAGAATTGGTCCAGTATGATTATGTTTAGTTCATTAAAAATAGTCAATTTCTTTAACAGGATTTATGCCATTGAGACAATGTGTTCAAATATACATCACACTTCATCCTCTTTTGGAGACAATTAGATCAGAAGTGAGTATATCCAGAATTGTAATCATACTGTCTTCTCACTTGTCACAGCTTGGTATCCAATTCTACCATTTAAATGCCTTTTTCTCAATGAAGAGTCCCCTCCCAAGAATCCCCCTTGGTCCCCTCCCTTTCAAAAATTAAACAATTAAGGATTTTAGTTGAATATAAGCTGTTACTTTCAATCCACTTTTTTTTTATTTGCTCCAGAAAAAGGATGGTTTTATAAAGTAGTAAGATATAGAAGTTTGAGATTCAAAAAGGCACAGATGTTTTCTCACAGTATTGTGACAGTAATATTATGACTTATGACAGGAATATTATCAGTAACCATAGCAGAACCTTTCATTTCCATTTTGTGCTAGGAAATATAACCAGATGAAACACATCTCTAAGTACTGAACTCACTTCTTTGTTCCTGAATTGGTCATAAAATGTCAGCACAGAAATCAACAGTTTGCTATCTTCAAAAACAATAGAAAGATTGCCCATATTTTAAACAGAGAGAAACACTGCATTTTGTGTATTGATTGAACACTGTACCTAGAATATAATCAATGACAAAATTGATGCCCTAGTATTTCAAAACTTTTAAACACTATATATTTTGTTGGCTTCAGGAAAATAAATAGTATATAGTTAAATGACTAGCATTAATATCTCCTCCACCAGTCCTAAAAATAATGTTTATTAAGTGGAAAAATAAAGCTAGTATTTTTGGAAAACAGATACAGTACTGCTTTTATAGAATCATGGATGATATACCCTACTGTCTCATTTATAAAATATAAACTGTTGAAGGAGTTCAAAAAGTGTACAAAATGCAATGGAGAATGAGGATCATGTCACCATAGCAGCTCAGTAGAACTTCCCTAATTTTTTTTCCTTTGGGAGTAATGAGTACCAGCATTCCACAAGATAGCTAACTTGAGGTAACTTTGTTGGCAAAAGTTTTGCCCTATGATGCACCAATTAAAAGTTATAGGGGCAAGTTTTTTTAATAATACAGATATATAAATGGCAAAAAATACAGCAAATAATTGTGTACCTTGAAAGAAAGGTTATTTAGGAGAGGAAAATAAGAGAAATGTTAAAATGTGCAAATAGTGATAGAAAGGTAGTAGTCTTCTGAATAGCTGAGTTGTTGTTGAAATAAGGTATTATGACTATCCTAAAATTGTGTCTCTTTTTTTTTAATATGAAAGTGATACTTTGGAATGTCATGACTAATAAAAAATTGAGTCTAGTGGGAATGTGTTACCTAAGAAGGTTGTGAGATGAAAGATGAGCATCAACAGTGAACAGGTACTGATTAAACCACTATGAACACTGAGGTAGAAATGCAATATGAAGGAGGAATGAGAGAGTCAGCAGAAAGAAGATCAAGAATTTTGTGGTTGGATAGAGTTGAAGAAATCTTCAGAATAAAAGATGAGAAATTTAAAGAACAAAAGGCAATATAGAAAGCAGTGTATGGACACTGGGAAGTATAATAAATACTATTCTAAATTAGATTTAACTATAGTTTGTTATGATCTGTCTTTTAATTTCTTTGGCTTATTTTTAATACTTTTTGCTTATCTTAAAAAGGGAATCATGATATTTTGTATCACCGCATGTACTCATAAAAACTCAACCCATGCATTGAGAACCCATTTAATCACTGATTATTCACTTGCAAGCTATTATTAACAGCCATCAAAATACATTTTTTAATTTAAGAAAACAAAAGTTTCAAATATTCTACCCAGACTAACCAAAATTTAAACATACTATTAACACAATATTAACAGTATTTTATAGTATGGAACCATATTAATGTATACAACTTATTTAAAACTAATTTACTTTATAAAATGTTCGGTTTTCTTAAAGACAGCTAAAAAGATAAATCATGTTAATGCAGACACAATGAAGATTTAAGATTTAAACAACTAAAATATACTGCTGTAATCCATTATATTTTTCATAAAAGCCAAACTAATATTCCCACTGGATATAAAGAAGGGCCTGGCTTAATTATTTGTCCCACTCAAATGTATTGAAGCCCAAAGTGCCTATAGGCAGAAGTATTTTTTTATATTTATCTAAGCTATATATTTCTTAGTAATTTGTTTCTCAAATCTTCTTCTCTGGCCCCCTTAATCAAATGTGCAACTATTGCTACAGTAGAAAAATAATAAAAGTAACAGTATTTGTAATGTTATGAATGGTTGTTTCTTGCAATCACTTATGTTAACATTATGAAGATAACCATTTTTCAGAATATAAAAATGAATATATTCATATCCCTGTATATCTCAAAACAGTCATGTGTCTACAGACATGCAAAAACTGGAACATATTTATAGGGGAAGAACACATTAAAAGTGATCAAACTTTTTTCAGAATAAAAGATAAAACAGTCTGAAACATATTTTAAAATGTTTAATAATTTTAAAACGTAAAGGTAGTTTAAATTTCATAGGCATGAAATTTCTTGACTGAAATTAGTAAATTGAAGAAATGTAAAGGAAACAGGATGTCAAACTGCCAAAATTACATTGCTGATTGCCTGTATTTTGGGTCTAACTAATGGTTATAAATAGGTCACATGTGATAATAATTATCTAAAAGGACAAATTACTCAAGGGTTGGGTTAAAAACCTTTTAAGGGTTTTATTCTTAAGGCAAACAGAGATGTCCCAATAATAGATTGTATTCCTCTTCTCAAAAGTGAAGAATATTTACTCTAAATTAATGTAATTCAAATAAAATATAGAAGTAATTTAAAATTAAATAAGATGCATATCTTTTTATAAAAAGTCATAGATTGAATTAGATCCAATATTCATGTTACTTTGTATTTATTAATATAATGTCTTGGTGATTAGTCACATATTATAAAGGAAAATTACATTGTCAACAACAATTGATCATTTTTATTTCAGAATTACTGAATTGCTAACACAGATGTGTTTTTTTCGGGGGGGGGGGGATGTCAATATATTTTCTTATCAGGTGTACTGCAGTTCAATATATCCAAGAAAATGTATGCATTCTATAAAATATAAACATTTCATGTTTTCTTGAATAGTTTACTTCCTGAAAATGAAACATTTCAAAATATAAATGGGCATTTCCTTAACTAAATAATTCCTAAATTTAAAAACCCTAAATATAGCAACTAACAGATGGAGAATCCTCAGTGTCTGTGCTACAGCTTTTGGCATTTAATATAAAATTTTATTTTCCTCAGTATAGCAAGAGTCCACAATACGACACATTCTTCAAACTATTCAGAGATAATTCCGTTGCAGGAGTTATTATTATGTGATTCTTCCGAATATGAATCATGTAAGTTAGTTACCAAGTTTCTACTTTAAGTGAAGTGAAACCTTTGTAGAGGGTTAACCCAGGGAAAACAAATCTTAACTAACAAAAGATAATTCTCTGTTAACCAGCTAAAAAGTAAATTACCTCCCCATATTTTCAGAGAGTGACCTTTATCTGTTTGCCAGCAGGTAAAATTTTGGTAAACATATCAAATAATTTTTCACTTTTTAGGAATATATTTTAAAAACCTTAAAAGATTTATCAAGTCAAATATCTCAGTAGGATAAAATTAATTTTCTAAAAAAGTTCCTCATAACCATGTAAAAACAATGAACCACAATAAGATGACAACAGTAATATTCTGAAAACCATATGAATATTAGAGTCTGATATTGGTGATTCTTCTGCTTCACTTAAAGAGCTAGAAAGACAAATTCAAGTACAATACTGTTACTCGTTTATATTCTGACAAATATTTTCTTAAAGAGTAGTTTTTAAACCACTGCATCGCATTTACTCACTTTTAAAATATTAGCGGATTGACACAAAAAGAACTATTTGAGTGTGAACTCTCTTACAAATATATCCCTGCATTGCCTTTCACAATTCTTTAAACTAATAAGTGTTAGGTTATCTGTTTCTCTATATTATGCTGAAACACAGTGAAACATTTAAACATAACAAATTTTATCAAGTAGAGGGTATCTGGTTGCTTTTAAAATGGAAGTTGCTCTGTGTTGCTTGCTTTAAAGAGGCAGTATAGTAAATCACATGAGCAGGATACCAAGAGTATAAAGACATCCCACCTCTTTTATTGCCGATAGCAAATCAAGTCATTGCTATTAATATAGTTAAAGTATCCACAATATTTTCCTTTAAATATCCCTTTAGATAGTAATAGATAATTATGAAGAAGTAAATTTATATCAGTGCAAATTTTCAGATACATTTTTGAAACTCAATGCCATAATATATTTTGCAGAAGATAAGTTTTCCTTGCTTTCTTCTTCTCCAATTTTTGTTATTATTTTTTCCAGAGATTCCCAACCTCTCTGGCAGATCTGGAATCAATACAAGCATTGTAGAGATAAGAGAATCCCAATTGCCAGCAGTATCCCTCTTACTGGCATAAGGACAAAGTACAACACCATCAGTGTGAGAGTTTCAATCATGTTTTCACAATTAAAGTTATTCCTGTACAAGTAAATATGTATACTATGAGAGACAAGAGAGTAAACTGGAGATAAACAATTTTAAATATTAACAAATAATTTAATGGCTGACAGTCGGTCATCATAAAAGCACAATGATTCCTGTGGTTTCATGAACTCAGTGTTATAATCACTTTATAGTACATTTTTTTACAAATTAACTACATTTACAGAAACAGCTCAACAGTTTAATGTAACGTTGTTTTCAGATAAAAACCTGAACAATAATTAGCTATGCCTTTGCTTCAGAAGTTCATCAATCTGAGTCTTGTACATATTTTTTACATCCTCAAGGTCCAATCTCAATTCTTCTGCTTCTTCTGCTTTCTCTCCATACATTTGCAGAATGGTATTATATCTCTGATCCAAATCCTGGAACAATATTTCCCAATAATTATAAAATTGTTCCCCACAAAGATTCTTACTTTTTTCTGTCATTAATTTTCTGTTTAATGTAAGATACAAACTTTTTATGCAGTCAAAACAACATTTGTTATTATCCACTTATTTTATTGTAAAAAATAATAATAGTAGTTTCCAAAAAGGCTGTTGCTGTTGCTCACCACATGGTTTTACATTAGTAATAGTCTCCTTTAAGTTTATTCTGAAATAAATTGATAGAAACCTACCCTTAATTGTGCACGTAATTTGGGGATCTCCTTAATTTTTTCTTCTAGGTCGTCATTTTGATTTGTTAATTTCACCAGCTCTTCAGCCATTACTGATCGAGTTCTTTCAAGGTTTCCAATTTCCAACTAAAATAATATTTGACAATAAAATTTCAAAACCCATTCACTAATTTTTTAATTTAATTTGCTTTTTAAGTGTTTCTAATGCACACCTAGGTTTTATTTTAATAGTAGTGTATTCAAAATAAGGGTCTAATACAAATAAAGAACAGATCTTAAAACCAATTCAGTAAACATTTATAATAGAAGTCTGAATAGTCATTGAGAACTTGGGAAAGACTGCATAGTTCTATATTTTCTAAATTGACACAGAATAAAGTAAAATCAGTAAATGAAAATACTTTACTAGCACACACAACAAACCTCATGATTTGACTTAAGGAGATGCAGTTCATGAAATTAACATTTAGAAAAGTCTTCTATGCAATCATTCTTCCTCCCTAAAGGTCCCTCTCAGCTATGTTACTTTGCAAAATAATTATTAGGAGTAATTGTTATTTCAATTACTTTTTTCTTATTTTTGACTTGTAACAGAAACAATCTAAAACACATGATCACCCTACTATATTAATCAAACTATAGTTGAACCTACATTAGTTAATTACTCCAACTGGCATGTTATTAGTCTTCATTACACACTATCTAAAGAATTGATATGTGAATCTCTGTTTACCTGGAGATGAGAAATCTCTCCATCCCGTAATTTTAATTGAGACTGAAGATTTTCTATAATGCTTGAACCTGCTCCCATTCTCATTACGTCATACAGATTGGTCCCACTTGCAGACACCGAACCAAAGGAATGGTCATACGGGTCATCCTGCAATGCAATATAACCATGAAATTAAATACTGAACAAATACAAGTTAGACTGGAGCCAAATTATTTATAATTTTGTACCATAATGATGTCCATTTTTTTTAGCTCTGAAAAGAAAGCTAATAAAATGTCACAGAACAGCAACGTGGATAGACCAAGCAGACAGAAATCCCTGCATAGCCATGACAGGCATTAAACAACCTCAAGCTGGTCACTATTTTTACAGCCTAATTTATTTTTTCATTTCTTGTAAAGATTTAATTGTTTGGAAAGAGATTACGGAATGTAACTTTTAAGAGATTAAAAGATGCCCTGGAAATAATAGTAGCAAAATTATTACTGTTATTAATGGTCTGGGAAGTTCACTGCAAAATAAGTTTTATGATCTAATCTTACACAATATATAAACTCTAATTTGAATTCACCAAAAGTGGATTAAGACAAAAATTTTATTTATGCCCCATATTTTGCTCTTCAGCCTTTACCAATCCTATTTCACATTTAGTAATAAAACAATCTGAAAATATGCCCTCATCTGAGCAAAGCTGATTTTAGTGGATTCAACAAAAATGCTAATACAATGCTTTGAACACAATGTTCCAGAAACATGCACAAACAACAACAAAAAAGGTTGAAATGTATAAAGAGCAATACCTGACATATGAAGGATGTTTGGAGTCCTGCCATATCAACTCCACTTATGGAGCTTGAACGTGAGAGACTTGGAGTGCTGGACACAGTTTCCATTGTTGACGAAATGTATAATTTACGCTCCTGGGAGAAGAAGAAAAAAAAAGAAAACCATGCAAAATAGCATTTTGGGGAGATAATTGCAATAGTGCAAAGATACAGGAAATTCAATTTCTTCTCTTACAAAGTAGAATTGTCCTACTTTCAAACAGTTTAATAGCAACAGCACTTAGACTTGTATACCACTTCATAATGCAGTTTATTACTGACGTAAGAATGGAGGGCTCAGTCAACTTTGAGCCCCGTCAGGATCGAACTTCAGGCTATACACAGAGTTTAGTCTGCAATAGTGCATTCTAACCACTTTACAAACAGGGCTCTAGTTTTATCCCTTTCATTTTAAGTTATATGTAGAACCTGCTGTTCACTGGAAAATGCTCAGGCAGCAGAATGAATATTCAATTTTCTGTTAGCCCCTAATGCTTCACTGAAATCATTACCTTTTGTGTCAGTGCTGTAATTTACTTTATGCAATGAAATAAACATCTCAAATTATGTCCAAATTAATATTCCAACAGAATAAGAGAAGATTTCTTCATACAAGCAAGAGAAAAACAAAATCAGTAAGGAAAACCCAATGAATCTGGAAATAGTAGGCTGTGCATTGGAAAGATCCTGGGTTATCCAAAGCAAATAATATATAATGCAAAACCTATATTGATGTGGACTGGAAAAGATGATACTTTCAAGACATAAACCAAAACTAAGGTACTAAAATCTCCCATCTTCCAACATTTAAGTTTTTCACATCCAGAATTATTGGACAGACAAGATCAAGTACCTTTTCTCTTGCAGATTCTTGGACAAGTATTGTTTTCTTTTTTTCTTGTTCAACTTTCATTTTTTCCATTTCTAACTGAGTAGATAACAACATCTGAAGAAAGCAAAATAATATTTATTGATTTATTCTTTTTCCTGGCGAAGCAACATTATACAAAGAATTGTTAGTTAAACAAACCTTTTCCTTCTTTGCCCCTTCAACAATTTTTACATATTCTTCTTTAAGATTTTCTAGCTCAACTTCATGCCTTTGTGAAAAGGAAATTACAGAAAAAAAGGTATTACACATATCCTGAACTGACATTAATGTGCAACTGTTTACCAAATAATTAAACCTATAATTTACACAAATATAAAATGGCTACAAAATATACACTTGATTAGTTTGGCAATGTGATATTATCACTATCTGTGTTCATCAACATTACAGATGGATTTGGTTGGCACGGAGTGGTGCACGTTGTATTCACAAATGTATCAGTGGTTAAGATCCTAATTCATCATATGCATTAGCATTACAGAGTTGCTTTGAAAAAAAAATAAAATTACACCTCCATCACATCTCAGGTTCATTCATTGAACTATCTGCATCCATTTTTTACAGAAATTGAGAGATTATAAAATTTTACCGATTGTTTTCATTTTCTAGTTTCTTTAGTCTGGATTTTTCTGCTTCGAGTTGAGCTTGAAGGCGACAGTTTTCTTGCCTCAGGAGACTATTTTGTGATTCAGTGGAAGAAAGTTGGATTTTGTTGGAAAGAAGTTCTTCGGTAGCAGCACGTTCTCTTTCAGTTTGTGCTGCTAAGGCAGCTTGAGATTCACCTAGTGGCAAGAATAAAAATGTGCACTATGAATTTTTATGAGTTTACAATCAGGGATTTTAAAAAGCACAGTTTTTGATGAAAAATGTTGTCAGGGAAGCCCAAAAAGTCATCAGTCAAACTAGTCAATCCAATACATTACATCTGATAGTTATTTTGAAAACTGTTGCCAGACATGGGCTTACCTTGTGAGGAGAGCTTAATTCTTCTCTGTGTGTCAATTCCCTTCTCCCCAACCCCCAAAACTCTACTTTCATGAGAAAAAAATCTGCCACTAAGACAATGGCAGATATGCAGAGAAATTTCTTCAGGATGACAAAGACAAACTTTTCCTTCACCTTTTTCTGCATTTGCCTTCTATATTCAATAGCTACCTCACCATACATTTATTATTTTTAAGCGGAAGGACAAGATATATTAAATTTCTATGCTCGTCTAGTTTGGCCTTTGGATATGCTGCGCAGGCAAGAAAATGGAATGACATTTAAAGTGGGGTCTCCATATTTGTATAGGCTGCTTTCCCACTGTAAGAGTGGGAATGGAAAATGAAACAACGTTGTGAACAAAAGAAAATTTACTTGCCATAACTTCCCATCCCATCTCCATTCTCTCTCACTGAACAACTGTTTTCTAATTTTATTTTTTATTTTGAAACAAATGATAAATAAGAGCCTTTCTACTACTAAGAACTATTAGAGATTGAAAAGAATAAAAAAATATTGGATGAGATGAAAAACAAAATAAAAGACTATAGCTGCTTGGAGGGCAACATATTAGTAGGGTGAGGGATGGAAGAACTGTTTCCACATTAGACTGACAACAGATACAAATTCAGCATTAGCTTGCAAATAAAGCCAAGCTATTTTTTAACCTTGGAAAAACAGATTTGATATATGAGATTTAAGGTCAAAATGAAACATGAGGTTCATTCATTCTATTAACATGACTATAACCAGAGAACCAATTTTTGATAGCTCTATAAGATTCATTTTCTGGACATGAAATTAGTAATATCACAGCCAGTCTAATGCTCCTAGTAGAAATTCCAGCATCAGACACATATTTAATTTGTTAAAGAATATGTGCATATCCACAATCAACTAAAGTGTTCTGCATAAAAGCTTTCTGATACATTTAGTCTAAGATAGTGACTTTTTTCCCCTTACCAAGCCTCTCAGAAAGATTTTTCTCTAGTTTTTCCCATGACAAGGTCTGTGCTCCCAGAGTAGCTTGCAAGTTTTCTATCTGCCGGAGCAAAGGCCTAGTTGCAGATGTAACACTTTGACTGAGTTCTTGGTTGCGAGTCTCAGCTTCTTGAAGTCTCTGAAATTTTAAGTGGTATAAGTATCACTTGTGTTCAAGAAAACCATGAGTAACATGATTTTTTGCCAGAGCCATTATATGCGGTCAAATTCCTTATAGGAAACACAACCCAAAGAATGTTAATTAGTGTTTACATGCAGTACACTGTTCTAACACAAGTAACTTTGCTAAGGAGGATAAATTCTGCTACTGAACAATTACGCTAATATTTCATACACGAATGCTAAGCTGAATTCAAGTACCTAAGAGAAGTGCATAGCATTTTGAACTGGAACCGCCTGCTCTGAGCTTGGAGTAACTTTTAATAGGGAAACTGGTCATGTTGATCTTATCTGGATTGTTCTGATCTTATTAAAAATGGTCTGGGCTCCAAATAAGGGCACTCCAGGCTAAGAACGCTTCCAATAAAGTTGAAAGTGTTATTTCATGTTTGAAATATTTGGACTACATGGTGTCATGATCATTCTAACCATCCACTGCAGGATGGAAGCCTCTTCCACATGTTTTTGACAGATACAGTCCTGAGCTTTCTTTTGCCAAATGGACCCACAATACTTGCTGATGTCAGTCCATCTTGTTTTATATCTCTTTTGTAAATGCTTTTTATCAAGTGAACATAAGTGCACAATCATGCCTACCGTCCTCATTTATTTGTACCTATTTCCTGTATTCACACTCATGTTTATTTTTATGCCTATTATCTTGTAAGCGATTGACAAATCAAATCAAATAAATAAAGTGGGATCCATTCTATGACTGCCTTGGTCCACCTGCCATCAGTTCTTCTTGCTATGTGACCAGCCCTTTTCCATTCCAATTCTTTTACTCTCTTGATGATATTGTATACTTTTGTTTGTTCTCTAATCCATGTGGAGGTCTTTCTACCTTGTCTTGTAATGCCGAGTAGGTATCTTTCCATGGCTCTTTGTGCCATTTCTAGCTTTTTTATCGACTGTGGGGTTAGTGTCCATTTTCAACAGCATATGTTAGAGCAGGTAGCAGATACTGATCGAAAACTTTTCTCTTCAGGCATATGGAGAGGTTGTTCCTGAAAATTGTGCTTAGCTTGCTGAATGCCTGCCAGCCACATTTAACATGCCTTTCAATTTCCTTTATTGTATCACCTTCCACTGAAATCCATTGGACTAGATATATCTAGTGGCCTACTATGTCTAGTTCTTCTCCATATCTAAAAAAAAGTTCATTCTTTGGTGCATTTATTAAATGTAACCTGGCTCTTTTTCAAGTTTATTTTTAAGCCAAACGGTTCTCCTGCTTTGTGCAGTTCTTGCATGTGTCTTTATAGCTCTTCTGGGTCTTATGAGAAGAGAACATCCTCTGCAAATCTTAAGTGATTTAAATAGGCACCATTGATTTTTATTCCATCTTTTGCCCAGTCTAGTTGTTGTATGTAGAACAAAATAACAAGTTTATTGTTCTAGTACGACCAAAGAATCTATTATTTTCTCCCTTTCTGTCTTCTATTTCTACTTCTGCTCACTGAAAGAAAATCAGAACTGTCAGTGTAGCTTTTTATAACATTATGGAAAAAGTAAAGATATTATATAAATTCAAAAGAAGCTGCTATGGTACCTGCTGAAGATCACTAATTTCCTGGCGTAAATAATCCTCCTTTCTAGCTGCTTGTTGTTCTGCACGTTGCAATGCAATTCTCAAGTCTGCTACCTGTACAATAGAAATAAAGATACAATGGACCACACACATGCAGATCGAGCACATTTTAGTCTGCTAGTATCATACAATATATTCAGGTTGCTGGATTTAGGAAAATCATGTTTGGAACAATTATTTTGCTTAACAAATTAACGTTTTTCTAGCCATAGTGTGGATCACCAGCAAACAATTTGAGTTACAAGAACAATGCTTTAATTGAATGCCACAACAGACAAATGTTGCTGCAGAATTGGTGCAACAGTGAGATGGTCAGCATAGAAATTTTAATAAATAAAATAAAATATATCCTTCAACATTCAAAGGTAGTAATCCATTAGGTATATAAACTTTCATGTATATTTTACTCAAAATGTTTCTTCAACTTAATGATTTCTGACTAATAGTGGGATTCAAAAAATTTTATCACCGGTTCTGTGGGCGTGGCTTGGTGGACATCCAATCAGAGATGGGATTTGCTGGTTCTCTGAACTGCTCAAAATTTCCGTTACCGGTTCTCTGGAACTGGTCAGAACCTGCTGAATACCACCTCTGTTTCTGATCCAACATAACTTAATAATTCATGTATTCATAATTATAATTATGTTTAGAAAAAACTTAAAACAAGACCGTGAAGGATAACACCAATTTAATAACAAATATCAGAATAGTAAAAGCAATGATACCATAGTATGATTGCAAAAGTCAGATTCAGAGAAAGAGCAAGTAAAATCTTCAAAGTATCTATTTGGAAATAGCAACCAAAATACCATGGATGGTAAGAAGGACCATCCAATCATTTTTTGGATCAAAACTAAGATCACTGCTTCCTTGAGGAAATGATCAAAAAGCAGAAATTTACAAACTTCGGACATATGAGTAGAAATAATATTATGTCTGGCAAAGTTGAGAGAAGTAATGCTAAAGAAAACAAGAGATAAAGAAATATATAAAATTCAATACTGTTTTGGGAAGAAACGCAAGTTATTGATGATTGGCAGTTGTATGTGTATACATACCCAGGACTTAAACATGGCCTGCGTCAACACTGAAGCTGACCAGACTGAAGCTATCTTGACGTTTCAGTGCTGCTATACTGGAGCTGAGGGATAGGGAGGGGGGAGATAGCTGGGGTTTTGTAGCCAAAATAAAATACTTTCTCTTGGGAACCAAAGACATTATCACACCTGGCCAGATGAAGGACTGATGTTACCAGGCAACTAGACAGTGCCTTGATTGGACCATGTGATTGTTTGGGGTTTGAGGAAAAACCTTTAATTAGGTGAAAACCGCTGGAACTTTCAGAGTCGGTTTTCACTAGATTTGTGCCGATATGATATATCCAATAAAGCTATTCTTTGAGGAATCTACAGCTTTGGAGTTTTGCTTCCTATGGGTCTATTACTTTGGAACCCTGACAGCCTGATGACATCTAAGTAGCTCTCTGACACAAGATATTTTGAGATGCATTCTCCAATGTTAAATCTAAGCGCTGCAAAATACATTGCAAAATACAGTATTATAATACCACCTGCAAGACTTATTCAACATTTAATTGAACACTTACCTGAATTGCTAAAGCTTCTTGTTGTTGGTGAGCCTCCTCCTGGGCCTTTTCCATAATTAAACCCAGCTCCTCCTTAACTTTAATTTCGTGATTTAATGCTGCTTCTTGTGCTTCACAGTCTTTTACAGCATTAGTTTTATGAAGATCTGCAAGTTCTCTGTGGAAAAAAATGTCCCCATGGATTATTATCTGAATATTTGTATCTTGGTATTTCCCAATGTGAATTAAGATTAGACATAATATCTGAGAGAGGTTCATTTTAGTTTAGACAGATTTATAAAGTTACCTAACTCAGCCTTCGTGACTTTGGGCACCGTAAAAACAAACAATAAACCAGGAAACAAGTCCAAAATAACATAAAAGAGATTATATACATACAAAATATAAAAGAGCAACCAAGAGCAATCATTAAACAATCAAAATGGCTTTGGAGAATATAGGAAGAAGAAATGAGGAAAATCGTACCAAACGCATAGAAGCTTATAACTTAACAATTGATAAAATCTGGTATTTAATAAATATACTATTTATTATTTCAATTTATATGACTATCCCATGCCTGTTATAGTTAACAGAAGAGTAAAACACTGAAATACCACAAAATTCCTTAAATATAGAGTATATTGACTGCAGACAGTTAAAAACTATGGCTTAAAACGGGCACCTATTATCATCCTGGGGAGGTTATGGGGGGAGGTTATGAGAGAGGGAAGGTTATGGGGGAGGAGACAGCTTTTCAAGGTCCTTTTTGAAGACTGGTAGATCAAAATCAATACAACATGCTGGATGTACCCTCTGTGAAAGCAAAGTCTTCTCTTACTCCTACCATATTTGTTAGGAATCTGTCCACCAATTAGTTGAGTTGGCAATATATAAACCAACAATGTATGTTTGTAGCTTTAAGACAAAATCACTGTATTGATTTATACTATATTCCGATTGATTATATTGCAAATTACCATAAGGGGGAGTTGAGAGATCATAGCTTGCTCTGACATTCTGTCTCTCTGACATTCTGTTGCTATCTAAAATTCTCTGTTGTATTTATGCTGTGCTTATATTTTGATATCTTTGTTTACTATAAATGACAAAGGCAACCAGTAAGAAGACTTTGTAATTGGATATTCTTTGGACTGTTAAACGTATATGACCTGGACCGTTTATTGGACTGTGCTATTTCTTAAAGTAAACTTTAACTCAATTTAGTGTATCTGTGTGTGGCTGGATAATTATTCATAACTATTCTCATAAACATTTACATGTGCATATCCTTGTTATTCAAGGGATATTCTGTACATATCATAACATTGGTTATGGGCCCAGAGAGATATTGAGAATCAGTGTGAATATACAGTTTCATATTCAGACAGATGATTGCAATGTATTGTTAAACTACCAATGGCACAAGAACAGTCAACCAGTATATCCCAGATAATCCGGTTGGATGGAACAAACTATGTTTCCTAGTCTACGAAGTGCAGCCTACTTCTGCGTAAAGATGGATTATGGACTGAAGTTAATAGTCCACCTGGATGTAACAGCTTGGGACCCATTGAATGATGAAGATAAAAAGAAAATAGCTGACTTTAACCGGGATAATGAAAAGGCTCTTAGTATAATTGGACTGACACCGAGTGACCAGCAGTTAGTCCATATTCGTGTTGAAGAATCTGCTGCTAAGTGTCAGGACATTTTGAAGAGGATTTATGCTTGAGATAGTGTGGGTGCACACATACACCTTACACGTAAACTGTTTAGAACCCATCTTATAAACGGTGGCAATATGTTAGCTCATTTGGAGTAAAAGGACTTTACAAGAGCTACAAAAAAAAGAGCTGATTTTCTCAGAGTTGCATCAATTTTCCATCATTCTTTCTTCTTTGGCTGAAACTTGTGATGACTATGTGTCTTCACTGGAAGTTTTAAACAGAGATGAACTTACATTGACTGGCATAACTGGAAGACTGTTAGAAGAGTCAAGAAGAAGGCAAGATAGAAATCAACTGAGAGAAAGACAACCACAGGAAGAAAAACTGTCTTCAACTGCCTATATTGTTAGGAAATGTTTTTCTTGTGGGGCTAAAGGTCATATAGCCACATACTGTAAAAAGGGTAAGAAACAGAATGCTATTAATATACAGAAAGCTTATAAAGATGTTAGTTTAGCCATGTCAAGTACATCTACAACTGTAAACCATGACATATGGGTAGTTGACAGTGGAGCATCACAGTGCATAACTAAAAGTAAAGAGAGGTTTGTTAATATGATAAAGAGTAAACAGCATGTATCATTAGCTAATGGATGGAAATTGAGAGCATCTGGAGAAGGTACTGCATATTAATGAACATTTACCAATGTTATATGTACCTAAACTGATATTTAACTTGCTATCTGTAAGAGCAATGGTAAAAGCAGGATTTGTTGTAACCTTTCAGGGATATAAATGTTTAATTGAAAAACAGGGTAAAAGCATTTCTGCAAGATTGGATAATGGTTTATTATACATGATAATCCATTAATTAATGCTAACTCAGTTTATGAGAATAAAAAGCCTAATGATGAATGTATTCATCTGCTCCATAAACATATGGGACATATAAATTTCAAAATGCTAAAGAAAACTGTTGAGTTATCTAATGGTACAAAATTAAAACCTTATACAAAGTATTTAAATTGCAATGTTTGCAATCAAGAAAAAAGCAAGGTAACTCCTGCAACTAGGGTAAATGGATTCAAAATCAGTGAACCATTAGAAGTTGTTTTTGCTGATATTATTGGACCTAAGAAACCTAGTTTAGGTGGAGCCTGTTACATATTAAGTATAATTGATCATTTTTCCAAATATGGTTTCTGCTATTTAATGAAAACAAAGAATGAAACATACCAGCATTTTGTAAACTGGCTAAAATTTGCTGAAAGGAAAAAGAAACAGAATTTACCAATAGAAAATTTGAAGCCATATTACAGAAAGCTGGCATTGAACATAAGCGTTCTGCTCCTTATAGACGACAACATTACTCATATATTGAACATAGAGGACAAACATTACAGGCTATGGCTAGGACTGGATTCTGGTTTATCAGAAGAACTTTGGGGTGAAGCAATAATGTGTGTTAACCATGTTTTGAATAACGTAGTGAATTCAACGACTGGTGAATTACCATTTACTCGTTGGAATGGAAAAAAGCCAGATCTCAGTTATTTACACACATTTGGAACCCCAGCATAGGTTTATTTTCCCACTCAAGTAAGGCGAAAGGGACAACATAGAGCGAGACAACTATATTTTGTAGGTTATGAAGCCAATCATAGATCATTTAGATTTTGAAAGCCAGGTACTACTAATGTTTTTTGCAGTGCAAGTGTTAAATTTCTGGAGCATGTTGGCTGGAGAAAGCTTGAACAGGAATATAATAAGGTACAGGATAGTGTTGTTGTTGAGACTCTATTGTTTACTGATAATCCTAATGATCATAATATTGATGATAAGATAGTGGAGGAATCCTCAATGGAGGAATTAGCCATTAAGTTTAAAGGATGATAGAAAAACTGATTATTGGAAATTAAAGAAAAGTCTTTATGATCTAAAGCAATCCGGTTATAAATGGAATAAATGTATTGTAAAGGAATTAGTTTCAATAGCTTTTGAAGCTGGTATAGCTGATCTTTGTTTGTTCCAAAAAGAAAAAAATGGTTTAATTTCTCTATTACTGTTATTTACGGATGACATAGCAATTATAATTAAAACTGAAGTAAATGATATTGTTTATAGATTACTGAAAAAGTTCAGGATTAGAAATTTACGGGAAATTAAGCATTATTTGGGTTTTGATATAATGAAAACAAATAAAGGTTTTAAAATTTCGCAAGCCAAGAAGATTAGCCAATTATTAAAATGCTATAACCTGGAGCATTGTAAATCTGCTAAGACACCAATGAGTAAGGAATTTACACATAGTGATATTAAAAGTCCTATGTTTGATAAGGAAATATATCAATCCTTAATCGGTGGTCTATCATAACTGAGTAATTGGTCTAGACAAGCTATATCTTACAGTGTAAACCAATTGGCTAGGTATAACACTGAACCAAATGAAAGGCACTGGCAAACAATGAAGCGAATAATTAGGTTTTTAAAACACAGAATCCATTATTCATTATATTTAGAACCAAGTGATGAATTAGTGTTAACTGTATATGCTGATACAAGTTTTGCTACTGATATAATGATTCGTAAGTCAACATCAGGTATAGTGTTAATGTTGGATAATGCTTTAATAGGATGGAAGTCTATTAGACAACAACATATTAGTTTATCCACTATGGAAGCGGAATTCTCATGTTTATCATTAATGTGTAGAGAATTGATATAACAATTGTTGAAGGATATTGGAATTACTGTACGTGATCAATGGTGGGATTCAATTTTTTTTACTACCGGTTCTGTAGGCATAGCTTGGTGGGCATGGTAGGGGAAGGATACCGTAAAATCTCCAGTCAGAGGTAGGATTTGCCAGTTCTCCGAACTACTCAAAATTTCCGCTATGGGTTCTCCAGAACTGGTCAGAACCTGCTGAATACCACCTCTGTACGTGATCCGTTTATGAAGACAAGCAATCTGTAATTAGTATGGTTACTAATTTAGCTGTTAAAACAAGGTCTAAACATACTGATTTGAGATATTTGAACGTTAGACAGTGTGTTCAAAATTAATTAATTCAATTAGAATACTGCATGACTGAACATAATATTGCAGATCATTTCATGAAAGCTCAAGGTGCAATTAAGCATACTGTTGTGAGAATTATGGTTTAAAGATGTAATGTATTATATATTGACCTACCCCAAGGGGATAATGTTAGGAATCTGTCCACCAATTAGTTGGGTTGGCAATATATAAACCAACAATGTGTGTTTGTAGCTTTAAGACAAAATAACTGTATTGATTTATACTATATTCTGATTGATTATATTGCAAATTACCATAAGACGGAGTTAGAGATCATAGGTTGCTCTGACATTCTCTCTCTCTGACATTCTGTTGCTATCTAAAGTTCTCTGTGCTTATATCAAATTTATGCTGTGCTTATATCAAAATATAAATGACAAAGGCAACTGGTAAGAAGACTTTCTAATTGGATATTCTTTGGACCGTAAAACGTATTTGACCTGGACCATTTATTGGACTGTGCTATTTCTTAAACATTAACTCAATTTAGTGTATCTGTGTGTGGCTGGATAATTATTCATAACTATTCTCATAAACGTTTCCATGTGCATATCCTTATTACTCAAGGGTTATTCTGTACATATCATAACAATATTGACATCTTAAAATGAAATAGCACACATATTGCACATAGCAATCGTGAAGTGCTACAAAGGGAAAATATTCCTGGGCCAGATTCATTATTTTGATAACAAACTTACTTGTATGCATTGTCAAGAGCTGCTTGTGCACTTCTGTTTTTTTCTTCAAGATCTTCAAGATCTACTTGAAGTCGGGTAAGATCCTTCACTTGGCATTCAACAACGCTATTTAGCTGCTTGATATTCTCTCTATGCTGTTTTTCAATTTCTTCCTTGCCATCCAATATCTGCAATAAAGAAAAGCTATAAGCATCTAATCTATATAGTTTTTAATTTATAAAACAATTTAAATTACTTTATGCATGAAATGACTTTCAGAACACTTTTTTTTGTCAGAATGAAAAAGCTTAGGAAAGTAAGCAGTGAAAAAACAAACCAGCCAGGTATTTAATTATTGTATAAAATATTGTGAGCATGACAAAAGCAGAAGATAGCTTCGTTGCAAGTGATGTGCTTTCATGCCTTCATGTTTAATTTTTTTTAAAGCAAATTAAAATGTGCATGTATTTTCAAAGATTTATTACTTATTTTGTATGTCAGAAAAAAAGTAAAAACAAATCAGACTGTTTCTAGTCAGTTAAGCATGTATTGATTTATCAATTTATTTAACCCCATTTAGACATTTTCATGAAAAAGAAAAATGTTGCGTTTCACACTGCTTGAGACATAAACATCTGTACAAGGAAGCTGAAGTGTACCATAATAGCTCTGAAATCAAAATAATGCATTTCAGTACATTTCCTTTTGGAAGCTTCCTTCAGCCTTAGGAGATAAATTTACAAAAATAAAATAATCAGCTCAGAAGAATGAGTGCAGCCTAAAAATTAATCCAACCTGTTTCAGAAGTTGTAATTCTTCTTCTAATTCCTTAATTTTCTTATTCTGCTTTGTATTGGTATTTTCTCTTTCTTTCTCCTTGGCTCTTAATTTCTTAATAATGTTAGAATTTTGTAACTGCTGTTTTGAAAGTTTTTCTCCTGAAAAGAAATATTGGATTTAATTAATTAATGCTATGCATATCTAATAAAGAAGTATAACTTTTTACATTCTGAGGCACCACCAAAACTATCCAAGCGATTGAAACATTTATTACAAGTAATATTACAATTTGCTTTAACTAAGTTCCATTTTAAAATACTTCATACTCACCTTCTTCCAGTAATCCTTTAATTTGTTCATCTTTCTCCTTTAGTAATTCTGCTGTTTCATTGCTGTTCAATCTAGTTGATAGATCTTCTTTGAGAACCTTTATTTCCTAAAATAAATACATTTGTATTATTTGCATATATTAAACGTGACTTGAAAAAGAAAGTGTTATCTGAGGGCCCATGAAGTAGGCTTTCCTGGTAAATGTCCCCCCATGCTAGAACAGTTATTCCTGAGTTTTCAAAAAGCTATTTAGAGCTGGATTTTTTGGTGTGCCTTTGGAATCTTATTGTCTTTGATCCCATCCGCAGGGAAGGGTAGATTGTTAATGCTACTTGGCATATTTTGACATATTTCTTTTATTGTTCAAAATACAATTGAATAGTTTTTATATTGTATTGCACTGAATGGTGTGGTAGCCTAGTGGAGAACACGTCGCCTCCCACTCGGACAGTTGAAAGTCAATCTTAGGTAGCGGCAGATGTATCTGTCCTAGGGCACAAAGAGAAAATACCTATGTGAACTCCATATGGCATCTGGCAATAAACACTCAGCTTCATCCAATATCCCGAATTGAAGGATTACAGGGTCATAAAGAGAGTTTTATTGTATTGGGTATGTATTAAGCTCAAAGTACAATTATTATAACCCAAATAAAGAATAGAATAGAATAGAATAGAATAGAATAGAATAGAATAGAATAGAATAGAATAGAATAGAATAGAATAGAATAG
>BLBF01000003.1:14966612-14992703 GCA_015471245.1 Laticauda colubrina
AGAATAGAATAGAATAGAATAGAATAGAATAGAATAGAATAGAATAGTTGGAAGGGACATTGGAGGTCTTCTCATCCAACCCCTGCTTAGGCAGGAAACCCTACCACCACTTCAGACAAATGGTTATCCAACATCTTTTTAAAAACTTCCAGTGTTGGAGCATTCACAACTTCTGGAAGCAAGTTGTTCCACTGATTGTTAAATAAGTTCAGACAAATGAGAACAAATTCATAAAAGAGGACCAAAAATGAAATCCTAGGAAGAGTGACGGAAGGAACAAAGTATACTGAGCCTTGGGAAGAAAGGAAAACAGACAATACCACTTTTAAGTACCTGAAAAAATAAAGAAATTTAAGCCTATTCTGCATCAACCTAAAGGCAGGACATAAAGTAATTATAGGAAGAAATTTTGCCTCAGTTTAGGAAAATATTCCAAATAAAGAAAACAGTTCAATAATGGAACCAACTAACAACACGTTCATCTCTACTTCTGAACTTTGCAAATCGTTAGATTTGATAAGTTAAATGACCTCTTCTAGGTCTATTATTTTATTTTGAGGTATATGAAATATTTTAAATTATACTGAAACTAGAAATATTTCCATAATTATAGCAGAACACTTCCAGTGAGGTCTGATCAACCAGTACTGCACACATATTTTTTCCACCAAACATCACATTTCTCCAGCCTTATAGTTATTTCACATCATTTGTGGTGGCTTCCAAAATAACTTTTATGATATGGATCAGAGATTAACACATCTCACTCATAAACAAAGGGCAATTACCTTTTTAGCTGTATCTCTTTCTTTGCATGCTAGCTGAACTTTTTTTTCTGCATCTGCTATTCGTTGAGCAAATTCTTCCTTAAGAGATGAAATACTACTATTCTCTTCTTTCATTTTGAAGATTTCACTAAACATGAAATAAATATTGTGTACTGACATATTTGAAATCTTTCTAAAATACATATATAAAACTATAGCTCACAAAATGTATTTTTAGTTCTCAAGTTGAAGGTACTAAAACAAGTGACAAAGTCAATTGAGTATCATCCACTGAAGAAAGCAAACTCAGCAACTCACACAGTTCTTTAATGACTATTGGGCCAAGCCCTTATTAAATTCCTTGACACAGTTCATATAAGTAGTATCAAAGACCAATTATGGTTATGTTGGTGTTGCCCTATGTATCTACTTATCCTTATAAAGATAGATTCCAGTAAATTCTGTATTATTCATCTAATTCATTTAAATTGTGTTCAACATTTTAAATGAACAGTTATAATAAATTAAATTTCAACCAGTCACTTATGCAAAATGCATCAAAATCCATTTACCAAACAAAGTGATCACAGTGTTTTAACTCTGAATAGGAAACTTACTCTTTAAGGTTATCACAGGTTTCTTCTAAGTGTGCCTTTTCTTTACTAACACTTAATAGACGTGCTTCCCTCACCTCGAGTTTTTCCGTCAGCGAATCAATAATCTGTAGATTATAGATAAAAGTGATATAGTTGTTAAAAAGTAAAGTCTTTTGGGGTTTTAATGTAAAAGCAAAACCTAGAAGTCTTCTCAAAAGCTTCCTTTAATGCCATAAAGAAATTTAAGAGTTAACCTATGGTAACTTTCCAAAGGATATTATTTTTTTATTCAGAACAAACAACTGATTAATATACATAGAAGCATGCAATGATCTACTTTTGCTAAAGTCTAGAGACTCCAATTCAAGCCTCACTTTGCTCTAAAACCCTCTGGAAACTGGAAACCTATCACTTTTTTGACACAATAATTTATTCCACAGTGTTATTCAATATAAAATGCAGGTTCTTGAATAAAATTGATTATAAAATGCAGATTCTTGAATAAAAGATGTGGCATAAATACTTTATTGAAGAAATTATTCTTTCCACTGTAAAATTATGACTACTTTAATGAAACCATTTTCTAGGATATAAAATTTGGCTTGGATTTTATCAAATATATCTCAACAAATCCAAAGCAAATACACCTATGATTTCGTGCACAGAATTGAATGCACATATGAATAGGAGACACAGAAGTTATTTCATAATATTCATTCTGCAGATAGTCCTTGCTTAACAACCATTCACTCAGCAACCATCGTGCTGAACAAGTGCTACTTATGACCAAGCCTCCTATTTACGATAATCACAGTGTCACGTGATTGTAATCAGGGCAGTTGGTGATTGATTTCCAAATAAAATGTTGCAGAGTTCTACAGTGACGTGATCGCCATTTACAACCTTCACTCCTGGCTTCTAACAAACAAAATTAATGGGAAGAGTAACGGTACTACGAATGGTGATTATATGACATCACGCTTAACAATGGTAAACCTTCACTGCTTGCTTCCGACAAGCAAAGTCAAGAGGGAAGCTGAAAATCCTGTGACATCTCTAAATAAGGGTAGAGGATCCAATTAACAATGGCAACCAGTTGTGATAAAAATAAAAAGCAGATAAAACAGAAACCATGTCAAAACAGGTCTGACCAGAAGAATGCCACACCACTTTCCATAAGAGACACATGATATAACCCACCTTAAGAAAATAAACATTACCTTGCAAAGCTCTTGTTTTTCACATTGTACAGTGGACAATTTTTCATTTGAGAGCTGAAGTACCACTTTCCCTTCCTTCTGACTTTGTTCTTCATCAGTCTGCACTGGAAGAGCCAAGACATCAGGCTGTTCAGAATTAACAGGTGTTGCACTTCGCCCACTCTCTTCCATTTCCATTTCTTCCATGGGAACGACAAGATTTTCAGTTAGGATTTCACCAGACATACATTTTGGAGGTTCAGCCTCATCACTTTTTGGAGTCAGAGAGTTGACAGCGATGGAAGTTGAAACACCCCCCCGACCTGATAATTCATCATCTGAGTTTATTTCACTTATGCTACGACTGTCTAAGGACTGTACACTAAAGGAGTCTATTCTTTCAAAAGCATCAGAGGAACAGCAACTCTCTGTCAATTTATTAAAGTCTTCTAGGCGATTGTATTCTGTACAACCAGATGCCGTCAGAAGCTGAAAGGAAGTTTGCATCAGATGGAGACTGGCTTTTGAATCAACTCCTTCTTGCCTTGAACTAGCTGAGCTCTCACTTATAACACTTTCGTGGTCCAAAACTTCAATATCACTAGTTGTAGATGTCCCTGAGGAAAAAGTGCTAATTGGAGGTGAAGGGGTATTGCTTTGCCTGTCTTCACTTTTTCGCTCTTTAGTATCCAAACTTTTTGTGTCTGCTGGCAGAGCTTGTGGAGATATATCATTCTCGTGCCCAGAACTATCACTCCTTGAATCTGACTTCACAACAGAAGTGGATTCTGCTACCATGACGTTCTGAGAAGATTGACCAGTGCTTGTACTATTGTTTCCATCATAGCTGATGATGAGATTGAATTGTTCTGAATCGTTTTCCACTAAGTTTTCCTGATCATTGTTAAAGCTCTTCAATTCCACAGAAAAGTCTTTTGTTTCTGTTTCTGGCAGGTCAATATGCAGGGGTTCCTGCAGTGTGCTTTTGATTTCTTCTTTGGGATGCTGCGATTTGGCAGGTGGCTTAGATACCACTGGGCTTTGCTGTATGCTCTGGACACCGGTTGGTGGGAGAAAGGCACTAAAGAAAGATTCTGATTCATCTACCACAGTTCTCTGAACTGGTTTGGTAATGGCTGCAGGAGATGATATTGGCTGACTTTGAGTTTCTACATTTGCATTGGTCCCCCAAGTAGAAGTATCCCATCTTCCACTTGTTAGAGAACTTTTTCCTATTACAAATGAGAAAAAAGAGAAATCAAAGGTAAATAATTAAACACATATAGAAAGTATGTTAAGAAGTATGTAACAATCCAGATCAGTTATATTATATAGCAGTTATATTTCATATCTAGTATTTACTACTACAGCAATAATCACATGCCCACAAGGTTTCTGCCTTTTTGTTCTTCTAAAGGGCACTAGTCATAATTCCTCAAAAATACCTTTATTTATCACAGACCAATACAAAGGTGGGGGGAAAGTTGCAGTTATTAGCTACAGTAGGTCCAGGCATAATAATAAATTATGTTTTGTTTTCTAAAGTTCTCTTCATCTGCTTCTATTTTTAACTGACTGCATTTCAAGGATTATGTAAGAATCTAAATAATTTGGAATTTGTTAAATACAGTTCACTGAAATTAAATATCTAGATGAATAGTCTTTTAAATCAAAATGAATTAAAATCAGCTGAAGTTTGTATCTTAGACATATCAGTAAACATGATCAAATAAAAACTGAAGTTGAAAATGGTAAACTCCTTCTCTTAATCATAGTAGAAATGGGATCCAAAGTTTGTTTCCTTAATAGTAAGCCCTAATTCTTAGGTCCATATAATATAAACTGTAGTTAACAAATATTCACTGCTATTCTAAGATTTTTAAACTCCCTGACAAATCAGACAGTGCTCATGCTCTTTCTCATATTTCTGCTTAATCAATACTGAGTTATGCTATTTATATTTTATGTATTTATATTGCTCTAAAATTACTCTCCATTTTCTGTAGTGCTTTTAATATTTATATCTTTATTTAATTAATATAAAAACAAATTAAACATCTCTAATATTATCTTTCTTGGAATGTTGTAATATAAATGCTTGACAAAAAAATTATGTCAGTAAGTCTATTGTCCATCAAACCGTTGCTACAGAAACAGCTGTCCTTTCTATCATAATGCTATTCTTTCAGCGCTTAGGAAGTTTTGCATTGATCACACAAGGACTTCAAAAAAACTATCTCAGAAAGCATAGCTACAAAATAGTGTCTCACACATATAATTTGGCAATTATTGGTAATTTTAAGAATTACAGGAACAATGTATGTAAAAGATTGACACAGTCTATTAATAAGGAATATTGCAGAAAATTTATATTGGACAGTTATATGAGATGGTCAAAATGTTCATTTAACCAACAGAATCAGATGTAACATATGCATGTAAGAAACAATATCCGTATTAGATAAGAAATTTTTAATGATATATCAGTTGAAAAAATATGTTATTCGGGATATTATTTAATAAATTCTTGCAGCTTCTTACACTAACATTTATAAGTTATTTATATTCTTTGCATTGTTAACACTTTTCAAACTCTTCTTCACAAATACAGTCAAGTACTAAAAGTTCATTAGGCAACTACATTATAGATTGTTTACTTTTTTCTTAAATATATTACATATTTTAAATTAAGGTTCAGGTAGAATATATATCAGATTATTCAAAGCTTCAAAAAGTCACACAAAATCTGGATCAAAAGCTTTTCCTCAAGATGATGTTATATTTTTCTCCTTACATAGCCTAGGAATGTGAATGGCAATATTACAAGGTTACATAATTATTTCTTATGCAATTAAATCAAACAGAATTTATACATTTGGGAGAAATCCAAGTATATGTAAAACTACTAAGACTTATAGCATAATTCAAATAAAGTAATGTTCTTAGAAAAGAGTTATCGAACATAATTCATGTTTTGGTTTTCTCTTGTGAAAAGGCATCCTTTAACTTATTTAATACATTTACTCATCTGAACTGCATTCTAATTCAACAAATGAGGAAAAATGATTATAACATAAACCATTTTATTTATGAGTAATTCGTTCACTGTGCTACAAGTATAGTTGCTAAATTGGTTTACTTTTTCCTCCCACTATTTCAATATGACAATATTCTGTAACTTATTAACTTTGCCATGGCAAACTACAGTTGAGAAAAACAAGTTCAACAGTCCTCCAGGATACTGTAATTATTAAGACCACAGTATAATCTTTATACTGCAGTTATTCAGTGTATCGATGTGATCTTCTGTAGACGTGGAAAGCCATGTATAGAACCAAATAACAATGCTTATATTATATAACTAAGGGATATAGGGAAAATATGGAATCACCAAAAGAACAGGAAATATGAAACACACAATTGTTATCAGTTAGTAAGCACGAAATGTACCGTAATGTTTTTAAAAGTTTCTGAACTGTTATCCCCTCTATCCCTCGAATTCCAGCATGACAGGATTTCATGTAAATAAAGATTAAGTGTCTAAAAGGAACAGAAGTCGACAACTTAGAAATATCAGGACACATATAAGGAAAATTTGAAATGTAACCTTATTTCCAACTACCTGAAAAATGGAAGCCGTTCATGGGTACATATTTTGGTACATATTGAGAGTAAGTGAGTGAGAGAGAGAATGTATATGGATGTATGTATATGGATGTATGTATGTATACATATATACAGAATTGCAGCATCAATGAGGACAGTGGCAGCATTGCATACACACACATGTATGTATGTATGTATGTATGTGTGTGTATATATATGTGTATGTATTTTTCCCAATCCCCATCTAAGATCTAACCTAGTCCAAGACCATACATAGAAATGTGCAGATGTATGTTCAACATGCAGAATCCAATCATAGAACTGATGTTATTGTAACCATATTTTTTTGCAAAAAACTTATTTACCTTTAATCCAGATGAATAATAATAATAATAATAATAATAATAATAATAATAATAATAATAATAATCCTTTTTCCGGAAGCAAGCCTGGGCGAGGGCTGACCTCATCATGTTGATACCACTGAAGAAACAAACAAAATACAGGGTTGCCACCAAAGGAGAGGCGTGCGAGAAGGTATCGTATGGGAGGGGCGTGAAGCGAAGGGTTTGCCGATGTTTCCGTGCTGTGCGCTCCCTCGAGGAAGGGACGGGAAGAGGTAAAACCTCTCCCCCTCCCGCTCCCCTCCTCCCACCCGTGATCACCTTACCTGTCTCTCCGACACGGGACAGGGCAGCTCTGGCAGTACCCCCCTCGCCCTCTTCTTCCTCCTCGCCTTGGATATCCAGCACCCGGTCGATGGACTTCTGCGCCTGCGACAGAGCCTGCTTGGCGAAGGTCGAGAGCTGCGAAGCGTTGAACCAACTCATTTTCCCCTACTCGATCCCTCCGCCTCCGCCTCCACCTTCCCTGCTTCTCTCTCAGCGGTATCCAGAGCTGTAATGTTCGACTCGCCGCCCCTCATCGGCCATGACGGAACTACCAACCCGGATATGGCACGCGCCTGGAGGACAGGCGCATCGCCCGCGCAGGCGCAGTCGTCCGGCTTCCACGTAGCAAAACAAGCCGGCGCGCCCTCCCGTAGCATACCACTGCCCACGTGACGCCAATTCTCGTTACCATGGTCACGCAAAGCTCCGGTCACCCCGGCTTCAGGATTTCAGCGAAAAGTCCCCCACCTCGCTTTCGTGACGTCACTGGGGGGGAATTTTCATTTCCGAACCGATATAGTTTTCGACTTTTTGTGATTATACTCGGCTCTCCTGTCTCTATTTCAATTGATATAATTTATTTTTAAATAAGCGATATTTACTTAACTGCCAACAGCCCAGGGAGGTTCAGAGAAGCCCCGTTTGGAACACGCAAGGCTCTTTTTGCAAAGAACTTCAACTGAGCCCTTTTTTAGAAAACAGGAAGAAAACTACATTGTCAGCGGGATTTAGTTATTAGATCTAGCTCAATTTAGTGGTTATTAGATCTAGCTCAACCCACTAATATAGGTAGCTGCTTCTTGACTGGTATCTAATGTTCAGTGATCGATTTTGTTTTAAACAAATTATCAAAATTTACATTCATTCTACAGTTCTCAACCTCCTAATATCCACATAAATTAACAAAATAGGTTAACTTTAGATAATATTTATTCATAGTCTAATAGTGAAACACCAATCCTGAATATCAGTGGGCAACACCATGCATAATAGTCGTTAATATTTGCCAATATACAAATTAAATTGTCCATCAATGGTACTTCTGTACAATCTTTCACTCAAGTTTGGGAAAAATATCTAAATTTGGCAGTACATATAGCTGACAATGCAATGAAGGCATTAACTAAAGTGAGAAATAGACTATTTTATTAAACTGGTCATCTGAACTAAATTATGTACACATATTGAAATGCAATTTCAAATCTCTGTTCACTGTACTCTTGTGTGCATCCAGAGTTCATAGCTGCTTTAAGAATCTGTTGGCCTTCAGGAACTTCGTATAAGGAGTGTTGGCATTATGAGATTACAAATTGAATAAAATTACTGTACAACAGCTTTCTGTACATTATGAGCTTTTACACAGGTAACATCAACCAAATATTGGTTTGCAAGAACAGTTCTAAAATAAGAGCAATTTATTTAAACTTTCATCAATGCTTATATAAATAGAGATTATGTCAGGATAATTCAAGCTTTTTTCCTCTGTACAGAAGTAGAGATGTTCTTCAGTGTCTGTTTATATCATCTGCATTCATTTCAAGTAGTAAAATGAAGTCTGAAAAGTACAGTTTGCGGTGTTGTGACATCTGCAACTGCAAGCTCCTGACCGTCAACGAGGCCCAACTCTGCAAAGTTAAAAAAAACACATAATATTTCAAAGTCATTTCTATATTTCCAGAATTGAAACAAAGGAAACAAATCTGGAATTTTTATGGAACAAAAACACATTTGGAGAAAACTGAAATAGAGCAGATATAAAGCGTCTGCTCCTCTAGAAAATATTTATAATTACGTTCATTCAAAATTATTATTGTCTGCAGGTAACACTCGAATTAAAACCACAATTGAGCCCAAATTTTCTCTTGTCAACTATGGTAATTGTTAAATGAGTTTTGCCCCATTTTACAACCCTTTTGCCAGTTGTTAATTGAATCACTGCAACTGCTAAACGAATCATACAGTCACTTATCAAATTGGCATTCTCCATTGTTTTTGTTCGTCTGAAGCCAGCTGGGAAGGTTACAAATGGTGATCACATGAACCTGGAACAATGCAACTATCTATAAACATGCCATTTTCCAAGCACTCAATTTCGATCTCATGACCATTGGGGATGGTGCAACCATCTTAAGTGTGAGAATTGGTCCTAAGTCATTTTTTTTCATTGCTGTAGTAACATTGAAAGGTCACTAAATGAATGGTGGTAAGTCAAGGAGTACCTGTATGACATATATAATTATAAAATTATCATTTTATTTTAAAATTCTTTTCATTGTTACAGTTGGCACAAGCTATTCTAAATGGACTGACTCTTGTTTTTGCCTTTTTAATAAAAGTGGTAGGTAAACTCGTCACTGAAAATATGAAAAGCTTAAGAGCTGCGCAAACAACTCAAAAGCAAGTTGATCATATAGGAATTTAACATTCCTATTTGTAAAGCTGCTGGTCATTGATGGTTTCATATAACATATGGTTTACTCTAATATTGTCAATATAATTCTTTCAATCAATTCATTGCTGCAATGACACAACAAAAATGGTGCTCAGCTGACAATGTTCATGTCTCTACTCCATCACTTCACTTTTTTTTCCACTATGCAGTAATATAATGGGAATCTCACTAAGATGAGTGTGGCCCACAGAACTTCTACATGTCTAGAAAAAAGACTGAAAACTAAATCAAATCCCTTTGACAGGTTTTATCACTTTGTGTGTATACATTCTAATAGTGTAATATACCTGTCTTATATTGCTGTTTCAACAACTACAAGCTTTGAAGAAAATTATTTTAATGTGTAACAGGATGCCACTGTATTTTATTACATGTCAGTGCCATATTTGCCTAAAGCAATTTTTAGAAACATTTTCTGACACCTATTGCATACCAGATAAATACAAACATCAAACAGTGCGCACACTTTTTTTAAAATTTAGCGGCATGCCCCAACATACTTTAATTATTAACTGTTAAAGATTACCTTTTAAAGTCTTTGAAAGGTTTGGCCTTGTTCGTTCTTCAATTGAAGCTACTGACTGCAGAAGAAAAAATATACAACATGCATTCTTTTATTTTACCTAGATCCAAACACACATTCTGTGATTTTTACTTAGATCTGCACAAATGTGAGTGCTAAAATGGATCACAAATATATATATATATGTGTATATATATATATGTGTGTGTGTGTGTGTGTGTGTGTGTGTGTGTGTGTTACCTGTAAATAAAGTGTTTTATTTCTTCCATATATTGTAGCAGTTATTGCAGGAGATTTCATTTGTCTGTGCAAAGAAAAAAAAATCAAGACAACTAGTTAAATTTTTAAAATAACTATCTCCATGGTCTACTGAACCTACATTTTCAGATTCTAATATTATTTACAAATCGATAAATAACTGTATCCAATACTTACAGCGAAGCACTATTTGTTAAATAATCCAAGACTTCCTGTAGTTTAGCCAATGGAGAAAATTCTATATTTTGAGGAAGCTGACTACAAGCCAGACAATTCTCCTAAAAAGCAACAAATGAAACATCTGATATATTTTAAAAAGTAATAATGAAATCAAAAAGGGTATAATTCTATGGTGAGTATCCTTTCCTGAAGTGAGGGAAATAAAGTTTTCGAAGGAATGGATCAGGAGCACATTTAAATCTGAATGATCCAATACTAACTGTTCCCTCCCCAAATCATAGAACTCTCTGATCAATTGTCCCTTCTATTGAAGCAAAGCCTTGTATCTGTCAGAGCTCCTTGATTTTGATATAGGACTGCTCTGTCAAATTGACTCAAATCCTATCGAAACATACAAGGAATTTTATTCAAGTGGAAAAAAATCAGTCTCTGTCTTTGTTGTTATTCTTTCTTCATACATAAAGTCTAACTTTATGTTCAGGTTCACATGAACAGCTTACTAACTAATCCAAAATTCTCTGTCATCAGTGATGTTCGATATGTGTGAATATGAAATTCTTATGCTAGCATTCCAGGAAGTAAGTTAAATTCAGGGATAGACAACCAATTTTCTGAACATTCCAAATTTCAGCTCCCACAAGTAAATACCCGGAATTACAAAATCTGTTTACTTGCAAACCTATTTTTAGTCACAGATTAGCCTCCTCCTGTGCTATTGTGATTATGCTTGCATAGAGCTGTATCAGAATTTTCTAACAGAAAAAGGCAATCACAATCAACGCTATACACTTCAATATATAAGAGTATATAAGAACTACTAATTTCTGTAACAGGTATTACTGAGTATTTTTGCTCCTTATAAAGGTTTGCTGTTGCTCCGTAGCCTATAACTGAAATATTGCTATTGAACAGATATATGTTAACTTTAGCATCCCTAACTGTGAGTCAAAAAGGATACTGGCAGAGTCATCTTTTTTATTCTAAATTCACATATGCAGAATAGGCATTCAAATCTAA
This sequence comes from Laticauda colubrina, assembly GCA_015471245.1. NCBI lineage: Eukaryota > Metazoa > Chordata > Lepidosauria > Squamata > Elapidae > Laticauda > Laticauda colubrina. The sequence continues at coordinate 14,977,882 of BLBF01000003.1, forward strand.
AGAGGATTAACCTGTTCTAAAAGAAATCTGTTTGCCTGGTCACATGCCTAACCTATGGCTGGACAACAGACAATGAAGAGTATTTGGTCAAGAGTCCAGAAAAATTATAAGGATATCAGAAAAGATTTGAAAGACATGTAGGTTGCTGCAAGAGGAAGGAAATTATCCCCTTTCTTTCTACTAATGGAAACCACTTCTACTCACTGAAACTCATCAAATGATACTATTTGTCTTTTATTATTCCAATCTAATTGGTTTGCTTAATAATGGGGGAGCGTAAAAGAAGTTATATAACCAACTTCTTGTATAGATATAAAATGAACATTTGACAAAGTATGCTGATTCTGTGGTTTTAATGGCTAAGAATTTTTGCAGCTTTTGAACAAAATTCAATTGAAGCATCTATTAAAATATGCTAATTTTCTCTGGCGCTGGAATCAGTGTGATATATACATTGCCATACCAATGGCAACTCTAGGTCAGAAACACATCGTATTTTCTTTAATAACCTTATCAGATGAGTTCTTACCACCATCTAACATGCCCCTTCCAAGAGCCAACAAGACCGATGAATACAGAATTTTGAATTAAATATAGTTAAATATACTTTTGAGTTTTTGAGTAGAGTATTTGAGAATAAAGTAAGTGAAGATCAAAACCAAACAACGGTAAGAAAATTGTATGCAGCAATACTAACCTTCTTTTCAGCTTCAAATGTGTATGTATAAAGACCATCAACATCATTGAATACCAAATAGTTGTTCAGAGGCATGTATGCACTGCAAGGAAACAACTATTAATATATAAGCAGGAAGCCTGCTAAGTGTTTATAAGCAGCTAGTTCACAAAAATATTAATGAAATTACCTTGTGGCTACTTTAAAGACTTCAGTGGCGCATATAGCTAGAAATAGAAAAATAACCAAATTATTTAAATATCTAAAAGGGAAAAATATAGGTAAAACACACTGTTTATAACAACCTAGAAATATAAGAATTTTACTTATGTTTAAAGATTCCCAAAAGTTTTGATATGTTAATATTTAAGAAAGTCAGATTTTCTTCAAATAAAGTTACATAGTAAGCATGGGCAGGGAAAGTCTCTGGAACTTGACTCACAAGGAAGCCAAGTAAAAAAGCAAATCTTTTAGTCCTTTTCACCCACCTTCCTTTGGAATGCTCACCCCAGCACTGGTATAATTAGCAAGAAGGAAACTAATGCTTCTATTTACACACTTTGGTGAGGACAGGATCACGAGAGTGTAAACAATTATACAATGGGGAATATAGAGCAAGAACAATGTGCTAATGCCAGTGCTTGCCTAGTGTACTTACAGCAAGCCCCAGCCACTTAGGAAGCAAACAAAAGCCTTTAGTATAAAACTGATTATAGAGTCTTGCCAGTATCAGGCAGCAGGAGGAGCAAGCGGGAGGGTTTTAATTAACCAATTAAAGTAATCAAGCTGTGCTTATTAACTTGCATTTAGCACTTTTTAGTTAACTATTTTGCAGAGAAAGCAGCTCAGGAAAAGATATCGAAGCAAGCTCTCCATCCTGCAAAGGGGATGAGGGGAAAAAGGGCCAGACATAGGACAACACATACTGACTGCAATGGTGAACACGTGAAACAGAAAGATGCTGCAAAGGTTGTAGAAGTGCACACTGATCACCAAGTTATTTTTTCATCAATGTCACAACTGTGAACTGTTCAAGGCAGTTTCTAAACTATATGCCAATAATAATTAACTTTCAATGGGTCAATTTTAACTACTTAAAAAAGATTTCAGAAAGAGCCCTGTTTTCACAAACATCTAGAAAGTTAGTAAGGACAGGGAAAGCCAAACCTTCTGTGTAAGACAGGGGTGTCAAACTCGTGGTATCATGGCGGTGTCATATGACATATCTGGACTTTTCTCCCCCTTCGCTAAACTGGCTGTGGGCATGGCCAGCATGTGATGCATCCAGCCCATAGGCCAGCAGTTTGACAGCCCTGGTGTAAGGTTTTTCTATAAAAACAACCCCCCCCCCCCCGCTCAAAAAGCAACCCCTCCTGGTTTCTCCTCTCCCATTTTTTAAAATAGTAATGGATTATTGGCATTTTTCCCCATACAGTTCATGATTCTAGTTGAAAAAGTAATTTTAGTACTAAATTATAGTTATAATTATAACCCTATGTTCCCCAAATCTAGTACTTAAGACTTAACCTTCTACTCAACTGTTTTCAGCCAACTCTAGCCAAATTTATTTTGAAATAAACCCCAATAATTTCACTACAATTTATTAGGAATAAGCACCTTTTCAACTTGGTATGAACTTCCCTTTCTGGATACATTTAAGTTATTCTGCTAAGTTTGTACCATAAAATTCTTTTTTTCTGTCCATTTAGGCTAGTCTTGTATAGAGAGAAAACCTTCAGAAACTATCCTGTTATTATCTGGAATCCCCAGCATTATTGTTAAACACAAACAAGTAGTTGATTTCTGATAGTACTATACCTGCAATTACAGCATTTGTAGATGCTACTGCTGGAATGATCCGCTTTACAACTCCTGCATTTGGGGAAGCATCATATGCCATGTTATTTCTTTTATAAAAAACAGCAATAAAATATGTTGTATACCTGTGGACTGACTTAGCGACTAACAATAATTCCAAGTAGAGTATCTTTAGAATTAACAGCAGCAATTCAACTTGGAATGAAAAACCATTCTGTCTTGCTACCAGGCTTTCTGACTCCACCCTATCTGGGATCACAAGGAGCATGGATGGTGATGTTCACAACAAGGGCATTAAACTAACTAACTAACAAGCTAGCTAGTTAGCTAGCTAACTAATTAACTGACCAGAGTTAACACTTCAGACTTTTTTCAACTTTGGAGAAGGGCATATTTTACTGTGAAAACATAGGTTCTAAAATGTCAGGCCTGTCCATTCTGTGGGTCACAACAGAATACTTGCACAGCATATGAATAAAAAACAGCCCAGCCCATTCTATGTAACCACTGAATATAAAAAGTTAATAATCAAAACAAAAGTACAAAGTTGACCAAGAGTTCTTGCTGAATCTTACCCTGTGTAAGCCTATAGGTTAGACCTTTAATATTAAATTGTGATGCCCTCTCTATAGATTTTTCAAAAATCCATTGTATGTGTTCTGGGTCATCTCCATCTAGGGAAACACCTTCTGCAACAGAATAGATAAAACACTTTATTTAAACATACATTCTTAATTACTTGTAATTTATTTTATATCAAAACTATATACTTTGAATGATATACAACCATTCAAAGTTATAACAGACCCGGACCCAATGTCCTCCCTGAAATGATGTGACATTTCAGGTGCTTCGCAACCAATCTGCATTTCGAAGTGTTTTATAGTGTTCTGCATTTTTACATTTCTGACAACCCCCTCCCTTGTTATTTAATTCTGGTTTTCAGGAAAGACAATCTTTAAACCAAACAATAGGCTTCAGTGGTGCTATTCTACAGGTTGGCCCAGTTCTGGCATACCGGTAGTGCCAAAGATGAGTGGAGACTGAACCAATTCTCTCTGAGAAGCTACTGTTGGGCCCACCTGCCCACCCGGACTCCCATACTGACCTTTATTCCCTGCTTTTGAAACGCAGCTGCTTTGCGTGGCACAGCAGATTGCCGCGTGTCAACTGCTGAAGCAACAGGAAGAGTGCAGGTTTGCAGGTGGTGAATAGGAAAGACTCTGCATGTGCACAAAGTGCGTGTTTGCCATGCATGCACGCGCTAAGTGTGTGCACACACAAAGAACGCCCACCAAGCCACACCCACCGAACCGGTGGTAACCTAATTTTCAACCCACCACTGATAGGTTTGTTTAATGATCTTGGCATTCAGTTAACAACCATCACAAAAAATAAAAGGACATAAAATCAGGTCAGTCATGTGGGTGACCCATTTTACAATCTATGAAGACTTACAACCTAAATGGGCAGGCTCCATTATAGCCTACAAATAACTAGAATAAATTTTACAAGCATTGACTTTTTCCAAAAGAATCAGAAAAACCACAATAGAATGAAGCAGGTTTAGCATGATCTTAACTGTATCATACAGGGCAAGAGACATTCTGTACATTATTTCATTTCTTAAACTGATTTACCTCCAAAAGGTTGCTCCTTGGGCCATTGCAATATTCGAACATACTCAATACAGTGTTCTGGTAGACGAGGCATTGAAGCAATTGTACACATGGGAAAATTTACCTGTAAGAAATAAATGAATAATGTGAATTTTGCAAGAGGTTTAAAAGGATGACTGTTTTTAAAAGATAATTATTTTTCAGCTACCTGTGGTGGATAAAGTTCAAGCGTACATTCAATACAAGCTGTCATGCCTGGAATAATCACACGTGCATTTCCTTTGAAACCTTCTGTTCCACCATCAATCAAAGGTATAATTGAACTTGGATCTATCACCCCATCTTCATAGTTTAAAAGAGAAATCTAGGGAACAAAATAGAATGTATCGTAGTAGGTTCTTTCCTTCTTTCTCTCAGCAACAAAATGTATAATTCAGCAACCTAAGCAGAAGCGGTGGTATCTGAAATAACTCCAGGATTAACAGCAGTGGCCATTTCTAGTCCAGTATGCGACAGAATTATAACAACCCATCTTTAAAAACTAAGAGGAAATCATGATGTCTCATTTCTGTTAATACACTGACTGTATATTGTCCTTTTGAAGTAATTTCAACCCCATAGTGGCTCATACTATTGGTGCAAATATTGACACAATTTATATATGCAATATAATCCTTGACTTGCAAGAGAATGCTATTCTAATTTTCATATTACAAATGAAAAGCATGGATTATCAGTAGCTGCAACCATCTAAAAACAACCAATGTATTAGAACCTATCAATTGTCATAATAAATTGGTGCTGGTGGAAAATACAAGGCAATTATGTGTTAAAGCCATTCTTCAAATTTTAATTTGATATATCTGTTTTCTTAAATAGAAAAAATATTCTTGAAATTATACTGCAATTATATCAAATTATATACATTTTATAAAATATATAAAAGCATATGAATGGGAAGAACATTCAGAATAATGGAAAACAAAGTAATTTATTAAAGTTCTATCAAAATCATTGTGAAATTCATTGTGGTACTTGTGAATCACCTATGTGGATTTTGAGCACTAATCCAAGACTAAAAGAAATTTATGGAAAAAATGTCCATGACCATGTACTTAAAAAGAATGTTGTCATACATTTTATATCAAAACTAAAAATGAAACATGCTTGAATTACTGAACTCTAATGTCTGTATTTTGTAAAAGAAACCCACATATTTTAATAAAAATACTTACCAACATGCCATTTATCCATCTTCTTGCAATAATTGAATCCAAACCACATACAATTATATGAAATTCTAAAAGAAAACAAATATAATCACTCCTTTATTCCAAATAATTAGCTATAATAATTATAGTGTATGAGTTGAGAATTCTCTTTCTTAAGGAAAGCATTGTCATCTTATTTGGAAAAATGCTATTTTCACAATAGGGCATGACAACTTACGTCTATAGAAACTTTCATCCAGATCCTGAATTTTTTTATAATGTCTAAAAACACATAGTAAAGGAAATATTTTAAGCAATTATTAGGCCACTGTAGAATGGCTGTTAATAGTATCAGTCTACAAAGAAAACAAATATTTTAACATTAACAGTAATGGCTTTAAATGGCTCCCCAATTGATTAACTGTTATTTGAAGGATATGAAACATTATTTAAAAATAAACTGATGAAGTACAGCAGCTTTTATGAAATAAACTAACCATTTTCAACAACTGGAGGAAAATAGATGTCAGTGCATGTTCCGTCTATGGATTTCTGAAAGTATTTAACCCAATACTGTGGCAAATAGTTGCTGGAATATTCTCTTTTTTGCCTTCAAGTCAGAACTGATTCCTGGCAAAACCCCATGCAGGTTTTGGGGCAACATTTTTGGAAGGGTTTTGGCATTGTCTTCTTATGACTGAGAAACAGTCTTGGCCCAAAGAAATCCAGTTGGCTTCTATACCTAAGGTAAGAACTTGAGTTTACCCAGTCCTAATTCCATTGCCTTGCCCAATAGATCATTCAAACTCTCATATAACAGTAGTCCAAACACTACTATTCTGGACAACATTGCAATGTTCTGTTTTTCTTCTAGACTATACCAAACTGGTCATTTCAGAAGAATGCTGGTATCATGCAGGTAGTTCTTGCTTAGTGACTGTTTGAAGCTATGATGGATTTTTAAAAAAACTTCGGCCTCAAAATTACGACTGATGCACACAGAGAAACACAGACAGACACACACCTCTGTCGTGACATAATTGCCTTTTGGATGCTTTAGCAACCCATCTGCATTTATGACCTGTTGTGTTCCACAGTCATGTGCCACAATTTGCAACATTTTTACCATTTTCCAGCAGAAAATGGCAAAAATACCCATTGGATATTCTAGATTTGCTGAACGACTGGGTGACTCAACAACCATAAAAAAAAAGTTGTAAAATTGAGTCAGGTCATATGTGACCCCTCTTACTGATCACAACTTACAACCAAAATTTTGGGCTCAGTGGTGATTATAAGTCAAAACCTAACCTTCGTTTTCCAGAAGAGTGACTTGAATATCCCTATTGGAACAAATATGTCTTTGGGTTTATGAAGTATTTTTTTTCCTTCATATTTTTCAATCCTTGAAAGGCTCTGAACTACTTAAAAATGTTAATGAGAGGACACAAGCCTGGACAAGCAAAAATTAACATCAGCTGTTGTGTATTTCATCAGTAATGTATAATGTTGCCTTAGAAAATCAATCCATTTTCATGCTGCATTATTCTAATGTAATATTTCAAAGTTAAAATACATGTATCAGAATAAGTGCTTAGTTAAGAAGATTCCAAGGTGCAATTACCTACAGGTAGTCCTCGAATTACAATAGTTCATTTACTGACTGTTCAAAGCTACAAAAGGATTGGAAAAAGTGACTTGTGGTCGTTTTTTTTCACACTTATGACCATTGCAGCATCCCTGTGGTCATGTGATCAAAATTCGGATGCTTGGCAACTGGTTCACATTTATGACTGTTGCAGTGTCCTGGGGTCATCACATGACCGTCTTCTGTGATCTTCTGACAAGCAAAGTCAATGGGGAAGCCAGAATCACTTAACAACTGTGTTACTAACTTAACAATTTCAGTGATTCACTTAACAACCGTGGCAAGAAAAGTCATAAAATGGAGCAAAATTCACTTAAGAGCAGAATGTCTCACTTAAGAGCAGAATGTCTCACTTAACAGCAGAATTTCTCACTTAAAAGAAATGTTGGGCTCAATTGTGGTTTTCACTATCTGTATGATATTACAAATAAGTAGAACGGATATTCCTCGTAGCTTTAAAGAACAACCACTGCCTTTTAATGCCACAGAATGACTCTAACAATAAAGAAAAGATGGTCCTGTAGCTATCCACCTCCGAAAGTATTCTGTGCTTTTTAATTTTTAAAGAAACCAAGCAACATACAGTTATTTCTTCATGGAAGGATACGGTACAACGGCACAATTGGGAATGCGGCTATTGAGAAACTCAGCAGCAACTTCTGCCTTCGGACACCCAACATCTTTAGGTCTGCAAAGTACAGTACATGTCAGGGCATTAAATTTCTCATATTCATACAATGTATTCTGTATCAACAATGATGATGTCATCTCTTCAAAATAGGCAAAAATCAAAGATGAGCCAGAAAATTTACACTCTCCCAACAATCAATTTTTAAATGAATTATTTCCGTTTCCCCTTTGAACTACAATTAGGCCATAGCAGTTTTGGAGAATATGATGCTGGTTTACAAACCCTGTTTATTTCCTTCCTTTATAATACTGGTATAATCAACACAGGTATTGCAACATTGTAATGTAACTGTGTTACAATGATAATACTGTAATCAATACAATACAGGTACAATCAAGAAAAGAAGAATTATGATTTGAATAAACCAACAAAGTAGGGAATTGAGATTATTTTAACTGCAACAAACTACACATGACTGAAATTTGTTTTTCCATGAGTCTGGAAAATCTAAGCAAAAAAAAAAGGAGATAGAAAGAACATTTCCCCAAAATAAACAAGAATTGGTCCCAGGGGCATTGTGAATAAATAGTCACAGGTTTAAATAATAAACTACTAATTATATAACTACTAATTTAATAGGACTTAAATGTTATCATATGTTTAAATAAGCATTTCCTATCGATGTTACTTTACTGGCTCCCATTCTTCCAGGTTTTTTATTTGAATCCTGAGACCCAATTATGTGAAATATCTTCAAATACTTATTTTTCACAGGATCACCAATCTGGTCTCTGATGATGGAAAGGGAAACACTACACTTTCCCAGTTGCCTGGAAAGGGAATGTCTCCCAGATCTCCTGAGATTTGGATAAGTGAGGGAGTTGCAAGGGGAACTCCAAGAATATATACAGTTGTATAAACAGATTTCTATATCTGTAAGACTTGATTAGCCTCAGAAAAATGTGATTAGGTGCTTCACAATACCTACTGTTCTGAGAACAGAGCATCTGGTGAAATTCTAGTACATTCAAGCCTTCCAGATCTTTTGATCCAATTGAAAAGGTGGTCTTCTACTTTTCCACAAACAAACCTTCAAACCTTACATCAGAGTATGGCTCAAAGCAGAATGGAAAGTTCTGTATATAGATATATTGGCAGCAGAACAGATATATTGAATCGTGGCTTCATAAAACAAGCAGCAAGATTTCCTCAAAAGTATTATTTTGATATCTGAATAGATGGGTAACAGATAAGCTTAATAGAATTATCCTGACTGATATGCTTCTTATATCCCACCAAAATAATAAGGCAATAAACTGTGAAAATGGCAGATAAGCAATGGTAAAAATAATGATGATGGAGAGTTAATGTGCTCTTCAGAACACTCCATCTTCAACATCTGTCTAAATATCCTTAGGGATGCAATCAATCTGATTTCTATAAGGTGGCTGTCTGCAGGGTTGATGCTGCCCTGAAAAGCAGTGCCCATCTTCCTTCAGCACCATTTACTTGCTAATGGTGGAGGCACTAGGCACACTTTTTCTCTAGATGATCTAAAAAGTCCAACAGATTCAGAGAATGGTATTGTTCTTTGTACAAAAGATGTAATTCACTGAATTCTGCTACCAGAAGTCATACAAAAATTAACAGATTGTTTTAGTATATAGTTCATGCCCAAAGAAAAGTGTTAAGTTTAAAGCTTACCGAAACAAGAATTGTCTGTTTAAGTTAGATACATCAATAGTGTCCATATCGATTACATGAATCTGTCTAAAACCAGATAGTGCCTGAAGAGACAGAGAAGGTTATAAAAATAATATATGTTTTCTTTGTCATGAACTTGCTGCTTTTGAAACATATCAATATTTGGCAGTATTGTAGTTACTGGTAACAATAAAGGACTTGAACAAGTCATAGTACCCAGCTCTTATTTGAGGCCATACAGGCTATGAAGTCTCCCCGGCTAAAAGTTGATAAAAATCTAAGGAACTTATTTCTGCTTTGAGGGATGGAAACACAACCTCAAGAAGAGATAGTGCTGCAGAAAACTAGTCCCTTGCCATGTGGGCTTCAAAGGTGATAACCAGGACTTTGAACTTGCACCTGGAACAAAACTGGGAGCTACAGCAGTTCATGCAACAGCAGTGTAATATAGGTGAACCTAGGGTGCTGAACATTATATGATGCTGTGTTCTAGAGCTGCATAGGTAGTCCTTGGTTAATGACCACTCATTTATCAACAATTTGAAATTACAACTTGTGATGAGTAGTCAGCGTTGCAGCCATCTCAGCAACCCTGCAGACATGAGACAGCGATTTGGATGCTTCGGCAACCAGCTCACATCCCTCAGTCTGCACTCTGTAGCGTATGCCGCTCACAGCACCATAGAGGCCTCTAGCTCACCCTCCCACACCTAAGATAAGTCATCCCCTGGCTCCTAAGCCATGCTTACACCACAGCAGCCATTTATCTACTTATCAGTCTGCTTTTGAAACACCCAGGAATTGCAACTTCCTGCCAGTTTCCACACTGATCCTGCTTGTGATGCTAATGGGAATGGCTGGGATTGCCATTGCTAAGCAATACCGTCATGTGATGTTGCCCATTACAGCCGCATCACTTGGGGATGGAAATTCTGATTCCAATTACCATCATTAAATGAGAACTACCTTTAATAACCTCTGGGTGGTTTTCAAGGACTGCCCCACAGAGTGCATTGCAGTCACCCAAACAGGAAGTGACCAAGACATGGGTGGCTTTGAGCAAGGACTCCCAATTAAGGAAAGGGAGCAATTAGCAGAGAAATTGGATCCGTACAAAAGCCCTCCTAACCATTCTTGTCACTTGATCATTTGAGCAGAAGCTGTGAATATAGAAGGGGGTGTCATCCCATTCAAAATCAAAAATGACAAATCACCAGGCCCTTTTTTGGGTAGGGGGTGGCAAAGACACAAAGCCAATCCATCTTACCACGGTTAAGCCAAACTAAGTTCCTTCCCATTCAGACATTGACAGCTTCCAACACTTAGTCAGCACCACAACGGCATCACCTGTCCAGCCAGGATGGAGATGTATAACTGGGTAACTTTCATAACAACTTATTTTTTCATTGTGTCTTCTGACTTGAATTAACTAAAATGGCGGCCTGTCAGTTAATAACACAACCAAATGCCCTTCTTTTGTCCATGCAAAGCTGCATTTCATTTTATGACCAACTTAAACTATAAGTAAATCTACAAGTAGATTTTAAAATTTTCATCTAGTCTTCACCACAGCTAAGGCAATCTAATTCTTTCTTATAAATTAATGTTTGTTACTGTTTTGTAAAAGTTGCCAATATTTTAAATATCCTGGGTGAATCTCTAAAAAACATGTTTATATTTTTCTTTTATAGGGTTACATTGATATGAACAATCTGACAGATTTGATGTATTCATTCTATATATTTTTTAAAAAATTCTGAATGCTATTTGTAGTAAACTTATTGCCTGAAAACTCTCATATTTTAAGTACATGTACATCAAACCACATGGCGTGATCCATTCAGCATAAGTCAAGAAGAAACCAGGCAAAATGAACTATCATAGCAAATAAAGTGAACAGGGTAAAATGTAAAAAGATATTTAAAAATTACCAGATTTTTCAGGAGTTCACATCCTAATCCTCCAGCTCCAATTACTAGAACTTTACATGTATTTAAGAGAAAATCAAGGGGCTGTAAAAAACCAAAACAAGCAATTTATTGAAATATTTTCACCAAAATAATTGCATTAAACAAAACCTAAAAAGCTAAAACTTGCAAATCAAAATTAAAACTGTAAATCAAAATTTGCCTCTGGCAGTACAGAATTACAAACAAAAACCTGCATTGATGCTGCTGCATACAATAAATATTTAAGCAGAACACAAAGCATCTAATCGCAATACAACTAATGTTAATGGATTTAATATCAGACTGCATATCTCTGAATTGGTGTAATGTATATAATGACATTCTTATTATAATTTCTTTAAATGCTGCCATCTGTGGGCAAAGCAACTTCTTTTAATGTATGTGCACGTACAAATACACATGTCAATTTTTTCAACTTTCAACTTCCAAACATTAGGGATGCTCAAAAAATGTGACATTCCTTGGATATGGTAAAGATATTTTTAATATACAGTATTTTAGATGTGCTTGGTAACTATATAAATACCATATTTTTGAACATTTTGTTTCACAGGCACACACATGCATATATATTCATCAGTGAATCCCACTGAATATAAGCATGAATTATTCTCAGACAAGATTCTTTAAATTGTATGTGCATTCATTAATCAGGGTTTGGGACAGAATTAACAAGTACTCTCAGAATTATTTTAATCAATATCAAAATGATCAGATGCAGAGAGAAGTCTCGATGACCAGAAACATTCAGCAAGCATGAGGTAGTTGGGAGAATGAAGCACACAATCCCATAGCAATCTATTTTTCCTTAAATCAGAAGGTCAAAGGTTCAATGTTAAATCCATTCAACTTATTCATCTTCCTTCAGTTAAATGTGTGTTTAAATATCTCGAGTGAATAAACAATTCAAGATTTTTAAGAACTGTACTTATAAACTGGTAATATATATGACAAAACTGAAATAAGCAATTCAATATTGTAATTACTCTTTTCAGTGCTGCTTTCTTCTTCTCTAGCCAATGTCCCAAGATTTTTTTCTTAAAGATTCTCAGTATTAGACATTATCTTTTTTACGTATTACATTCTGCAAAACTATTAGAAAATTAGTTGGTTCATATTTAGAAGTTTGCAGACTTGCTCATGTTTCATGATGGAGTGACAAACAGAAGCATTCACAATAGTTTGCAACACAATACTTGTATTGAAAAGAACCGTTTCTCACTTGAGTGCCTGGCTCGAAATCAGGGTGTGTGAATGGTCCAGATCGCTCGAGGAACTTCTTGACATGGTTCCAGCGACCTTCCCAGTCTCCATTGTCCCCACACCCACCATCAACAGCCATTCTGCACAGAACATAGAAACTCAGCTGCAAAAAAAGGTATGAAAACACACACAAATAGACAAAAAACACGATCTCTCCAAGCTTAGTCTTTCCCTTTGACCTGCTGAAATATGTTTATTACTGTACAAGTCGTAAGAGCTAGGTGTTATCAGTTTCATTGGATAATATTAAGGAAATAAAGTACATAGCTGTAGAAAAATTGACTGTGTTGATTATGGCCAATTAACATATATCTGTTTATTGTAGATTTACTAAAAAAAATCCTGTTAAAATTAAATTAAGTATTAAGTTATGTACTCTTAAAAACTGAATGTTCTGGTTTAACTTTCTAGAATAAATGTGAAAATACTTGAATTGAAAAAGAACAAAAAAGCAAAAATCTACTTACTCAGGTTCTGTTTACAAAAAATTCAATTAAGCTTGGGGCATTTGACATAGATGCATATAGGCCATCCAATCCAAAAGAAGAGTGATTGTTTGAATAATTCATTTTCAAATCTGATAAATAATCCAAATACTTTTAAAAGATCTAATTTAAATAATTTAAAATTTAGACATATACATTAGTATTTTTTTCAATTATATTGCTATCACATTTAGTTTTTCATTATGCTTCACTGCAGGATATTATGCATAAATAGATGTTATACCCCACGTCTATTAAAAGGTGGGGTATAAACAAATGGTACTCTTTGATAATGTTAAACATTAACATAAAAGTGTAGTTGCTGGGAACTAACGTTCTTAATGTATATTGGCAGAGGATTTGGAAACATTCCAAATTTAATGTTTTAGGTTCATAAAAATCAATTTCCAACTTGCTATCAATCATAAAATTATAGATGCTATTATGAGTTGCTCTGATTATTCTGGAAACATTCCAAGCTCAAAATGGTTCCATTTAAGCCTTACAAAATTAAGCTGTTTTAAGTCTGAAATCAGAGATATGGACTGGAAATTTTTTCCCTTCACATAAGTTTGGTAGCTTTGAAATCATATTTTTGTTGCTGTTGTTACATAGTGAATTGTCCAGTATTGTTTCCAATATTCCAGTGAAAATAATTTTCTCCCATGTATGAAATTTTTTAATTTAAATCTGCTGTTCAAACCTCATATTAGTTTTTTCACATCCAATAATAGTCAAAAAACTTGTGCAGATTACAATTACTAAAATATGCTAAATTATTTGCACAGAAAAATTTATTTTCTGGAAAACCCTCATCTCTATGCAAAATACTTCTGACATAGCCAGAACAACCTGCATGAAACTCAAAATGTTTGAAATGTGAAACACTGGCATATTTTATAGAATTGAGAAATATTACATTTTGCAGCCAATAAATATTTTAAATTGTTTTTTAAATGTTATTTTGTATTTTATTTTAAATAAATATTTTTTATGATTCTGTGTTTGGAAAAAACATCCATTCCTAAGAAATGTAACCCAAATATATACCAAAATGTATCTTTTACTTCTAAAAACCAAAATAGTATGTTTATTTTTTGTGATAAGACTTTATTTCAAGACTGCTGTTATGCCATGTACGCTGCCCACAGCCTAAGACTGGGATGGTATGGAAATTATACTAATAAAATTAATCATTTTACAAATTTAGGGAGTAACCATACCGAGAGTTATTTTTGTCCAGTTTTTCTTCATCTGTAATAAGTAAACTGCTCATAATGCTAATTATTCTTTTCTTTCTACATTATGCGCTGGCAAACATGAAACATCATGAAGAGACACCCTTCCCTTTTTAATCTCTGCAGGAGTATCACTTATTTTAGCATTTATTTAATAGCAGATAACTTTTTTGGCAAAATTTAAGATCCTGATTTTGAATTTTTTATGTTAGTAAAATGTTGATATGCAAGTATCCTTTACAAAAAGTGGTTAAGGTATGTGAATGGAATTCTCATTCAATCGTAGTTCTTAATGGAGTAGGAAGGATGATACCCAGTTTAGACTGGGGTTGAATTTTTTCTGAATCTCTCCTGCATATAGAAAGCCATTAAGGAGAAAGGGTTCCATCCTAATATGATTCTTCCAATCTGAAGTTGGATAATCAAGAGATAAGAGTTCTGTGAAAAACTTTTTTTCCTGCTTTTGGATTTTCCACATTTTTGACATTTAATATTAATAGAGTTTCATATAAATATATATATATATATAAAAAAAAAAAAAAAATATATATATATATAT
>BLBF01000003.1:15006008-15022487 GCA_015471245.1 Laticauda colubrina
TGTGCTGGTCTTCATTGTGTCCCTGATCTTCAACAGTACACTGCGGTCCTGGCCCTCCAGTCTGCCTCTCTGCCTGCGTCCTCTGGAGCTGGGGGTGGGTTGGCCTCTGGTGGCTGCTGCTTCTTCCTCCATTTGTGACAGCAGGGCGTCATCCTCCACAGGATCCTCCAAGTCTGCTGGCATGGGGAGTGCAGCTGTCGAGGGGGTCTTTGCTGTGGGGCCTTTTGAAGACACCTGCCTGAACAGGGTAGCTGGCTCCTGGCTGGAAGAGGACTGGCTGTCTGTGGGCTGTTTGAGGGAGAGGGGTCTCAGAGGGGCTGCTCCTCGGTGACGGATCTCACCCTCCAGGAAACTGCACTTGGCCATGACGTACTTCTCCCAGTCAGTGAGCTTGACAGCAGCCTGCCCGGATTTCTTGAGGTGTAGCTTTCCATACCAGGTGTGCATGTGCTTCTACCATCCAAGGCAGCAAACACTTCAAGACACACCAGTTTTATATTCCTGTGGTAATCGCTGTGGTCACAAAGTTCCTGCAGAATTTTCTGATCTAGACTATAGTGGGCATTCTGAGCTACCCCAAAGCCAACATAATCTATCCTGTGAGCAAAAGAGCTGTGATTTGTTTAAAGACTGATTTGTTTGTGGCTACGGACATCATTTGTGGGGTACATAGGGTTCAAAGTATTGTGAAATAACACATTATGAACCTTTAGCTTCTCCTTATGATGGTGGTGATGAGGGGTATATTTCTGATGATGATGGAGCCATCTGAACTCTGTATAGCCAATAAAAGACTGTGTTAACATCAACACTTTGACATTTTCAGTGTCCTTTCAGTATAATGATGCATGAAAAGCTTCTAAGCCGTATTTATTATACACCAGGCTGTGTAGGGAGTTATGGAGGTGTGAATACCATTTTTCAGAAAGCTAGAAAACAAGATAAAAAACTGACCATAAAGCAAGTCAAGTCATGGCTGTCAGGGCAAGACGCTTAAGCCCTTGTCACACTGCACCAACGGATGGAAAGAGGATGTAAAACGGAGAGAAACACTTGATATCCATTGGTTAACGCGATTCATCCGTTCTGTACTCACTGCGTCCGTTTTTCTTCCTCTCTATCCGTCCAGCATCCGTCGACTGAGGTTCCATCCGCTCAAAAAGTCTTGAGCTTCTCAAAACTTTTTGAGCAGAAAATGTATCCAACGTGTCCATTCTGCATCCGCAACGCATACGGGGAACATCCGTTCTACATCCGTTGTCATCTGTTACGCATCCGCTATATCCACTAGGCAACCGCTGCGCATCCGCGCAAATCAAATCCGCTCCAGCGGAAAACAGACATAGGGAGGAAGCGAAACAGATGTGGAACAGGCGTGCAGCGTTAGTAGCACGGATGGAGAAAGGATGAAAGCGGATGCAGCTCGCATACAAAGCATTTAAAACGGAAAAAACGTTCACAGAGGGAACCTATCTCGGATATTTAGGATGTCTGCAGGATGCCTAGAGGATGCAAAAGGACACCTAGTGGAAAAACTATATTGCTGATAAAAAGGGGGAGGAACTCACCTGGATCTCACTTTCAGTCCAGCAGCCCTGCTGTGCAGACCTCTGCAGCCTTCATCTGGCTCTTGCTCTTCCACAGCATCCAGTCATCTCCACCATGGATCGTAACACACTCCTTTTGGTAGCCACCAACCGTTCTGCAACAGTGCGAAGCCATCTACAAGCTCTTTCAACGGGAAGAAAAGGAGGCGGCCAAGAAGTGTCTGGGTCCGAAGATGGATCGGGAGAGGAGCAGAGTACGGACTGTACAACAAGCTGATGGTGGAGCTGCGGAACGAAGACCCTCGTGCATTCCAGAACTTCATGAGGATGCCTCCAGCCATGTTTGACGAAGTTGTGGAGCGGCTGAGACCCAGGTTGACCAAGCAGAGCACCAACTTCCGGCCCAGCCTGGACCCTGGGCTCAAGGTGGCACTCACTCTGCGCCACCTGGCCTCAGGGACCACCTACAGGAGTATGCAGTACGGCTGGAGGGTGCCATACAACACCATCAGCATTGTGGTCAGAGAAGTAGTGCAGGCCATCATCGAAGAATACCTGGAAGAGCTCCTCCAGTGCCCCTCCACTAAAGAAGTCTGGAAGAAAGTTGCAGAGCAGTGGTATCAGAAATGGAACTTCCCCCACACCGTTGTAGCCATAGATGGGAAGCACGTGGCCTGCAAAGCTCCAGCCAAGTCGGGGTCCACTTATTTCAACTACAAGGGCTTCTTCAGCATCATCCTCTTCACCATGGTCGATACTGACTACAAGTTCATGTACATCAATGCTTCAGGCAACAGGTCAGCTTCAGATGCCCAGGTATACAATGCCAGTTACCTCAAGGAGGGGCTGGAACGCAACCTCATCATGGGCTTCCCAGATCCAGACCCCCTGCCCAACAACACACAAGATGTGCCCTACTTCATCATGGGGGATGATGCCTTCTCCCTCACAACCTACCTCATTAACCCCTACACTTCCAGACTCTTCACCCGTGAAGAGAGGATCTACAACTACAGACTGTCCAGGGCAAGGCGGGTGGTGGAGAATGCCTTTGGCATCCTGGCCAACAGGTTCCAGGCACTTCTCACCACCATGCAGCATCGCCCAGAGACCGTGAGGAGGATCGTGGAAGCTTGCTGAATCCTGCACAATCTCATGCACAATCTCATGCTACCCAGTCTTGCAAAACAGGCTCGTGGACCTCCAGCAAGGCAATGGGGACATGGAGCCTGGGGAATGGAGGCAAGGGCGAAACCTGATACACTAAGGATTTGCAAGGCCCCAACAGAGCTTCACGTGAAGAGAAGAAGCAGCACAACCTCCTGAGACACTGGTGCAACTCCCCAGCTGGAGCAGTGGAGTGGCAAGACAGGATCATAGATGATTAATGGTGCTTCCTTCAGCCTGTCTCATCACACTGATGAGATTGGGCCATGTATGTTGGGTGGGCCTACAATGAACAGGGCATTTAATAAAGAGTTGTGTTTATGTTGACATGTGTGGATGATTGATTACATTATTATTGATAATAAAGGGCCACAGGTGTGGCAGCTGGGAGGGTGGACCATACAGTCCCAACCATTTCTAAAAGTTTCCACCAAGACTTTATTGACAAAAATAAATGAAGCACGTGTGTGAAGCAAAGATAATCTTTATTAATAACAAGCTGTAAAAGAAAAATGACCCAAGTCAAGTGTCCAAAGCAAAAATAAAGTCAACAGGTAGCAACCCATTCTCTGGCACTCTTCTTGGTCACTCTGAGGCGTGCCCAGTCTCAGGGGTGAAGGGTCAAGGTGCCGTGGAGGTGGCTGCTGCTGGAGTGCTGGTCTGTGGTGCCACTGGGGTGCCTGGCCCTGAGAGGACAACAGGGGACGGGTGTTGAGGAAGCTCTCAGAGAGCTGGCTCAGCCCCGTGATGTTGAGAGCCCCTTCCTCCACGACATGGGGTGTCAGCCCCAATACCTATGACAGATGTACTGAGGCCGGGCTTGGCTGTGGGGTGGAGGAAGAAGCAGTGTAGTGGGGCTGTCTGGTCTGCAGCTGGGTGAGGACTGGCATCTGTGGCGTGGCTGGCATCGGTGGCACCGGTGGCATCAGTGGCACCGGTGGCATCAGTGGCACCGGTGGCATCCGATGTACCTGTGCCTGGACTGGGAAGGGCTGCCTGTGCTGCTGGACCTCCTGGTAGCCGTAGCCTTGGTAGGTGAGGGCCTGTGGAAAGCCTTGGAAGGGCAGTGACATCATTTGGGGTGGAGGAGCAGGCCTGGACTGGGTGGGAGCAGGTTTATCTTGGTCTGGAGGGTTGTGAAGAAGATCAGTGATCCTGTCCTTCATCACCTGGTACTGGGGTTCCGACATGTTCATGAGGGTCTGGTTGATGTAGGTGAGGAAGGGCTTGCAGTTGGAGGATGGGGCGTCGGTGTGTACCAGCTGAGAGAGGAGATCTACAGTGCTCCTGATGGTGTCTCTTATCTCCAGCAGGACAGTGTGGCTTTGCCCCTCCGGTCTGCCTCTATGCCTTTCTGTGGAGGTGGAGCTGGGGGTGGATGCGGTTTGGGCTATGGTGGAAGTGCCGTCTCCTTTCTCCCACTGCATCAGGGGGTCCTCCACATGGTCCACCAGGGGTAGTACAGCTGTCGGGGGGGTCTCCGTCGTGGCACGCTCCACAGATACCTGCCTGGACACAGGAGCTGACTCTTTGCCAGAAGAGGACTGGCTCTCAGCAGGCTGCCTTGAGAGAGAGGGTTGTGAGAGGGGCTGCTCCTTGGTGGCGGATCTCACCCTCCAAGAAGCTGCACTTGGCCATCACGTAGGTCTCCCGGTCTGTCAGCTTGACCGCGGCCTGGCCAGATTTCTTGAGGTGCAGCTTCCCGTACCAGGTGTGCATGTGCTTCCACCAGCCGAGGAGCACCTTCGAAGTGTAGCCCAGGCTCTCTGCCTTCTCTCTCCAAGCAGCCTGCTTCCTCTTGGTGTCTCGATAGAGCCTGTGTCCCTTCCGCCAAAGATATTCATTCTCCCTCAGCTACTCCAGCACCACCTCCTCATGTTCCTCTTCTATGGTGTATTGCCTCCTCTCCTGTTCACGCGTCTGCCTCTTCCTCCCTTTGGCAGGGCCTTCTGGGCCCTCATCAGAAGGGCTTCGAGGTTGTAGGGCCTGGTCCTCCACACCACCACCACCAGCAGCAGCAGCAACAACAGTATCAGCAAAAGCAGGACCAGCAGCACCAGCAGCACCAGCAGCACCAGCAGGACCAGCAGGACCAGGAGCACCAGTAGCACCAGTAACACCAGCAGGACGAGGAGCAGGACCAGCAGGACCAGGAGCACCAGCAGGACCAGGAGCACCAGAAGGACCAGGAGCACCAGCAGGACCAGGAGCACCAGCAGGACCAGGAGCAGCGCCAGGAGAGTAAACACCAGCAGAAGCACCAGCACCAGGAGCAGTGCCAGCAGAGTAAGCACCAGCAGAAGCACCAGCACCAGGAGCAGTGCCAGCAGAGTAAGCACCAGCAGAAGCACCACCACCAGGAGCAGTGCCAGCAGAGTAAGCACCAGCAGAAGCAACACCACCAGAAGCAGCATCAGCAGAAGCACCACCTCCAG
This sequence comes from Laticauda colubrina, assembly GCA_015471245.1. Classification (NCBI taxonomy): domain Eukaryota; kingdom Metazoa; phylum Chordata; class Lepidosauria; order Squamata; family Elapidae; genus Laticauda; species Laticauda colubrina. The sequence goes on from BLBF01000003.1 coordinate 15,011,158, forward strand.
AAGCAGCATCAGCAGAAGCCCCAGCACCAGAAGATCGAGCCTGGGCAGCAGCAGCCCCAGCAGAAGCAGAGTCAGGGCCAGGGGGTGGGAGGGTGGCCCTGTCCCTCTTGCCAGGGCTGGCAGCAGATGGCAGAGGCTTCCGTTTCTTCCCCATGGTTGTTGGGTTGCTGGCTGGCTGGCTGGCTGGCTGGCTGGCAAGCTGTGCGTGGAAGCAGGTCTTTCCTCTGAATGGTGACCTGCTTGCGAGCTGCTTCCCTTTATATCCGCGGGGCTGACACAATGCATCCTCCTCGCATGCGCAGTGAACGCTAGGCATCCGCTAGGCATCCGCTAGGCATCCGCTAGGCATCCGCTAGGCATCCGCTAGGCATCCACTAGGCTTCCGCTCTGCATACACTTCATCCGCTCCGCATCCGCTCCGCATCCGCTCCGCATCCGCTCCGCATCCGCTCTGCATCCGCTCTTTCCATTCCGCGTCCGCTTTGCTGTGCTCCCCCGGATGCCTTGCTGATGTGCCATCTGCTCCCATCCGCTCCCATCCGCTAGGCTTCCGTGGAGCATCCACTTTCCATCCACCCTACGTCCTCCCCTCGTCCGTTCCTTTCCGTGTTGTCCGCTCTGATTATGCAAATTCGGGGCACTTTTGAGAGCGGATAACAACGGATGGAACATTTTTCTCGTCTGCTGTGTCCTTTTTACAAACGTTTTGCATCCGTCGGCCAGTGTGACAGGGCCTTTATATGCTTCATAAGCCTGCAAGAATTAATTTTCCTAGAAATAAAACAGTAGTTTCTGGCTTATTATGCAGAGGGCCCGCTTATTCCATTTAAAAAGAGAAGTCTTGTTAAAAAAAATGTGTCATACCAAGAGGAGACGTGTGCAGAAGAGGAACCCATGTAACAAGGAAGACATATTCTAATACAACATGTCATTTATTCATTCTGCTTCAGAGGAATGTGTTAAATCAGAACTGGATCTTTTTCAGCTGGCACCGACACAGACCAGCATTGAAAACAGTACCTGTGTCGAGATCCCTCCTTTATCAGCGCTAACACTCAAGGCACCTTTTTTTATCATGGGACATGGTGAGCATTACACAGATTTAAACAATACACTCTTGTATGTGAGTTGCAAGATTGATGTTACCTTGTGAGACTGACTCATCACTCAGAGCCATCATTGCTATTCTTACCGGGCCATAATTGAGCTGATTCTGAATTTTGGTGGTGATGCGTTGGGGACCCAATTTACTGCTGGGAGTTTTTACAAAGATGACTTGGAACTCATGGAGAGTACTCTACTGACATCAGCTGGGAACTCTGATTCCAAAGTGAGAGCAAGACACACAGCTGGTAGTCATAAATGGGACTTGCTTGGACCTCTGCATAGTGATCTGTTTTTTCAAGACAGACTGTTAATTAACAGTGTTGATGTGAAAGTCAAACTCACAAGAAGCAGAAATGAATTTTGCGTGATGAAGGATGGCAAAGAGAATTACAAAGTACAACTCCTGACGGCTTCTCTCTTTGTAAAACGCGTAAAAGTAGCCCCGGGAGTGCGCCTAGAGCATGCAGAAGCTTTGCTCACCTCCAGTACCAAATACCCCATTGCTCATGTGGGGATAAAGGTTTATAGCATACCTGCAGGTAGCCTCGTGTGTAATCAGGAAAATCTATTCCTGGGGCAGCTACCGAAACAATTAGTGATAAGGTTTGTGGACAATGCATCTTTTAGTGGAGATTATGCAAGAAACCCATTCAATTTTCAACACTGCAATATCAATTTTTGCGCTCTGCAACAGGAAAAGGCATGAAAGACAGGCCATTGTTAATCAACCAGGAAGAGTTTGACCAAGGGTATACTTTGTATTGTTTTGACTTGAGTCCTGATCAGGGATGCTCTGAACACTATTCTTTGATCAGGAACCGTAACCTCAGAGCCGAAATTAGATTTGCACAACCCCTCCCCAACACTATCAACATGATTCTCTATGCAATCTTTGAAAATCTTATTGAAATAAATCACACAAGGAATGTGCTTTTTGATTATATGTGAGAATGGACACGCAGCAGCTCCTCTGCTTGTTCTCTGGAAATACCGTATATACTCGCATATAAGCCAACTCTAAAACTCTTTTTTTTTTTAATCAAATGAAAGGGTCAGCTTATATGCGCATAAATCTGATCTCACACAAACGAACTGACATGACACCACTTCTCAGATCATGCAATATCATCGATATTACCATTCAGTCATACATACAGCCATAAAAATTGAGACTGCACTAAATAAAGTTAATTCCGACAAAGTACAACTCAATTTCAATATTAATTTTTACTGTACTTCAAATAAAATGCAACATAATTACGTCTAATTAAGCACATTTTTTTTACTCTGGGCGCCTCCATTTTGCTTTTTCTATAGCCTGATCATAACACGCTGTGATTGGTTAGTCATTCACGTGACCGCTTTCGTGTTTGCAATCGTCACGTGCAACATCAGATTCTTTACATACCGGCTAATTAACTTAATATTGTTTCTTACACAAATGCTTTGATAATGAACCTTCATCAGTGCATTCATATTGATACTCTTTTGTTATTATCCCAAACAACACACCATGGTATTTGGAGGTCGGCTTATATGTGAGTTTTTACAAAATTCCTCATTTTGGGGCAGTTTTTTAAGGGTCGGCTTATACGTGAGATCGGCTTATATGTGAGTATATACGGTACTGCCTTTCTAGGGGATCTACCCTTGTGACCTGTTACCCCAGAGATAAATCTCCAAAAGACCTTTTGGATTAATTGTAAATACCCATCCTCATACACTACCTGGTAAACACTGGCTGTCCCTCTACTTCCTATCTCCCGGATGTGGTGAATTTTTTGATTCTTATGGAAGATCTCCGGGTAGTCCTGACTTTCCTAACTCTATAGTAATGTTTTTAGAGCAGCAATCAGAGAAGTACACATTCCACCAACGTCAACTGCAGCACCCCAGCGCTGTGACCTACGGACAACACTCTGCGTTTTTTCTACTGAACCGAACTAAAGGAGTGGACTACGAAAATATTTTAAAGATGTACTCCAATGTTGACATTAAAAATGATCAAAACCTGTAAAAACTATAAAGGTGGGAAAGGGGCTTGGAACCTGTAACCGTCACCAGTACCTACAAACATGCCAGTTTTACTGTAAAATAAAGAAAAAGCCTTAAACATTTTTACTTGTTTCACCGTGTTTTTATTCAATTTACCAATTGAGCCAGTCACCAAACTTGAGTCTGCTTCTAGGATTTAATGTCCAAGGAGTAGAGGGTGTGCCGATAATCAGAGACTTCTGATTCACAAAAGGGGATTTCATAACAGAGATGGGGCTAGTAGCAACATCATCCTTAACAACCAGAGACTCTTTCAACTTTTCTATTTGTTCTTTAACAGCTGTAGACCCCAACACAGAGGTTGGAACATTCACCTTAGCCATAGCATTCATAAAGTCATCCCAACCTTTAGGTTTCCGTTTCTCAGTAGGGGCTCAGTGTTGCGAGGCTCCTTTCACCAAGTTTAAAATATTAGTACCAGGAATAGGGACACCCTTGTATAAAAAGGTACTGTGATCATCCCAGGTTGAGACGTCCTGATGCTGTTTCATTTTGTTCAGCAAAAGTTCCACATTTTTCCTGTAATGGGTGCTCACACTCCTTAGGATCTCATCCATCGCTGTGTCCTGTGGAGATGACTGTGGTGGCTGTTCTGGTAATGTAGGAAGTGGCCGAGGTTCTTCCAGTGGATAAATGAGATTCAGTCTGTCCTTTTCATTTTGCCTAGTCAGTCTTAGATATCTCTGCAACATAGAATTGTAGAATTTAATCTTGTCATCCTCGCACAAATCATGTCTCTGAAGAATGACACGTATCTCATCATCCAACCAGTTAGTAGCTGTAGCTCCTATAGTAGGCAGCCTGCCCTTTAGCTGCTCCATCTGATGACGTGACACCAGATACATTTTCTCAGCATGGTCCATGGTTTACCCAGCTAACAAGCTGGTCAACAGTGGTATAGCTGTCCCTAGTAAGGGGCCGATAACCCCTCCCTGACTGAAGTATGACCTGCTTCTTCTTTTTGAGTGCAACCTTTCTATCACTTAACTTTTTAATGACACCTTTCTTTCTCTTTAGAGTCCGATATTGCGAAGGTTTCAGAGGAAGGTTTCCTTTTAGGGTGTTCAGAGCTATTTCTGCTATTGCCCCCATCAGATCATTATTAGCATTGCATAAGATGGCTTTTCTCTGTCTTGGTCCGGCCTTTACTAAAAATTTTAAAAGCCCCCAATTTCTATGTAACCTCTCGGACATCTTGAACGAACTAATGCTAAGGTAACCGTCTACCACTTTTTACACTTATTTTTCATTGTGTAAACAGTAGGCCAATCAGGTGGAGTCCTTTTCTCAACCTGTAGGATTCTGGAGTGGTGGCTGTCAAATCTACCAAGACGTACCCGTGTGATTTGCGAGTGGCATCTTGGAATGCTTCTCAAAAATACTTTGTGTTAGTGGGGTACATCTGCCTGGCCAGTGTGACAATTTGCATCTGATCATGGGGGCTCCTGAATAAAACCAAATATTTGGAATTCAGAGCTATTCTGATTTTCTTACCTTGAAAAAACATGTTTTATAGTATGGGAATAATGCTCAGGTTTCTGTGATGAACATACTGTGTAAAAGCCTCCTCTATTTCATCACTGTCACAGCCGATGCCATGAGGTCATCTATCACTGCTAGAGTGTTTTGATTTGGCGGAAACAAATCATCATCTTCAAAAGAAGATGGAAGCCCCTCCATAAACTTGATATAAGGGATTTTATTATGCAGTTCTTTGTACAGAGGTTGCCATCAGCCATAAAACCATACAATATTTTGAGGCATTTGAGACAACACATTACCATGTTCTAACAACTGTTTCATAAAATAAGATTTGCCAGAATTGGACGGACAGAATTGGAGAAAGGGTGTACAAACTGTAATATTTCCTGACAACCTTAATAACCATAAGGCAACGTACAGTAATCCAAACTCTTTAATAACCTTTTATTAACTCTAAGTTTTTTGGAGGACCCGCGTTTCAAGGGTCCACTGTTTCTTAACCCTAACAATCCCTAACTTCTATCCTGATCTCTTTTTTTCTCTCTGTAGCAGACAGGCACTAATCATCTACCAAATCTTAATTAATCTTATTAGTCAAAATTAACCTTACTGCTATTACCACAGTTTAGGGTGATCCCCTTCACCTTTAGTACCACTTCACCATTGGACAATGCATAAGCGTAAGTTTTGGGGCCAGGTGCAACAAACGCTGTTATCCTAGTGTTTGGTGGAATCTCGCTTGTCAGCTATCCTAAATAATCACCCAAAGGAGGTGTCCATGCCCCCTCTCTACTTACAAAAATGACTGAATTGGTGTCATGGTATAGGCATCTATCGCCCAGTCCATCCAGCAGCCTGTATAATTCCAACCATGCATAAGCTATTGTAAAGCTGGCAATGAATACATTAGTACATGAGGCTTTGGTAGGTGGTTCTTGGCTGTTTTCCACGTCACAACAGCTGTCTCTCTATCCACAAACTCACATGAGGAAACATCATAATAGGGCACAAAAAGATATTTGAATAATTCCTCAGGTTTTGTCACCACAGATGTTGTCAGGTGATTGGTGCTCTGACCAAACTTGCCCCACAATGAGTTTAAAAAGAGTTTGGCAATCTGTCTTTTAGCAGGATTTATCTCAATGTGTTCACGGCATAAGTGGACACCTTCCATCTTTTCATAATCCTGAATATATTGCACTTTATCCTGTTCTGTTTTGCACCAGTCAGGGTAACCGCCAGCCTCCTGTTTCTGTCTGAGATGCGTGTTCATATAACCTGAAAATAGCTCATTTGATGTACTTTCAAAATGCCAGATCTCATAGTTTTCAACAATTCTGTAACCTTTTTCTAAAGCTACATTCAATTCAACAGGACACCATGTCCCAGTCAGAGCTCTTTCTTCATCACTGTGTTTACAGGGGGTAGTTTGCAGGGGGTAGTTTGCACACAAACTAAACATTAATTTGCCCCCTGATTTGTGGGGTAGGACAGGAAAATAGAGATTCTTTGGTGGGTACACTTTGACTTTGGCTAACCCAAAATATTGTTTTATGTCCTCAAAATTTGGGTAGATCTGTGGATGGCCAATTGGGTATTCCTTAATCTTATTCACAAAGGGGTAAAATCATATAAGATTTGTTCACCAGGTTTTGGTTTGTAGTACAGGCATGTGGCATTTGTTCTACCACCAAAAAAAGCCTCTTGAGAAATCAAAGGTGTTGGGAGCTTATTCTCAACTAGAAATTGCTTCAAAGAGGTGTTATCTTCTACCATGGCCCTCCATTCGTGTTCCCAGATGCAGCGCACAGCATAACCCTGGGCCTTGAGGTACTCTGATTTAATCCTAGTACAGCTGTGCAGAATACCAAATGCTGAACCAAGTGATTTGTTGAAGTCTTTCAGAATAGCAGATAGGGCACCCATGAAAATAACAGCCATGGAATTCAAAAGCTGTGGGGGTGTCATTTATGACAACAAAACCATCCAAAATGAATATTGATGTTCTCAGTGTGCTCTATGTACATCAACCACTGTATTGCAGGTGCTGAATACCTTTTCTGTGTCTTGTGATAATTGTTGATAGGAGCTAAAGCAATGGGAGTTGTTGTTCAAATACATGAACTTGTACTGTGCCATACAGACAGACGCCAATGTGATGTGTTGGAAGGGATCAATGCAACGAGTCTCTATCTCCTCAACAATATCCCCCCCCCCAATGCACTCACACTCAGTCATTTCCATTATCTGTTACCTAAACAGAACACAGGCCTCTCTTAATATATCTACACCCTGCCTACAATAGGAAGCCAGAGCCTTCTTTAGTTTAAATACAGTACCTGTATTAGCAGCGTGCCATTTCAGGAATTCTTCCCTCTTCCCAGGCATCATGGTTTTAGGGCTATAATACTTGGTTTCAGGAAGTGACCCCATGTAGTCTTGATTGGCCATTGTGTTGAACAAGTGGGGGAAATATCCTTTGCAGCCTTGAAACCCCATAGTTTTGGGTAATTTACTTAATTTAAGGGGCAAAAATGAAAGGCTATCAATAAACGGATCTTGTAAACCAGTAGGGTGATACACAGAAGTTTTCCCCCCTGACTTATAAGCTGAACCTTAACTTTTTCCCGGATCAGCTGTCTCAGTACTAGGTACCCGTCATAACCTTTGGCACTGAGAATGATAAAAGTGCATCCTTTAAATTTATTATTTATAAATGTCTTTACAAACTGATCCAGACATCTAACACCATAACAGTCCTGCCTCACGACATCTCCATCATCATCATCCTTCAGCATATCCCTGGCGCATACATAATTTGGTATATGGGTGCCTATCTCTTGACAGCATTTAAAATAATAAATGATGTACCTTTTGCCAATTTGTGGTTGGTCCAATTCTTTTAGAAAACATAAATGATATTCCAAGCTTTCAACCTTCTCAGAACTCTGACCACATTTGGGTTCCTTGCATTTTATGTGGGGAGTAAAGATGTAAACCCCACACTTTTCATAATATTCTTTACTCTTACAGTCAACTTTCCCCACCGTAGCGAGTTGTGTGTGAGTTTCAAGACATACCTTAGAATGACAAAGCACTTTGCACCTATAGCAATGCATCTTTTCCTTCTCTACCTGCTGACATTCTTGCTTGAGACATGCTCTGCAGATATATTGACAATTATGACTAAATTTATGGTGATAGAGGGTGTGGCAAAATTTACAGAAATAGCGTTCACCCAGGAAACCCTTGATATTTTTGATGGAATAGAAATGATTGTCATGTAACAATATAAACACTACTTTTTCTTGCTGTTGGCGACTTGTGAAAAAAAAACTCCATCCATCTTGCAGATAAAACAAGATCTTTATAGTGACCCCTAAATCTTCAGAGAGGTGTATCTGAGAAAAGTTAACCATATTTTCTGTGGAAATACCCAGTCTGATGTGAAGTTCTCTGGCCCTGGTAATAATTTCTTGATTTCTAACACCTCCACCTATGAGCCAGAGCAAACAGCTAGCAAACACAGAAATTCACCTTCCACATTGAAATCTACTAGGTGCTGTCTTTTTTTCTCCAGTACTTTGGTGTAAGTAAAGCTTAAACTTAACTTCCTAAGCCCTCCACCCTCATTGTTCTTCACAATAGCAACCACTAATTGTAAATCACACGCCTCTACACACAATATCGCTGCCTTACTTTGAAGCAGATTTTCAATACTGGTCAGAAAATTATCAGCATTTCAATCATCCATATTCCTCCTAAGAGAAAAGAGAGGATGATTTAACCCATCTTCATCCAACTGGAGTTGAACAAAATCATTTGGGCCTATGTCTCTAGCAACATTATTCAAAAGATTCTGTATAGCATTATGAATAGCCTCTATAGCATGTACAAAAGACCGGATACGGTCAACATTAACAAATCTATATCACTGATAGTATTCCACAACCGTGAAATTTCAGATAGGATTCTCCCACTCTTGCACCATATCCAGATAAACATTGTTCATATTCTGAGAGTTTGCAGAGTTAGGGGTTTGTAGCCGGGGCATAGAATGATATACTTCCTCTTCTGGTTGAGATACAGGTCACTACTAGCATTGTTTGCTGGGGATGCGGGGAGTTCACCTCCATGCTTTTTTGCAGGATGGTTCTGGTTAATCAAACAAACAAAATCTTATCACCAACATTCCTAATAATGTAATACAAGTGCACACACACACACCCTTTATATTCTAAAATAATACTAATGGTTTTGTGATTGGATAAAATGCTAGCCATTATACCTCCTAACTCTTGTGTTGTGTGGCTTGTGGATGGTTCAGATGTCATGCCATGCTGGGTCCTTCCTGCTCTGTGGGGATAGTGAGATCCACAAACGCCTGATTGTCTTCCCATTCTGAAGGAAAAGAAAAACCCCAATGGTCAGGAATGTTGCAGAAATGTTTGTAAGAATCTGAATGTCTGAAAGTATGAAAAACAAAAAACATGATAAAACCGCAGACATTCGTAGTCAGTCAGTTCCATCTAGTAAAAGAAAATAAACATACCAAGAATATTATAAACTCATTCTTTTTTATAACCAAGAGAGACAATGCTTCAAAATTTAGCAATAAAACTACTTACAAGATCAGCATCCCTTACACATTCAGAATCAGTTAATTCCATCTAGTAAAAGAAAACAAACAGGCCAAGAATATTATAAGCACATACTTTTTTTATATCTAAGAGGTACAGTGTTTCAAAATTTAGCCATAAAATTACTTAAATTTGTAGCCTTCATTCTGTAAAGGGTGGGAGGTCTTCTTAGCAGATCACAGGGGTCCAGAGGTATGGATTTGCCAGAAACCAGCAAACATGACTGGGGACCATATGAGTCCTACAGAGTACACTCTGGTGATGTCACAAATCATGCCCCCCCCACCTATTAGGAACCCCCCCCAGCAAGAAACCCCCCACCCACCCATCAGGACCCCCCCACTGTATCACATGAGCATTGATTAGTTTATATATCTCTGTTTAGCATCGAATAAGGTTAATTAGATCAGCAAATATAAATTTCATAGTGTTAACAGTTTCTTGTAATTAATTCTGGTGAGTTCTTCACCCCATTTGTAAAACTGACCAGTCCACCCATATTAAGAAAAATATAATACATCCTTCATGTGATTTGTAAAGTGTGCTTTATTATAAATTTCATAAGTGTTAAGGCCCGGTCCCACTGGCCGATGGACGCAAAACATATGCATAAAGGACACAGCGGACAAGCAAAATTTCGGGGGTGGCTCCATCCATTTTCATCTGCTCCAAAAATTGACGAAAATTTGCATAAACAGAACAGAAAAGAATGGAGATGGGTAGTATGTAGCGGGGATGTTAAACGGATGTTCATCGGAAGCCTAGCGGATGGAAGCGGATGACACCTCCGAAGGGGTTCCGGAGGAGAATTTTGAAGTGGATGCATAGCAGAAGGGGTGGATGCATAGCTGATGAAGTGGATGCATCACGGACGCCTATAGGAAACTAAGGGGATGCCACGCAGATGTATATCGGATGCAAAGCATTCACTGCGCATGCGGGGGGTATGAAGTGCATCCGCTCTGTGGATATAAAAGGATGCAGCACGCACGCAGTCAGCATACAGGGGAAAGACGTGTTGCCACATACATCTTGCAGGAACACCATGGTTCGTCTGTCAGGCAAGAAGAGGACGTCCGTGCCTACTCATTCAAGCCCTGGCAAGGTGAAGAAGGGCAGAACCAGCATCCCACCCCCTGGCACTGACTCTGAAGCTGCTGCTGCTGCTGCTCCTATGGTGGACCAGTCCCAAGGCCCTCAAGCCCTCAAAGCCCTGCTGCTGAAGGCCCTGCTGCTCAAGCCCCTGAAGGCCCTGCTGCTCAAGCCCCTGAAGGCCTTGCTGCTCAAGCCCCTGAAGGCCCTGCTGCTCAAGCCCTTGAAGGCCCTGAACAATATCCAGAAGGCCCTGATGCTGAAGGCCCTGCTGAATCCCCTGCCAGAGGGAGGAAGAGACAAGGGAAGGAGAAGGGAGAGAGGAAACAGTACACCGTTTCTGAGGAGCATGAGGATGAGGTGCTGGAATGGCTGAGGGAGAACGAGTACCTCTGGAGAAAGGGCCACAGACTGTATCGGGACACCAAGAAGAAGCAAGTAGCTTGGAGAGACAAGGCAGAGAGCCTGGAGTACACTGCAGAAGTACTCCTTGGATGGTGGAAGCACATGCACACCTGGTATGGCAAGCTACACCTCAAGAAATCTGGGCAGGCTGCTGTCAAGCTCACTGAGCGGGAGAAGTACATCATGGCCAAGTGCAGTTTCCTGGAGGGTGAGATCCGCCACCAAGGAGCAGCCCCTCTGAAACCCCTCTCCCTCAAACAGGCCACAGAAAGCCAGTCCTCTTCCAGCCAGGAGCCAGCTACCCTGTCCAGGCAGGTGTCTTCAGAAGGCCCCACAGCAGAGACCCCCTCGACAGCTTCACTCCCCATGCCAGCAGACTTGGAGGATCCTGTGGAGGATGACGCCCTGCTGTCACAAATGGAGGAAGAAGCAGCAGCCACCAGAGGCCAACCCACCCCCAGCTCCAGAGGACGCAGGCAGAGAGGCAGACTGGAGGGCCAGAACCGCAGTGTACTGTTGAAGATCAGGGACACAATGAAGACCAGCACA
>BLBF01000003.1:15032487-15080025 GCA_015471245.1 Laticauda colubrina
GGCTTGCTCTCTCTCTCTGGCTTTGATGATCCCTGATTACTGCTTGGAATCAAGACTGCATTGCTCGAACGGGAGAGACAACAAAGGACTGATTTTTATGTGAACTGACATAGGATATTCTACATGGACTTTGCTAACTGAATACCCCTGAATGGACTGACTACATGGTAAATGAATATTGGACTGTTATTTGACTATGCTATTAACTTATAATGGAATAAAATATATTCTTGATAGCACAAGCGTATCTGTTATTTTTACTGTATGTTAATAATAACATACAAGCTTAGCTCACTCATTTATCTGTGTGCCTATCTGACTAACGCTGCACATTCTGTTTAGCTTGTCTACCTAACCCTGGTTGGGGAACCCAGGCTTAACAATGTTCGTCCAAATAGTTTCCAGGAGGATTTTGGCCATTTTTAAAAAACAAAAAAACATTGACTTTATCCACTCCATTATCATCCAGCTGGTGGGTGGTTATGTCATTATTAGGGACAACTTTTCATTGGCTCAGAGATTGACAAATGACACTTTATTCCAGTTGAGCTGGGAGCTGAGGGAAAAATTGTACAAGAGCTCCAAACATTCTTTACATGTGAATAAACTTATACCTGCTGCCTATAAATCTTTCCCTTGAAAAATAAGAACAATGTGCAAGGATGAAAGAATAAAGGAGAGCTCTAGGGCACACTGTTAGTATAAACGAGATTTTTTTTATTGTGCCTTTATTATTCATAAATAACTCAAGAGAGCAACGGTACCCAAAACGCCTCCCTCCTATTTTCACCTCAACAGGTACATTGAGCTGAGAGGGATTGACCCAAAGTCACCCAGCTGGTTTTTTATGCTTAAAGTGGAATTAGAACTCATCTCATCTTGAGGTCAGCACCTTTAACCACTACTTTAAGGCTAGGTCACACTGGCCAACGGATGCAAAACGTATGTAAAAAGGACACAGCGGATGAGCAAATTTTCCATCTGTTGTTATCAGCTCTCAAAAGTGCCTCAAATTTGCATAAACAGAGCAGACAACAACGGAAAGGAATGGACGTGGGGAGGATGTAGCAGGGATGTAAAGAAGACGTTCGTAGGAAGCCTAGCGGATGAAAGCGGATGGAAGTGGATGACACATCCGCAGGGCTTCCGGGAGAGAACAGCGAAGCGGATGCGTAGCGGAAGGAACGGATGCGTAGTGGATGCGTAGCGGATGCCGCGGATGCATCACAGACGCCCATATGATGCCTAGCGGATGCCTAGCAGATGCAAAGCATTCACTGCGCATGCGGGGGGATGCATTGCGTAAGCTCCGTGGATATAAAAGGATGCAGCTCACAAGCTGTCAGCATTCAGAGGAAAGACCTGCTTCCAGAGACATCTTGAGAACACCATAGGGAAGAAGAGGAAGCCTGTGCCTACTCCTGCCAGCCCTGGCAAGAAGGACAGAACCACCATCCCACCCCCTGGCGCTGACTCTGAAGCTGCTGCTGCTGCTGCTGCTGCTGCTGCTGCTGGTGGTGGTGGTGGTGCTCCTGGTGCTCCTGGTGTTGCTGCTGCTGGTGCTTGTCCTGTTGCTGCTGGTGGTGGGGGTGCTTCTCCTGCTGCTGCTTGTGCTTCTCCTGCTGCTGGTGGTGCTTCTCCTGCTGCTGCTGGTGCTTCTCCTGCTGCTGCTGTGCTTCTCCTGCTGCTGCTGGTGCTTCTCCTGCTGCTGCTGGTGCTTCTCCTGCTGCTGCTGTTGTGGTGGACCAGCCCCAAGGCCCTCAAAGCCCTGCTGCTGAAGGCCCTGAAGCCCCTGCCAGAGAGAGGAAGAAGCAAGGCAAGGAGAAGAGGGAGAAGAAACAGTACTCCATTTCCGAGGACCATGAGGAGGAGGTGCTGCAATGGCTGAGGGAGAACGAGTACCTGTGGAGGAAGGGCCACAGGCTCTATCGCGACACCAAGCAGAAGCAGGCAGCGTGGAGACAGAAGGCGGAGAGCCTGGGCTACACTTCAGATGTCCTCCTGGGGTGGTGGAAGCATAGGCACACCTGGTATGGCAAGCTGCACCTGAAGAGATCCGGGCAGGCCACTGTCAAGCTAACTGACCGGGAGACCTATGTCATGGCCAGGTGCAACTTCCTGGAGGGTGAGATCCACCACCAAGGAGTAGCCCCTCTGTCAACCCTCTCCCTCAGACAGCCCACAGAGAGCCACACCTCTTCCAGCCAGGAGACAGCTACCGTGTCCAGGCAGGTGTCTTTGGAAGCCCCCACGACAGAGACCCCCTCACAGCTGAACTCCCCGTGCCAGAGGCTGTGGAGGATCCCATCTCAGATGGAGCAAGAAGAGGCAGCCACCAGAGACCAACCCACCCCCAGATCCACTTCCACAGAAAGCAGGCAGAGAGGCAGACTGGAGGGACAGAGCCACACTGTCCTCTTGGAGATCAGGGACACAATCAAAGCAAGCACAGATCTCCTCTCCCAGCTGGTCCACTTTGACATACCATCCTCCAACTGCAAGCCCTTCATCACGTACGTGGGCCAGACCCTCATGGACATGCCCGAGGCCCAGTACCAGGCGATGAAGAAGAGGATCACAGCTCTTCTGCACCACCCTCCACACCCAGCTGAACCTGCTGCTACCCACTCCAGGTCTGCTCCTCCACCCCAACCAATGTCACAGCCCTTCCACAGATTTCAGCAGCCCCTCGCCTACCAAGCCTACCACTACCAGGACTTCCACAGCCGAGGCAGCCCTTCCCAGTCCAGACTCAGGTTCCTCGGACGCCACAGACGGCTCAGCTGACTCAGCTGCAGACCAGACAGCCCCACTACACTCCTCCTTCCTACACTCCTCCTTCCTCCACCCCACAGCCAAGCCCTCCCTCAAAACATCTGTCATCAGTGTTGGGCCTCACATCCCAGGTCCTTGAGGAAGTGCCTCTCAACCTCACGGGACTGAGTCAGCTCTCTGAGAGCTTCCTGCACACACCATCTCCTGTTGTACTCTCGGGGCCAGGCATCCCAATGGCACCTCAGACCAGCACTCCAGCAACATCGACCTCCACAGTCCATGGCCCCTTTACATCTGAGACCATGGGCATGCCTCAGAGTGACTGAGAAGAATGCCAGAGACTGAGTTGTTACCTGCTCACCTTATATTTGCTTAAAGACACTTTACTTGGGTCATTTTGCTTTTTAATAAAGTCATACAGTTTGTTATTAATAAAGGTTATCTTTGCTTCACACACTTGGTTCATTTTTTTTACTTTATAAAGTGTTGGGGAAAACTTTGAAAAAAGGGTTAAGCCTTTGCATGCTTGTGGGATTGGTAAGGATAGCTGTGGGATGGGTAATGATAGATGTGGGATTGGTAAGGATTGGTAAGGATAGCTGTGGGATGGATAGCTGTGGGATGGGTAATGATAGCTGTGGGATTGGTAAGCTGTGGGATGGATAGCTGTGGGATGGGTAATGATAGCTGTGGGATGGATAGCTGTGGGATGGGTAATGATAGCTGTGGGATGGGTAAGGATTGCTGTGGGATGGGTAAGGATAGCTGTGTGAGAGATAAACCTCCAGTGCAAGCATAGTGGGACTGTATGGTCCACCCTCCCAGCTGCCACACATATGGCCCTTTATTATCAATAACAATTTAATCATTGATCCACACATTTCAACATAAACAAAACTCTTTATTAATGCCCTATTAATTGTAAGGCCACTCAATATACATGGCACAATCTCATCAGTGTGATGAGACAGGCTGAAGGAAGCATCCATTAAGCATCTACCATCCTGTCTTGCCACTCCACTGCTCCAGCTGGGGAGTTGCACCAGTGTTTCAGGAGGTTGCGCTGCTTCTTCCCTCCAGGTGAAGCTCTGTTGGGGCCTTGCACATCCACAGTGTCTATCAGGTTTAGTCCTTGCCTCCATTCACCAGGCTCCATGTCCCCATTGCCTTGTTGACAATCCACAAGCCTGTACTGCAACACTGGGTAGCGGGTGCGCATGAGATTGTGCAGGATGCAGCAAGCTTCCACGATGCTCCTCACGGTCTGTGGGCGATGCTTCATGGTGGTGAGAAGTACCTGGAACCTGTTGGCCAGGATGCCAAAGGTGTTCTCCACCACCCGTCTTGCCCTGGACAGCCTGTAGTTGAAGATCCTCTCTTCACGGGTGAGGTATCTGGAAGTGTAGGGCTTCATGAGGTAGGTTCTGAAGGAGAAGGCGTCATCACCCACGATGAAGTAGGGCACATCTTGTGTGTGCTGGGTCGGGGGTCTGGATCTGGGAAACCCATGATGAGGTTGCGTTCCAGCCCACCCTTGAGGTCTCTGGCGTTGTATATCTGGGCATCTGAAGCTGACCCGTTGCCTGAAGCATCGATGTACATGATCTTGTAGTCAGCATCAACCATGGCAAAGAGGATGATGCTGAAGTAGCCCTTGTAGTTGAAATAATTGGACCCCGAGTTGGGTGGAGCTTTGCAGGCCACGTGCTTCCCATCTATGGCTCCAACGGTGTGGGGAAAGTTCCACCTCTGATACCACTGTTCTGCAACTTTCCTCCAGCCTTCTTCAGTGGTGGGGCACTGGAGGAGCTCCTCCACGTATTCTTCGATGATGGCCTGCACCACTTATCTGACCACAATGCTGATGGTGTTGTGTGGCACCCTCCAGGCATACTGCATGTTTCTGTACGTGGTCCCAGAGGCCAGGTGGTGCAGAGTCAGTGCCACCTTCAGTCCAGGGTCCAGGCTGGGATGGAAGTTGGTGTTTGTCTTGGTCAACCAGGGTCTCAGACGCTCCACAACTTCGTCAAACATGGCTGGTGGCATCCTCATGAAGTGCTGGAATGCATGAGTGTCTTCATTCCTCAGCTCCCCCATCAGCTTGTCATACAGTCCAAACTCCACTCTTCTCCCGATCCATCGTCGGACCCAGACAGTTCTTGGACGTTTCCTTCTCTTTGCGTAGAAAAGGTGAAATGGTCTGAAGAAGGCTTGGTTCTGGTGTTGAATGATGGTGGCTACCAAAAGGAGTGTGCGATGATCCATGGTGGAGATAAATGGATGATGTGGAAGAGCAAGACCAAGGCTGAAGAGGTCTGCACACCAGGGCTGCTGGACTGAAAGTGAGATCCAGGTGATTTCCTCCCCCTTTTTATAGGAAATGTCGGTTTTCCGCTAGGTGTCCTTCCACATACTCTAGGCATCCTCCAGACATCCTAAATATTCAATATACGTCCCATATACAAACGTTTTGTCCGTTTTAATGCTTTATATCCGAGCTGCATCCGCTTACACCCTTTCTATGTCCGTGCTACTAATGCTATGTGGACATTCCGCTTCCCTCTTTCCACTGGAGCGGATGTGAGTTGCGCGGATGGCCAGAGGATGCCGAGAGGATACATCGGACGTGTAACAGATGACAACGGACGTAGAATGTTTGTTGCCCGTATGTGTCGCGGATGTAGATCGTATGTGGCAGAAAGTTCATCCGCTCAAAAAGTTTTGTGCAGCTCAAAACTTTTTGAGCGAATGAAATAGCAGTAGACGGATGTTTTACGGATAGAGCATATGAAACATGTTTGCAGTGAGTACACAACAGATGCATCGCGTTTTCCAATGGATGGCAAGCTTTTTTGTCCGTTTTACATCCTCTTTGCATCCATTGGTGCAGTGGGACAGGGGCTTTACTTTTTTGATACATTATGACTTTTGTTTACCCTAACAGAAAATAGCATGGTGGATATGTATGAAATACAGTTCCTGTACATCATAATTATGTTTATCACACAAGCATAATACTTTTTCAAAGTACATTTAGTTCATTTCAGACCTTAAATAAATTTCATCTCTTTGTTTCTTCATGGTTTCAAGATCATATATGCAGTCTTCTTGAACTGAATTCTGACCCCACTTTTGATGCAAGTGCTTATATCACATCCTGAAACACTAAAGCCAACTAAATTATTCTGCCTTACAATAAACTCTCCAATCGGAGGTATTTCACAGAATGTTTTGAAGGAGAGAAGAAAAAAAAAATATTGGAGGTAGCTTTTTGGGGGGAAAAACCCAGAACGTTCCTCGGCATCTTCGACAAGCACATCAGGAAGGAAGGAGAGTTTAAAAAAAATATCCTGATACCAACTATCTCTCTCTCTCACTCCGTGTGTTTCTGTGTGCCTGTTTCCTAATTTTGCAGGCAAGCCAACCCTAAAAGCCAGGCTGTATGAGCTCAGCCAGCCAGTCGCTCTTAACTCGGTTTTGCTGACGTCTTGCTGCTTGCTACCTCTAGTAGCGCCGCTCCCGCCGCAGAAAGCCGGATGGGAGAATCACGATGGACGTGCAAGTCGCGCCGCTGAGATCATGGGACGACTTCATCCCGGGCCACGACCGCTTCGCCGTGCCGGATTTCAAAGATATCTCCAAATGGAACAACCGGGTAGTCAGCAACCTGCTCTATTACCAGACCAATTACCTCGTGGTGGCTGCCGCGGCGTTTTCCATCGTGGGGTAAGCGGCGTAGGAAGCCCGTGTCTCGGAAGATGAGTGGCGTGGCCCCCGGGAATAGCTTTGCCCCCCTAAGGCTAAGCAAGGCGAAGTAGAAACTCCGGAAATCTTACTCTTCCCCCTCCCCCCCCCCTCCATCAAATTGCAGAAGGATCGTCGTGAGGAGAAAAAAATGCGTTCAAACTGCCATTCCGACGTGGGAAGCAGCCCTGATGGGAGCAATAAGGCTTCCGGTTAAGGAGAGCTGCTGCCTTTCCCCCCCCCCCAAATAAAAATAAAAATAAAATAAAATAAAAATGACTCGAACCATCTTCCCCGCCTGAGGCTCCGCGGCCCCGTTGCGGTGACAAGTCCCAAAAATTAGGCCTACCTCCCCCCGTTTTAAGATGGAGGGAATGTAAGGTATACGCAGCTGTTTGTCCTCGATGGGTGTTTCCTAAAGTTGACGAGGCTTCATTGTAGAGCAGCGACCAGGGATGGTTTTAACAAGAGAGAGTTGGGCATGTCGGAGAATTTTGGATATTATCTCATATTGATAAATATTTATTTATTTTGATTTGATTTGATTTGTCAATTTCTCACAAGATATTAGGTATAAGTATAAACGTAGTGATGAATACGGGGATACATAAAAGAAAAATAAAAGAAACAATAGGGCAGGGTTAGTAGGCACGTTGGTGCGCTTATGCACGCCCCCCACAGACCTCTTAGGAAAGGGCTGAGTAGACATTTAGATGCATTTAAGATAAAGGTATTTAGACATTGAGATCAAGGCAGCCCGGTTTGCTTTTGTTTCATTTATTTTTAAAAAGCTATTTCTGCTTTAGGTAATAAACTGCAAGAGATACAGCTCCAGAAAAAAAAAAAAGAATAGATTTAAAATTCCATTTTAAGAGTTGTCACATAAGGTTTTTGGTTTAGCGGCTTTTTAAAGTTGTGGTTTGGGGTGGAGCAAGTAAACACTCAGTTTCTCTTTGGAGGCCATTGATGACGTATGATGTGACTAATAGTATATATTGTGGCCATCAGAAGCCTTTAAAGGGATTATCAAGGTATTCTGGAGTTTAAAATGGGTAGGTCTCTTTTTTTAAATGCAATA
The DNA here is from genome assembly GCA_015471245.1 of Laticauda colubrina. NCBI lineage: Eukaryota > Metazoa > Chordata > Lepidosauria > Squamata > Elapidae > Laticauda > Laticauda colubrina. The sequence continues at coordinate 15,040,085 of BLBF01000003.1, forward strand.
AAATGCTCATGGGAGCAATAAAAATGAAATCATCACAGTGCTTTTTTCTGTCTAGAGTATCTTTAGCATTTCAGTAGCCTTATTGATTAGTACTACCTGAAAAAGTGAATTATATACCACTGCTTAAATAATTCAATGCTTCAAAAGCATTTCAGTTAATAACTATGGTGACATGGCCTTTTGAAAAGAAAGATCTCCTTTGTACGTGAACACAATTTCATCTGGATGTGAAAAAATATGAAATATGAAAACGCATTTGATGTTACCATTGCATAAAGAAAATGCAGCCAGATAATACATATTCATTATAACCAATGAAGTTTTTTCTCTTCATGGAACATGCATAACAGGTCATCCTTGACTTATGACCAATTGAGCCCAAAAGCAAGACAGTTAAATGAATTTTGTCCTTTACAACCTTTCTTTGTTACAGTTATTAAATGAATTACTGCAATTGTTTAGTGAATTTGGCTTCCCCATTGGACTTTGTCAGAAGGTTGCAAAAGTTGATCACATGACCCTGGGACACTGCAACCATCATAAATTCTGGCCACTCGCCAAGAGTCCAAATTTTGATCACATGACCATGGAGATGCTGCAACAGTTGAAAGTGTGAAAAAATGTATTTATTTATAAAATGTATTGGCTGCCCCATCTTACCATAGGGTAGCTCTTACAGTTACATATAGCTAAAACATTAAAAAGTTAAAAACAAACATTAAAAATGGTCACAAGTCACTTTTGTTAATGCTGATGTAATTTTCAAACTGTTGCTAAACAAATAGTCATAAGTTAAGGACTATCTGTACTTCAAATTATTGTTTAAATAGTATGTTAATACTTAAAATATATTCTATGTGACATATTATTGTATGTCAACATACAATAGTCTATAACTAAAAGACATGCAGTTGGGAAGAGGTTAGCAACACAGAGCTTTCCCAGAGAGCTGTTCAAATTCAGAGACTCTACAGTCCCAAGCTAGATGAGGGAGTGGGAACAGGCTTAAGGTAGCAACACCCTAGAATCTCTTGGTATATCAATAGTAGGTTAGAAGATTATTGCTTTAGTTTGGTAAGATTCTGTCCATTAGGTGTAATTAAAGGATTGGATTCAGTTGGATTTCGCTGCCTTGTCTCGGGCTTGGGCCTGGCAAGTTAACAGTAAAATATTGTACTGGTATTGTAATAGATCATGATTTTGATTTCAAACTTGTTTTTCAACCTTAAATAATAGTATAAAAGCAGCATATCTCATAAGATCTCCAATATTTTCTTCATGCTCTAGTCTATGCTGTTCTTTGGACAATGGGATATGAAGTCCCTTCATTCATTTGGATAGAGGACGATGGGTGTCTACCAGAAAATGAGAATGCCATTATTTTTTACTCTGAGGCAAACTAATGGTTATATTGCTCTCTGTTTAAAGTGACTGGAGCCTAATGTTGCCACTTTATGTTCATTTTAACTCCAATGTTGCTTTATATCATCTTCTCTAATTGGTGTTCTCTACAGCATGTATGATCCACCATGCTGCTTTATAATTCCCTCAGCTCAGACAATGTTGTTTTGTTTCTTTGAATTGATTATATCACAACTATCTGTGCCCTTAACATTTTTGACAGCTCACAGAAGCAAAAAGGGGCCTTTGAATATTTCAGTTGACGGCAAGAGGCTATATATGAGAAGATATTTTTTCATGCAATATGTTTCTAAATCGCCGATAATTTTAGAGGTCACCCCTTGAAATTTGGCACCTTGCTACCTCCAGGATGGTCTCCTCCAAATAGAATTTGATCTGAAGAGGATGCTATGTGATCCTACCCGTAGAGAGATCAGAGTCATTGGGAACCCAGCAAATGACATACACAGTGGCAACTCCCTCTGAGGTTAGTCTGCCCCCCCCCCTCCATTCATTTATCCTTTACTTGAAGACTTTCCTCTTTTGCATGGATTCTGGAGAGTGGTTTTGGATTCTTAAGATCAGGCAGATACCCATATATGTATTTATATTATTATGGGGGTTTGTGCAGACAAAACACTGGGCTGAGTTTATCATTTTTATTTTCTAAATATAAATATGAGGTCTATCAGGAACCCAGAGGCATTCTGATCCACAAAAACGATACTAGATTTAAGTTTGTAGTTTGACTCTTCCGCTGTGGGTGAGCAGGAAGCTAGTGGGCTCCAGAGTAAGTGCCTGCATTGCCTTCTTGTGTTTCACATAACCACATTCTGCTTGTAGATTGGGGTATCAAAATAAAATGTGTTGGAAAATGTTTTTTATTACCTGTCAGAAAATAATCCAGTATCAGCTCATTTGTGTGCTTGTCAGTTCAGAGGAACGTTTAGCATATTTGTTGCTGGTTTCGTGGAGCTACCAGCTTACTTTTGATGCAAGATTTTCCATCTAGGCACACCTTTTATTTCTGAGCAGAAACACAGAATATCCATTCAGTTTATTATTTATAATTGGTTACTTTCCTCTCCTGGCTATTCCTGCCATCACTATATATAGCAAAGGTGGGGAATAAATAAACAAGCCTGTTCCTCACTAGGGAAAACTAATGTTCTTCTCAAGTCTCTGGTTTGAACATTTCCTGAATTACATCAACCTCAGATTACCAAAGTACTACCAAATTACTCCATATCTACAAAGAAATTTGTCCTGGCTGATAACATTCAGTAAATCTCTCTTAATAAGAACTGTATTTCAGTAGGGGGAATCATATGACTAACCTTGCATCTAGTATCATCTATGGCAGTGGTTGCCAACCACTGGTGATCCACGAGAAAATGTTGGTGGTCTGCAGAGAAATGTAACCCCCGAAGCAATTAATCCAGGCTGCATGGGAACAAAAGGCTGCACTGCCCACATGGCCCACGGAAACACAAGGCTTGTGTTGCTTGCATTGTGAACAACACAAGGTAGTGAGGGAAGGGGGGAAAGGGCAGGGGGGGGAAACTTGCCCCACTCACCCCACACGCCTGGCCTAGCCACCAGGATGCTTCTTTCTGCTTCTTTCTGCTTCTGCTTTTGGCTGCACACAAGGAAAGCAGCAAAAGTCTTTCTTTATCTCCCCCAAATTCCACCAGAAATGAGTCTCTACAAGGTATCCTGCTCCAAGAGACTGCGCTGGCAAAGACTCATTTCTGGTGGAGTTTGGGGGAGAGAAAGAAAGACTTCTGCTGCTTCTGCTGCTTTCCTTGCATGAAGCCAAAAGTCTCTCTCCCTCTGAAAACAGAGCTGTAGATGGTATCCTGCAATCCCAAACCAAGAATGATCAATTGGTAGGAAAACGTGGTGGGGAATTTTCCTAAAGACTTTTTTTTCTGTAGCCACCATCAGTCAAAATTCATACTAGTGGTCCTCAGGATTTAAAATTATGAGTTTGGTGGTCCCTGAGGTCCAAAAGGTTGGCGACTCCTGATCTATGGTATGTAATGACTATAACTTGGAGGACTTCAGATCTTATCAGGCCTGATGGATTACTTATCTTCAATAAGATGGTATTAATACTGTTAAAGAAACTATTCTGTAATGGCTTAACAATTCTTTAACAGAGGGATACAATCAAGATCAGGGGAAGTACTAATACCACTCTATAAAGCCTAGAGTACTGCACATTACAAAAAAGATGTTGAGAAGAGCAACCAGGATGGAGATTAAAACATATGAAGAACGGTTACAGGAACTGGGCTTGGCTAATTTAGTAAAGAGAAGGACCAGGGGAGACATGATAGAAGTTTTCCAGTATCTGAGGGGCTGCCACAGAGGGGAAGGGGTCAAGCTATTTTCTAAAATGCCTGTAGGCCAGACAAGGAATAATGGATGGAAACTGAACAAGGAGAGATTTAACCTGGAAATAAGGAGAAACTTTCTGACAGTGAGAACAATCAGCCATTGGAACAGAAGTTGCCCTCGGAAGTTGTGGGAGTATCATCACTTGAGACTTTCAAGAAGAGATTGGACTGCCATTTGTCAGAAATGGTGTAGGGTCTCCCGCTTGGGCAGGGGGTTGGACTAGATGACCTACAAGGTTCCTTCCAACTCTGATTACCTGTATCTGTATCTGTACCCCTGTTTTATAGTGTCCAGCCAGCAGGTACTAGGGTGGCCCCCTTCTCTTTTTTTTTTGCTGATCATTCCCAGCATGATTGACTCTTCTAATGAGTCAGCTCTCATGACATGACCAAAGTATGACAGTCTCTGTTTGGCGATTTTGGCTTCAAGTGATATTTTTGATGAGGCTCGTTCTAGGACTTCTTTATTTTTGTGATTTTTGCAGTCCATGGGATTCATAACAGTCACCTCCAGAGCAGCACAGTTCAAAGGCATCTACCCTTCTCCTATCTACCTTTTTCAGAGGTTTTGCAGCATAAGTTGTACTTGGAAAAATATTGTCTTAACTAATCTGAGTTTGGTTGTGAGGCAAATGTCTTACTCTTCCAGATATTATTCATGCCAGACATTGCAGTTCTTTCAAGTGTTTTCCATCTTCTGATCTCAGGCCTGACTGGTCAATTTTAGAACCCAGGAAAATGATTGCAATTTACTTTTTTTTTTCTTGTTTGTTATTCAATAAATTTTAAAAGCAACATGCCATTCAAATAGTCATCCATTTTTGCTATGTGCAATATAATTTTAATTTATGACTTGTTTCTAATTGTTGAACATCATTTGGTAAGGTACCTTTCTTCTTTTAAACAACTTTCCATTTGATGCAAGAAAGATGAACAACCTTCTCATAAATGCTTTATTAGCCTCTCATATTATGATTTAGAAGTTTCAGAAATTAAATTCCTATTGGCATTTCAATTTCTGTTGACACATATCTTTAATGTTGTTTCAGAAACTTAATAAATGGTTTTTATTACATTTGTTCAAACTGGAGATTTCCATGTTCAGTTTTACAATATTGGATTATGATCTGCGCTTCTACATCAATGTTAGTCATGGTGCCACTTCTACATCAATGTTAGTCAACCATGAATCGGAACTCCACCTCATATATATTTTGGATTCAGAAATAAATTTTGTGATTGAAGAGTAGTTCTCTCTGTTTATAAATACAGAGAGTATAAATACTCTCTGTTTATTATCTCTTTTGGATATGTGGAGATATCATGTCATATAGTTTGGGACAATGTTAAGAATTTTTTAAATAATTCTATTTGGTAAAGCTGATTTACCCAGAAGATAGTGTGGGAAGAAATATCCATCTGGTTCAGTTCCAAGCCAGGAGAAAGGCACTGGAGACAAAATGGAGGCTGAAGGCTGATTGGAAAGAGTGTCTATTTTTTGATGAACAGGACCACATGTGTGACGGGTTTATATACCTTCTTTGGGCTCTGCACTTGAACTTCATGTACAAGAACATGTATTTTATTGGCTGTCAGGCTCCCATGGGGCCATGTAGGGGTTATGTAGGGGTCATAACTGGCTCTATAGGCAAAGTACAAATCCTAGATGCTTGCTTAAGGCAAATTTGGCTGAACTTTCTGAGGGTTATGCAATAAAGGGGTGTTTGGCAATTCCTATTGTGGCTGAGGGCTAATCCTACCTTTGTTCAGACTTTGCTGCAGGGAATTTTAAAATAGCCTGTTTTGAATGGATTTCTGCCTGCAGTATTTGCTTTGCCTATGAATAGAGCTACCTAGATACTTGACTTCTTTTAATAAGCTCTTTATCTCTTAAGTGCTGACATCTGCTGGGGGCTATTAAGAAAGGTGGGGGCTGCTTTCTGTTCCCAAGAGCATTTTTCTCCATTTAGGGCAAGGGTCTTCAATTTGGCAAGTTTAAGACTTGTGGATTTCAACTCCCAGAATTCCTGAGCTAACATGACTGGAGGAGGAAGTCCACAAGTCTTAAAGCTGTCAAGTTTGAAGACCCCTGCTTTAGGGAAATATAATATTCTGCCTTTTCAATATTCCTCAAAATATGTCATTCTTCTAGGAGGGGGGATGGCTTCCCACAACAGAATAAAACATTTGTATCCTGATTTTTAAAAAAAAGCATTTTAGTAGTATCAAGAAGGAGTTGGAAATGGTTCATAACCCTTATTGGTCTTCTTAATAGAAATTATAATTTCTAAATTACAAAGATTCAAATCTTTGATTAGAATGAAATGTTCATCCAAATTGTAATATATGCTGCCAAGTCAGCTATTCATTTTCTGCATTCCTTGAGCACCAGAAGGACCACTCAGAGGAAAAGTTTAGTCAGTTAGTGAAATGACTAATAACAATTTCAAATCATTGAGTCATATTGTGATGATTGGGAATTATGGGAATTAAAACCTACATGTCTCTCCTCTGTGATTATGTTGGTTTGGGATAGTAAGAATTGGGAGTTGTTGTCTGCCACGTCTGATTGAGAAAACAGATTTAAACACTATTTTTAAACTAACTCTCCAGGATCCTTGAAAATCTGAGTTGTTTGTATGACCTCGGCATTCATCCTTAATTAGTTCCAGGTTGCTCAAAGAGTACCAAAAAAAAATCCTCATAAGGAATAATGTAGTGAGCACTGACACTGACAAATTGTAGCTTGTGCATTGAGTAACAAACGAACGAGTACGACAACACATCAAAATGTGTTGAGTACCAATTTGATGAGCTTCAAAGCAGTTAAGTACCAAGGTTACCACTGTACACCATATAAATTACATTTATTAAGGTGGAACATTTTGGATTGCGCTCAGAAAGTTCAATGATTTTTCTATGAATCGGAGAAGAGACGGCCAGTCATGCAATCTTGAAACAAATTGCAGCTGTTTTAAAAACAATTTCACACTCATACATGCTCTAAACCACCTTCTCAGAATAGAATTCAAAAGACTGCATAGCCATAATAGATAGGTAAATAAAATAATGATGAAATAAATTTCAACATGAATAGTTCTGAGAACTCCTGGAATTGTTTACTTTGCACCATTTTAAAAATAAAATTCCATATGGTCACACACCAAATCAATCTACAAATATTACGCAGTTAAATATTCTGAATGGCTAATCTTGGGACAGGCTAATCTCTTACCATTAAGGGGGTAATCATTGCAATTTTTTAAAAAACCTAATCTTGGTTATGTTGTTTTACTCAGATGACATTGCTAACTGTAATGTTGGAATAGATAACAAATCCAATACAAGAGACCTAAATGTCAGTTTGAATTGCCCGTGTATGTACAATTCCATTTAATTGTGGTTTCTATTTTCATTCACTGTATGAAAACTAGAACACTGAATGTTGATTCACTGCAGGGAAACATATGGCAACCTAGTAAACTTTTCCTGATCTCTCTCTGACAAATCTAGTAGGGTTGCCAGCTGTCTGCTGTTGTTATGATTATTGCTTTAAATGTGTATGTCTGTTTATGCCGAATCTTTCTAGGCAGGAAATCTTCCTGCTCATCCTTGCCTAAGAGAATGCATTACTTTTAAATAAAGCAGTCAGAGAGAAGAAATCATAGTGCTTTTATTTTATTTCTTCAATTTACATACCAATCAACTGAGCAACTCTCGGCAGTTTGCAATGTCATGAAATAATAAGAACATTAACAACAATAAGCATTAAAAGTGAAAGCTTTTCTTGCCTTATAGTTGCTTACTTGAGCTCATATCTTGGGATCAGTCAGATCCACACCTGGTCTTTCTCTACTGGTGCCCCAGGCATTGTTTCTGATGCTTCACCTTCCGAGGATCGGTAAAGTAATCTACACCCTGAGACTGTCACGCTGAAAAGACAATCAGCAACCTGTCAGAATATTGAAAAACATCCTAAGGAACATCTGAAGGTGCTTTCAGATCCGTCAGGTGCCTCATGGGTGCTGCCCCATGGGGGCCCTAAGTAGCAGTTAATTTTGCTTAGACCAGAACTGATCTGTCCATGCATGGTGGGGGATTCAATCTGATGTTCTCTGTGACAAATGTGAGTTTTAATACACAACCACCTTCATGTGTCAGACGAGAGATTCTAGCAGCTGTAAAATTATTAGTCAGGGCTCGGCCAGTTGCTTCCATTAAACAATCCTCTGAAGTTGATTAATCAGAGAGAGAGAGAGAGAGAGAGAGACTACTCTTTGCCTCTCTGGCATAGCAAGGTCAAAAATTACTCTCTGCAAAATGTAGTTCAGGTGTAATGTGGATGCCAAAAACACAATGTAATTTAGTGTCAGCTACTTTAAATGTTAAGTAAATTAAATTCCTTGCTCTGCATCCTGCTAGAAATGGGATATTTATGCTGCATTCACTTGTGACCCACCCAACTAATGGCTCATCAATCAATGCTCCAAGATGCAGGTATTTATTTAGCATATGGCATACAGTGTCAGGGAAATCGACACATGCTAGATACAGTGCCTAAATTGCTAGATTATTCTGTTCGGCACTTTCGTGCCGATGCTCGGTCTACCACAGGGGGGCGAACTGGCTTACACCAGCAAACTAGTGGCACTCAAATTGCTGCTCTTCGAGGTTCCCCCACCGGTCTCTCCTTGCTTCACCTTTTGTCGCAATGGCTTATGTCCAGCCAGCTCAAGTGCTGGCTTCTGCTTTACACACACACACACACACACACACACACACACAGCGCTAGGTTTTTCCCATCAAAGTGGTACCCATTTATCTACTTGCAATAGCACCTTCTTTTGAATTGTTGGGTGGGTAGGAGCTGTGGAGCATGCAGTGGGAGCTTGGCCCATCTCACAGAGCCGGTCTCAAATGGCTGGAGTGCAGACCATTTCTGGCCAGCAGTTTCAGCATTATTAAGCCTCTGTGGCACTGTATCCCCTAGGTGTAGATTAAACTTGTACATATAGATTAGGCTCTGGTCAGTATTAGAAAGATAGCTTTGCATGGTGTTCAACTAATCCCAACTGAATCTTGGCTTGATATTTCTGAGCTAACTTTTAAACTAAGTTGTTGCATTATTTTTTTTTCTACTAAATGCAGTATACAAAGCTTACTTTTTTCGAGTGACATTTCCTATGAAATAAATATACAGCAGTGATTTCTGCCTGGAGTTAACTGTTCAATTTTTCCAGGCAGAATTTCCAGAAAGCCTTTTTCCCCCTTCTAAATATAGCTGTGGCTGACTAGAAGTGATTCGGACACTGCAGAGAGACTGTTTAAAGTATGACACTCTTGATTTCAAATGAGTGACAAGAACAGGTGGTCAACAACTGTTGTGAAGGAAAGATAGTTGACATTGGCTAATTCCAGCCATATCTTTGGCATCCAACATTTTGACAATGAATCTAAAACGAACAGAAGCCTATTGGATGTTTATAAGAGTGAAGAGCTAGTGTACGTGTCATAGCAGGCGGTGTTCCAGACTAAGCTTTGGATAGGACAGCAAGAATGGTTCATTCACAAACTAGGCAGTTTAGAACAGGACATAGCTTGAAACCCAAATATACTTGAATAGCTTGAAACCCAAATATACAAATATACTTCATAGTGTCACATATTCTTCATCATGTATACTTCATTATACTTCAATATACTTCATAGTGTCACACACATGGATGCTTCACTATGACCATAGTCAAAAGTCCAGTGGTTTGTGCTTCCATGTTGTCTTGTAAGAGTTGCCTTTGATTTACTTTGGTTGACTAAACAAAGATAGATCATGATGTTATTTTCCAAAACTTTTCCAATAGTTTAGCTGCAATCAACGGTCAAATTATAGTTTCCTTTGATGCAGATAAGGATGATGAAATTTGTGGATCAGTCTTCCCCAATTAAATGTCTGCCATACTGTCTAGGGATGATGGGACTTATTATCGGCATTTCTGGAGGATGTTTTAGAGAAAATGGAATAAATACTTGAATTAGATAACACAGAGAGTGAGAGGGAGACAGAGACAGACAAAGAGACAGAGTGTCATATAAATGAAAACAACAGTTCAAGAGACTTAGTGTATATATTTTTCATTGTTAATGATTCACTAACTATACTTCTCTGCCATTTGGAGTTTAAATAGTTATTGGTACTTCCTGAGCTATTTTTGTTGTTTGATATGCAAATAACTTTAAAACCAACTTATTTATTTAAATCTTATTTATTTAAATTGTAATGCAGTGTGTGTATTCTGCTGTTCACTTAATTTTAATTATTTTTCAAACTTGTGTTCTATCTGACTCTTAAGTGGCTTTGGGCAGCTTTCAACTATCTGCAATAACAGAAGGATTAGGTTGCATTAACAGAGGGATAGAATCAAGATCACGGGAAGTGTTAATACCACTTTATAAAGCCTTGGTAAGGCCACACTTGAAATATTGCATCCAGTTTTGGTCGCCACAATGTAAAAATATGTTGAGACTCTAGAAAGAGTGCAGAGAAGAGCAACAAAGATGATTAGGGGACTGGAGGCGAAAACATATGAAGAACAGTTGCTGGAATTGTGTATGTCTAGCCTTATGAAAAGAAGGACTAGGAGTAACACGATAGCTGTGTTCCAATATCTAAGGGGTTTCCACAAGGAAGAGGGAATCAATCCATTCTCCAAAACACCCAAGGGTAGGACAAAGAGCAATGGATGGAAATTAATCAAGGAGAGAAGCAACCTAGAACTAAGGAGAAATTTCCTGACAGTTAGAACAATTAATCAGTGGAACAACTTGTCTCCAGAAGATGTGGGTGCTCCAATACTGGAAGATTGTAAGAAGAGATTGGACAACCATTTGTTTGAAATGATATAGGACTTATTGCCTGAGCAGGGGGGTTGGACTAGAAAATCTCAAAGTTCCAACTCTCTTATTCCAACTCTGTTATACTGTTCTGAATCAAAACAAGGAAATTTTATTTATTTAAATACAGTAATTTTTAAGAAAAAGATAATATATGGCAGGAATCACAAACTGGATAGGAATACATGCCCAGGAAGAAGTCTTTGTCTCCCTTGCCAAAGGCCTGGTTTATTTATTTAATGAGCTTTGTCCCATTTTAGGACCTTTCTTTAAACAGTTGTTAAGTGAATCACTGCAGTTGTTAAGTTAGCAATAGAGTTGGATTAACCATTAAGCAGACTAAGGATGTGCTTAGGGCACCAGGCCCAAAGGAGGCACCACAAAGTTGAGAATATGGCTTCGTTTGTATGTACAAAGGAAGAGAGCACCAAGATTTGTCAGTGCTTAGGGCACCAGTGAGCCTTAATCCGCCACTGGGTTTCCCCATTGACCTTGCTTCTCAGAAGATGGCAAAAGATTATCACATGACCCCAGGACACTAAAACCTTCAGAAATACATGCCAGTTGCCAAGCTTCTGAATTTTGTTCACACCACCAGATCATGTGATTAGGATAGTGCTAACAATTGTAAGTGTGAAAAATGATTGTATGTCACTTTTTTCAGTGCTATGGTAACTCTGAGCAATCACTCAACAAATGTTTGCAAATTGAGGATTACTTGTTTGGCATTTGAAAGTTTTTACTACTGGTTCTGTGGGCGTGGTTTAGTGGGCGTGACGTGGCTTGGTGGGCATGATGTGGCTTGGTGGGCGTGACAGGGGAAGGATACTGCAAAACCCCCATTCCCTCCCCACCCCACTAACCTGCTTTCCAGCTCCCTTCTCCTGTGCAAGAAGACCCAGCCGATCATCTGGGACTCAATGGGAGGCAGAGAATAGATGGGAGCGGGGCCAGCCAGAGGTGGTATTTGCCGGTTCTCCGAACTACTCAAAATTTCCACTACCGGTTCTCCAGAACTGGTCAGAGCCTGCTGAATACCGCCTCTGTTGTATGGCATTCAGAACCCGACCTCCCCCACCCCCCATCCCAAAAAAAGCTCGCAGGCAGCCCTACAGTTCAGAGAGAGAGTCTGAAGCCAAGTGGCTCAGTGGTTTGCTTGGGTACGAAGAAGCCATCTTGTCTTCTTGTGCCATTCTCACTTGTTCGGCCCTGTTCATCCTAGTCCTGTTCACCATTGTCCGTATCTTTGCAGATTTCTGAATCCCCTGAAAATGCTGCTTGGCATCTTGGTGGTGATCCTGGTCTTCACAGCATTTGTGTGTGCATCCCACAAAAAAGACTTCATTTGCAAGTTTAAGAAGCACTACCCTGCTGCTTTTGTCATAGCAGTTATGTTGCTGAGCTACATCCTGATATCCTTTTTCGGAGGCGTCATGGTGTTTCTGTTTGGCATCACGTTTCCTTTGTTCTGTGAGTTTTTCTTACATTGTCCATAGCCAAGCATAAAGCTGAGTATCAGTGCCTTTTGCAGCTGCTTTCCTTTCTCTCCGTAAAACATTAGGTGTCAACAAACATTTCTCATTAGCTGCAAATAGACAAGAGACATCAGTAGGTGCTTTTACTGGTGATATTCAGGTGCAGAGATTTTTATTTACGGTCCAGATGGCAGGGTTAACAGTTGTAACTGTGAAGCCTGCAGCCACGTTTAGCTTGTTTGCCACCAAGAGTTTTTGGGGCTAGATTGGTGGCTATATGATTTGGATTAATAAATACATAAATACCTGGCTAGCTGTTCATTTTAGATGAACTAATATTACATTAATTGGACGAGGCTAAATTGCAGAACTCCATCACCAGCATAACAAAAAATAATCTCTTCATTCAAAATCAAGGACCTGAAAAATATAAATGTTACATTGTGTATATACATGATAAGATTTTGCTCCCATGTGGATTTTGTTTTTCTCAGTTGGTAGATTAACCAAAAACGTTGCTAATCGGAGTCTTAGAAAGGACTTACTTATCTTCTATATATATAAAAGCAAAATACCACTCACGGCATCATCACAAAATCTCCAGAACCATAAAGCCTACAAACTTGAAAATTGGCACGTATGTTCCTCTTGGCTTCTAGGTGCTCACTAAGGAAGGATTTTTCGAAATGACCATCAGAGCATTAGTATTTCCCATATTATTATTAACACGCTCTGATGCTAAGGAGTTTTGCTCCCCCTCCCCACCTGAAAAGAAATGTGTTCCAAATGCAAAACACCAGCAGAGGAGAGGAGCTTCAGTTTCAGTTTCACAGCAGCAACCAGAACAGTACAGAACAGTTGAGCTAAGCCACGCCCAGGCTCCTTGCTGTCTCCTTGCTCACACAGCAAATGCTGTTTCAGTTTCAAAATAGCTCTCAGCTCTCTCACACACTGACACTGACTGACACTAGCCAAATAAATACCGATGGATACTGGTAGGCAGAGGCACATCCCTCCCCCTTATTTTCTTCCCCCAAAACTAAGCCCAATCACATAGTTTTGTAGCGAAGCACGGGTATAGGGCTAGTCAGTTATAATTTCAACTTGAACAAGAGGCTGTTAATTCTATTTCTGTTAAGCCAGGATGAGGAGTCTCTCACAAACATATAATGATTCTTTATGAGTACATTGAATGATGTGGTTGACATATCACGTTAAGCTATGATATTGAAACCATAATATGCAATAAACTGCAGTTGGTTTGGTTCACTCAGTGCACTAAGCCAGTGTTTCTCAACCTTGGCGCTTGAAGATATGTGGACTTCAACTCCCAGAATTCCTCAGCCAGCTCTTGTTCGGGAATTGAAGCCCTATGTATCTTCAAGCTATCAATGCTAAGAAACACTGCAATAAGCCATAAACTTTCGTTCACAAGTTTCAGTGGTTGGGTTCATACAATCTGTTAAGAATGCCAAATCAAACAAAAGATTTTAGGACTTAGCATGCTATATGACAATTCAGATATTCAGTTTAAAAAATTGACTGGGTTCACAGATCATACACAAAATGTGGCTCTTGGTGTTTGTTTTTTGTTTTTGTTTTGACTTGATATTTGAATGCATCTTTATGGCTTATAAACCAGGGTTTATAGCTGAGATTATTATGGCTTCATTGATCAATTATGGTTTCTTTAAATTATTGCAGTATGTCAATAAAGCAATTTTATTGGTTGCCATTGTAACAGTGTCAAATCTTTTTTGCCAGTTATCTAGTGAAGAATACCTGTGGCTTACTCTTGTTTTCCTTTCCCTAGTGATGTTTCTTCATGCATCCTTGAGGCTTCGAAATTTAAAGAACAAGATGGAGAACAAGATAGAAAGCATTGGCTTAAAGAAGACTCCCATGGGCATTATCCTGGATCTTCTTGAACAGCAGGAGGAGACCATTTCCAAACTAGCCGATTACCTGGCTAAAGCAAAGGATTAAACATGCAGCTTGCATGTTGGGGAATGTGTTCATTTTGTCCAACCTCATTTCTCAGTCTGTGAGCGGAAATCGATGCAGACTGCAAGAGTGAAGTATGGCAAAATAAAACACCCCAGTTCATGTGGGTTTCCTCAGCACAGGGTGGTAATATCCCATTCATGTCAAAAGTGTCTGAGATACAAATGCATTGGGTAATTTATGGCACTCACTCCCATGTGGAAATGTAGACTTCTTTCAGATTCTTTTATCTCTGTGTTAACTATTTTCCAAACTCCATATTTTATGGCAATTCTAAATGCACAGTATTCTTTTTACCTTTAAGCAACATAACTGTGTGCTACTGCACATATCCAAACTATTGTTTTTGAGTGCAAAATTAAATCCAATTTATGTACATCCTGATGCACCTCTTGAATGGGATGTGGTTTCCCTATGGAGAAATAGAGACCTGCAATTATAGAAGTATGATATGCCCATTTTGTTGAGGGATATTTGAATCTGTCTCCTATTTAGCAGCTGAATCCTTTTTTCCCCCTGCATGAGTTACAAGCTTGCATAGATAACATCTAGCCAATAACATTCCTTTTTTGTTCTTTCTGTATGCATATGAAGAATATGGGGCAGATTTTGTAACAAGGGGGACATGATTTTATGTGTATGCTCACATACAGATATTATACATGCTTTATTAATAATATTTAGTAATTGTCAGGCTTGAGATCTGCCATTACATAGAATTATGAATCTTACTGAGTGTATGACTGGAAAACCAAATCTTAGTATTTGTTAATATCTCATAATGACACTTAATTTAAAATTTTGTGCAAGAAAAATAAATAATACTTAAAATACCACAAACTTCTTCCTTTTCTTTTTCTGTTCCACTTACATGCAACATTATTTATGCTGCAAATAGCAACTTGGAAGAAAAACTCATCCAATTCTCTGTTTATGAGACTGATAATAACTAACATCAGCTCTGTAACTCCCTTTCCCTAGCTCTTCCTTCTAGAACTGGAACTAAAATAGTAACATTTTATTTATTACATGCTGACTGTAAAGTTACTTATAAAATGCAACAAATTATTTGGTGGAGAATATGTGTGTGTGTTCCAACATTAAAAGACGAGCGACCTACATTTGATTTGCTTGTTGTCTTACAATGCATTGGTTCTTCCAGTATTTGGTTTAGTTTACAGCTTTGTCATTTTAATTAAATTACAAAATAATAAAGTTGTATTTAGTACATAGAAATGCCATTATAATTTTGAACAACGTTCCCTTAATGTCCTTATTTAAACAGACGTGTCTCTGAAATGCATTGCTCCAAAAAATAATTAACAGGCACCCCATTTAGTTGACATTTGCTATTGGTAAAATTACTTTATCAGTTTTAAGATAGAGACAGTCCTTTCAGGCTTTTGTATTACTATTCTATGTAAAGTTAGCGCTACCAAGCTATTCCTATGGAATTGTTCCACAGAAGAGAACATTCCTATTTGTTCTTGGAATAAATTGTACATGTGCTAAAACCAAGTGAAATGGAGAAGAATAGCTAATAACTATGTTAGACTTGTTGGAAGAGTTGTTATTGTAGTTTTTAACTTCACTTTTGGATTCTTTGATAGCATTTCTTAGAGACTGAATAAAGTTCATAGCCTCTTTTGTAGCAAATTAAATGGTTCTTTCACCACTGCCTTTGGAGAGAAGCTAACATTGTGTTGGGCTACCAGAACTAGACAGCGAAATTTTGAACAATCCGTTGATGTTATCAAGAATGTCAGAAAATTCTGCCATCCAGTGATTATATATAATGAAGGGCAGCCGTCCCTTCACACGGAGCCAAGCTGCAGTAAAAGCCTCCAACACAAGAACAGACTGTTGCCAGCCAATCAAAGCCACAAAACAGACAGAAGAAACCAGGAACACCAATCAATCAAACTCCAAGTCCAATGAAACAGGTCCAGGCTCCCAGCCAATCAGAATGAACCAGCCTCAAATTTAAAACCAGGAGCTGTAAGACCCATATCCATACAGAAGCCTGATGATGGCAGATGAGATTCTGCTGAAACGTTGCTACAACTTTAACAGAACTACAATGACGTGGGATAATACCCGAAGGAAGCTAAACAGCACACATGTAAGTACCCGCGAAAACCTAAGAAAACATATATATATATATATAACAACACAGATCTGGTACCCCAAATATTGTACCTAATTTAGATAAAAGAGATATTTAAAAACATAGAATAATAAAGTAATGCATGGAAAGGATTATTGCTTTATGACAAGGAGGACTATAATAATATATGGGAGCTGTGATTGCTCGATAGTGCCAACTTTATTCTTGAAGTTTCTTATCGTGCCTGCCTGATCTTTTGATCAGCCAAAATCAGAATCAGAAAAAGGTCTAATCCTGGCAAAGGTGAAAGGAAGGAGAAGACAAGGACAACCTGCACCAGGGTGGACAGACTCTTTTACAGAAATGACAAGTGTTGGAAAAGCTGAAGGATCTGGTAACAGGCAAACTCATGGAGAAAACTATGTAATCGTTAAGAGTTGACAACAACTTGATGACATGTAACCACCTAATAATCAAGAAGCATGAAGACTAAACTCCCATTTGTCTAGATTTGTTTTTTAAAAATATGATGCTTAGAAACTTGCTGGTGTCGGTATGGTACCTAAGGCTGTCAATTCTAGGCTGATGACCAGATGGCAACAAAGATACAGGAAGCTAGAGCCTTGACTTACCACAGTTCATTTAGTGGCTGTTTAAGGTTACAACGGCATACTTAGGACCTTTGCAGCATCCCTGTGATCACATGATCAAAATTCAGGCACTTGGCAACTGACTCATGACAGTTGCATTGTCCCTGGGTCATGTTTTTGCGACCTTCTGACAAGCAAAGTCAATGAGGAAGCCAGATTCACCTAACAACCATGTTGCTAACTTAAGAACTGCAACGATCTACTTAACAACTGGCAAGAAAGGTCATAAAATGGGACAAAATTCACTTAACTGTCTCTTGGCAACAGAAATGTTGGGCTCAATTGTGATTGTAAGTCGAGGACTACCTGTAATTTAGTGGTTAACCAGATTTTTGCTCTAACTCCTATTTGTAACTTACTGCAACTCTTCAGAGGTGATCATAACTGCCTTATGTGCTTGTTTATCTCTAGCCTGCAAGCAGGGTCACAAACAAAAGCAAGCTCCTGACATTACTGTTGTGATGGTGCCTGAAATAGAACTGAGATGAGATTGGGAATCAAATCCAGGAGCCCATATGGTAAAGCCCCTGTCCCACTGCACAAACGGATGCAAAGAGGATGTGAAACGTTAAAAAAAGCTTGCCATCCGTTCGTTGGAAAACGCTATGCATCCGTTGTGTACTCATTGCATACGTGTTTCATACGCTCTATCTGTTGAGCATCCGTCCACTGCGATTTCATCCGCGCAAGAAGTTTTGAGCTGCACAAAACTTTGTGAACGGATGAACTTTCCGCTGTGTACGATATAAATCCGCAACATCCGAGCAACAAACGTTCTATGTCCGTTTATCATCCGTTAAACGTCCGCTGTATCCTCTGCATCCTCTGGGTATCCTCGCAACTCACATCTGCTGCAGCTGAAAACGGAAAGAGGGAGGAAACAAAAGGTACACGGAATGTCTACACAACATTAGTAGCATGGAAATAGAAAGGATGCGCAGTGAACGGTTTGCATCCGATATACATCCGCTAGGCTTCCTATGAACATCCGTTTAACATCCCCACTACATACTACCCACATTCATTCTTTCCCGTTCTTTTCCATTCTGTTTATGCAAATTTTTGCCCCTTTTTGGAGTGGATGACAACAGATGGAGCCACCCCTGAAATTTTATTCATCCGCTGTGTCCTTTATGCATACGTTTTGCGTCTGTCAGCCAGTGGGACCTAGCCTTAAAGAAATTTCTTGTCAAAAATCTCCCTGAGCGTTGGAAAATTCCCAGTCAAGACTGCCCAGTTCTATCACCCACAAAAAACTAGAATTGGAAGATACTTTGGAGGTCTTCTCGTCCAACCACCTCAACCAGGGAGTCAGCAACCTGCGGCTCTGGAGCCACATGTGGCTCTTTCAACCCTCTGCTGCAGCTCCCTGTCACTCGAAATATGTGTCACAACCGCCAATTTGCGTGACACCCGCCTGCACACAATTTGTTGAACTTTTCGACTCCCGGTAGGTCAACCATGGGTAAATCCAAGAAAAGGAAAATTTCAAAAGAAAACAGAATGTTTAGTTTTGTGGCCGCTCAGGAAATAAGCATGGGAAGGGTTTTGTGGCTCCTGGTTTCTGTGGGAAACAGGTTCCAATGGCTCTTTGAGTGTTTAAGGTTGCCAACCACTTCAGCAACAGTGGTCAATGTCTGGAATACTCTACCTGACTCCGTGGTTTCTTCCCCAAACCCCAAAAACTTTAACCTGAGACTATCTACTATTGACCTCACCCCTTTCCTAAGAGGTCTGTAGGGGGCATGCATAAGCACACCAACGTGCCTACCATCCCTGTCCTATTGTTTCTTTTATTTTTCTTATATGTATGCATGTATTCGTAACTATGTTTTTACTTATATCTATTATCTTGTAAGCAATTGACAAATCAAATCAAATATAAATAAATAAATAAAAATAAAAAGATGGGGGACTTTATTCCATCCCAGAATCTTTTCTTTAAGATCTTCAATCTTTTCTTTAAGATCTCCAAGGACTCACAACCTTTGGATGCAAACTGTTCCATTGGTTAATTGTTCTCACTTCAGGAAATTTTTCCTTGGATATCCAGGTTGGGTATCTCTTTAACCGGTTTCAACTCATTGTTTTTTGTCCTGCCCTCAGATGCTTCAGAGAATAGGTTAACCACATCTCTGGACCGCCCTCAAGTACCAGAAGACAGCTATCATATCACCCATACTCCTTCTCTTTGTTAGGCTAGATATATCTTATCCCCTTAACTATTTATCATATGGTTTAGCTTCCAGACTTCTTACCATCTTGTTCTTCTTTGCACTCTTTCTAGGGTCTCATGGTATCATGGTGACCATAAATGGATGCAGTATTCCAAGTACGACCTCATTAGTGCAATATAGAGTGATACCATCACTTGTGATGTTCATGCTGTCCCTTTGTTGATGCAATCTAGGACTGCATTAGCTTTTTTTGGCAATTGGAACATACTACTGGCTCATACTTAAGTGGTAGTCCACTAAGACCACCACATTTACTACTACAAAACCAATTTATTATCATTGTTACTACTGTTGATCCAAATAAGTGATATGCAGAAATCTTAAAAAGAAATACTTATTTTGTGATGAGAAATCCCTATTCTAAGCACATAGTATGCACTATTTATACAATCTCAATAGCAGTTATCTCAAGCTAAGGACAGATATAGTCATCTGAAAGTTGCTGTTTATTTCTCTTGTAACATCCTTCATCTAACAAAAATAAAATTAGTTGTGATTAACAAAAAGATACGGTTTTAAAACAGGCAGCTATGCCCCACAACTACAGGTGAGTGGAAGAATGAAACAATAATACCACAACAGGATGCCCAATGTGCTTCTGTAAAATATAGGAGAGAAGGTCACAATACATTTTCCTTGTGCCACAAGGATGGCACAGTGATTAAAAGAGACAGGTGAAGTAGCCCTTTTCCACTTGTGCCTCTCCCAAAAATAAACATACATCTGGTTGCTTGAGATCGTAAGTCAGCAATCATCACTTCAACAGATCACGTATTTTAAACATTGTTCCCATGTCTTCATGACATCCTGCTGAAGGAATCAATTCCTGAAACTCTCTGAAGCAACATTTGAATAGTCTGGTTCTTTTTCTAGCTGTTTCCTTCAGCAGAACAGGGTGCTTTATTCCAGCTCTTTGGGAACAGGTACCTGTGTGGGAATTGTAATAAAATGTATGAATTGGAGAAGGGAATGGCCAGAGAGAAAGATAGAAAACATTTAAATTATATAAGCAACCATATATACTGTAAAAGACACAGTAAATTTGAAAACAATTTCTTGACATACCTTCTGGCAAAAGCAGCTCTATTCAACAAAACATATGGCGAAAGTATTTTTCTTAAAATAACTTGGTTGCAGAGAAAAGCTATTCAACAACCCTGGATTTTGCTGTTCCAAAACTAAAACATTAACTGTGGTGGTATCCCAAACCACACTGTGTTTCCACCCTACAGCAAAGTGGCTACTGAATACAAATAACATAATCAGGGACACAAGAGTTTGGGAACAGCTTTATCACATTTTACGTAGCTGGTAAAAATCCTTAAGCTTGTAATAATTGCCACTATTTTTTGTGTCAGGTTTAGTTCAATGCAATTATTTTTCGTAATGATTAAGGTTTTCCCCCAAAAAATCTGGCAAACAAGAAAGTGTTCATACTTCTTAACTTTTTCCCATTTGAAAGTAGAAATGTATTGTTTCTATGCGTATTTAGAATAAATTGTAAATTTTAAGATAAATTTTGAAAAAATTATTCCCAGATAATGTCCTGACCACCCCCGCACTCAAGACAAAATTCAGAATTTAAACTCAGTTATTCCTAAGTCTGTGTTGAGTCTTTATCTCAATGCATTTTTTTTTATCTTATTACTAATAAATTGTATTTTTTAGGGTTGTTTTGCAATTCCTGTTCTAGTTCCCACACACACACTATTTCTATCCTTCACCAAGTGATCTTGGCCCAGTCATTCTCTCTTAGCCCAATCCACCACAACAGGGTTGTTGTTGTGAGGAAAGTAGGAGGGGGAAAGAATATTAGATATGTTCATTGCCTCATGTTATTTATACAAATAATAAAGACAGGAAATCAATCAATTGACTGATCAATCACATTTGAAATTGACTAGGATTTTCCAACATTTTCTCTTTCTGAAAGACAATTTACCCATAATGCCATAGTGCAAAGAACTACCACTGGCTGTAGTATACACTCTGTGACTTTGACCTTGGAAACTTATATCCGCACCTCTGAGGGTGGCATAATTTACTCCTAGGGAATGACTTCACTCATTAACAGGTGCAACATACTGGCCTTGCCCCATGTGAGAGCTTCTGAGACATCCCAATCAATCTAAAGAGAGACATTGAATCCAGAGCTGGTTGGATATAAAACCCAGCCTGCTGTGTAAATGAGAAGGGGGGTGGGATTGTGGCAGAAAATGCAGTTCATCTCCTACAGTGCTTTCAGTACTGATGTTACTTGAGAAGCCTCATCCCAACTTTGAAGGATTTGTAAATGTTCTCAGGTGCAGTGGCTAGAGAAGGAAAAATCAAACGAGTGAAGCAGCAAATTGTTAATTTTCTTTTATCTGCTTCCTTGAGGGTATGCAGGTGCATGCATGAAATACAGAGACATGTATGGATACAGTACTTCAAGTGCTTTAAGTTGAAGACCATATTACACTATTAGAGATCCTTATAAGGTATTGCAGTTTCATTTTTTGTTATCAGATTATGTAGCAAAAGGATACTTTGCATGTGAAATCACCATTGATGGGCATGTTCCAAGCATCTGCAACTTAGAAATGTACTAATTTGCCTCCTTGTTTCTATTGGTTATTCACCCCTTGACAAGAATGTTCCTGTATTCACAGGTCAACATATAGAAAACCATTTAAGCATTTATGGAATGCTTCTCAGCATGGACTCTTTCTAATTTTAGTCAACGAAAATCTTATTCTACGAAAAATGATATGAGCAGGGGGATATGAAAAGATCAATTTCTCCAACCTTAGCAACTTTAAGACTTGTGGACTTCAATTCCATGAGTTGAAGTCCACAAGTCTTAAAGTTGCTAAGGTTGGAGAGCCATGTTCTATACCATAGTTATTGTTGTAAAATGGCTTGTATGGCTGAGCAGAACGTAGATGTGGAGCTGATAATGGATTTCTAAATCATCTACAGGGAATCCAAAGGGTTTCTATTTTTATTTACTAATAATAATTATTTAGTAATAATGGCAGAAAAATGCTTCCTTCCCCTTACTTATACTTGCAAATGTTTACTCATGATTACAGTTAGAAGATAATCCAAGAGTAGACAGTTTGCTGGTGTCTCCCAGATTTTTTTGAATTATGGTTTCCATAATTTGTTGCCTATAACCATGTTGGTGGGAGCCAAAGTCCAAAATATCTGAAAAGCATGAAGCTGCCTATCTTCCTGCTGAAGCAAAGTAATCATATGATAATTAAAATTGAATTGTTGCGTGAAAGAAAACAGCTTTTAGAGGTTGTCCTTGACTCATGATTGGTCAGTAACGTCTGTTCAAAGATCTCTACCACAAAAGGTAATTACAACCCAGTTCTGAAGTTTTAATGGACAGCCCCATTCCTGTGGTCATATGACTACATTCCAGGTGTTTGGCAAATTGGCATTTATGAACATTTAAACATGATCATGTGACTGTGATTTACGATGTTTTTGCCAAAACCTGACTTTTCCTTCCAGTGTTTGGTGGAAAAAAACCTCACGATGGGTTTGCTTAATGACCACAACATTCACTTAACAATCACTGCAAAAATGGTAGTAAAATCAATGACCTGCTTTATGACTATTATGACTTATGACCATAATAGGTGGGCTCCATTATGGTTGCAAGCTGAGGACTACCTATAATACTAATCATCTTTTATCAGCTGTTAATTCTGCCTTTTCTAAGAGCAGCAATCAAATCAACAGCTAAGAAGGACTTACTCATATTGCAACACATTGGTTCTTCCTTGGGTCACCCAGTACTTACCGGTTTCAAATAAGCTACATTACTCTGGCGAATATCCTTAAGTAGCTTGTCTCTTGGAGTGATCTCAACCAAAGGAGGGGGCCGCCTTCTCGGAATAGGTTTTAGGGTTTTAATCACATCTTTGAGATTGGTTTTTTCAGCTGGCTCTACATATTCCTGGATAGAAGGTTTGCGCTTTGTCCTCTTGAGCTTGACTATCTTGAAAGCAGGAAGGTCAGTACTACTTTCCTGTTCAGGTTCTTCTCTTATAGCCGGTTCATTTCGTCGGCCAACAGGTGGGGCTTTGGGCACTGGTGTAATTGGAGGTTGCATTGAAAGAGGCATAATTGAAGCCGGTATCGGTCCTCCTAGCAATTCCCACATCCCAGGAGGCAACCCAAGTCCATTCTCCAACATGGCAATGAGTTCTTTCTGCTGCTTTAACTGTTGCAGTTTTTGCTCTTCCATCCTTTTCTGCCTCTGCTTATCAAGGTTTCTGCTGAGGAGATTAGTGACCACCATTCTGGGTCCTGGAAGTTCAAAGTGGTAGCCTATCTTAAGAAGTGTAGGGTTGGCTTTCAGGAGTCTAGAAATCTCCATTTCGGACTGATGACCCAACATACTTCTCTGATTGTGGAAACGTAGCTCCGTAAGCTTCTCATTGTACTGCAGGCATCTCATGATGGCAACAATTCCTTTTCC
Source organism: Laticauda colubrina (assembly GCA_015471245.1). Lineage (NCBI taxonomy): Eukaryota > Metazoa > Chordata > Lepidosauria > Squamata > Elapidae > Laticauda > Laticauda colubrina. Next base: position 15,063,726 of record BLBF01000003.1, read on the forward strand.
AGAGATAAAATTGGAATCAATATTCAAAGTGGTAATACTCCTATTTTCACGCAGCATGTTGGCCAAAGCAAAAGCTACACTGTCATCTGCCCCAACATTGGCTAAACTGAATGTTTTGATGTGCTTGTTCTTCTTCATGGCATTGACAAAGTCCACGAGCATCTCCTTGGGGATGTTCTCAATGTTGTTTAAGTTGAGTTCTGTCATTTCTGGATCATTTCTCCTAACTCTTTCTAGACTCCCTTCTAAATTTGTTTGATTTCCTGAAGGCCGTGCACTTAATTTAATAAAACTAGTGTCTAGAGCTAATTTTTTTGGAATATTTAATTTTGAAACTTTCTTTTCATTTTCTCCTTCTTTTTCACTTGATTCTGTGTATGATTCTCTAGTTTCTTGGATGGTCTTGCCATTATCATGGTTTTTTGTTTCCAAATCTTTCTTCTCTGCTTCGTCTATTTCCTCCTCCTCTTCTCCTTCTTCTCCTTCTTCCTCCTCCTCTTCCTCCTCCTCTTCTTCCTCTTTTTCCTCCTCTTCTATTTCTTCCTCTTCCTCATCCATTTGTTTGTTCTCTTTGTAATCCTTTATATCTTCATTTGTAGCATTGTTGGCCATTAGCTTTTCACTGCTACTATTGGCAACATTTTCTTCAGAGTATTCTGGAATGGGTCTCTATAAAAACAAAATGCTAAGAGCTGAAATAATTTTAAATCATTTTGCCACATCATTTGAACAAGACTAAGAAAGTTGATGAATTTGTTTTTCTGTTACAAAGATTTACAAGTTTAAGTGGAAAGGCATCATAATATACTTATATAATCAGCATTAAGTATTTATTTTTCACATTTTAGGACTGCCCATTCAGAGTAACAGTTTTGTAAGGGACCCTGGAGATATCCTAGTCTAACCACACATACATACATACACACAGAGACACACACTCAAGCAGGAAACACTATACCATTTTAGATAAAATCTCCCTCTGAGAGGAAATCTGGACAGTATACAATAAAATGTTATATTAGAACAATATCTAAAATTTAGAAGGAGGCAACATTGATTGAACATTGTTAAAATTAGTCAAAAAATTAATCAAAAGATGAAGGGAGAGCTGTCAGGGCACCAGCCTACCCCACAGCTGTGTGATCCCCTAGGGTCTTCACATGAGGCTGCACAGCCATGTTTTGACTTGTTTCTGAAGGCCAGGAGAGTGTGGAGGCCTACTTCACCTTCAGGGTGGGGGCAACAACAGAGAAGGGTCTCTTCCTAGACTACGGCAGAAGTTGAGACCTGCAAAATAACTCCCCTGTCTGACTGGATGGGATGGGCCAATGTGATAGGACATAGGTAGCCTGCCCCTAAGCCATGTAGACTAGAGCTTATGTTGGCATCCATTTCCTCACTCCTGCAAACTCCTATATGTTGAGGAACAAAGGTTTAAGTATTCAAGATAGCAATAGGTACATACTCAACACACCAGTTTCCCCCCCTGCTGTTGTTTTATGCTGGAATTCAGTGCCTTTATGTGTAAGCTCCAACCCTAATAACCAAAACCAGATTTCAGTGGCCTTTGTGCTAACTCTCTTGTCAGCAAAAAGCAGGTTTGCTATTATTGCGTGCTGCACAAATGTCCTAGAATAGTAGTTGCATCAAATAATCATTCTGGTAATTTTTGGTCCAGTCTACAATACTGGATGTTCTTTAGACCATATTTTATGGTAAGCCATTGGACCAAATAATATCTAGCAATAGCATTTAGACTTATATACCCCTTCATAGTGCTTTACAGCCCTCTCTAAGTGGTTTACAATATTAGCACATTGCCCCCAACAATCTGGGTCCTCATTTTACTTACCTCAGAAGGATGGAAGGCTGAATCAACTTTGAGCTGCTCAGAATCAAACTCCTGGAATGAGCAGTGAGTTGGCCTGCAGTACTGCATTCTAACCCACTGCACCAACACAACTCAAATATGTATAGTTGGAAGAGATACACGTTTATAGTATGTGGAATAAAAACCTAAGCCTGGTTATAACCCTGCTTATGTGTCTTTTCGTGCTTGCCCCCTTTTGAAATATTCATATCATTTGGAAACATCTCTGGTGTAATTTTTCAGTCTTGTTCTCTGCTCTTCCATCTTTTTTCCTTCTCCATCTGCTGGATGGAGGGATCATAACTCAGAATTTCTGCACCCCCAACCACCATTTGCTAAGACTAGTTTAGAAGAGAGAAATGATATAAAACTTGACTCCCTTATTATAAAATACATCCATTTGATCATGCTTTAATTACCTCATAAGAAAAGGGAGCATGAAGTGAATTTATTCCCATCACAAAGTCAAGTCTGTTCAAATATGAGAGAATATATCTCAGGTACAATTTATTCTTAATTCAAGTGCTTTTCTCAGTAGTTCCATAAACTCATTTTTAAAAGCACTGTGCATAGATGGTAAATTTACTGGCAAACTGTCATAGGCAATAACCTTTTAGGATCTAAATACTATTGCTGAACATATTTACTGAATGCCTCTGGAATGTTTTTCTGTACATCCTCATATTCGGAGGATGTCTTCCAGAGAATGGCATGAGGTTGCCCTCTTGGCAGTCTAGTTATTGAGTATCTCAAGAGCCCCACTGAGATGATCTTGTCTATGATGCTATTCAATATATCCATGAACCTGCTTGCTATGGTTTCTAGGAGTTATAAAATGGGGTATAAGCTAACAACAGTGATTTTATTCTTCTCTAACATCAGCATCATGGGAGGCCACAAACTACCTAATCTGGTTCTGGATTGTATGAGGACCAATACACTCATGCTGCATTATGAGAATTTGGATTCAGTGCATTCAGAAACTGAGGGGGTTCGGGAACTTCAAGAACTGCCTGCTTTATATTACATGAGGACATTTTTTCCTAAGAAGAGAGTTTTCAGTTTGGGATATTGGCTTATTGTTGTTGGTGATCTTTGTGCTAACAGCACCTACAACCACTCTCAACTAGACTCGTTTTTGGTCTGGGATTACTTGTAAATTCGAGATTGTATGATGGTATTGAATTCTATATGGGATTATCCTGAAGTACAAAAATTATAACTATGGCAGAATGTATTCTGTGCATATTACATCTTGTTAACAACAGTGTTAAAAGTTGTCAATCTCAAGGGAAAAATAGTCCAATTGCCTTTTGAAAAAACACCTTTGAGACAATACTTATCAAAGTAGATTTCATTAGGACCAGGTAAAAGATTCTAATTTTATGTATCTGTTTGGTAATTCTAGTATCAGCCTTTTCTTGGGATTCTGTTAAATCTTTTTGGATTGTACGTACTATGGGAAAGCATCTTTTTTCTGGCCAAGAGTCATTCACCAACCCTTTGATATCTGCATTGATCACCTGCCTCTCAAAAGTGATCAAGTCAAAATCAAGTTAAATCAAAATAATTACATACTCTTAATAAAATTTCTGTTAAATCTGCTAACCTAATTATAATGAAAGTATGATGATCCTATTAACAGGATTATCCACTTTTAATATGATTAAATATACATGAATTATCAGACTTCACGTTAGCACTCAACTGCTTCTGTACTAATATCTGGTGTTTCATAGATGCTAAATCATAAGACAATAGTTGAAACACATCTAATAATTTAGAAACAACCTAGGAAATGCAATGGCTTGTATATCATTTTCTCTAAGGACCTACATCAATGTTTCCAAACCATGGCAACTTGCAGGTACATGGTCTTCAATTCCTAGAATTCCCTATTCAGTTTGATCATTACTAAGAATTCTGAGAGTTGTAGCGCTTAGAAATTCATGAGAGATGAAGTCAGACATATCAGAAGGCACCGAAAGATGGTCCAGATAGTATGACTTAGGCAGGTTCACTTGACTTTTTGTGGAGGATGGGCTTTATTATGAAGATGGCCCTTATGGACTTTTTTTTCCAGATGGTTGTGATTTTGTCTGATAAAAAATATTATGAAATATTCTTCTCCATATGGAAAACATTTTAGTTTGCATAATTTAATTAATCTAATAACTATTCATTATGGTGGTGCAATAGTTAGAATGCAGTACTGAAGACAAACTCTGCCACAGTCTGGAGTTCGATCCTGACTGGCTCAAAGTTGATTCAGCATTTCCATCCTTCCAATGTTTGTTAAATGAGGACCCAGATTGTTGGGGCAATATGCTGATTCTGTAAACTGCCCAGAGAGTGTTACTAAATGGAGGAGAATATAAATCTAAGTGCTATGGCTATTGTTATTCCTATTTTTATAAAACAAATTTATTCAGCTTCCCAAAAGGCAGGTCAATGGGAATATAAACACAATAAAATTAGTAAAAAATAGCATTTAGGAATGTTCATTATTAATATAATAGGTGATTGGATTGAGGTTTCAAGATTATTTGATAGTAATAGCTTTTTATATCGGGTAACAGTAAATTGTGAATATCATGTATTTAAGAGTATTTTTGTACTCAACCAGATTGCAGGTGTGAATTTTATCCTCGGGATCCATAAAGTTGTCTAAACCATAAAATTACAGAGTCTGGAAAGGCTTGCAGGTTCAACTTGCTGTTTGGTGCAGGCATAATAAATTATATTATTATTATGCCTTAGTTTTACTACATGGAAAAAGTATTCTAAATCCTATTTTAAAGTGTGTACATCTGCTTAAATTCAAAACCAATTTATTAGAAATGTGCATAAGAGCAGCATGTTAGCAGATGCTCATCAAACCCTGTGATAAAACATGGAATAATACCTGTATGCAGAATATTTACATTTCCTGCTCCTTACCTCCGAGGGTAATAGTGTGACTGGTATCCTTTCATCCTCATGCATTCTTCTGGAGGCCTTCTCCCAATACAGGTAATCAACAAGAGATCTGTGATCAAAGTTTCCTGTCGGGGTTTTCTCCGTCTGATCCTTCTGTATCATTCCGACTGGCACTTTGGGGTCTGGAGCCATGACTTCCATTTCACACTGTAGTTCCCTCAGTTCTTCAGGAGATAGGTTTGCTAAGATTTCGTCTTCATCTATCTCTCCTGAACAGACGTCCTCTTGGTCAGAGTTTTGGCTGAGTTCAGACATGTTCTTTATTGATAAAAAATTACCTCAGGGCAGGTACTTGGACAAAAAAAAACCAAATGCCCAAAGTAGAAAAAGATAGTAATTCCTTTGGCAGCCTTATGAAAAGCCTCCAGTGTTCCTAGGTGTTTGTGCTTGTGTATATTGTTCCTCCGCTCTGCCAGAGAGAATAACACAGCTCTGTCTTAGATGATGCTTCAGGAAGAGTGAGGGAGGATTGAAACATATGCTACATCTAAATTAAGCAGGGCTTAGCCAGAGCAAGAAAATTTATGGAGGTGCTGCCATATTCTGTTTTGAGTAGCTTATGTCAGCTGGGTAAGCCCTTTTGACATTTTGGTACAGCTGCTTGGGGCATTGCCACAATCATATTCTGGAGAATTCCTGCAGTTAAACAATTTTGAAGTGCTCATAATATACACTCAGTTTTAGAATATGAGAAAATGAAGGCTTGTGCATGAACTGTATTTAAATCTGTAGGGAACTCTAAGATTTGCATGGGTGACCTTATGAACCCATAGTTTTCACACTTGATCCAGAGCTTTACAACTGTTTCAAAACGATTGATTTATGAAGAACAAGTTAAATGACATTGGCAAATATCTTCTTGTTATTGACACCAGAACTAAGGGATGCCCTTGGAAATATGCAGAGTCACTAACAAATCAAATGGCACTATTAATTGCAAAAGAAAATGAAAATAGTAGTAGAATGTTAAAGTGTACATAGTGCGATGGTTTTGAAGAATTGGTTGGATCTCATAAAAAAATTATAAAGGTATCAGATCTGGTGTGAAAGGATCTGTACAATCATTAATTAGTAGCAAAGAGTTACAGATAATTATTTCTGTTGTCATAAGGTGGTGACCTGGCTTGCCGTGTCTGGTGGCTTTACAAATTATCTATGTAGAGAAACCAATGGGCAACTATCTACTGTATTTTGTTCAAAAACCTGAACATTTCTAATTATTTGATTGGAATTGGCATTTCCTAAGGATCGCAAAATTTACTTATGCTTTAAAATGCATAACAGAGATTAAAATCCAGGGGGCATAAAAACAAATGGAGTTGTAAATTGAAATATTTTATCCATGAAAATTCTGATTTGTTCAACCACCCAAACATGACATTACTTATATGAGTATTAACATATGAGTATTATTAAAAAATGCACATGCACTGTTGGAAGACTACAAATAAAGAATAGATGGACCTTCCAGTCCAAATTATAGAGACAGGTGTTATATTTGTCACTTGTACTGTATAGTGGAAACAAGAACTTGTGAATCTCTGTGTCATCATTGCTCTGAAGTCCCAGTCACAGCTATGTCTACATCTCATCTCATAACAATTTTTCTGTAAAGCCTTTGACTTCATCTCTTTGTGTTCATCCATGAATTATGTACTTAGTGTACAGATGTTAACCCATCTCTAATTCACCCTCAGCATGTAGAAATTAAGAACTGAAAATGAAACCTCACTACCTCTTTCACTTTTGATTCTACACACAATCTGAGGAAGAGTCATTCATCACTTGGTGGTGGGGAATATAGCAACACCAATAACACTTAGACTTATATACTTCTTCAGAGTGCTTTACAGCCCTGTCTAAGCAATTTACAGAATCAGCATATCTTCCCCAACAATCTGGGTCCTCATTTTACCCATCTCAGAAGGATGGAAGGCTGAGTCAACCTTGAGCTTGTTAGGACCTTGGAGTACTCATCTCTAATGATCTAAGTGCCAGAGCCCATTGTAGCAACATAGTCAAAAAGGCATTAAGAGTTGTTAGCCTAATCCTGCATAGTTTTTTCTCCAGTAATATTGTACTACTAACTAGAGCATACAAAACATTTGCTAGACCAATTCTCGAATACAGCTCATCTGTCTGGAATCCATATTACATATCGGACATTAATACAATCAAGAGGGTCCAGAGGTATTTCATGAGAAGAGTCCTCCACTCCTCTACTCACAACAGAATTCCTTTATGCCACCAGACTTGAAATTTTAGGCTTAGACAGCTTAGAACTGCACTGCCTTCAGTCCGACCTAAGCGTAGTACATAAAAGTATCCATTGCAATGTCCTACCCATCAATGACTACTTCAGCTTCAACCACAACAATACAAGAGCGCACAATAGATACAAATTCAAGGTAAACTTCACCAAACTCAATTTCAGGAAATATGACTTCAGCAACAGAGTGATCAATGCCTGGAATACACAACCTGACTCTGTGGTTTCTTCCCCAAACTCCAAAAACTTTAACCTTAGACTGTCTACTGTTGACCTCACCCCATTTCTAAGAGGTCTGTGCATAAGCGTACCAAAATGCCTACCATCCCTGTCCTAATGTTCCCTTTTATTCATATCCATTTCATGTATTAATAATCATGTTTATACTTATATTTGTTACCTAATACATACTCGACAAACAAATAAATAAAATAAAATAAAGGATCGAACTGCTGGCAGTTGGGAGATTTAGCCTGCAATACTGCATTCTAACCACTGCACCATCACAGCTCTTAATATATACTCAGCTCAGTGTTACCATCAAAAATTTAACAATTTAATTGTTAAATTAAATTATTTATAATGTAATTAATTTAATTAAATTTAAGAGCCCTGGTGGTGCACTAGTTAATGCAAATAATGTTTACATTGCAAAACATCCCAGAGAATGCTATAAAGCTCTGTGGGGTAGTGTATATAGTAAGTTTAAATACGATTGCTATTGCTAATTAATTAAAATAAATAAAATATTTATACAATAGTTTTATCTTTTTATCATTTTTCAAAGGGAAATCTATTATGTCTGTTTTCAAACAAATAAACATAGAACAAAAACAACTCATCACTCAATGAAAAATGAAGAAAATCCCACAACACATCACAATAAGTAAAAACAGAAAAAGTTCCAAAACCTGTAATTCTAGCCATATTCACCTGCTTTTATAAATCCTCACAAAAAAAAAAAAACACTTTTCAGTATTCACCCATGCCTATCCAATATTTTTTTCCAAGAGGGAAAGATAAACATTTTCTGAATGAACAGAATATATAATTTTCTGAAAAAATTGCTTGATCATACATTTCTAAAATCAAATCCTTTATATTTAGACTTATCTCCTAAGGTTTATTCATTTAATTATTCCTAGAATACAAAAAAAAAAAACATATTTGTGTTCATATCCTGTTAAGTTCCAAGTAGTAGGTATATAATATAATACAATATATATGCCAATCTTTTCTCAATTATTCTGTCAACATATAACATTGCCCTAAAAGGAGTATGGAGAAGAATGTGACTTAAAACATATCAGTTAAATGCTATCTTCTTTCTTGTACCACCAACCCAAATAATAGTCTATCCCTTTCAAAATATTCTACATGCTGTCCCATAAATATGAAAAGCAGTCTTTTGGTGAATTAATTTTAAATCACAAGACATAAACTTAGTGTTCTTTAAGATTTGAGTCCATTGGTTTTGAAGGATTAGAGTTTCTAAATCCTGGTTCCAAGCTTTGTGTATATTTGCTATAGATATTTTGGGCTGTTCCTTTAAGTTTAGATAAAAGAAGAAAGTAGGTTTAGAACCTCAAACTGAATTCTTCAGGACAGGTAATCCTTGACTTATGACCATAGTTGAGCTCAAAATTTCTGTTGCTAGGTGAAACATTTGTTGAGTTTTGCTCCATTTTATGACCTTTCTTTCCATAGTTGTTAAGTGAACCACTACAGTTTTTAAGTTAGTAACAGTTTCCCCATGGACTTTGGTTGTTAGAAGGTCGCAAAAGGTGATCACATGACCCCAGGATACTGTAACTGTCATAAATATGTGTCAATCGCCAAGCATCTATATTTTGATCACATGACTGTGAGAATGCTACTATGGTTGCATGAAAAATGGTCAGGTCACTTTTGTTAGTGCCATTATAACTTTGAGTGGTTAACTAAATTAACTATTGTAAATCAAGGACTGCCTGTAATAACAACATATCAAGGCAGGTTCTCAATGTTCCCGGTTTCTCTTCATCACACTACCTTAAACAATTCAATAAAGAACCCTACAATTTATTATCTAGCAGAGAATAAGCAGCTTCCTATTCTTGTTTAGTCTGTAAGCATGGAGTAACGTGAATTTCATGATTCTGTCACCAAGATGGGCAACCTCTGGAATAACATGGATTGAATGTCAACATTCAGCAGTGGACAATCTGTTCATTAGGAGGTAGATATCAACTCTCAACACCTCAGCCTGCATAATAGTAATAAGAAAGAATATTGGGACTTCCACAGGGCAAAATGTAGATGGAAACATGCTTCCTTGCTGTCAACCTTGTGAGGTAATCCAGAGAAGAATAGAAGGACACCCAGATGAATTGATCCAACTTGATTGCAAGGTTACATTAAGATAATCTTTCAAGACTCTATATTTCTCTCTTCCCCTCTTTACAAGGGACTTCCTATCTAGTTTTCCAGTAATCTCTGAGGATGCTCCAACACTGGAGGTTTTTAAGAAGAGATTGGACAACTATTTGTCTGAAATGCTATAGGGTTTCTTGCCTGAGCAGAGGGTTGGACTAGAAGACCTCAAAGGTTCCTTCCAATTCTCTGTTAATCTGTATTTCTTCTGAAATGCTTCTCATGCTTTCCTCTCACCTGCAGACTGAGTTGTTTCTTATCAGACCATTGCCTCAGCTATAGGGCTTCCTCCTGTCATTTCTACATACCATCTCACCTGCCAAAATGATCAGCAAGTAAAGCCTTTGGGGATCTGCAGAAATTATTGAGAGAGCCAGTTCCAGTGTAAATTTTAACCACATTAGCAAATTCCCATCCTAAGTTATCTGCACATCTAACAGGCAGTGAGAGTGGTTCTCCTGGTAAATGTGTTACATCTGATCCCATGGCCACATACCAGTTGAACATACCTCTCTCCACAACAAATAAGAACTACCTTAGCAACCATCTGGAGAGGACTTGCTTGGTTATTTGATTCTCCCAGAAAGAAAACAGAGCCATTTGTTCTACTTCATATCTATTTCACTGAAACAGTTCTTGATTCAACAGAAAAATTAAGCTGAAAGAAAGCAAATGTGCAATTTGTATCTCTTGCACAGTACCCACAATTATAATTTATACTCATATATTTTACTTTCTTCAACAGAAAAAAATACTTGGGGGGTGAGAACTTTCAGAACCATATGAACATTTGATATGTAACAGGGACAATCTTCAGAGTAGATGCAATGCTTGGTAATGTAGCAATTAACATTTTTTCTATTAAAATTGCACTGTACTGACGAGTTGTTTTTCAGCCCTGCATACACACACACACACACACACACACAAATACACATCAATATGATTAGAGTTCAGTTATATGAATGTCCATATAAAATGTAATTTGGTTGTTTTGTAATGCTTTCAAAAGAGAAACAAAGAACTGGCCATATGAGACCATCTTCAATTACACTAGAATTTTTTAAAGATCAGCAGAGAATATTGTGATAGGGAGAGAATACAGATAGTCCTCAACTTACAATAGCTCATTTAGTGATGCTCAAAGTTGCAACAACACTGAAAAAAGTGACATGATCATTTTTCACACTTATGACCATTGCAGTATTCCCCTATCGTCACATGATCAAAATTCGTATGCTTGGAGACTGGCTCATACTTATGACTGTTGCACTGTCTCAAAGTCATCATGTGATCCCTTTTTGCAACCTTCTGACAAGCAAAGTCAACAGGGAAGCCAAATTCACTTAACAACCATGTGATTAACATAAATACTGAGCTTCACTTAACAACTGGCAAGAAATGTCATAAAATGGGTACAAAAGTCGCTTGACAACTGTCTGGCTTAGCAACGGAAAGTTTTGTGCTCAATTTGTCTGAAATGATATTGGGTTTCCTGCCTGACAAGTGTGTTGGACTAGAACACCTCCCAAGTCCCTTCCAACTATTCTGTTCTGTTCTGTTCTGTTCTGTTCTGTTCTGTTCTATTCTATTCTATTCTACTCATTATAGTTGTAAGTTGTGGACTATCTCTAATGAAAACTTGCCTTAGATGTCAAAGTGGACTTAGTTACTATTTAAACAGGGATCTTCCCTGCCAGTTCTGGGGAAGCTAACAGTGGCATATAGGAATCATTTCAGCTATGGATATTTTTTTCCCCAATTTGCACAGTTTAGTTCTTCTCAGAAAACTCAGGTGTTTAACTGCAGGCAAAACTGAATGTTATGGCGTATTTGGCAATTATTAAAAGAGCTTTTTAAAGGCGAAATTATAATGCAAGCTCTGCTCCTTTCAGATATGATTTCATAAAAATAAGAGTTTCTTTGATCTCCCTTGCCTGTAAATGCCTCTCTTGCTTAAATAGCCAAGTTCTAATAACCAAGAAGCTTTTAAAGCAATGTTTCACAATCTTGGCAACTTTAAGACATGATCATTTCAACTCCCAGAATTCCCCAACCAGCATGCTTTGAGAAACCCTGCTTTAAAAGTTAACATGCAGGGTCCCTGATGCTCTCTGACCTTGGTTGTTTTTCTTGCAGACATTTCATGACCCAAACTAGCTAACATCATCAGTGCTAACATACATATCTTAAAATTAAGCCAAAAAAAAGCAACTGTAAGAAGTTTAGATCTTTTCCTATAATGCTGCACTATTTTTTAACCTATTTTGTACTATGCATTATACAATCTTCTAAACTCTATGGGCAGCCCTACATAAAAATTGCAAACAATTTAAATGAAATATAAGAAGGGAACAGATACTACATGCCAAACTGAAAAGGCAAGCAACTGATACACTATTTACAACTGTTCAAACATATTTCTGCCCATTAGCTTTACTTGAAAATTCAGGGGCTCAAGTAAGATCAAGGAATACTTTTTGAAGTTAGAAACCTGATCTTTTGGAAAAATGAACTCCCTTTCAAAACAAGCTGAATCTGAGTAGTTAAGTTGGACTTTCAACTGATCAGTTTTTAATTTTCATTTAATCCAGAGTATTATCTAATTTAGACACCATCCAATGGTGTGGACTTCTTCCTTAACATTACATGAATGCTGGTGGGTTGTTTTTTTTCCACCTTATTTTATTTTATTTTATGTATTTTATGGTTCTTATAATGTTTATTACTATTGCATATTTGTATTTTCTTTTCTTTTCTTTTTTTGTAGTTTCGGTTCTATTTATTCTCATGCACTGCTTAGAGTTGCCTCTGGTAAGATGGGCAGCTATATAAACTCAATAAATCAATAAAATAAATGAAGAAAATAAAATAAAAGAAAATAATAAATTCAGGAAAAAATAAAAGAAAATAAATGCAGAAAAGAGCAACAATGCTGGTATTATCTGTACACCATTGCCTCTTAAATGACCAAGCTCTGTATAATCTCTTCCAGCAGTTTAATATTGGTTTCAAATCATACAGAGGACAAAATAGAATCCAAAGGAACACACATAAGCACAATCCACACACACACGTCCACACACCATTCTTCCTTACCCCCACCCCATTTACTTTTTGGGGAGGGAAAATTGAACATGCATTAAAAAATAAAATTTGGATCTGTGGTGTGGAATCAAACGCAGGATGTAAAGCAAATAATCAAGGCATACTGCAGTGTTTATCAAACATTACTTACTGGTGTCTCTCCTCCAAAGAATATTGAGAGATGCCCTCATTCAACTCAGCATTCATATTTATACTCAGAAAATACATTTCAGAAAAGGCAGGAGAGACCAGTGCATAAGCAATAGATGATGTAAGCCTACACGTTCATAGGTAAAATGATCTCAATTTACTCGAGATAATGGAGCTCAGGTTACTTCCTGTACTCATTTTTTTTTCTTCAGAAATCAAAAGGAAGGAATAAAACAATAAAATAGGGAGGAAAATATTTCCCATTAATCAAGAGAAGGGTGAAGTTCAGGAGTGCCAGACTCTAAAAGAAAAAACATTTCTCATAGTTAATCAATGGGATTGTTCTAATGAGATAACAGGCTGTGTCTTTATATCTCTATATATCAACTTGATTTAACTGAGTCCGCATATCTAAGAATAATTTCCCTCCACAATGGCCCTTCCCTATATTAGTTACTGTCATGTCCCAGCATATAACTTTTATATACTGTTATTGCTCTCTAGCCCCATCTAGTAGCCGGAGGGACAAATACCAAGTATATTGTTTGAAGCAGACCCCAGCCATAACCCATCAGCCTGAACTTTCACAACAAGTGCATGCTGGGAAATCAGACTCCATTTCCTTTAGCATTTGGAGAAGGCAGAAGCACAAAGAAGAATCCATCTGTGGCATATGGTCATCCAAGGACATCCCACACAGAGAGCATCTTTGGTGAGATTTAAATTGCTTGTATTTATTAATTGTTATGTTCAGCAGTAACTCAATACTGCCTATCTTGTATTTTGTTCTCATTGTATGTATCCCTATTTTCCCAGTTTCACCATATCCTGTTTTTTCAATAAAGCATCCAGATCTACACACATGGTTTGTTTTATTGGAGGATAGGTGGGTTTAGCTACATGTCAATCTGCACACAGACTAATGTATAGTGAGGACAGAACAGTTACTGAAAAAAAAGATAGCCCTGAACCATTGTCACAAATACTAGCATTGTGATTTTGCAGCATAACATTTTGCCAGTTTTGAAAAAAAAAAAAAAAAAGAGAGAGAAAGGATCTTTTAAAAAACAAACAAGGAGAGCAAGAAAACTGGCAGATGCCAAAGAAGTGTCTGCATCCACATTAATCGTAGTATTCATGCATAAATCACTTGCAGGATTGGACAGCAGCATTTCCAAGCTGGCGGGCATGAACATACTGTAGCTGCCAGTTGATCCTAAAGCCCTAAAGTCTCTTTATTTAGCAACTAACCTTCGTGGATTTAAGAAGATTGAGACAAGAGAGGCTTTAGTACTAGGGCAATTTGGTTAAGAGGAATATTGCTTAGCACACAAGGTTCTTGTATGAGGGATCAAGAAACAACGAAAATAACAGCAGCACTGGTTCCATGAAAGACATTGTCATGTTAGACTTCTTTTTAAAATGTGAGTTCTGTTTATTTGTCAACAAAACACTGGTGATTAATCTTTGTTCCTGAGTTCTTAAAGCTGTGCAGCAGTTTGTAAATTCCACTCCAAAACCTCTCATTCAATCAATGGGATGAAGGTCTTAGTAATGTTTTTATAGTAGAAGAAGAGAATATACTGTATTAATAAGCCCAGTAATTCACTGTTAGGTGTGCGTGAGAGTGAGTGGGACAGTGTTCTACAACACTTCTACAACAGCTGAGTAGTCCTCTGAGAGAACTTCCACACTGTCACCATTTTTCTTTCCACCTCTCCCCAAATTCTTAGATCAAGTTCCCAGTGATCCACGGTGATTGCAAGTAGTGACTAGACGTGGCTGGTGATCTCTCCAGTTGGCCAATGAGAAAGTGCCAAAGCTGACACCTTGGCCCTCCCTCCTCATCCCCATGATGCGCTCTGCCTATTTTTTTACAATGTGGCCCAAAATAGCAAACGCTGTCCCTGGCTGACTGGCTGCCCCTGAGCCCAGGGTGAGGACATCCAGAGGTAACATGGGATCAGGGAAAGCAAAGAGACCATTACTCTGTGAAACTGGAGCACTCCCAAGCCCTAAAGAACCTGGTTCTTTTGTGTAGCCTCCCTGAACTAGCAATTTAACTCTTTTGATCTTTCCCAGGGCTCTGTGCAACCTGTATACAGATATAGGTTGTACATGTATATCTGTATACCCATCTGTTACATTATTTCCTTTTAGTATAAATAACATTATAAAAGTATAGGAGATAATTAAGAAATAGTAAGGCAAATAAATAGGAAACAAGCGATAACTCACCTCCCAAAAAGAAATAAAGCTAAATCTAATTTTCTATACGTAGTTATTTTCAGAACAATTGTTCTCTTTTATGCAACTTTTCTATCCATAGTCCTTTTCATTTCATCACCAAGGAACTTGTTTCTTAAATATCTTTAGCATAAATCTGTACACTTCTGTGATACCCTGTAATCTTTTTTTATCTACTCTGTTTCAAGTAACTTTGGCATCCTCTTTCCTTGTATTCACTGCATTAATTGTGTTGGGAGAGTAAACTGTCTTTCCAAATAGGACTCATATTTTCTCTTCCTTCAGTCAACATTCTGCTTTCTCATTCTTTCTCTTCCACATTCACTTTTCCAAACACCGACTCTTGCAAAAATTGGTCTCTCACACATTCAGAGTTTTTGATCAATCTTTTATACTTCATTAATTCTCTCAATCTTCCATCACAATCAAATCATATTTTTCAATTCGTTCCTTATCCATGTCCATACATTAATGATACAGTGCTCTAAAAAATAAAGGGAGCACAAAAATAAGACATCCTAGATCTGAATGAATGAAATATCCTTATTAAATACTTTGTTCATTACACAGTTGAATATGCTGACAACAAAATCACACAAAAATTGTCAATGGAAATCAAATTTAGCAACCTATGGAGGTCTGGATTTGGAGTTACATTCAAAATTAAAGTATTACAAAATTAAATCAAAATTAAAGTATTAAAATATTACAGGCTGATCCAACTTTGCTGTAATGTCCTTAAAACAAGTCAAAATGAGGCTCCACGTGCGTGGCCTCCACGTGCCTGTATGGCCTCCCTACAACACCTGGGCATGCTCCTGATGAGATGGCAGATGGTCTCCTGAGGGATCTCCTCCCATACCTGGACTAAAGCATCCCCCAACTCCTGGACAGTCTGTGGTGCAACGTGGCGTTGTTGGATGGAGTCCAACAGATGTGTCCCAGATGTGCTTGATTGGATTCAGGTCTGGGGAAAGGGTGGGCCTGTCCATAGCATCAATGCCTTCGTCTTGCAGGAACTGCTGACACACTCCAGCCACATGAGGTCTAGCATTGTCATGCATTAGGTGGAACCCAGGGCCAACCGCAACAGCATATGGTCTCACAAGGGGTCTGAGGATCTCATCTCGGTACCTAATGGCAGTCAGGCTACCTCTGGTGACCACATGGAGGGCTGTGCGGCCCCCTAAAGAAATGCCATTCCACACCATTACTGACCCATTGCCAAAACGGTTGTTCGGGATAACATTGTTTACCCTAACTGGTTTAGGTGAAATAATAACTAT
>BLBF01000003.1:15085025-15218637 GCA_015471245.1 Laticauda colubrina
TGTTTAGCTTGTCTCCCTAACCCTGGTTGGGGAACCCAGGCTTAACAACGGTCATGCTGGAGGATGTTGCAGGCAGCAGAACACTCTCCATGGCGTCTCCAGACCCTGTCATGTCTGTCACATGTGCTCAGTGTGAACTTGCTTTCATCTGTGAAGAGCACAGGGC
The DNA here is from genome assembly GCA_015471245.1 of Laticauda colubrina. Lineage (NCBI taxonomy): Eukaryota > Metazoa > Chordata > Lepidosauria > Squamata > Elapidae > Laticauda > Laticauda colubrina. The sequence continues at coordinate 15,085,192 of BLBF01000003.1, forward strand.
CCCAGTGGCAAATGTGCAAATCTTGGTGTTCCCTGGCAAATGCCAAATGTCCTGCATGGTGTTGGGCTGCAAGCACAGCCCCCACCTATGGACATCAGGCCCTCATACCACCCTCATGGAGTCTGTTTCTGCCCATTTGAGCAGCCACATACACATTTGTGGCCCGCTGGAGGTCATTTTGCAGGGCTCTGGCAGTGTTCCTCCTGTCCCTCCTTACACAAAGGCGGAGGTAGCGGTCCTGATGCTGGGTTGTTGCCCTCCCACAGTCTCCTCCACATCTCCTGATGTACTTGCTGTCTCCTGGTAGCACCTCCATGCTCTGGACACGATACTGACAGACACAGCAAACCTTGCCACAGCTCACATTGATGTGCCATCCTGGATGAGCTGCACTACCTGAGCCACTTGTGTGGGTTGTAGACTCCATCTCATGCTACCACTAGAATGAAAGCCCTGCCAGCATTCAAAAGTGACCAAACCACCAGCCAGAAAGCCTAGGACCTGAGAAGTGGTCTGTGGTCACCACCTGCAGAACCACTCCTTTATTGGGGATATCTTGCTAACTGCCTTTGCTTTCCACCTGTTGTCTATTCCATTTGCACAACAGCAGGTGAAATTGATTGTCAATCAGTGTTGCTACCTAAGTGGACATTTTGATTTCACAGAAGTGTGATTGACTTGGAGTTACATTGTGTTAAGTGTTCCCTTTATTTTTTTGAGCAGTGTAGTTAAACCACGTATTCAAAAGAAAGAAACCTTTTTCTAAGAACTTATTTACCAGTTTACTACTTTATTCTTTGAATGGCGCAATCACTTTTTCTCTAATTTAACTCATTGACTGTAATTCAGGGGAAAATACATACTGCATATATAATCTGGAGTATTTTATATCACGTTTTTAATAGTGTAGGTGTCATCCTTCAAGATCTTCTACTATTGCTTTGCATCTTTCGGCTGTCATAAGAAACGGGAGGGAGGGGAGGAAGGGAAAGTCTGGGAAGTGAGCTGGAGGTGTTACATTTTTCTGTTGTGTAAATGAGGGAGGGGGAAGCATACATCAGAGTTAGGTTTCTATTACTCGCTTAGCTTTCTTTTCTCTGCACAATTGCAACCCATTATCAAAGTATGCCAAGGTCAACGGACAGAGGCCTCATCATCACCTGAAGATGCCCACATGATCATATCCACAATTTCTAATTGGAAGTTTCATCTGAACTATTGGGGGTGGGAGCACTTCCATCACTTTGTATATGAGAATTGTGCGCCTAATTTCTCAGATTCAGAATTCTCTGGTTGCTACCACTTCAGTTTTAGTGAAAGATATCTTTTCTCTAACTTAAAAAGTCTAAGTATTTCTTTCTTGGATTTTGAATGGAGCACCGCCTGACAGTAGGTGGAGAAGAAATCAGATAAAGGGGGATTAATTTTATCCCAAGAAAACAGTATGTCTATCTTTTAATTTTATATTTTGTTGGCTCCTTAATGAGGAAATAGTGTGGTTTGTTTTGCTTTTGTTTTTATATTTTTAATTGTGGCTCATTGAAATTTCACCTGAATTTTTACTTACATTTTGTTATACTCTTCTAACTGAAGAAGCAGAGCAAGAAAATATTTATTTTAACTGGGTTTTTATTGTACCATTTTTAGTTTCTTGGACCAGGACTATTAGGGAAACATAAATGCTTATAATGTACATATAATTTATTACATATACAAAGCAAAGGTATTTGCAGAGTTTTTTTTCCAAAAAATTGATGATTTACAATCTTTATTTAAAAACATAAATTTTAATGGGATGGAGAAAAGATAGCCAGGTTAGAGTTCTAAGATGCAACTAGAATTTTAACCCTGCAGCCAAACTAACCAACCAGAAAACATGAAAAGACTTTCAAAGGATTCAAATAATGACAGGGCTATTATGCATTCTAAAGCAGCTATACTATTATCAATTTGAGTAGGATTGGCACATTTTCATGTTTACAAAAGTATATATTTGAATATATTACAGATCAAGGACATGAAAGTCACACTTTCCAAAAAGATTTGATGTAAAGGCCCTGTCCCACTGCACTTACGGATGCAAAGAGGATGTAAAACATTAAAAAACATTGGAAAACGCTATGCATCCGTTGTGTACTCATTGCACACGTGTTTCATATGCTCCATCCTTTGAGCATCCGTCCACTGAGATTTCATCCGCGCAAGAAGTTTTGAACTGCACAAAACTTTGTGAACGGACGAACTTTCCACCGTGTATGATGTAAATCCGTGACATATGAGCAACAAACATTCTATGTCCGTTTATCATCCGTTAAACGTCCGCTGTATCCTCTCTGAATCCTCTGGGCATCCTCGCAACTCACATCCACTGCAGCTGAAAACGGAAAGAGGGAGGAAAGAAAGGGTACATGGAACGTCTATACATCGTTAGTAGCACGGAAATAGAAAGGATGTGTTTGCATCCGATATACATCCGTGCGGTATCCCCTTTCTTTCCTTTAGGCGTACGTGATGCACCCGCTTCATCCACTGTCATCCGCTAGGCTTCCTATGAACATCCGTTTAACATCCCTGCTACATACTACCCACGTCCATTCTTTTCCGTTCAGTTTATGCAAATTTTCACCACTTTTTGAAGCGGATGACAATGGATGGAGCCACCCCCGAAATTTTGCTCGTCCGCTGTGTCCTTTATGCATACGTTTTGCATCCGTCGGCCAGTGGAACCTAGCCTTTAGAAGCAAGGAGGAAGTTAACATACACCCATTTTTGATGTAAATCCTTATCTGGGCAAGTATACAAACCCCAGGAGGTGGCTCATAAGACATTGTCTTGCAAAGTTCTAGTCTTTCATTCCACATCTGAAGTAAAAGCAGATAAAAGGGAAGAAGCACCCCTCACAGCCATTGTGGTTTCCTTCAGGATCACCACTTAAATCCTAAGTAGCAGGGCCATCAAACATGCCTGAAGTGCCTTAAATGAGGAATGGATTCTATTTTTAAGATAACTGATGGGACAAGTGCTGACTTCAAATACTTATCAGAGCAAACTGCCCCACTGACTTCACATTTTATCTGATAACCCCTTTTCCATAACTCATCTCCTTTTCTGCTCTTTTTACATGGGCCTTGTGGTAATGCCAGAAACACATTAAACCACATGAACCCATGAAATATAAACCTTTCCCCATTCTTCATAGAGAGGCCCAATGGAATCTAGTGCTGAAGAATAGGCAAGGTATTATAGTATTATATCACCTTGTTACCCTATAATGTAATATCAGAATTGTAAATAGTTCTATGTTAACAGCACCAGTTTGTATTGAGTCTTAAAATGCTTTGAGAATATCATAGAGACAGCCCCCAAGATAATATAAGCTTCTCCACCAAAGGGCAATAGCAACTTCCAAAATAAAATTCCAGGCCAACATCTGGGATATTTATTTATTTATGTTGATATAATAAGTCATCCAACTCAACACTGGTTCTCAGTGACATAGACATTAAAAACAATTATAATACTAAATGAAGGTAGAAAAGAATAAACACAACAGGAGGGTATAGTTATATACACCACAACCAAAACAGATAATACATGGCAGAGAGACACTGTCACGATTCCAATAAAGAACGGACTGGAGCCGAGACAGCCAGGATGTGATGCGACCATAGTCTTTCACTTGTCTAGTGTTACCACATGGATGCTATAATGAATATTCGTCAAATAACTAACATTGGCTTCCTGACAAGGAGTGGGGTAATAATAATGATTCATGGCTGGATGTTGGGGGTGATGTTGTAATAATGATAAGAAATAAATGAGGGTACATGGACTCATCGAGCAGGGGAAAGGTGCAGTTACCATGTTTCTTTAATTTAAGGATGCCGGATGTTAAGCAGTGAAGCCAGACGGAAGGCGGTTATGGTAATTATGTTGTTATCCAAAGTATAACATGTATAAATACAGTTCTGGGTCGCAACGAAACCCAGAGGTGACTTTTAACATAATTTGATCTCTGTTACCTGTTGTGGTGTGGAAGACAAATAAAAAACTTCACTGAAGCTACAGGAGTGAGTTGATATCTTATCGTTCACCCCCTCAATCTCAGACGAACAGCTGACAGACACATCCTGAGGTAGTCCAGATGTTGGGGGCTGGGGAACAAGCTTTCAAAGCTCATTTAAACTATTTTAGAGTTGAGCGAATGTGAACCTCAAGGGACAGGGGTCAGGTGCTATGACAGGTAAGGTGAATTTCCTGGGAGCCATCCAATGACAGTCCTTAATGCATGGGGTATGAGGGATTGTCAATTATGGTAAGATATGCAGAAATAATGGGAGAGGTGGTCTGTCAGATTTCCAGGTCTGACATCGTAAAGCTCTTTAGAAATAATTTCTAGGACCTTGAATTGCACCTAGAATCTCACTAGCAAGTCGTGTTGTTCATATAGCAGAAATACTACATGGACTTACTGAAGTCCCTTGACTGCTTGTACTGTGAAATTCTGGAGCAAATCAGTTTCTGAGTAGTCTTCAAGGGCAGCCTCACGTAAAGTGCCAAGCTGCAGTCTTCATGAAAAGTGATCAACACATTAGTGACCATGAGAAAGGACTCCCTGTCCGAGAAATGGCACAATTAGTCTACAGATGAATTTGTACAAAAGTCTTCCTGGCCACAACTGCCACCTAATGTTCCAGCTGTGAGTCCATCAGCCAACAATGTGATGCAGCTGCAAAAGATGTACACGTAATAACAATAGCAATAGCACTTAGACTTATATACCGCTTTACAGTGCTTTTACAGTCCTCTCTAAGCGGTTTTACAGAGTCAGCATATTGCCCCCAACAATCTGGGTCTTCATTTTACTGACCTCGGAAGGATGGAAGGCTGAGTCAGCCTTGAGCCTGGTGAGATTCAAACTGCCAAATTGCAGGCAGCCGGCACTCAGCAAAAGTAGTGTGCAGTACTGCACTCTAACCACTGTTCCACCGTGGCTCATAATCCTTGACTTATGACCACAAGTTGGGATCAGAATTTTCATTGCTAAGCAAGATGGTTGTAAAGTGAGTCAGCTTTTTGCCACAGTTATTAAACCAACCACTCCCGTTGTTAAGTGAGTCCGTCTTCTCCTCATTGACTTTGTTGTTGGAAGCCACTTGGGAAGGGCGCAGATGGTGATCGCATGACATGACACTGCAACCATCATAAATACATGCCAGACTCAGTGGTGGGATTCAAAAATTTTTACTATGGGTTCTGTGGGCGTGGCTTGGTGTTATGGTCCATGGGGTTGCAAAGAGTTGGACATGATTTAAGTGCAGTGGTGGGATTCAAATGTTTTTACTACTGGTTCTGTGGGCATGGCTTGGTGGGCGTGGCAGGGGAAGGATATTGTAAAATCTCCAGTCAGAGGTGGCGTTTGCCGGTTCTCCGAACTACTCAAAATTTCCGGTACTGGTTCTCCAGAACTGGTCAGAACCTGCTGAATACCACCTCTGATGCCAGTTGCCAAGCACCCAAATTTTGATCATGTAAGCGTGGGGATGCTGCAATAGTCATAATTGTAAAGGACTGGTTGTAACTCATTTTTTTTGGTGCCTTTATAACTTTGAACAATTGCTAAATGAATGGCTGTAAGTCAAGGATTACCTATAAATGCAGCTCTAGGCTGGAGCAGTGGTGTTAGTATGAGGGGAACTCATTGTTCCTCTCTGTTTTGTGCAATCCAAATCACATCTAAAATGTGCCCTGTTTCAGAAAGAACACTGAGAAATTGAATAGCAGCCAAGATGAAAGGCAAGGAGGAAAACCAAAGAAAAGTGTTTGGAAGCATTGGATATGTTTAGCCTGGAGAAGAGAAAAGGATAGGGATCTATTATGTTTCTGAAATTTTCCCATGTGGATTCTTCCTGAAGACGGGACAAAAATCCATCAATTTAAAGCAGGGGTCCCCAACTTTAATGTCCCCAACATCCCCAGTTGCAGGAACTGGACATCGCTAGTCTAGTGAAGAGAAGGACCAGGGGAGTTATGTTAGCAGTCTTCCAATATTTGAGGGGCTGCCACAGAGAGGAGGGGATCAATCCGGAAGTGGTATTCAGCAAGTTCTGACCAGTTCTGGAGAACCAGTAGCAGAAATTTTGAGTAGTTTGGAGAACCAGCAAATACCAACTCCGACTGGCCCCGTCCCCATCTATTCTCTGCCTCCCGAGTCCCAGCTGATCAGCTGGGTCTTCTTTCGTTGCCCTGCACAGGAGAATGGAGCTGGAAAGCAGGTTAGTGGGGTGGGGAGGGAATGGAGATTTTATATATCCTTCCTCTGTCACGCCCACCCAGCCACACCCACAGAACTGTTAATAATTGTTTTTGAATCCCATCATTGGGTCAAGCTATTTTCCAAAGCACCTGAAGGCCAGACAAGGAATAAAGGATGGAAACTGAACAAGGAGAGAGTGAACCTGGAAATAAGGAGAATGGAACAGCTTGCCTTCAGAAGTTGTGGGAGCTTCATCATTGGAAACTTTCAAGAGGAAACTGGACTGCCATCTGTCAAAAATGGTGTGGGGTCTGTTTGGGGGGTGGGGTTGGACTAGATGACCTACAAGGTCCCTTTCAGCAAACGGGCCATGCAGATAAGCAAAGCCCCATTCATAGGATGCAGGCAGCACACGGAAGCACGCTCCCACTTGTCCATGGAACCAGTCCCTGGTGTCCAAAAAGTATGGGGGGAGCACTGATTTAATGTACAAGAAGTAGATTGGAGGACAAAAATGCCTAAAAATAAAAATTGTCCAGTAAATACAATCAGACTGCCTTTAAAAACTGTGGCCTTTTTTTGCTGGAGATATTGAAACAGAGGTTAGATAGCAGTGGATCGCTGTGCTAAGCAAAGGGTTGGATTAGGTGATCTCCGAACTGTGTCTAGCCTTTAAACTGTATGATTTGAACGCTGTAAGTTTTTAAGCCTCTGCTGAATCTTTCCTTGATTTTCAGGGAAAAGACCATTTAGCTTGTAGTGAAGCTAATTGGACATTAGAGGTCCTCGCAGCCCCAGATGAGAAAAAGTGCTAAACAGATTCTTTGGTTTAGGGCAGATATTATTAGCTAGTTTTTCTACAGATGATCAAGATTGCACTTGTCATAAATTCCGCTTTTGAACCAGGTGTCTTATTGTAATAATCCTTGATCATGTTGACTGCTTTGTCCATTGAATTGGGTAGTTGTGACATTCGTAAAGAAGAAAGAATCTTTGGCTCAGCTAGAGGGACTCTGTTGTTCTTCCCCAAGGCCTGGGAGAGTAGATAAGTATTCAGTGATATTCTGATAGGTCTTAAGAGGGCTCCATATAAATTAGGTACTGCGGCAGAGAAATTTTGCTTGCTAGGTTCTGAGATGACACCTAAAAGAGACACATAAAGGCAGTTAATCTCCCTGATTTCAACTGATGGACTGAAGCTATCAGAGATAGGTATTCCTTCAAATAGCTAGATCCCATCTTTGTAATATACTGTTAGCACAGTAGAAATGAAGACATTAAATATTATACTTTAGAGACATTTATGATCCTAAATCAACTTTGTCGCAAACACTAAACCTTAGCTTATTTCAAAAAGTAGGTTTTGTTCTTCTTAGACCTTGGATAAAGAAATTATCAAGTCCCTATGCTAGATTGGGAGGCAATCTATCTTGGAAAAAACTATCCTGGAAAAAGGCATTTCTTATTATCTCAAGGTCAAGAAAACTATGAATAGGAACATAGGCATAAAAAGATGCCGGATTGGATTTCTGACCCATCTAGTCCTCAGCCTGTTCTCACAATGGCCAACCAACTGCAAAAGGAATCCCATTGGCCTCCCAGCAGAGGCAGTCACAGTGCCATTAAGACTAATAGCCGTTGGTCCCCAAGACAAATATAACTTGGTCCAACCTTTGTTATTTTGAAGCCAGTCAAATGGGTAACCAGCATTACATCTCATAGTAAAAGGCCCATGCCACTTCCTAAAGTTGAAGTCAACTTGAAGAGGCTATTATTTTTTTTATCACACCTTACATAAAAACCTTGTATAAGATTCTAAGTAGCCTTATTCAAAACTGCATTTTGATTGAAATATTATAGTCACTACTTCTGTTGCTCCATTGTTTTCTCAAGCTGAACCCCTAAGGCAGGGGTCTTCAAACTTGACAGCTTTAAGACTTGTGGACTTCATTCCCAGAATTCCTCTTCTAGTCATGTTAGCTCCATGATTTTGGGAGTTGAAGTCCACAAGTCTTAAGCTTGCCAAGTTTGAAGACCCTTGCTCTAAGGGATAGACCACATTAGGAAGTGGTTCCTGTAAAAAGTTCTAACACTGATCTGTGAATCATCAAGAGTTTGCCTGCCTCCTTTCAAATTCTGATGGTTGGGGAATCTGTTAGGCATTTGGAACAAGTGATGGAAGACGATCAGACTGACTTGTCAACAGTCTGATTCTAGTTACCCCAGTTCTGTCTGGATTTTCTAGGAGATGCAGTTAAGAACAACAGGTCACTCATGATTAGGTCTTGGCTGACTTGAAGTTTTGTCTCAGCAGCAATACAGTAGTCAGACTGTCCATCATGGGGGTTAGCAGGGTTGAATATCATGAAAGTTTTATGTTCTGATTGTGTGTGTGGGGGAACTCCAACTAGGGTATATGGTTTTTAAATTATTATGTATTGTATTGCATATATATATGTTGTAATATGTGATTTCAAATTGTTTTCTTATCTAAATACATTTTTAAACTTCTAATGTGATGTGGCCTGGTATGATTTGTGGGTGGCATTAGCTTGGTAGCTGAAGATCTGCAAGTATGTACAATAATTATATGAATGCAGACCATTAACCTTTTTGGGGGAGGCCTGCTGATTATTCTTGAATTCCATCAAGAAATCATTCATTAGCTATTGCATTGGACAGCAAAACTAGTTATACTGCTTTCTATTCGGTAAGATTCACCTCAATGTTTCAGATCCATGGATTTCTGTCTATAATATATTAGCTCTCATAATCCTGTTGCCAACTCATTTTAGCCCCTTTTCCATTATACAAGAAACCACAGTGGCACAGGGGTGAGAATGCAGTATTGCAGGCTAACTCACTGCTTACTGCCAGGAATTCAATTCTCACCAGCTCAAGGTTGACTCAGCTTTCCATCCTTCCGAGGTCAGAAAATGAGGACCCAGATTGTTGGGGGCAATATGTTGACTTTGTAAACTGCTTAGAATGCAGTAAACCACTATGAAGCAGTATATAAATCTAAATGCTATTGCTATTGCTATATCCATCATTTAAATGTAAAAAGAGCCCTGTTGGATCAAAGTAATACCCTACCAAGGCCAAGATCCTGCATTATACTGCAATTTGGCAGTTCAAATCTCACCAGGCTCAAGGTTGACTCAGTCTTCCATCCTTCTAAGGTGGGTAAAATGAGGATCCAGATTGTTGGGGGCCATATGCTGACTTTGCAAAAAGCTTAGAGAGGGACTGTGAAGCACTTGTAAAGAGGTATGTATATAAGTCTAAGTGCTATTGCTATTCTATGATACACTGATCAACCAGATGTAGCCTTTCATTTCTTTCATGTCTTCACTATAGCAGGTATTTAATTTATTCTAGCCATGATTCAGAAAGTGGTATCCAGCCATCAACAACATTGATGGCAATTGTATGATTTGCCTTCTCCCTCAATATGCATTCTAGTCTGCTTTTAAAACCATCTGAATTGTCAGCTACCATCACATCTGATAGCAGCAAATGTCACGTCTTTGTGTACAGACCTTGAATTTTCCAATTCTTGCTCAGATCTTGTTTCATTCTTCCTCACTGTCACTGTTTGAAAAACTCCATCTGTTTACATGTGTCTCTTGACTTCAATCTCCCCTCTCAATATCCATCTTTTCTGCAATCTTGATCTTGAACCTTTACTCAAATTTTAAGCGTGGCAACAGTATATTTTTAGCTCTTTATTCACTTGTTGCTTTTTCTCTTCTGGGTTTCAAATATGGCAAACCTGGGGGGAGGAAAACTGCTTATTTCTCATCCCCACTTTGCCTTGAAAAAGTGCTGGTAGGAATTACCACAAAGCAAAATTCAGGGGACAGCATCTAACTCTTCTTGCACAGCATGTCAGGTGGAGATACTATTTTGGGGGACATTTTCTCCAATTCACCTGCTTTGATCTTCTCTGCTTGGGCTGAAGGGCCAGTCCTGCCATATTCAGAGTATACAGAAGGTGGGGTTTTTTCTTCGGCTGCTGCTCCTAAAACATGTTTGAAGCATGCCAATCAAGCAGCTTATCTGGGCTTCCTCAGTTCATTGTTTGCAGTGGAAGTTTATTTCAGTCAGCCACTGACAGGTTTAACTTTCCTTCTTAGGTCAAGGTGAGATGAAAAAAACTCAAGACTCCACTGTATGATCAGTAGATGCCACTCCCGATACCTTCCCTTTTGCTAGCAGAGAGAAAAAAATGGGTATAGAGTGGACTATTCTATGAATCCAAGCCATTTTTAATGGAATTAAATGCTCCTCTAGGCCTGATCTAGAACCATTCTGGGAAATAATTTCATTTGTTGTCCTTCTAGGAAGTTGATGCTTTATTTATGGCTCTGACATTATGGCAGAAATCTGAGTGTCCACAATTTCAAAATTTTAAGTGTATTCACTGGTTTCCACAAAACTGAGTTCTGGCATGCATAATGTGTGTTCGGACAGTTTATACAGGGCCGGTGCAATTGTTTCTTTGTTCCTGCATATGGCTTATTTTTCTCTCCCTGGCAAACTTTGATACAGCTCTTCCACCCATTGGGAGTTTTAATTTCAAAAGAATGTATGAGACAAGAGCAAAGAAGAGATATAGAGACGAAGAATTTTCCTGTGGAGTTTTTCAAAGCTGACCTTGTTAAGATACTAACTACCAGGTTTGTTCAGATAATGGTGGATCCACCAAACACATTACAGAAAAAATAGCCCAAATTCCACAAATTTGCCACAACTTTTCCTCTGAGAATTTTCTGTGGCAGGAGTGTCAAACTCACGGCCTGCAGGCCAAGTCCAGCCTGTGGTGCTGGCTTGAAAACAGCAAAGAACCGGCCCGCTGTGCCTTTGCCTGTGAAAATGGGGCATGGGCGGGGTGTGTGTGTGTTGCTGCATGCAATCCCCCGAGCTCTGTTTTCACTGGCAGAGGGCTATCAAAACAAACTGAAAACAAAAGGAGAAATATTTCCCCTTTTGCATTTGAGCATGCAAGAAGGGACAGGAAAAGAGAAAAGGAAATAAAGAGAAAGATGGGAAGAGAGCAAGGAACAAAAATTAAGGAAAGAGGGGAAGGAAGAATGAAGAGGGAAGAAGGAAGGTAGGTTATAATGAGACTGAAGGAGGATCTCAGGGAAATCCTGCTTTAGCACTTGGCCACCACAGGGATCCCCGACACGAATGATGGTGAGCTGGCCACGCCCACCATGGCCACCCCCACCCCCGGCCATGCCCCATGGCCCTCAGAGGTTGAACACAACCCTGATGTGGCCCTTAATGAAATCGAGTTTGACACCCTTGTCCTATAGCAATTGCAAATTGTGAGGTCTCATATGAGAGTATTGAAAATTTGTAAGAAGTTGTCATCTTTCAAGTTTGCCTCAGTGTTGTTATTTATATTTATTTTATGGTCTAATGCCCTGAGCAAGAAGGAAAGCTTTAAACAAACAAAAAGAAAGTAAGAAAATATTTAATAGCATCGTTTATTTACCTATACAAAATCATAGGTCTCTGAAAAGTCCATAGCAGTAAAAGAATAAGCAAAAAAGATTCTGTTTTTAAAAGGCTATATAAATATGCACAAAGAAATAAATTATTTGTGTTTTACATTTTCAATGTTTATTCCAAACTTAAAATTTTAATAATACAAATGACTAAGGACCAGCTTAACAAATTCAGCTTCTCTCTGCGAGTGTACGCCTGTGTGTGTGTACATGAATACTCACAGACTCACGTATATATTCATGTGAGCATATATAGAATTCTTTGTACATGCTTTGGAGTATCAGTGAAAAGATATGTTTTTTTTTTGCCAGAAACTATTATATTCACAATATGAATAAGGAGTGATGTACCCTATTTTTTAAAGTCCCAAACAGCACCATTTTAGAGAATCCTGAAGCACAGTGTAGCTGAGAATTAAATGTTATTGTTTATAGTTGCAAGTCTGATAGATGGTGCTTAGTTTAGTCCCACAGATAGACATGAGGTAGGTTGATCCTTCCTGGCGAAAATCTGTAATTAATTTTTATCTCTCTCTTTTGCACGAAAATGAAAATTTATTGATTTGATTGGAAACGGTCACTTATCATCCTGTGGTCCCAATTATAGCAGTCAAATGATAATGAAGGCACACATTTCCATTTATAGCTCAAGATAAGCTGATTTCGCAGAAGAGTGGAAACAAAACATGTATCCAGCTCCTGATTGACCAAACACTGTTGACAAAGATTGTTTATTCTAGATCAGGAGTCTCCTACCTTAGCAACTTTTAAGACTTGTGGACTTCAACTCCCAGAATTCCTCAGCCAGATTTGCTCTAGAAGTTGAAGTCCACAAGTCTTAAAGTTGCTAAGGTTGGAGACACCTGATCTAGATTGTTTATTCTTAATTCAACTCAATTTCTAACCTGGACTGCTTCCTGGTTTGCCCTGTTCCCAATCACTGCCAATCCTTAGCCAATAAGATCCTCCTCATCAATCAGACTTCTTTGTGCGTTTGTTCTGCACACCTTGTACTTTTCCATTTTAATGCCTATCAATTTCAAGGCACCTGTATGGTGTAATTAATATATTTGCATTCACTATTAAACAAAGAGTAATACTGGCCCAGATAGCCCTAATTGGTCAACTACAAAGTTTCTGTTTCCAAAGTCACTGAATATTGTGAGACAGCTGGACAGAGGAGCCCTTGATGCTTGTATTCAACGGTTATTGTGCTGCTCATCTACCTTTTTTTTTTTTTAGTATAAGGATTTTTTTTTTCTGGAAAAAAGAAACACAGGAGGAGGTGGGGGTGGGAAATCTGGTAGTGTTGCAAATGGAAGACAGTATTAGCTCTTGTAAACAATTCTGTGAAAGCACCTCAAATCTGTCCCGTACTGAACCTTGACAATGACAAGGCAACATGGGAAAGGAGAAGAAAAGAACATGCAAAATTGCATTTAAAAAAAGTCAGGAAAACCATTATGCTTTCTTACCTTTATGTGCAACTGCTTCTCACTCCCACCCCTACCCCATGTTTAAACTTATGGAAATATATCCAAGATGGCATATCTTTAAAAGACCTTTAACCTTATTCGGAATACTGTTATTTAAAACAAAACACACACACACACAACCAAGCATCCTTCAAGTAGCATTGCAATTACAAAGCCAGTCCTCCACACGGTTCATTATGCTTGTGGCATCCTTCAGCAGAACCTTCTTGATAGGCAGATGTGACTCTCTTTCGTTGCCTGCTTCTCTCTCTCTCTCTCTCTCTCCAAAAATTGTGCTGCTAAAAAATATTTTCCCAACGAAGAATCTTCTTTTCACATTTTGGGATGTTTTGCAACGTCCACCACAACTCCCCATTTTCAAGGAAGGAAGGAAGGAAGGAAGGAAGGAAGGAAGGAAGGAAGGAAGGAAGGAAGGAAGGAAGGAAGGAAGGAAGGAAGGAAGGAAAAAGTGCTTTCAAAAATACTTCAACCCAAAGTAGCCTCTGAAGGTTAGGAGCTTTAAAAGCAGACAACTGGAGTCCTCTTCCTTTTTTCGCTGAGGGTATTTGGAGTCATACTGCTGTGCTATCGTGGGTGAGATTCTTCCGGTTTCTCTCACCAAATGCTTCTTGTCCTCCCAGCACAAATCTCCTTTACGGAGCTGCTGCACCAGGAACCTTGTTTTCGTAGGGAAAACCATGTAAGGTGCAAGGCACATGGGGCATTTGAAGGAGAGGGCAGGTTCATACTAAGGTCCCAGGTTTTGAATCCTCATGCCAGAAGAGTCTCTGCTCGTTTTCTTGCATACCATCTTGCAAAGGGTTCCTATTGCTGTTGCCCAACTGGTTAGTTTCAGGATATACCCTGGAAAAAAAGCACAACCATCAGTGGGTGGTTAGCCAGGTGGTTCTCTAGAGTTCATCCAGGCGGCCCTCTTTCTAAGCAGAACTCCCAATCCTTTGAAGGGTTGTCCTGAAGCCAATTTTAAGAGAAGGCAGACTGCATTATGCCATTTCCTGACATAAATGTATGGGGGTCCAAAAACCCCAGGAAGTTAAGTGTGCAGGGAGATTCTCAATCATCCAGGTCATGGTTGTCCCAAAAGTGCTTTTCCAAAAGGCAATTGACTTCCTTGGGTTTTGTTTTTTGTTTGAAAACGTTCTGGAACGGAAGAAACTTCTTGGATGAGAAGCGAAATGTTTTCGAAGGAAAAAAAAAAAAAAAGGAAAGTCCAGTTAACTTTTGGAAAAGCACCTTTGGGCCAGAAAGTTAAGTTCATTCCAACTTTATGAAGGCAGGGTGTTGGAAAAATACAGATGGATACAGTCCAACAGGCACACAGCCAACAGCAGTTTAGATAACAATCGATTTGTTATACAGGCAGACCTCGAGTTAGTGACCATTTGAAGTTACAATGAAAAAAAAATACTTATAACCGATCCTCACCCTTATGACAATTGCAGCTTCCCCACAGTCACAAGTTTGTGATCCAGCCATTTGGAAACCGGCTCACACTTATGGCTGCTGCAACCTCCCACGGTCAAATGTTTGTGAATTGCGAATTTGCTAGCTGGTTTCTGACAAAATGAAGTCAGTGGGAAGCTGGCAGGAAAACTCCCAAACTGCAACCATGTGATGACAGCCGCAGCAAAAATAGATAATAAAATTGGATGCCTCCCTTAACAACCGCACCCCTTAACAATGAATTATCCAGTCCCAATTGTGGTCATAAGTTGAGGATTGATGTATTTGTTTTAAGTCATCACCATTGAACGTGTAGCAATTGTAAATGATATCCTTATAACTAAATACCCATTAAAAATACACAGAAATGTATTTCTATCTCGTCCCACCCTGAACATTTAGGATTGGTTTATACACAGAATATGTGTACTACATGTGTGTGTTATCTATACCTTCTGACAGGAGTGGAGAAGCATTTGTTATGAAGCAAGCCTCAGTTTACAAAATGACCTTGTTGCAATAAAACAAGTAAGATTGTCCTCATTTAGCAACCTTAATTGGGATTGTCAACTCAGTGAAGTAGCTAACTGTGTTTATGATCTTATTTCGGCTTTCCTTTGCTTTACAAACCTGTGAAGGTTGTAAATGCAGAGGGTTGGTTGCAAGTTCTTTCTTTTATTACTATCACAACTGTTGAATGGTTGCTAGATGAGGCAGTTGCTAAATGAGGACCCCCTGTAATAATAGTTTATAGCAAGGATGGAGAACTACCTCTTGGTTATTTATAGGCACCCCAGTTCCTAATTTGCAGTGCACCCAAAGTATGCTGTTGGAATTTGGTAGCAAAGCCATCTCTTGTTTTGTTTTTGTTCTGTGGCAAAAATGTGCTAAATAGGCCTTGGCAATTCTCCTAAAAGATGCCATTCATTAAATAATAAAAAAGAACTCACAATTTCTGTTTGGTGATATATATTTTTTCACCTTTACGGTTTTTTGTTTTCAAAAAAATCACCTGGAACAGGTCAGTTTTAAAAGCCTTTAACAGCTTTAAAACGAAGCAAATGTACTATATGCTTAATTAATTTTGCTTCATTTTAAAGCAAAAGCACTATATCACAAGTTCACTTCACCTTTTGAATCTGCTCAGCAATAAGCAAGTGTGTCATCAGTAATCCTCTAGTTCAAACCCCCCACCCACTGGTCACAAGTGCTTGGATCCTCTTACTTCAAGGTATATAAACATCAAGTCCTGCAGATGTTAAGACAGAGAAAGGCTTTGTTCTAAGGGAAAAAAGAATTTAAGACAACAGAAACAGAAAAGAGAAGAGGACAGGGAGCAGGAACAGGCACAAAACAGGGATTAGGGATACAAACAAGCAGAAACCTCAGGATTGGGGGCGGGGAGCAATTGGCAGCATTGGAGGGAAACTTTAAGCTACTTGCTGTTGGCAGACGTGCCATGAAAGCCAAGGAGAAAATACAAGAGGAAAAAACAGTAATTAGAAACAAGGCATGAGGGTTATGGGTGGCTGAAAATGGTGTTCTCAAAGAAGCCCTCTGGATTCTGGAGGACACAAATGCATTTTGTTTTAAATGCATAAAAACTGCATTTTGCAGCTTGGTATCCCCTCCAGCTATTAAGCCACAACTCTCATCCTTGCCAAACTCAAGTAAACAGACTAAAGGAGGCTGCCCTACCTAATCTTACGTGTATTTTCAGAAGCCTGATTGGAAAAGGAGACGAACAAATACACAAGGGACATCCGGATGACGGTACCTTTGTCTTTATTTATTCATCAAATTTGAATAGCTAGCTGCCCATCTCACAAAAAGCGACTCTATGTACAACAATCAAATATTTTTATACTTTCCTTTATTTATTTGACAGGATTTAGAACTCTCCTCAATCCCCACAGGAATATCACATGTAACACAGGATTATGGCATATAATATCAAACAAAAGGAAAACAAAAGAACATAGGATAAACAGTTAAATCCAGAGCGGTACAAAAAAAAATCCTGAGGAAAGATAAAACCCCAAATAATACCTAAGATAGGTGTTCAATCTGTCATCAAAAGGGTGATGAAATAAAGCAGTTTTAATTTGTTTATGTCACAGTAGAAAGGTGTGGGCTGCACACATTTCTAGAAGGAAGTTATTCCATACTTTGGGAATTATGACAGGGAAAGTCCACTGTTTTACCCATTTCCTGCAAACTTCAGGAAGAGAGAGAACTTTCAGCAGGTCCTCTCTTCATGACTGGACTGGATGGGCATATTTTGTTCTGACAAGAAGTTGTCAAATGCATCAAGTTGAGCTTTAAAAATAATTAACAGCTCTTTGAATTGAGCCCGGATTGTACTACCTTTGCGCATATACATGATACATAGGTTAAATTGGTCTAATGTAAAGTAAAGGGCAGATTTCAGGAAATCAGGTGCTGGAATGGGACAATTACATTTTATATAGCCTTATATTTGTGCTACTTTATCTCCATGCTGGCTCATTGTTGGCTTCATCTGGTATGAGATGCAGCACCTGATTTAGTCCTATACAGATGCAGTCTTTGACTTTCTCCCACCCCAAGTTTCCCATTCCAGTTTATGGTTTTTGCAACGGCGTGCTACAACTTATCAAGCAAAATTTTCAGAAACACAAAGCATACTGTAGGGGTCGCTGTCCAACAGGTAGGTCTTTCTACGTTCGCGAAAGCTGCAGAGATAAATCCATGGCTCACCTGCTCTGCAGTGGGTGGTTCCCATACACATTCCCGTAACAGCTGGCAAAAGAGGACTGAGATAGCGTATCATAATCAGGAAGTCCTAACAAAACCTGATTCCGCCAGTTCACGGAGGAATTTGTTGAGGATGCTAAAATGGAGGAAATAAGAGATAAGGAGAAAAGAATGTCAGCAATGAATATTTTCTTGATTTGGATAACAACTGCCTAGATAAACATTTGGCTGAGTTCAAAGAAACACTGTACGAAACATCCCAGGTGAAAGGGAAATGCCCATTTGATTAGGAGAAGACTCCTTTTAATGCAGCCCCCTCTCCCGCAAATCCAACACATGGGACTTGGATACCAATACATTTACAGGAACTTTGTTGGGAAAGCTTATCTTAAAGTATTTATAATTTTTATTCCAGATTTGCTGATACAAGGTGAACTTTAGCAAATTAATGCTGAGTTCACTGGCTTTCAGCAAGAGATGAAATATGATATTAAAAATGATCATCTCCCTGGTGATGTACTCATTAGGGTGTTGGATTTGGACTGAAAAAACTGCTTTAAATCTCTGTTTAGCATGTGCTAAATGTACTTTGGGGCCATCGCTCTTTCTCTAACATTTGGAACTGTATTTGCAACAGCAGACACATTTGCTAGACCTGTCCTTCCCAAGCTCATTATAGTCCCTATAGATTATCCTCTCCAACCATTTGGGTTGGTTTGGGAGAGAGACTGAATGTGAATTTTTACCTTAGTTTTCTTAATTCTAACCCAACACCTTCTCTACCATCTAGGCTTTGTCACATTTTAAGATTTTTTGAAGTTTGTGTATTATGATGATGATGATGATGATGATGATGATGATTATTATTATTATTATTATTATTATTATTATGTCTACCAGATTTCCAGGGTGGTATGATAAACACCTGTACAAAACCTACACATTTGGGATAGTGTTTTAAAAATGAGAGGCTGCAAATACTTTACCTCTTTTTCAATAACATTTAAAAGTTGCGGAATAAGAAGCTGCAGAATAAATTCTACAACTATTATAACTATCTTATGGACTTTTTCACAGCACAATCATTGGGTGCCTTTTAAAGCTATTTCCTGTGATTAAAACATTTAGTTCCTTCCTGGCCCTCATAGCTATGGGAGACAGGATGTGGGACTTGATGAGCCATTTGTATGAACCAGTAAGTCTTGTCTCAAATTTCTTAACCTCCTGTACATTCTGTTGACACCCGATCATATTATAAACCAGTATGACCATTCTTTTAAAACCAGTATAACAGGACTCTGATCAATTACTTGGCTAAAATCCACAACACTTGGTTGAGAGTTTTTCTTATTCCTTTTGTAAAGGATACAGTGCCATGACTAAACTAACCTAATGAAGTGATACACTTAAATAGTAAGTTGTACATTAAAAGTTGTGTGTAAATAATGAATAAAATAGTGGGTAAGTGCTGACTCTAAATTTACACGAGTAATTCTCTCACTCAAGCTATAATCTATAACAGGTACAGCCAAGATCTACATTATCTGACATTTTGGACTATTGCTATGAGCACCAATCATGCAGTGGTAGGTGTTTCTGGAAATTGCAGTCTAAGGTATCAAAAGGATAGTAGATTGCCTGTCCTGGACAGACATTTACTATTTAATACTATTTAGTGCATCTAACTAGATGTTTTTGGGATATTTAAGGACTACAGTCCCCAAATTATCAGCCAGATGATAGTTATCATTGCTGGGAATCCAAAGTTTTTCATTCCCAATGCAGTAGAAGAAGACTAGGGTGGTAAAACTGGCCTTTCTTTTTTATTCTATTTACCATTTCTTTTAAAATACGATCCCTTTTTAAAACACTCGTAAAATAAGTGACAACATAAAAATCATTTGAAAACTCTTTCAGCTTCCAGGCAAACTGTACAACCCTGGACTCCCTTGTACAAATTCAGCTGTGACAGTGAATGTAGTATGCAGTGAATACACTATTTTATGACACTGGGTAAAATAACTTTTTAAATAGTGGACCACTATTCTTTTAATAATAGTGAAACATTTTGTGTTCCATCCACACCATTGTTTGCTCATATTCCAGATTCCCAAATCACTCACATTTTTAACCTCCCAACAATTGGAGAATTCTCTTTTCTATACTTCACCTTGTCCTTTGTGATAATTAATTGGATAAGAGCACTAGCATCCCCTCCAGTGACAGTCAGAGACACGAGCAATCTAATTAAAACATTTCCCTCTATCTGCTGGGAGGAGGATTTTCCACTTATGAAAAGAAGAGCTTTGCTCATGCAAATAAATGGATGACATTTCATACTGAGTAGAAAAACCTCCTGCCGGCAGAGTGTTGTGGCCTGTTGGCCACCGGCCCCTCCAGCAGCCGAATCAGAAGAGGAGAAGGTGTGGGAGTCAGGGTCGGCATCAAGGCAACCTGAGAGCTCCGAGGGGGAAGAGGGAATGGAGTTGTAAGAGAGAGAGAGACAGAGATGGAGCCTCGGCTGGCCGTCAGCCCTCAGATGGAGAGTCAACAGTCCCCAGATCTGGAGGTGACTGATGAGGAAGGGGAGGAACAGCTGGGTCTAGTGCCTGACATGCAGATGCGCAGAAGGGAGAGGAGAGGAGAGCAGTGGAAATCCATGGGCTGATCTTTGGGAAGGAAGAGCCACTGCTGCTAATGAAGCCCCACCCTAGCTCTGAGGATAAAAGGCAAGGGGTGGAGATGAATAGATGTGGCAGGCAACTATTCATCTCCCTCACAGACAGACTTGTTAGTCTGCGAGAGAAACTTTTTGATGGGGCTGCTAGTGCTCCTAATAAAGGAATCATTAACTTCAGAGGGTTTGTCGTGTTTGGGGAGCAGGGTCAGGCCATTATTCATGCATTGGACTGAAGCATACAAGATCTCTGAGGAACATTGACACAGAACAGAGCAGTTACAAAAAACAAACAAGCAAACAAATCCTAACAAGCAGTATAATTACCTAAAGAGAAAGAAGATGAATGACTGCTTTGACAACTTAGCATCTGAAGTCCAGCACAGCCTAGGCCTCTCTGAGACTCTCGATCAGCATCAAGGCCCGCCTGCAAGCCAAGAACCTGCTCTTTTTGTCCAGAGGCACGCTGGTACCAACCACGGAGATGCTCCGCAACTAAGGCCTTGTGGATGTTTTTAGTGATGTGCTCTGTTTTCATGGACGGCTTCCGTGGCAAGCGCAGCGTGGCGTATGGATTGTGGGGCACTCTCTCCATTTCATCTTCGTGGAAAGATCTGAATTCCCGATATCGGCGTTCGTACCCATAGGGTGCTGAGGAACGATAGGAAGGGTTGACAGTGTATTGGCCCTCTGTGCCGTTCTCATAGACATAGCCACTGTTGTAATATATGTCGCCCTCTTTAGAAGAGGTATAGCCAGAAATGTAGCAACTGGATGGCATCTGTCCTTGCTTTTTTACGTAAACCCCATTGCAGTTGTCCTTCTGGGCTAGGTTAGGCATACTTCCTGAGCTGGAAGCAGAAATGTTCTGTTTTTTGGACCGCCTCCTGTTTCTAGTGCGGTTGTCAAGGGTTTGGGTGCTGTAACAGGGCTTTGAATTTGGGGTCATGCAGTAATATTCTGCACTGGATTGGCTGGTGTAGGAGGATCCATCATCTAGGATTTCTGTGCTGCTACTTCTTTGGGATTTTGAAAGGGTGAACATTGGCTTTTCACTGGGGGTTTCTGATAAGAAGGTAGTTTGGGTCTCTAAACAGCTCTGAGGGGATGTATCCGGTCTGAAAAAAGAAGCAGGTTTTTTGTTACAAGGAAAGCAGACAGTCAGTTCCAATGACATCATAGAGCAGGGGTGTCAAACTCAAGGCCCGCAGGTCAGATCCGGCTTGCAGGGTGCTTAGATCTGGCCTGCACGGGGCCATC
Organism: Laticauda colubrina; assembly: GCA_015471245.1. Lineage (NCBI taxonomy): Eukaryota > Metazoa > Chordata > Lepidosauria > Squamata > Elapidae > Laticauda > Laticauda colubrina. The sequence continues at coordinate 15,106,579 of BLBF01000003.1, forward strand.
CTGAAAACAGTGAGGGACCAGCATACGGTGCCTCTGCCAGTGAAACGGAGCTCAGGAGGGCCACGTGAGGCCCTCTTGAGCTCCATTTTTGCTGGCAGAAGGTTGCAGGAGGCTGTCGCAGCCAGAAATGGAGCTCGGGAGCCTGTTTTTGCTGGCAGAGGATGACATGATTGACGTCGAACTGCTGATGCCCACTCTGGCCATACCCACCCCAGCCCCCTGAGGTCAAATGCAACCCTGACGCAACCCTCAATGAAATTGAGTTTGACACCCGTCATAGAGTAATCGATGTAAAGAAAGTATGGTATATTTCAAACAAAGCAGGCAAAGTAAAAGATAAGTAAATACATGATAGAATTCAACAACACAGCAAGATGCCTACAGATAGTAGCATCACTTTTTTGAGATTTTTCTCAAGGAAAATCCTAACAGGCAGGATTTTATACATATGAAGTTGAAAAGGGCCACAAACTTACTTAGTGCTATATTATGCAGAATAACTTTATTCTATAGTTCAATAAAATCCCTTTTTTCACAATCCTGTAATTCAGGATAATGTCAGAACAACTGTATGGAGCTGAGCGTTTACTGGCCGCTGTCCTTCCTGACCCCAATGCAGAGTTCTCAGCAAATATTTTATCTTTGTGCCCAGGAGAGAAACATTTGCTGCTACCTAGGATTAAACTCTCAACCTTCCAAGTGGGAGGTGAATATCTCCACAACTAGGCCACCATGCCGTTCCTTAGTCTATACTTTAATAAAACTGTAGAATAACAAGCAAGTTGGTATTTCACTGCTAATGAATAAACCCTACATACCTTATCACAGAAATAATTTGTAAGTGAACAGTTAATTACCTTTATAATCAGCACAGTAACATTCAACTAAACAGGTAAAATGTTATCTTGTATGAAAATTAAAAATGAATGCATCTAAGGTGGCAATTCAGAGCTGGTATTCGGCAGGCTCTGACCAGTTCTGGAGAACTGGTAGTAGAAATTTTGATTGGTTTGGAGAACTGGCAAATACCACCTCTGACTGGAGATTTTACAGTATCCTTTCCCTGCTATGCTTGCCAAGCCATGCCCACAGAACCAGTAGTAAAAAAAATTGCATCCCACCACTGTGGCAATTCACCTTCAAACTAACTTAGGTAATAATATGACACTATTACTTCTCCTAAAGCAACATAATTCAGAAGTGGGCACTTTCTGTTAAATCCCAAATGCCCATTCCTTGGTCCTCAAAACTTCTAGAGACAAACTTATATGTGCGATTTCCAAAGGAAAACAACATTACTCAGAGTAAAACAAATTTACTCTGAAGTTCATATATAAAATATTAAATCCCTCAATTCATTAAAACACCAAATCTCTTCCTCCCAAACCTGCCACATCCATTTGTGCAAAACCATAATTGTCTTGTCCTTTGTACTTCCTGGCCAACCCTTATTCTGGCTGACTCAGTTTCTAGCTTTGAAGACTATAAGCCCATTTAGTTCTACTGCACATAAAAATAATTGGAAATAAACTTCCTGTTCAAGAATTCTGATTCAAAGATGTTTATGCATCAAATTCACCTCAACTGTAGCAACTTAGTTGAGAACAATAGTGGACACACTTAGAAGTTTTGGCTGTGATATGCCTTTTGTACACAAATGGGTACTCAAGTGAGGAGAAAAAAAATAGCATGGGAATGTCTTACTGCAAGTGACTGCTACTGTAGGCATTGCGTGTGAGGACTGGTGTTGTGGGCATACTTCTTCCTCCATGGTGTTGCTTCTCGGCTGTCCGATATGGACTGCTGTGAGTTGACAGAGAATCTCTATGATTGGAAACAAAGGGATCTAGTGAACATCATCATCCCAGTATATTCAAATCAATACAAAGAGCATCAACAAGAACAGCGCAAAGAATAGCGAGTGCTAACAGATTGCCTGCAGAAGAGCATCATACTGCAAACTACTTTGCAAAACAGTTGTTGAAGGGTAGAGGAAGAAATGATCAAAGTTAATGGCACACATTCATTATGAACTATTAATATATTATTCTTATATGTTATACCAAGGAAAAATAGAAAGTTTCACCGAATGAGATTTTTTAGCAGTGAGAGGGATGGCATATAAATTTAATAAATAAAATAAAATGAATGAAGATTCAGATAAGACCCTGGCTCTATTCATATGGCATCATGCATGTATATGGAGTTCCCAGTTTTCTGGTTCTGGCAATTTAGCAAGGAGCTGCTTAAAATGACTCCCTGATCAGAAGGAGTTGGAAAGGAAAATCTTTTGAGTCCGAGTGGTTTGTTTAGTCCTGCCATTTTTTTTCTATAAAGCTAGCTTCTGGTGCCAAGCAGTTGAGATGTTCAAAACCACTGCAAAATCTGATTAATTATGAGATATCAAATTACTGTTAATTCGGAGAAACTAAATAGCTACATCTTCTCTGGGACAATCTGTTCCAGAAGTATCCATAAATTTACATTCACTTTGTAAGTGAAAGCTCAGACTATAGAAATCACAATGAAAACAGAATACAAACTCTTTTGTTACGAGGCATTTCATATGCATCTTTTAGGAGAAAAACAATCAATCATAGCAATAGTTTCAAAAAAAGCCCTTGTCACTTTAAAGTAGCAGGCAATGCATGATTTTTTTTTTAAAGCAATAAAGCAATAAAGCTGTTGTAGCTTGAATATCATCAATGGTCCCATACCTGGAGTGTCTCTGTTCTAAGAGTTGTTCATTCATGGAAGACTTCCGGAGATGGATCTTCTCTACTCCAAGAGTATTGGGTGGTGGAGAGGCTGGCAGAGAAATTATTCTTTGGACTGCCACAGTAAGGGAAGTATTGCCTGTTTAAAAAGAATTGGAAGAAACAACATGATTTTGTGTTATCTAATCCTTACATAACTCTTTATATTTCTATTGAAAAAAATATTCAATTTCTTCCTTTATGAACCCGAGCTACTTTCACAAAACCATGGAATCTGAGATGAAGAAGCAAATTAAATTATTGAGACCATAATACTGTTCAATGATGATTCCAAATTTGATTATTTCACAAAGATGGCTGCACGCTGTCTGGATTAAATGCATGAACCAAGGAAAGCCAACTAAACATTCAATCATCTTGTAATTAAACACTTTATGCCATGTACAAGACTGTGGGATGACAACTGGTTTTGCCTAGTCCTAAAGAACTTTGAGGATGCATTATGCTAAGGCTGGGTTTTGATTGGACAATTTTTGAAAAGAATTTGATACAAATAAAACTGGAATGATTTTGACCTGAAAATTCTATCTTTAGTTCAGCTAGGACTTCAAAGAAGTCCAAATGGATGGATTCCATTCAAAAACTGGAGGAGGATTAAAGCTTTATGCCACAATGATGTTTTTTTTTTATTAGCAGTTTCTTACTTGGCTTACAGTTAACTATTGTTTGAAACTTTTAACTGATCACATCAATTTTTTTTTTCTTTTCCCAGTTAGGCATCTCGGAATGTACTGTGTATAGTGATAAAAATAGTAAAATATATTTAAATGCTGCTGGCTAATAAACTGGTCAGTGGTTGACCACTTATAGAAAATTCAGGCCATTTTGATCATTTCCAGAGTAAAAATTTAAAAATTGAGAATTCAAAATTTTTCTCCACTTCAGAACATGACCATATGATTCAATCCAATGCTGATAGACTCACAGCTTGGTTCTTGAGACCAACCAACTGGAAAACATTGCCTCATCAAAATGAAGCAAATTGGCATTTGTTGCACATTTTTTATGTGATAATAAGTAGGACAGTGGGGATTTTTTAGGACTAATGACTAGGCAAGGGAGTGTAGCTAGCCCAGCCCAGTATTAGCTGGCAGGAAGTAACAAACCCGGGTATCATTATGGCATCAGTGAAAAATTAAAAAGGATAACAATTGCTTGTTTATATGAGTTAAACGTTTGTGAAGATTAGGAGACTGTATCAGTGTACCGTCTTTCTTTTTTCTGCTTTAACCCATTGGCACGTGAGTTTCTTTTTTTATATAAAAACCAATGGGTCGGAATTATAACCTTTACTATCTGGGATCAATTTGGCTGAGAATTCACTGGTTCAGTGCATAATCACATTGAAGGTATTTGATGGACCAACAGCAGATACCATCTCCTTGCCCCCCTCACCTCCTGCTCCCTACCTCCCCCACATCTTTTAATTATAACCTGTATTTTTGCAGTATTTTCATTTTGTTTTTACACTGCATATATATTTATGGGTTTATTTTAATGTTGTAAACCGCCAAGTCTTTGACGTCAGTGATCAAGATCCTGGGCAATCAGTTCTTTTGGAGCCAGGGAAAATGAACATGCTGGTGAATAAAGAAAAATTTAGGCTTTATTGTTTAACTGTAGCAAACAGATTGAAAAGCAGTAAAGGAGAATATTTGTAGCTCACGATTGAAATGAGGGGTTATTTGGTGCTCTCTGAGCTTGCTTGTTTTCTTGTAGATGTTTAATTACCCTAAACCAGGTAACATCATCAGGGCTAGTAAGGAGTGCTGTTTGCTGTCAGTTTATATTCTGATGTCTTGTCTGTCTGTGTGGGTGGGGGAAATCTTAGGGATTCTCACTAAAAGAATCCCTAAGGCCACCTTACATAGACAGGTAAGACACCAGAATATAAACTGACATCAAGCATCACTCATTACTCTCCCACTATTGAAAATCTGCTTCTATGGGTTTGCTCTTCCAAACACGTGGACACAGATATGATTGTAGCAGTGGTGGGATTAAAAATGTTTTATCACCGGTTTGGTGGGCATGGCTTGATGGGCATGTTTGGCACACATGCACAAACGCGTACTTTGCGCAGGCGCAGAGGCATTCCAACTCACCTCCTGCAAGCCTGCATTCTCCCGTTCGCTTCAGCAGCTGCCGTGCGGCACTCTGCTGTGCTGCACAAAGCAGCTGCGCTTCAAATGCAGAGGATAAAGCAGGGAGCCCAGGCGGGTGGGTTCAATAGCAAAGCAGCAGAGAGAACCGGTTTGGTCTCTGTGCTCATCGCTGCTACCAATTTGGCAGAACCAGTAGAATACCACCACTGGACTCCAGAACACCCAGACAAGGAAAACATTCCTTCCGTGAACATCCTTAAAGCCCAACTGCTTTAAGGATGTTAAGGAGACAGGCTCATTTGCTGACAGGAATATGTATTCAGTAGCCTGGCCTTTTTAAAGATGCCAGCTGTTACAGAAACCACATTTCCTCTCTTTACCTCCACACTCAAAGAAGGCAAGCAATGCAGAATATAACATTTCCCACATGAATTTTGTTTTTAAATGTTAAAAGTATGGGAATACACACCGTCTTCAAAAGATGTTGTGTCAGACAAAGAGCTGCTCTCAGACGGGATAATTTCATCTGTGGAGAAGCAAAAAGAAAAAGAAACAAAAAAGAATACTCATGAGCAACAAAGCTGCAGTTTGGAACTGTAGATACATTATACTTTAGAGCACACAATCATTAAGACTGCATGTAATCACTCAGGGATCACATACTTCCAGGATAGGTTGCTATGGAACGAGTAAAATGAATAATTAAGAACAATTATCAGTCAAGAGGAGTCTGCTTTTCATTAGCTGGAATGTTAGCTCCAAGTAATCATCGCTAAGACACTAATAGAACAGACTAAGTCACCAATATACTGAAACCAAACAAGTCAGCTGCTATTAATTTAAGATTCTTTTACATACTACAATAGTGGCTATTGAAGATAACAAGGGCTACATAGTCCCACAACATTTGCTGCACTTTGGACAAATGTTAAAACACTGCAGTGTGCTGGAATCTTAACATCATAAGCCCTTACTGAGGACAACTGACACTGACAAGAGTGTGGGATATATTTAATTTATTCCCAGAATATATTGAAATCAAACCTGCAAAACTCTCTCTGCAACTGGGTCTTCAATGAAAATTGTGTTTTCAATTAAAAAAAAAATATCCTCATGATCAAAATTAGGGAAACATACTGGTTCATTGGAGAGCATCTTGCTGCCTCTCCTTGATCTACAGTTGTTTTGTTGTTATTCACTCACTTAAGTAGAGGTGGTATTCAGAAGCTTCTGACCAGTTCTGGAAAACCAGCAGCGGAAATTATGAGAAGTTTGGAAAACCGGCAAATACCGCCTCTGACTGGAGATTTTACAGTATCCTTCCCTTGCCATGCCCACCAAGCCATGTCCACAGAACCAACAGCAAAAACATTTGAATCCCACCACTGCACTTAAATCATGTCCAACTCTTTGCAACCCCATGGACCATAACACGCCAAGCTCCCCTGTCCTCCCGTCTCCCAGAATTTGCTAAAATTCATGTTCATTCTCTCAATGACACTATTTAACCCCCTCATCCCCTGCTGTCCCCTTCTCCTTTTGCCTTCAACCTTTCCAAGCTACTGAACGTAATTAATCAACGCATGACTTTTTTCTAAGGTCATAATACGGTGGTGCCAACACTGCTCTAACCTGAAGCTCTTAATGGTAGAGCAAAAGGTGAGGTACAAACTGCAGTTTGAAAATCAAAGTAAATGCCAGGCTGTCATCAGAAATAATGCTGATGACAAGAGAACAAATGTACCAAGAGTTGTGCAGTTCCCGAGTTTACTTGCACATCAGTCGCTGAAATGTCCCGCAAGCTTTCTACCCAAAGGAATTGACTCCTTGTAGAATATGCTTGTTGAATCATTAACTGTTGCTCCAGTTGTCAAAGCTCTGATCAGTTTCTCAGCTTTCATTCTAAGCCACTAGTAACATTCATAGTTTTTCCAGCTTCTTCAAAGAATCCATTTCTGGCATTCAAATCATTTTCCTCTATGAAAATGGTTATGTATAAATAACTCTAATCTGCTTAGCTTTCCATTTGATAAGGTAAGTGAAACAGAACTTATATATTTCTCCCTGTACCAGTTGGTTTCCCAACAATCGAGGCATTTAGCAAGCTGTCCTATACACATTTCAAAATTTTTCAAAATGCAGACATCAGGTCTGGGCCAAATCATTCATACCTATCTGATACCTTCCCTCCTACTTGTCTGCCCAGCAAGGAGCTGTTTACAACTAGATAAAGTGAATGCCTTATCCAAACTCCCCAGAGTAAAACACCTGAATGCCTGGAGCTCTCAAAATTAAATCACTGCAAACACACTGGCTTCTCAAACAACAACAATAATAGGTAATAGAAAATGAGTAAGGTGAAGTGCTCTTGAATAAGCTAAAATCTCTAAAGTGACTTTAGGATTCAAAAAGACAAGACAAATAACACCAGTATTGTTGATAAGAAAGAAAAAGTCTGGGTAGACCATAGTTTTTCCACCCTGGCAATAAAAATATATAAAATGTAATAAAGTGTAAGTAAGATTGTCTATGGAGATTCTCAGACATGCAGGTCATGGTTGTCCTAAAGGTGCTTTTTCAAGAGGCAACTGGACTTCCTTGTTTTTCTTTGAAGAAGTTTCATTTCTCATCCAAGAAGCTTCTGCAACTCTGACTGGATGATGAGGAATGGAAGAATTTAAAAAATTTAAATCTTCCCATTCCCCACCATCCAGTCAGAGCTGAAGAAGGTTCTTGAATGAGAAGTGAAACTTCTTTAAAGAAAAACAAGGAAGTCCAGTTGACTCTTGAAAATATAAGTAAGATTGCTTAGGATTTGACTGGTGAATTAATCTTTTGTTTATTAAAAGCTCTCTCCAGCTGAAGATATGCTGAGAGGTTACTAAAGCTGCCTATGTAAAAAATAAGGGGCAAGTTGCTACCCACTCACAGTGACTGAGTGGTTCATGTATGTAAAAAATAAACAAAGTGATGAAAAGTGAAAGGGAATAGTTATAAGAACAAGTGGGTAAAACAGGTACAAGTACTGGAGTTTAACAATATGTCAAATTTTTTCCAAAGGCCAAGTTTGGGACATAAACAAGAGGCCATAGGCGGCTGATCCAAAGTTTGAAAATCTCTCACCTTCTTGGATTACAAAATATAGAGCCAGTTCATTAAATCCCTTGTGCAATTGGTTCAACCCCATCTTCCCTTATGCTATCTGTTCACCGACTATAATTGGACCCTCACAGGGTGAAAAGGGAGTGGAGTCCCTTTCAAGTGACTTACTCTCACCACAGTCATTCTTATGGGATCAGGTGAAAAGCAAGAAAGTGGTTTAATGCTTGTGAGGCTCTGATCCTTTCTCATTTTAAAGACTTTGGCAATTGCCTGGCTCTTCCTGCTTTGTGGAATGTAGAAATTCTGAAAGGCAAGACTTTTGGCTGCTTTTCTTGGACTGCTTTGTGAATCAGCAAAGGTGATATAACAGGCTGAGCCCATGGGCGTGAACTCGCCCTCTCCTTGTATAACCTCAGTTTGGAGAACTGTATTATCAGCTTCTGGATCTGTTTATTCCTCTTCCTTCCTGGTTGAGAATTCCAAGAGCTTTGGTTCCCAAACACCTGGAAGATTCCAGTTTGGAGCACATTGCTCTGATACAGGTAGTCCTCGTTTACCGACTGCCCCGTTCAACACCCTAAATTATGACAGGACTGAAAAAGTAGTTTATGACCAGTCTTTGAATTTGTGGCCGTCACAGCATTCGACACTCATGTGATTGCCATTTGTGACCCACTGGCAAGCAAAGTCAATGGGGAAGCCAGCAGGAAATCACAAGTCCCAATCATGTGACAGCTTTCTTAACAACCACAGTGATTCACATAACGACTGCAGCCGAACAGACATTGTAAATCCACGTGGGCACATGATGTTCCACTTCATGACTGCATCACTCAGCAATAAATTTGCCAATCTCAATTGCTGTCGATGAATGACTGCCTGTATATACCATTTCTGCATTATGATTTGTTGTTTTATTTTTATGCTATGCAGGCTTCATTCTTATTGTCTTGCTGAGCACAAAAATCTGACTCACCAACTCAGCTGCCTTTTTATCTCCTTCCCTCTCCCCTCCTCTCCCATCTAACACTTGTTAGGAGGCGGGCAGGTGGGGGAAGACCATGCTCTAATGATTGGCTTGATTTCTTATGGATTGTGCGTAGCCAACAAACACACCAAACAGCCAAATTCTGGTCATATCAGCATCTGATTCTTGACGGAACACGGTGCCACACTAGTTTTGCCTGGAAGAATGCACCAGTCCTTCCAGCCAAATTAAAATGCTTTAATTTGCTTTTCCCCTCCAATGTGTTGGCACTTGTCAGAATAAAATGCTTCATCTGGGTTTTGTCTGAACTACATCTTACATGAAAACATGACAATCAAATTACAGGTAAACTCCTACGTTTGCTGAAGTCAGGCTTATAGTCCAACTGTTTTTTCCCTCCAAGGAGCCTGGATCTTTCTGCTACATAAATATGCTAGAAAAAATAACACTGAAAAACACAGAGGTACATACAGATCGACAAAGAGCCCTGTCAGCACAAATTAAAGGTGGGATTTTTTTTTTTTTAATACCTGGTAAAATCAGGCTTGACTTCTGCGCAGGTTTCTTCCCACATTTAATTCTATATTCATTGACGGAATTTTCAATCTCCTGGAGCTTTTTCACAGCCTCTGTATACTCTTGTTTTCTTTTCTTTTTCACATTTTTGCACAGGTCCGGCTCACCAGCCAACTTCTTTGCCGCTTCCACAAACTTTTGCTGAATGAGAAAATTGCTTTCCAGATTTTGCAGGGTTGGGTCCTACAGAGATTTAAATCAGTCCACCCATCAATCGGGATTTGCCATAGAAGACATGACATCAATTTAAGCTATACTTTTAAGAACCAAACAACAACAAAATAAAAAACACCCCCCACAGGGTTCTCCCCCCCCCCCCCCCCAATACATGTAACAAAGAATAGCTGGTCTTTTCACCAGCTTTAAGGTCTTTCTAATTCTGCCATAGCCCATCATTAAGAAATCAACCTTTTCATTATATTTATTATAAAGTAAAATATTAATTACATTTATTATAAAGCTCAGTATCTTTCCAGGACCAGCTATGGATTTACACAACTGTCATTCTGTGAACAAAAAGCTACCCAGCTTTCCTGCAGTATACTGCATTTAGTAAAATGATCGCACTGGTGTAATGCTCATACATCATATTCTCATGTAAGAATCAGACAAGACACCAGCCAATTGTATTGTCAATGTTTTGACAAACATGTCACCAAACTTCTATAGTGCAACCAAGAATATCTGCAGAATATCAAGATGGTATATATGACTTCCATAATCCAAGCTCTGCCTCTTTTTTAATCTGTGATGCATATTCACGTAAGTGATGGCAATTTATTTGCACACCCGGGGGTCACCATCTTTAATTTTGGGAAACTCCTCCCCTAGATGCCCCTAAACTAGAGGCGGCTTTGTGGAGGGAAGAAGAGGGGGTGGGGCTTAAAAAAAGCAGGGAAAGAAAAGTTAGACATTATACAGCTGCAGAATAGCAATAGCACTTAGACTTATTTACCATTTCATAATGTTTTTACAGCCCTCTCTAAGCAGTTTACAGACTCAGCATATTGCCCCCAACAATCTGGGTCTTCATTTTACCAACCTCAGAAGGATGGAAGGCTGAGTCAACATTGAGCTGGTGAGATTCAAACTATCAAATTGCAGTCAGCAGAAGTAGCCTGCAGTACTGCATTCTAACCACTGCATTACCACAGCTCTATAGAAGAATGCCATCTAAGGCAAGATAACTTACAAATACTGAAGGACATGTGGAGGACACATGAAGAAATACAGTACAGATAGTCCTCGACTTACAACAGTTCATTTAGTGACTGCCTGAAGTTACAGTGGCACTGAGAAAGGTGACTTATGTCAATTTTTCACACTTATGCCTCCAGATACTTGGAGTCATACATGCAACTGACTCGTATTTATGATGTTTGTAGTGTCCTGGGATCATTTTGTTACCTTAGGATAAGCAAAATCAATAAGGAAACCAGATTAACTGTGCTACTAACTTAACAACTGCAAGTGACTCACTTTAACAACTGTGGCAAGAAAGATTGTAAAATGGGGGCATAACTTACTTAACATAACTTACTTACTTAGCAGCAAAAATGTTGGGCTCAACTGTGGTCATAAGTCAAGGATTACGACCACAATTAAATAAGCACATGCATAACATCTTTCTCCAATTAATTCTAGTGTTCTATAGATCCCTTCCCAGTAGATATACATATGTTTAGATAAAGTAAATCCGCACTTAAAAGATGAGTACCATTAATTTGAAGTGAGAGAAAGAAAGTATGCCAACTGCCCTTTCAGCTGAAAAGCATGGACTTTACTTCCATTCCTATACTGGGCAGAAAAAACATGTGAACAAAACAAGCTCATTTGGTGGAGCGAAACTCATGCTTCCTTCCTGGAAGCCTGCTTTTCAAGTGATAGAGAACCACACAACCTGCTCTACCTCCACCCTTACTTTGCCCAGCCTGGGTGTTGAACCCATTTTTCTTCCTGTTCAACTGACAGTTTAATGCAATCTTTCTTACTGTAAGTCTATGATCAATATGGCAAAGACTCTGAATCTGTGACAATCTTAAGCACTGTTAAGAGCACACTTGCAAAACAGTTGCAGTGATGATTAGTGGATTTATTCCTCTAGTTACCAAGAGGTGAATAAAGCTTCAGCTTATAATCACTCACTATTTTATACTTTCCAAATGCTTGTGTGCTTGAAGCACTGTTATAGCAATAACAACAGCACTTCAACTTATATAGCACTTCATAGCCCTCGCTAAGCGGTTTATAGAATCAGCAGATTGCCCTGGGTCCTCATTTTACCGACCATGGAAGTATGGAAAGCTGAGTCTTATACTTGAAACTAGAGCTCTGTTTTACAGCATAATTGCTTTTCAGTCTTTTTTTTTTAACAAAGATATACCTACCTCCTCATTGGGTAGCAGATTGTCATCCAATCTGAATGTCGTACCTACACGCCTTCTGACTTGAGGAGGCTTCTCTCCAGTGTTCAGAGGATATTCCTTTGGCATTTTTCCAGTGAGCTCCTACAGAATATAAGAAGAGCACCCTTAGCAACCCGCGAAAGGGTGAATGAATACTGCATGCTTGACTGGAGCAAAAACAAGGGGTCTCACCGCCTCCCGCAGGCAGATCTTCTTCAACTCTTCAACTTTCTGTAAGAGTTTCTCCTGCAAAAGCTTTTCTTTCTTTCTTAGTTCTAAGATTTTCTCTTTCTTCTGCTCTTCACTCACTTCTAAATCTTGAGATCCTATAAAAGCAATATAGGGTTTGAGGCGAGAGTCAGTATTTGTGGATGTAAGAAAAATGAACAAAACAAAACAAAGGAAAAGTACAAATGAATCCCTATGAGAAGTAGACATGCTAAATAGCCATGCTAATGCTAACTAACTGTTTGCAGACTGGTGGGAAAACAGTGTTTGGGAGAATATAAATGCTTAGAATACTACAACTTGTATTGCAACTCAACTTGTAAATTTGTTAGCTTTAGTTTTGAACAGAATGTCTTCACATCTTTCCTTAAACTAACCATGACTTTTCAGTAGCACTACAAATGAAATTCAATCAACATCCCCTAATTTCAGCTCAAACATGCATGCAAATGCTTTCTTTAAATGTATGCAAATTGATTAAATTCTTGATTAAACTCATTAGATTACGAGGTAAATTCAAGAGTGCTGTAAGAAGTAAATATCAGTTACTGCTTGATTTCTATCTGCAATACTTTATAATTATATTAATACTTCCTTTTCAAACATATTTTTTACATAGGCTGAGCAGATCCCGAAAAACTAGATGGTTGTAGGTTCCTCAATGGATTAAACAAGGTTTGGAATGGGTATATTCACTTGAAGATTAAAGTTATCCTTCTTACAAAGGTACAGAATCTAAAAAGGCTTATTGGGAGGAAATATGATTAAAGTCCTAAAGTGGAGATTATGGAAAATCTAATTCAAATTCTCACTTGACCATGGAGTTCAGTGGGAGACTAGATCAACAGTTTTTTCTTCATTTACCACAAACCATGAGGCTAAAATAAGGAGTAAGATAAAGTACATTATCTTGAGCAATCTAAAGGGAAGTTGGATTATAAATCACAAATCACAAATTACAAATCAGCTAGTTTTTTTTTCTTAAATTAGCCTTTTCAAAGAGGGTGACTCCACATGTTGATAAGTGCCTCTGGCCACAATGGCTATGAATTCTGGGAAATATGGTTTCAATTAATTCTATATATTAAAACACAATATAAGGTTGAGAACCTTTATACTATAGTCCTAGAAGGCTAGATTTCAGTTCAACCACAAATCCCTGAATGTGGGACAGGTAAATTGGTTGCTATATCAATATACAGAGCAAAACTACAGTAGACTTCTGATTCCAGAGAGTTCGAGGCCACTTGGGTGGAGCAGACAGAAGATATGACATATGTCCTAATGCCACCCTGAAAGTTGGCCTGAATAAACCTGCATAGCAAGAGTAGGGTTGAATGTAAAGCAGATCAAACAGAGTGTAAAACTATTTTTCTTCCTTGCAACTAGTAACTTCTTGCGTGAATACCCAAGAATGGGGTGGCTAGATCTAACTATTTGCAATATAATTGGTCCCTTCCGTATTACCAAAACTATCACATTTGCACAAAACTTGTCCTGAGACTGCTGTTTCACAAGTACACAATGCAGGGTAAGCAGGAGAGATCGAGAAATTGGTTCCATCCATCTTGATTTTGTCACACTTCACGTGATCTTGATTCTATCCCTCTGTTTATGCATTTCCTTTATGAAAACTCATTACGATACCCAAAACTGATTGAGATATTTCCCTCCTCCCCCAAACCTCTGCTTAAAGCTTGTCAAGGACTAGCAAGGCTTTTTGTTGGATTTGCCATGTCCAATTATCCATTTATCTGAGGTCTCATATTAATAGGTTTTCCTCTATGTGAGGAACTATGGCCCTTTTATGACTTGTGGACTTCAACTGCATACTGAGCCATACTAGCTCAGGAATTCTGGGAGTTGAAGTCCACAAGTCGTAAAAGAGCCATAGTTCCCCACTTCTGATTCAGAGCGTATCCAGCACCACGCTCTATGGTACAAGCAAGACTCAGAGATGCAAACATTTCAAAGGGGCAAGACTTCCTACCTGAAGAGATTAAGCTACCATTGCTGGCCATAATAAGTTGATCCTTTGCTTCCAAAGCTGTTAGCTTTGAAACTTTTGGCACTCCCGTATCTGTCAGGTCCATTGCAATATCATCTAAGCTTCTGGCTGAGGGAATTTTTGCCTGAAAGGATGTCGAAACAAACAAAAACAATGCACTACCATGTGTCACCAAGTTAACTGTAATAAAATAAAAGGCAGCAGAACACATTTCATACTGTTTCCCAAAGCTAAATATATATTGCTTTGAGACTTAACTTGTTTTCTGGATATTAATGATTAAAAACACAAGACAATGCTTAATTAACCATTAGAAATGTTCAAAATGAATATCAGGGAAAAGAAAGGAAAATGAAATTCATAAATGAAACATTGAATGAGTTTTTTAGAACATTTCTCTAGCTGTGGCTGGAAATAGCATGAAATAGATTAAATAACTGCACTGCTGCTCAAATATAATACTCAAAATTGGACTGTATTAACTCTAGCCTTTCAACTCAGTCTTCAATCCTCCCAATGAATTTTAAAATATTTACAAATGATAGAAGAATCAATTCTGCTGTTTGTTCAGAATCACTAAAATGGATATTTTTACAAGGTAGGCTACAAAATATCCTGGGCTAATCTGCAAGAATGCAAATCTTCAATTAATAGCCACTCATTTAGCAACCATTTAAAGTTGTGATTGTGCTGAACAAATGGCATTTGTCAGCAATACTCAGGCCATTGCAGCATCCCCATGGTCACATGATCGCAATTTAAGAGCTTGGCAATCAACTTGCACTTATATGTGCCTTTGTCAAAATAATAAAGGTGGGATACAACATACAGACAAATAACATTTGCATTGTCCCATGGCCACACGAACAACCTTTGCAGCTTTTCCCTGCCAGCTTCTCACAAGCAAAGTCAATGGGGGAGCCGGCAAGGAAGTTTGCATATTGCTCCTGCTGCTTCTTCTCCCGAGGAGCCCACTAGGAAGTATGAGATCCCTACAATCTCATACTCCATAGCTTGCATGCCCTCCTACAAAACCCCCTGGCTACACTCTATAGTCCCCGCCCATTCCAGTCATACCTCACGGGAAATACATCCTTCCCCCCACACTCCGTAGCACTTATCCATCCACTGGTCTGTTTACAAGGCCCCTGGGACTTGCAACTTTGTGCTGGCTTCCTGATTGACTGATTGCTTGTTGGAAGCTGGCAAGAAGTCATAAGTTGCAAATCATGTTAGGTTCTTGCTTAATAACTCACGATCTTCTATTAACAACAGCAACAGGGACTGCCGGGATTGCTATCACAAAGCAATATGTTAAGGTGCCATTGCTTAGCGATGGAAATTCCAATCCCAATTGCTGTTATAACCCAAGGACTATTTTTATATAATCACTCTGAAAGACTTCAAATCCATAGGACAATTCTACAATTACATTAAATATCACTGAAGACCACTTACTTTGCTTTGTTTCCTGTCCAAGTAAAACTGATGTTGACTGATTGCCATCACCCAGATGGATTTGATTAGAGAAGTGTTCGCATACCAGGTTTGTACTACGAGGCCACTCTGTCCAAAGGTCCGTCTTGATACTGAAATTCTAAGCAATTTTTATAACTTAAAGTGAATATTGCTTTTTTGTAAAGGACAGAAAGAGGGAGGGAGGGAGGGAGTGGGGGAGAGAGAGTGGGGGAACATATTCTAGTCATGTGAAGTCAACCTCTTAGATTAATCTTTGCAGTTTGTAGAGGTTAAATAAGCAAAGAAGCAATTAACCAACTAACTGGACCCTCAAATAGTTAACACTTCCATTTTTAAATGTTTATATTGTACCTAGCTTAGTTCTCACTAAGATAGCAAACCCGTGCCTGGCTGTACCACTTAGATTATATAAGAAGCGGCAGCAACTGCTAGAAAGACTGAACGTTCATTCCCAATAGGAGGGGGGAAGAACTATCAGGGAGAGATTTTAGACAAAGCAGAATTTACTCAGGCCCATCCCCAAGGCCCCACCTTTTCCACATGGCGAGAAAAGAGGTTTCTTTACACCTAGGCTTTTCTTTCACTGGAAAACTGAGTACACAAACCCAAAGCTACTTCCTTCAGAATTATACAAATAGGTTTTGAACTAAAAAAATTATAAAAAGTTTTGTTGCAAATGTTAGTGAAAAACAACAGATGGAAATGTACATATTTCTGAAGGAAGAGCTGAGGTGGAACACAATTTCCACTGCTGTTTCCAGAAGCCAGCATTGGAAACGTTCTCAGCCAATATTGACATGAGGAGCAAAGCTGCTAGGGCTGTTCTTCAGCTCTCCTTGCTGTCTTAGTTCAGTGTACAGATGATGGATGAAATATAAACATACCCCCCTTTTGGATGAAGTGTGTAGTGATTATGTTGTATTCCAGCTTATTATTATATCAACTGAATTAGCTTCTTACAATTTACTCTGTGGCTTCTGAATATAGGTTAACTTGAAGGAATCTTGTGCTTTCAAAAGCTTTACAATTTGTATGAGTTGGAAAAGATGTTTTAAAAATAAAACACCAAAATATGTACTTCACTTTAAAGGGGTGGCCTGGAATTCATTTTAAATGTTTCCAGAATATTTGATCTGGTTGAATTGCTTCTGCCCACTAAGAATTATGCATTTGTTTATATCAGCCTTCTGCAAAACAATGCCTCAGGATTACAAGTCCCCCAAATTTCCAGGCAGAATGAATGCTGTAGGACATGGGTGTCAAACTCTGGCCCGTGGGCTGGATGTATCACATGCTGGCCATGCCCACTCCCGGTTTAGCGAAGAGGGGAAAAGTCTGAATCAGTCACGTGACAACATGACGAGTTTGACATCCCTACTGTAGGAATTCTAGAAGCTGAACATTATAATCCTAAACATTCTAAAAGGCATTAGAATCTGTTTATGTGGATAATTTGTACCACTTTTTTTTCAACACTTAATATGTAACATTCTTTCAAAAGTTTTTTTTTTTTAGTTTACACCAACTTTTTTATGTCATTATAAATATATCCATGGCTCTTTTTCAAGAACTGGTTGGAATAGTAATGGAAAAAAGGGCTACAATGGTAATCCTCTGGTTATATTAGACATAAATGCTGCCTGGAGCTATTTCATGCAACTTACATATGCCTGGGAAGCAGTGATGTTGAGTTCATTCCTTTCAGATTAGCATAATGGGGAGAGCCATAATATTATAAAACATTTTGCCCCCTTGGGACGGATGAGCTAAAAATGAACCACATTACAACTTAGCATCATGTGTGAGTATGGAATAAGCAGAGACTCCCACAGAATTAGCAACTCATCCAGTCAGACAGTTAAGAGTAAGTGCCTGGTTGCTTACCTGTGAGGATCATGAACTTCTACTGCAAATTTCTTTTCACGAAAATAGAGATTCTCCAGCTGCTTCCACTGAAATAACTAGAAGAAATAAATAAATAAAAAACAAAAATATAAATATCTCAGAACTCATAATTTATTTTCTCTCTACATTACTAATAATTTGGTAACCTAACAGAATTAGAATTAGAATCTACAGCTTAGAATTATGCAAAACAAATCCTATTCTTTGAAGTATTTCTAAAATTAAAATGCCTACAGTAACATACTTTCTATATTTCTATTTTTACACAGCGCCACAATCACACAATTATAGGTTATTTTGCATTTGCAAATAAAATTAATGTGCATAATGAAACATGAAATGCTTTTCTTGCTGTGATGTTTGAAATGACCTAATTGAGACCATCACTGATGGAGACTTTGTGTAGTTTTTGTCTTGGAATAGCATGTCATTAGGCAGGACAACTAAACTGAACCTCAATATAACTTCTCTATATAGAGCAGGGGTTCAAAACTAGATTTCACTGAGAGCTGTATGAGGGTTGTGACTGACCTTGGGGGGCTGGCTGGGCATGGCTGGAGTGGTCCTGCCAGGGTGATCACAGCTGATTGGGTGGTTGTGGCCGGGGTGTCATGGCCAGCTCGACATTGTTCATATCAGGGGGGGGGGGGGGTGCTAGTGATGGGCTGGGTGGTTCTATTGTCTCCAGTTCGTGCCCAGGGGGCAGCAGCGGCCTCTTGCTGACTCCAGGAAGGCCCCGCAGAAATAAGGCTGACCACGTTCCAGCCCAGATGGCTGTCATCACGTTTTATATCAGTTCCTGGCCAACTTGGGCTGGGGCTAAGGCGTCGGTCCTTTGCTGTTTCCAGGGCAGCCTCATGGGCCAGATCTAACCACATCGTGGGCTGGATCTGGTGCCCAGGACTTGAGTTCGACAACCCTGATATAGAGTATGAAACACACAATTCCATACAAAATACATATAACTAATAGAGTCTAAAGCTAAAGCTGCAGTTTTAATTTAATTTCAAAGCATTTCCAGGCTTGTGGACTGCTTGCTTCTGAAGCACATGGATCAATCATCTGTTTACACACACACATTCATCATTGTGTTTTTAGGACTGGAAGTATCCTACAAGTTGCACGAAAAAGGAGACCAACTGAATCAAGGGAAAAGTGGCCAAATCCTATAGAAACTCTGAGGATAGACATCATGCAGTAAGCTAGGAAGCCTTTAGGTGGAAGATTGTCTACATCTGTTATAAATGCTTAACTAGATATAATTCCCACTAAACTGAATAGTGTTTAGTTTGGAGTAGACAATTACAGGATTGCCCCGTACTTTCTTTTTAATGTTTGTTATGGCCTCCTGGATAAACGGTGGTTCAGCTCCAACTCTGACACATTCTCTGATATAAAAAGCAAAGATTCGTGGAGGAGGGAGGAAGAGCATCTCAACTCATGAAAAAAACAACAAATCCCCCCTCTCTTGCAAACCATCTATCACATATGCATATAACAACAATTCTCTTTCCATGAACCCACATAGCTTTGTCTTAAATGGCAACAAGGAGTCATCATTTAACTGCCGTCTTTACACTGTGTGACAAGTGCTATTTCTCTGATTGAGATTATGATGAATGCAATGAAAATCTCCACAAGTTAGCTAAAGTGAAAGATCAAAGTGTGATGAGGGAAATGGAGGACAAAGGAAAATCATTATGCATCTCCTGTGTTAATAAATAACAAAATAATAGTATTTTCGATAATAGTTTAATACCACCCATGCATCATTGACTGACTGAGTCAGAGAGAAAAGAAGGAAAGGGGGGGAGAGAAGGCCAAAGTCAACCAATCACCTTCCATGGTTGAGGCTGGACTTCAACCTAGGTCTCCTAGTCCCAATCCAACTGATTCACAATTTAACATATTGGCTGTCAGGGGTAACATCTGCTCTTTGGAAGATTAACATTTTCTTAAGTGTTGTACCTTATGATTCTTGATGAATGTATCTTTTCTTTTATGTATACTGAGAGCATTTGCACCAAGACAAATTCCTTGTGTGTCCAACAACACTTGGCCAATAAAGAATTCTATTCTATTCTATTCTATTCTATTCTATTCTATTCTATTCTATTCTATTGGGCAGGATGGCTTGACACAGCCTTTTGGAATGCCTTCTCAATTTTTTGATACAGTCCCAGAGCCCTGAGATTTCACGTTGGCTTCTCATCCAAGTCCTCGCCAGGCCAGTTCTTTTAGCATCACAGTTTAGTCAAGATTGGTCAGAAGCTACTTGAAAGATCCTTTGATTAGTGTTGAATGTGTGATATGGAAGAGCATATGAGTACACAAAAAATATACTATCTGGATCAGTGTTTCTCAACGATAATAAACAGATGTGTGAACTTCAACTCTTGGCATTCCCCAGTCAGCCATTCCCCCAGCAAGATCAGCGTTTCTCAATCTTAGGAATTTGGAAGATTTCCAAATTTCCAGAATTCCCTAACTAGTCATTCCCCAGTCCGCACACCTTCAAGCTGCTTAGGAAGACAAACACTGATATAGAACCTGAGAAGAGACAGGCCATCATGTGGAATGCATACTTCAGTTCCTTATGCAGTGTTTAAAGGATATATTATCTATTTGATTCAGAAATCCCAGGAGATATGTATTATTATGTGCAAATGCTAGAACATTATTTTCTTCCTGAATAGTCACTTGTGCTCTTTTAAACTCATGCCATAAGTTGACACTGCTATACCCAAGAATAGAATATATTTTGTTTGGAGGTGGATATTTCTCAGTACATAGGGAATAATTGTGAGTGGATTATGAAGAAAACCACCTCCAAATTGCTTTTCTACATGAACATTTCAGAGAAAGGCGCAAGAATTGATAAAGTTGAAAAAAAATACACAAGCCTAACTAAGGTTTTACTCCATTTTAATCTGACTACAAAACTAAAGAAGCTGCCCTTTTACAGTGGTTGGCACTTGATACTGGCAGCAGCAATGATGCCTCAAGTGTAACCCTGAAATGTTGAAAGTAGCTATGCAACAAGGAAAGGATGGAGTTTAGAAGGGGTGATGCAACAGTGTAGAAGGAATTTAAATTAAATGGGATGAGAAATGTCTATGGAGTCATCCAGGTCATGGTTGTCCCAAAGGTGCTTGGAAAAAGGTTACACATGCTTGTCCATAAGATTAGTGAAACATAAAGAAAACCTAGTTGACTATCTTAAACTGAGTGGGAACATCTGGATAAATGTTAAAGCAGTCCTTGACTTACAACAGTTTACTAAGTGACCAAAGTTACAACGGCACTGAAAAAAGTGACGTATGTGTATTATTAACTTATGACCATGGCAATATCCCCCTGGTCACATGATCAAAATGTAGACACCTGGCAACTGACTCATATTTATGACAGTTGCAATGTCCCGGGGTTATGTGATTCCCCTTTTGTGACCTTCTGACAAGCAAAATCAATATGGAAGCCAGAATCACTTCACAACCGTGTTGCTAACTTAGCAACTGCAGTGATTCACTTAACAACTATGGCAAGGAAGGTCATAAAATGGAGCAAGAATCATTTAACTGTCACATCTGGCAACATAAATTTTGGGCTCCATTGGGTTTGTAAGTCAAGGACTACCTATATCTAGGACAATGGTGGTAAATTTACAAACCCTGCTGAACTCACAACAATCTCATTGCTGACCATGCTGATTACAGCTTGTGGGACAGGAAGTTTAGCATCCTCCTTAATCTAGACTTGGTGACAATGTTGATGCCAGACATCTTGCCTGGAGCATTTTACAAGCCAAATTTATACTCTACCAGTGAAATATGCTTGCTCCTTCCTTATTTTCCAAATCTTCCTAGAAAGGTACCTTTTGCTGTTTTGTCACCTATTCAGAACTCTAATATATAATCAATCTACAGCTGTCCCCTCACTGTATTTCTTGGAACTTGCAACAGGAAGGAGTCTGCTTTCTAAAGTTCTCCTTAATTAGCACCTGTGCAAAACAAAGCTGACAAGTTTTCACACACGTCTCTGAAGTTCATGAAAGATAATGAAGTAGGGCACTTTGGTTCCAAAACCTTTTGTTGCTATTGTTGATATAGGAGATGAAATGATACCTAAAACAGCTGGTTTGGCAATTAAGTTTTTTTAACTTCAGCCCAAGGTAAATCAAAGTAAAGACAATGTATCTGGAACTGCACAGTTCCAGGTTTCACAAAATCTTCAACACTTTTGAAAAGGATTATGTTTAATCAGTCTCTCAACAAATGTTGTGGTTAGATATTGAGAAATTAATTTCCTCTCCACTGCATTCCCCAAAAAACAGTGCTTCGGGATGTTACTTTACAATTTGTGTGTCTTTTCATTAATAAATGGCTGTTATTTCAGAACAATTTTCATAGCATTCAATCTAACTTATTCTCATGTATATATGCAAAGGAGTGCTATACTCAAAGTACAACACCAATTGTATCTTGTGAGGAAGCCCTTTAATCAGAGTTGAAATGGCTTCTGAATAAATGTTCAAATTATTCATTTCAGTTGATAATGAACTTAACGGATAAATAGCCAGGAAATTGACTTACAAAAATATCAAGATATTTCAGCTTTTATGTATTTAACACCAGAATATAATATTTTGAACAGCCATATCTCAACAAAATTGCTAAAAGTAAATGGCAGTCAATAGTGTAAAGCAATCGTACATTTCATAAACACGAAAGATTAAACTTCAGTGCTAAATGCACTTTGTCAGAAATAACAACTAATCCTTTGTCTGTGTTCATGGATGAGCTGAGCACCATTATTTTTACCAGCCTTTTATCTTAAAAAATATTTCCAGCTCCAAGTTGTACTTTGCAAATGTTTTATTGTATGTTCTGTTTAAAGAAGCTGTGAATAACACTAGATTTTGCTTGACAAAACATTCAGCTTTGGTTTGCTGGAATGTTTCAACAGTCCTTGTTTACATACCCAATTTTTATTCCATAACAAGAATATAAACATCCTCAAACTAGGATAAATAACTGATAGGAGTTTTGAGAGATCTTGTTTCATTGAAAAATAATTGCAAAGCAGAAATTAGAATTTTCTCTATCCAACAAACATACAAATAAGAAAAATTGATCCTGATCTTAAATGTATTATATAGACACAAATTAGCTGATTTCACTCAATCTAGGTTCACTTGGGATCACCAACCCTTTTCACCTCCTTTCTCCCTAAAACAAAATCGGTGCATTTTAACATTGCACATAATATTTCACACTTGCAGCGGGAAATCAAAACAGCTCGAGAAGGAAGTTCCTTTCCTGCTTACCTGGATCTTTGCAGAGGGCTGAAGGAAATCATTATACTATAGGTTCCAAAAAGTGCAATAGGAGATTTTTTTATTTTGAAAATGCGTGCTTTAGCTTAATCCTCCTTTCCTCCAAGCCTTTGTCCTAGGAACAAGGTAACTTCTTGCCTCAAAGCCTCAGACACTTTAGGTGTAATTCTAGTTTCACCGACAGACTCTCTCTGCTGACACATTGCTGACATCATCAGTTTTTATTGCTGGGGCTACCTCCTTATTCCACCCTTTTTTTCTCCTCCTCCAGAGAGAGCACAAGAGAGAAAGAAAAGCAAGCAAACCTGATGGGTGTCTCACAGAAGAAAGGCTATGCCAGAAACCCAGGAACGGAGAGAGTGAAAATGTTTTTCATGCAGCCCAGACAAGCACTTCCCACTTCACAAGGCGAAGAGAGAGACCATGCTTCTAACACTCCCCTTAAGTCTTACTCACCCTCTCCAAAGGCAACAGGTTTGACAAGAAAAGCTTCTGACATTCCCGGGGCCCTTCCCTTTGGCTCAGATGATCACGGAGAGCAAAGAGTGCATGAAACAGGACTCCCTGAAACTGTAGCCTCTTTCCTTTGTCGTCTTATCTTTCTGACTAATGATGACTCCTAGCGCACTCTCCCTTTTCATCACTTCCTTAGGAATAATTTATGAGGCAGCAGGACATGCGTGTGATAGATCTACAGATCTGAAGTTTGTGGGAAGGCCAGAAGGGCAACAAGAGTTTACGAAATGAACAATGGCTCTTCGCTAGAAGCCTGCAAAGCCTTCATCAGCCCCACGCATAAAGTGGATGTTACAGTTCCTTACCCTTTCCCAGTGGAAATAGTTGCAGGACTTGCTTAAGCAGAACCCAGCATGCCAAGGGTATCAAATTTGCAGCATCACGTGATGTATCGGGACTTCACCCCCCTTCACTAAACCAGCATGGGTGTGTCCAGCGCGTGACACATCTGGCCTGTGGACCGGGAGTTTTGACAACTCTACCACATACCAAACTGGTAGTCCTTGACTTACAGCCATTCCAAGTTGAAACGGCATGGGAAAAAGTGACTTACCATTTTTTCACACTTACAATGGTTGCAGCATGCTCTGGTCAGGGGATCAAAATTTGGACACTTTGCTACTGACATGTATTTAGGACAGTTCCAGTGTTCTGGTGCCAAGTGCTCACCTTTTGAGAAGCGAAGTCAATGGAGAAGCCAGATTCACTTAATAAACATGTTACTAACTTAACAACTGCAGGGATTCACTGAGCAACTATGGTAAGAAAAGCCATAAAATGGGGGCAAAACTCATTTATCAACTGTCCTGTTTAGCAGCAGAAATTTCAGGGTCAATTATGGTCATAAGATGAGGACTACCTGAATTAAAATTGAAACCACTGATTTATCCAAGAACTAGCGATTGAGTAAGCACTGCAGGTGGCTTTGCCCTCAAGCACCTTGGAATCCTATCCTGAATCCTGTCCAGGCTAATAGGAACAGTTGGTGTGATTATTAGCACTACCCTGTTGGCTTTCCAAATATCAGTCACATGGGATTCTGTCAAGCTTGCTAGAGGCTATATAGTTGGAATGTAAAAGATTTTAAAAAAATAAAACCATGTAATTCATGAAAAAGATCTTGCACTTCCCTCAAATGTACTACTAGATAAACATTCCAAATAAACAGTACTAATCTGGAAAGCAAACATATATGCCCATGAAATAAATATGAGGTACAAAATGCAACTCTAGGGAACAGTTTTCAGAGAATATTTTTTTAAATATACACACACACATACTGGTGTTAAATAATATAACTTCAGATTAACAATCATAATAAAAACTGTAGAACAGTTATAAATAGTGAAATCATATTGCTCTTTCTCGCCTCCTTCTCAAAATAAAAACACCCTCATCAACTGAAATATTTACAGACTTATCTATATACATAGATACATAGCAAAAATCATTCCTGAAATCAAATGTAGATTTCTCATTCCAATGTTGCATAATAATTTTTTTGGGTTCAACCTCATGTCCAACCCCCCCCCCCGATATTTCTTGGTATCTTGACAATTTCTAAGTATTGGGGATATACCTATGTTCAACAAAGAGACTGATCTAGAATAATATTACTGCACCTGTTGTTGTTAGCCCCAAATGGGATAAAGTTAGGAAAAGACCAAACTGTATGAGTTACTGTTGTAACTTGCAAATTGTGCCCACAAGTATTGTAAACAATACTTAGTATACTCTAATAGATTGTAGGAAAAATCTTGAGGAACTGAGGAAGCAACCAAAACAGTAGTCAATCAAAAGAAAATTGAGTTAGAGGCAGCAATGTAATTTGAGAAAGCACGATCTCTTGAAGGTAAAAAGAAAAAAGTTTTCCATAAAGCTTCAGATCATCTAATAGTTTAGTTTACTTTATTGTCATTGCACCTTGTGCAAAGAAATCGAACACCATCTTCAGTACACATCATGACCATGAAAATAAATACAAACACACATCCTTCACACTCCACACATTGAACTGAAAACCCCCAACACCACACCAACACTGTACTATACAGTAGAATTCAAAAGAGCTACTGCTCTGGGATAGAAGCTGTTTTTCAGCCTATTTGTGCTTGTTTTTATTATTCTGTACCATCTGCCAGATGATAATAGTTCAAAAAAAGGGTTCCCAGGATGAGATGGATCTTTGAGGATGTTTTGAACTTTCTTCAGGCAGCGGGAGCTATAAAGCTCTTCCAAAGAGGGGAGAGGGAAACCAATGATCTTCTGAGTAATGACATTAACCCTCTGGAGTGCTTTCCTATCTGCCACTGTGCAATTGGCAAACCATACAGAGGTGCAGTCAGTTAAGATACTCTCTATGTTGCAGCGGTAGAAGGTCACTAGCAGTTTTTCATTCAGTTGTTGTTTTCTGAGAAATCTCAAGTAGTATAATCTCTGCTGGGCTCTTTTGACCAGGGCTGCAATGTGAACACCCCAGGTCAGGTCCTCTTTGAGGAAACTTAAAACTGGTCACTTGCTCCACTCGGTCTCCATTGATAAGCAAGGGCTGGATGTCTAATCTGTTCTTTCTATAGTCCACTATAAGCTCCTCAATCTTATTGGTGTTGAGGACCAAGTTATTGTCTCCACACCACGAAAGCAACCAGTCCACCTCATCTCGGTGGGCAGACTCATCCCCCCCAAGAGATGAGTCCTACCACTGTTGTGTCATCAATAGAGATGCATATGAGATTTTATTAACATTTTTGCTGTTTGGTAGCCAAGATTTGTTTTCTTTATTTTTAATTATTTTAATTTCTTAATTTTTAAAATAAGAATAAAATTACTATTTCTTACATTATGATGGTTGCTCTTTTAGTGTGGCTTTACCATATATAAAGTTTCCTAAAAAATAAAAATGCTGGTAATCAACTCTTTTTTTTAATGCAAAGGAAAGGAGCAGATTACTTGCATGCAATCAATTACAAGGATAATATAGATTTGATTTTTGTATTATGTGCTATCAAGTCATTTTTTTTAACTCCTGATGACCACAGAGATAGATTTTCTCCATGAAACATGCATTTAGAGTAGTTAATCCCCCCCCCCCCAACGACTGTGTTTACATAGTATAAGATTTCACTATTCCAACATACACTGTTTCACCACTCTAGAAATACTCTCTTGCAGAATTGAATCCAGATATGTAGTAGCATGGAGTGAGGGAGCAAGATAAAATCAATTCAACCTCTCTTGATGTTTTTGAACATTCCACTACAAGACTGCCACTAGCAGGAAATAGAAATAGTGGCAGGTTAAATCTACTTTTCCCAGGTGTATTAAATTTCTCTTCCAGGTAAAGTTTACATAAACTGTTTTTAAAATGGGATCTCCTTTATGCCTTTTGAAATGTTGAACACTGAATACTACTATTGGCCTTCGCAGGTAGAATGAGAAACAAACAGGAAATTAAATACTCATCCTTAATCCAAAGGACTCAAAATGTTGAGTTTGAAACAACATTTTAATTTTTTAAAAGAAGAGAATAAGGCAGTCTTATCATTGGAAATTTGATAACTTTGTCCCAAAAAAGTCTTCATATTATATTTAATCTGAATGAGCAGTACTGGTATCATCTTGGAAGTGATGACATTATTAAACCTTTGAGTTTTTAAAATTGGTCTAATTTCATTTGCTGTTGTTTATTACTGGATGTCAGATAGTACACTATTGATTTAAATAAAAACTATTTTAAAGCCAATGAAAATCTACATACCCTTTACAATAGCATGATATAAGTTTTGCTTTCATTCAGGCATGGAAAAGAAACAAAAATTATCCTAAAAGTTTTAGGATAAAAGGCAAACAGGTGAACATGTTCCTTTAAAATGAAACTCTTAATCCAGAGGTATCAAACTCCATTTCATTGAGGGCTGCATCAGGTTGTGTTTGACCTTTGGGGGGGGCAGGGGGCATGGCCAGCTCAACATCTGTTTTTGCCCCCAACGGCCTCCTGCAGCCCTCTGCCAGAGAAAATGGACCTTGGGGGATGCACGCAGTCCCCCCAAGCTCCATTTTCACTGGGACAGCCACTGCAGGCCAGTCCTACACTGTTTTCAGGGCGGCCCCGCAGGCCAGATCTAAGCACCCCACAGGTCGGATCTCTATATTAATTAGGTGGCCATCAAAACATTGAATTAGTAGCTGCAAAATAATTTAGATACTATGGATTAACAATCCATATGTACACATGAAAACAAAACTCTCTTCCTCCTCTCACACGTAATAACTTTCTTTTTTCTCCCCTTAAGCTCTAAACACTGCCATCCGCAAAAAACTACAATAGTATTATTTACTACCCAGCAAGTTCATGGGGATACATAATAGACAAAGCCAGATTGCCATTATTGCGCAGGATCATGAAGAATGATGCTCAAAAACCAACAAAGTGGCAGAGATACTTTATCTTAAAGCTGTAACAAGATGTGCGTGCAGCTGAACATACATTTTTTGTGTACCTAAGCAATGGCTTTAGTCAAGCTATTTCTCATTCCTTGTAAGAGAGGGAGAGAGAAAAAGGGAAGGGAAGGCATGTTGGACCAACACTTATTATTTGGGTAACTGTCAGGCA
This sequence comes from Laticauda colubrina, assembly GCA_015471245.1. Lineage (NCBI taxonomy): Eukaryota > Metazoa > Chordata > Lepidosauria > Squamata > Elapidae > Laticauda > Laticauda colubrina. The sequence goes on from BLBF01000003.1 coordinate 15,134,615, forward strand.
CGAAGGACCAGGACCACACCTGAAGTTCCAATTAAATTGATTTATTGCTCATGCCTGTGCATAGGAATCTACTCAACTGTTGTTTTGGTCTTAGATAAGGGTTAAAGAGATTCAAGAGATGTTGGACTTAATTTGTTTGTGGGAACATAGAGACTCTAGGCTGATTTTGACTCCGCCCCAAGGTTCTGCCACTCCTTCTTTTACATTAACAATTATTCATGGCCCAAACACTGAAATTACTAGAGTTCTGTCTCTATTGCAAGAAGTATAGCCATCCTGGCTCATGAGCCTCCATTATTCTGAATTTGATACTGCATATCAGGTAATCCTCATTTTATGACAGGCTTATACAGTAACCAATCACTGTTGTAACTGTGATGAAAACATAACTGCATGACCAATCCTTGCATTCGTGTCTTTTGCAGACCTGTAAAGCAAGCTAAACTGAAGAAAGATCATAAGCACAGTTGCAGATTCAATGAGCAATGGCTCCATTTAACAACTAATTGCTGCTCCCAATTGTTGTCATTAAGTAAGGACTACCTGATTGATTTCAGTGAGGAGCTATAGTTGTGTAATGCAACTAGGAATCCAGTATCAAGATAGACAAGCTAGCCAGTACCACTTGCTTCCCCCTTTTGGCCTGAGAAGCAAATTGTCTCGATAAACAAATCCTTTTAGGTTGCTCAAATGGCTCCTAAATATGAAATCATCACTGTCTTAGGAGCATTTATGACAGGAAACTGTTTTGATTGAGTACAAGTTCTGCAATGCCCACCCTTTCAGAGCCAGCCAGCACACTAACTGGAGCAAGTCATAGGTGCTGGGTTGGCATTCCTTGTATTTTTCAGCGAGTCACATAGTCACTTTGGTTGGTTGAGTGCTTAAGCACCTCATTAGAAACCTTGTGGTGAGTTCTGAAAGCCAGCTAGGAGGCTTTAGGCCAGTCACCCTATCTCAGCCCAACCCAACTCATAGGATTCTTGTTGTGGAGGAATAGGAGGAGGAAAGAGTATGCCAATACTTCCCTGTTGGAAGCACTGAAGTGCTTCTGTGGTGAAAGGATTTGCTGGTAACATCAGTGTTGGCCAGAGGATGCCCAATTGGAGACTCCTTTCGTGTTCCCATGAAGTTGCCCACTGAAGTGGTACCTATTTATCTACCCATCCTTGACTGCTTTTGAACTGCTGGAGCTGTTTTGGCAGGAGCTGGAGCATGGGATGGGAAGTCTTCTTATCCCATGGTAGCAATGGGTCTCAAACATGAGCCTGCTAAATGTCAACTCAGTGTTCTAACCTCATGAGCCACCACACTCTGGAGGAAAGAGTACTGTGTGTGTTTTGTTGCCTTATCTATAAAAAATAATAAAGGCAGGAAATAAATAAATCCTCACCTCTACACCAGACACCTAATAACAACAACAAAATGAAGTAAGAGACCCTGTTGGCTTACAGTAAAAGCTAGGAATTTAGAGCAGAGAAAGCTAACCTCTGCCTCTTAATGTTGGTCAGTTATTACCTTGTCATCTCTTGTTCAGATTACTGTAATTCGCTTGACACAGGGAGGCTCCTGAAAGACCGCCATGCAATTTCTACTGTTGGAAAGTGTAGCAACCTGATTGCTTGCAGGACAGTCTTATTACCACCACATAATACATTTCCAATGAGATCTGAACTGTTGCCAAAGGCAACTCAAGCTGTTGGTTATGATATGTAAAGCCTTACATGGCTGAGATTCTGGGTATCTATAAGTATCTATAAGACCATCTTTCCCAGATAAATTCTGCCTAGCCAGTTTGAGGGAACAGTGTTCTTCTGTATGCAGAGGTACCCACCGATCATGGGATGTAACAGGATGGGACATGATATGGCATTCTCTGGGAGGTTTACCCACAACTGCCCCTCCCAGGTGGCACCTATTTTCATGGTAATTTGAAAGCTTGTTAAAAAAATTTAAATACCATGAGAAATTGGATTTTAAATCATTAAGCAGCTTGGCCTGATATCAATGGGGCCGGACCTACTTACTACTCAAGATTAGCAGCAGAAGCCCTTCTGAAGAGGTCCTTACAGCCAAAAAAGCTCAATGACAAAGGTTCTCAGATGAGATACAGTTCTTGTTGATTTGTATTTGGTTCTCACTTTTAATTGTAAATTATTTCATTGTTTGCATTTTAATCCATGATGGATTTAACTGTATTAACTTTACTGTTTTCTACTTTTTGTTTTATTATTGTTGTAAGCCAACTTCTGTGTTGGAAACAGAGTATACATTTGATAAGAATTAAAAGTAAAATGATCAATAGGTTAAGACTTGACATTGACCAAAGTCTAGGACTTGGGAGGTCCTTTGCATACGTAGGGAAATCTATAAAATGAACACTTCAGGACTGCAGAATCAAAGACTAAGTAGTGATTGTCTGGCTTTAAACTGTTCCATTGGAAAATAAGTTTTTAAACTAGGAACAACCTGTGGGTGAAAGTAGATTCAAATGATCAAGAAAAGAAATTTGTATTTACATAGTTTTAGGATCATAATCATTAATAAACTTCAACTATATAGAAATCAGGGTTCTTTTCTTTGGCTTAATTTTTCCCTTCCTATAACAAAATATAATATGCACATATCCAGACACACCAAAAAGGAGGGAACATTTTTACAAGAAGAATGCTTTGACTACTTTTCCAACAAAGTCCCTTTATGCAAAAATGTTGAAGTGCAACAGAAATAAAAAACAAGGACACTGCATATTACAAAAAGCAAAATGCTCGTTTAATGCATGAGAACTTCATTTTCAGAAAGCTGAGGCCATGCTGAAGTACGGTAAACACAGCAGCAGAGAGCAAGTTAATAATTTAACAGCCTCTACATTTCTAAGCCCAAGCCATCAAGAAATACACCTGGGAAAGTTTCTCTGAAATGAATAAACTTAAGACTTTGAACAAAAATGACACCCAGGAAATATTATGTACTAATTAATGTGATGTTTAGAAAAAAACAATAATATACTTTAACAAACAGCTTCTCAGATTGTGTATTTCTAAAGCTTTCACAAATTGTTCTTCAAAGTAAAAACGATAGTGACTATCTCTCTGAATACAGTTCTTCAAAGAGGCCCAGACAATTGTCACAGCCTGACTAATTATTATTCCCAACAGGCTCTTCAGATCAGATCTTCTGTCATGTGGGGATCTGTTTATGATGTTGAAATCCCACCATGACTGTGAAGCAAATGGATTATATTTTGTTTATTTAAATAATATTTATGGTTGCCTATCTCACAAAAGTGACTGTAGGCAGTGTAAAATAATCTATTCCAACCATCCACAATCTGTCATTTTCTATTTCTGCTGAAATTAAAGGACCTAAAATGTTTAGCTAGCAACAGTCATGCCAGTTGGCCATTCTAGAAGCTGCAATCTCAATATATAAGGGGGAACATCAGATTGGCGTATCCTGTTCTCACCTGCTCATTTAACCTCCAGGATCAATGACCAGGCTGACTAGGGATTGTCCAATATTTCTGAAGGCTACCAAGTTGAGGAAGGATGGGCTAGTGTCTAAAATCTGAGTGTTGGCAAACATTTAATCTTGATCTAATGCCATGACTCCTTCAGGTTGCTGACTCCCAAAGGCATGCTTTTTATTCATTCATTCAATTTCTACAGCCACCCATTTCATTCAATGATTCTGGATGGCTTATAATTTTAAAAAAATATTACAGTTAAAACATACTAAAATATATTGAAACAATAAAAACACGAAAAACATTTACATTAAATATACATAGGAGCAAGATACTAGGCCAGTTAGCAATATAGCTAAGAAATTGGGCCCTTGACACATTCAGCATCCCAGGTTTGGGAACATAGCCAGTTTGTAGGGCCTTACGAAAGACTAAAACAGATTATGTGACTTTTCACTCTTTAATGTTGCGAACTGGATTGTAACTACAATCTTCCTTATTAAAAATAATTTCTTCACTGAAGTGTTTCTGTGTTTAAAATGGGTTATATCGAATTGCACAGGCTGCCTCATTCTCCAGAGATAAGATAAAAATGCAGCACCTCTCAAACAATTTGAAAAAGCTTTAAAAAGACAGGTATCTATAGTACGTTATCAAGAGAAATGCCAATATATGTTGACAAAGCTCTTCTGGCAAGCTTGATAAACTGAATTAGCAACTCCACTTTACAGCTCATAGAAAATCATAAAAAAAAGAGTCCCTCCCTCTAGGAAAAGGATAGTCTCTGACTTTTGAGTAAACAAAACTGATCCTTCACCTGAAAATGTAAAATGCAGATTGAGTGGAAGAAACTAGAAATTATGGGTGATGCCAGAGTCCAATTCTGATGTACACGTCAGATGATGACTCAGAATATTGAGGCAAAAATAAAACTGGCTTCCTCAAAGGAAAGAACGAGCAAACTTTTTTCTTTCCTACTGTCAAACCCTTCTCCTGAGAAGAACCAATATTTCTTAAATGTTCAAAATATTTTCCAAAGATGCACTGTACTATATTATAGGATTGGACAGGGTCTAAATCACTCCAGAGGATGGTTTTCTTGCATTTTGCACCAATTGTTACAGCATTCCTTTTCTTTGCCCAGAAGTACTTGATTATATATAAGTATGACAAAAACGAACACAATTAAATATACATTATTACTTATGAAACTGGCTGGATCTGGGTGACTTTCAGATGTACGTAAGAAAAACAAAGGACGAAATCAAGATGATTAAATTAGCATTAAGAACACAAGTTAAAATTCATAAAATTGTGAAAAGTGATACCTCTCTAGAGTTAAAACTCAGAATCCTCTCAGTCAATATCCACAGTAATTCCCAAGAGACAACCTCTGAGAGTGCTCAATCCAAAGTAACCTTAGTAGGATTAATAGATGGAGAAGTTCAACAGAGAATATATGGTGGGTGTTCCATTATTTTTCTATCAAAACCTCGAGACAAACTAGGTGAATATATACATCCAGTGAGTTTCTAGATGGTGTTTGGGGAATTTCTCAATGATCTGGAAGATGCTTCTTCTGGGCACCTTGTTGACCACTGGAATAGACGCAACTAGGATTACTCCTCAACAGCCTCTCCCTGCCTTTCTCAGCGAACCAAGACAATGCCAAGGAAGTGCTGTGGCTTCTCAGTTGACTCAATAGGGCATTTGTAGATTGAAGGTGGCCCGCTGAGTCATTCTTCTGGCTGGTCAAGTATCTGTCACCTGTCATACCTTACAGTGAAGTTTGCTTGTCAAGTGGCAGGTTCAGAAAGCTGCCAGTGGACATGGCAATGATATTTAATTACTTCACTAGGAGAGATGGCATAATGCTGCCAACAACACAGGGAACACAAAGGTATTGAGCAATGTAGACAGGGGAGTGAGAACTATATGTGTGTATATACTGTGTATGTGTATACCTGCATGGGGAGTTTGTATGTCATATATGGCTGTGCACACGTACCTATAGGCCTCTAAAGTCTAGCCCAAGACATATGTTGCTTTCAGAGCCCCTGACAAATTATCCAGCTTTTGCTTAGAATAGCAGATGCTAAGAATAACATTCCTCCCTTCTATTCACATTCCTGAAACTTAAGTGATTCTGGACAGTGAAAGAAAATCTGAATCTATTTTAGTTTCAGTAATGCACTCTGGTGATAATTTGGAAAGGTTGTTTGTTAAAAAAAAAAAAGTAAACTATATTCTAGGGTTAAGTGGCAAATCTCCTTTTCAAGAGAAAGCAAACATCAAAAACTTTAAATAGTTACAGAGAGGTATGATAATAATAGTGTGTGTCAAGACTTTCCAACACTTTTCACTATCTCTGATTTACAGCACAGGCATATACATTATTACTTATAATTGAGTGTTAGCAAATGGATACATGATTCCTGAGTCACTGATCATTTGGAAAAGATTTGGGTCTTTATATGCAGTAGATAACCCAACTACCTGAAATAAACATCACATGGATATATTTATTGAAGACAGAAACTTCTCGTTTAAAGGGACTTCTATGATGAATTTTAATGTGATGGTGGTGGGGGTTTGGGGTGGAGTGGATAACATTTAGCTCATTGCCCTTTCTTGCCACAAAACATTACTATTTGCAGCAGCAAAGCAGCAACAATTTTGAAAACCAATGTTGGAAGCATACTAATCTTTTAGAAATGCCCATATACTGTTCACTCCAGAATGCTTTCAGATTTTTCAATAGCTTTTAATTTGCTATATTGTCTAACATTACCAAGAACCTTGCACTTTGAATATTTCTATATAGTGACAGCATTCAAAACACCCACAAATTTACAATCTTTGTTATAATCAACTATACTTAAGAATCTTATCTCTTTTTTCAAAATGCTGTATTTCCTATCTAATGGATAGAATAGCTTCCGAAAAAGTTTAGACGTCACCATAACAATTAAGACACAGAGCCTTGGGCTGTCTTCTCTTCTTTCACAGCTTCAATTAAAAAGGGGGAAATAGAAATGTTTTCTTTAATTAACCACAGCTTGGTGTTACATCATGCCAAAGGTGAATGCATTCATAGCTCTCTTTTTTTGGGGGTCACAGTGTCCTTATGAGCAGGATTTGGAGAACACTTGTAATAACTTGCTTTGATTGATTACATGCTATGAAATCAGTGTCAATTCTAAACAACTAATAGAATTTCTCCACATAGATTTGCCCCAATCTGGTCCCACGGGTCTTCTAATGTGCATACACTTTTGTAACCAAATCTATCCATCTTGCTGATGGTCATTCTCTTAAAGCCATGGAGATGGTCTAAAGGAAATATCCAGAAGCTGTTACAGAAACAAGGGCAGAAACATTCCTTGAAGAAAGAAAATAAGTGTTAGGAAGACAGGCTGGCTCCCCTGACTAATGGGCTATAAGAGGAAGATAAGACAAAATGAAAACAGACTTCCAAAATTCCGTTACTATATAGCCTATCTCAATAAAATATAATTCCAATCTTCCTATGTAGTCAGTTTCTCGATGTGGTCTACCTTATAGGGCTTAAATATTCTTCTCTTTCCTTCTAAACTTTCCCAATATTAGAATGTTCTCAATAGAGCTAGAACTTTGTGGAATGATTCACTGGACAGTATGATCATTTGAGCCTGGGCATTTGTGCCATGAATGAGAATTCTAGATTCATTTGTTCGATGATCTATTGGTTTGTCTGATTGACGATGGTATTCCAAGAGTTTTCTCCAACAATGAATTTCAGGAGTGATACTAATCTTTCAATCCTGCATCTTCAAAGTCCAACTTTGCCTCAGTAGACTGTCATAAGGCAAATATTATCTGCAAGAGTCTGATTTTAGTAAATGCATACATGTTTTTTCTAAGTGCTACCTTACTAACTCCATTATCTGACTATGCTTTGCTACCAAGCATATTTCCTGATTTCTGACTCCTCTGCTCTTGATGCTTGATTCTAAAAGACAGAAGCTATCTACCCCATCAGTGTTTTCATTGTCCATTCTAAGACTGCTTGCTGGATCTGTTTTTATTGATTTGATTTTTATATTTAATCAGAGCCTTGTTTGTTTTGCACTTCTGGTTGGATGCTAACTGCATTTCGTTGCCTGCATCCATGGCAATGATAATAAAGTTTAATCTAATCTAATCTAATCTAATCTCATCGTCTTCCATTACTAGCACTTGCAGATCATTTGCATTTTCAGATAGCAAAATAATATCAGTGTTGCACAGGTTACTGAATTACTTCCTCCAATTTTAAAATAAGTCTCATCTCCTTGCAACTCAACCTCTTTCAATATATTTTGAAGACATTCTGTAGGTTGAATAAAGTCTTGTTTCACTCTTGTCAATCTGTTTTGCCATGTCTTATCTGCACTGTGGCTTTTTGGCTTCATGTCCCATGGATCGATTTTCATGAGGACAATGAAATATTTTGAGATTCCTATTTACCCAAGGACTGATTTGCCTTACCAGATTGTAAATATTCTGACATAAATAACTATGGGATTATGATAGTTCAGCACATTGGTACTATTCATGTAACAGAATAACAGAGTTGGAAGGAACACTGCAGATTTTCTAGTCCAACTCCCTGCAGAAGCAGGAGATCCTAACATTCCAGGCAAGTGGCTGTCCAGTCTCTTCTTAAAAGCTTCCAGTGATGGAGCACCCACAACTTTTGAAGGTGTTCCGCTGGTTAATTGTTCCCATTGTTAGGAAATTTCTCCTTAGCTCTAGGCTGCTTCTCTCCTTGATTAGTTTCCATCCATTGCTTCTTTGGGGCAGCCATTCAAATATTGGAACTCTGCTATCATGTCACTCTTAGTTCTTCTTTTCACGAGACTAGACAAAATTAATACTTACTTGTTATAATTTCAGTTCCAAAAATTTAGCTATGTGATTATCCTTATTTAAAGTAACTAGCTGTACTAGAATCTTATCCATACTTGATCAGACATCCCACTAATCTTAGTAAGATTTATTTCCAGTAATTGGTGGCTTAATATACATTTATTTTTTTTATCAAAGATTTCTAAATTTGGGAAAGTCAGTAAGTATCGTTACAAATTTTCTGTTATACTTTACAAATATTCTGTTATAAATATTCTGTTATACTTCCCTGGAGCTAGCAAAAGATAAGATACAGCCAACTTTAGTTCCTACATCAGAATTTAACAGCAATGCTAGTTGCTTTGTGTATGTGCGTCTCTCTCTCTCTCTCAGCGGTGGAATTCAATTTTTTTTTAATACAGGTTCTGTAGGCGTGGCTGGGTGGGTGTGGCAGGAGAAGAATACTGTAAAATCTCCAATTAGAGGAAGTATTTGCCAGTTGTCTGAACTACTCAAAATCTGTGCTACCTGTTCTCCAGAACTGGTCAGAACCAGCTGAATACCACCTCTGATGTGTGTGTGTGTGTGTGTGTGTGTGTGTGTGTGTGTGTGTGAGAGAGAGAGAGAGAGAGAGAGAGAGAGAGACAGACAGACAGACAGACAGACAGACAGACAGACCGACCGACCTGGGTGTCCTAGTCCCAATCCAACTGATTCACTGGGAGATCGATGGATTATATAATGTGGAGTTTTATTTTTGTGAGCTGCTCAGACTCTTTGTGAGTTGGGTGACCATATAAATTTGTTTAATAAATATATAAAATGTTAGCCTTTTGTTGTCCTTTCTGGAGGAAAAGAGAACTTGATAGCAAGCCACAATCATAGAAGGAACAAACAGAATATATGGTAGAAGAGAATAAGTAGCAGAGCAGGCAATTAAATTTGGCTTTTAAAAAGTTTCTGAAATAAAAGCAGTTGAGTTGTACCCTTTTTCCCTTCCTTGGTCTAGAAGAGGGTTATTCTCAGGTTGTACATAAAAACTAATAATTGTTTAATCTCTTCTCTGACAGCAGCTTAAAAGAATGCAGAACCGATTAAGAGCCAAGGATAGAGAGAACACAGTGAGTTACCCAGCTGGAATATAGCCAGAGAAAGAAGTAGCCAACATTTTTTAAGCTAACTGGATAAATTGTCTGAAATACCTCAAGGAAAACTGCAGTTTCATCAGTACTGCCTTCTCAATGTATGAAGGGAAAGTAAGTTTGGACATTGTGCAGCTCTAAATCCTGCAAAATATTATCTCAGTACAAGTAGACCTTGACTTACAACCACAATTGAGCCAAAATTTCCATTGCTACAATTAATTGTTGTTAATTTTGCCCCATTTTACGACCTTTCCTGTTACAGTTGTTAAGTGAATCACTGCAGTTGTTAAACTAGTAACATTATTAAGTAAACCTGGCTTCCTCACTGACTTTATTAAATGGTCATGAAAGGTGATCACATGATCCAGGACACTGTAACTGTCATAAATACAAACCAATTGCCAAGCATCTGAATTTTGGTCATGTGACTATGGGGATCCTGCAAAGATCGAAAGCATGAGAAATTGCCATTTTTTCAGTGTAACTTCAAACAGCCACTAAATGAATGGTTGTAAGTTGAGGATTACCTGTATATGCTATGAGTCATTATAGTGCCAGTCACTAAGTTTTGTAAGAACAACTGACTCGATGTGAAAAAATGTATGGATTTAAGAATGCAAAAATGTTCTTTTTTGGACAGAAAGAGAATAATCTTCATTCAATGTTTTGCCTTTAGCACGTATATACTGATCCATGGAGACCAGTTGTACAGGGATAGTGTGGTTACCCAAGTACCCTAGCAAATAGAGTAGCTTTTTGCATAGATTACAAATGACCAAAAGATTGCAGAGAACACTTTTACTTTATATTCCAAGGAGAGCTGCTAAATCCTACTTGCTATACACATTTGACCAGAGTGTATACAACTCACCCTTGCCAAACATACATTACCCATTTCTCCCAGCAACCAGAATTAGCATAGACACTTACTTTTAACAATGAAACAGCACAAACAGAGAACCACCCTTTGTGTCAAGAAACTGTATATACCCTCATCACTTCCATTACCTCCTGCTTTAAAAGGAGCCATTGTTTCTTAGAATTAAAGCTAATAACATTGGCTTCTCTCACTTCCTCCTGCATTGAACATTCTTTAGTAGCTGTGCAAATGCATACTGTGTTGTCAAAAGAACTGCAGCGTGTTTGTTTTGGGGTGGAATGCAACCCTTGTCACTCACAGCACCAAGAGCCATCCACTTGTTCCACAAGATGACCCTTTATCTGTTCTAACATTCCCTACCCACAGCAACCAACCAGAAGCCTCTAGGAAGCAAGATAAATACATTTATGTTGTTATTCTTACAGGAACTGGTAAACCTAATGTCTACAATGCTGTAAATAAGATATGACTATTGTAACCAGCACCTTTTTATAGCTGTATCATCTACAAGTTGCCTTATTGTCCTGTAAACGTTGAGTTTATTGAAAACAAAATGAAGATGAGAAAATGGCAATGTTGCTTTAAAATATGACAGTACCCATTTTTAAATATATTTTTCTCCTTTAAATGTAATATTTAACTTGTGCTGCATGAATAATAATGTAATACTGAGCATGCAAAACTCAAAACATTAGGATCTTTTGGATAAATTGGGCAAGATCTTACAGAAGAAACTAGGAAGAGGAAGGGTCAAAATGGAAAATCTTTCCCTTAATAGGGATGGAGGCCTCAAATGCAACCTGTACCTCCATTTTTTAATGCTGCCCTTTCATTAGACCCCAGAAAGACTAAGACCACTTCAAAGGTTCACCAAGGAGGCCACTCTTAACAATCAACCGAGAGGTAAGAATTTAGAAATTGGAACATTTACATCCCAATGATCCCAATTGAGCCTGTCCAGATTAGGTGAGAAATGAAGCTTCCCTGGAAGACATATACATAGTCCCCTTAATCAACTTGCTCAGATTGAAGAAGCTACTTGAATAAACAGTAAAACCTTTTGAACCAACAGGAAAAAAAGTCCAGTTGCTATGGATTCAGCTTCCAGACAACTCAACCTGGATGACTGAGAATCTTCACCACAAACATACTTCAATTGCGTATGTTAAGATGTTAGTTTCTTGGACAATTTCCAGGCCGAAAAATAACAACACATTATCCATTCATTAAAACCACAATGCCATTTAATCCTGAAAGGCATTACATGCTGCACTGATAGTTATGGTCAAGATTGTCTGACAGCTGCCTGATGTATTCAGTTACCCATTTTTTTTAACTGAGCATATTTTTAATGCTTTTGCTTGTGTATACTCCAGAGCCCTGCAGACTGTTTTGTTCAATGTTCTTTCTGATAACCAACCACGACTGAAAGAATAATGTAAATCCTTCCAGTGAATTTCTTTATTTCTCATATATTCTGGAGAAAGTCTCTTTTATTGTACTGTAATAGTTACACATTATTCCTTAACCTCTAGTTTGAATATAAAATTTTGGAGCTAGGAAATTTATTCTGTTGAGTTTGGTGTGATTTTGCAAACAGTTTTGAGTTTACTCTCTGCTGAGCTTTTTGCAAGCCATATTTTTTCTTGAATGATACATCCATGTAGCTTCAGTTTCACGTATTGAGAATACTTATGAAGGCAACTGGGGAAATCCAATGAACATTAATACTATGTCCTTTCTTAAATCCATATGATGGCAGAGAAACAACTGTTGCCCACCCATGGTTTATTTTGATCATCCCCAGAAATAACATAAGCTGTCTCAACTGATTGTCTTTGTAATAATACATCAACAAACATAAGCTTGGTGGTACTGATAAATCTTCCTTATTTATATCTTTATTCATACTGCATTTATATATTCTGTGAGCCCCCTCCCTTTTTTGTGTGAATAAAGGTACTGAGAATGCCCTGACTAACTGATGTGATCTTTAGGGCAATAATAAATAAAATTTGAAAAAGAAAACTTAAGTTTAGGAAGCAGGAGCACATCAGATTCCTTTTCATCTTGAAAATATCTAGTGGTTTATAGTTGGTCTAAATTTGGATTATTCATTTTTAATGTGGACATTAGCCCAAATATACCCAGTCTCTGCTTAATTTCAGAAATAATGTTAATGAATCCAAAAGCATCATCATACCAAACAGGGTCACATTTTGATGGAGTGTATTTGATAATCTCCGCTTAAAACCTCTGAAGAGAAGAATTTTCTTAGAATTTTTCTTAGAATCCATTGAATTCACCTTCACCGTTGATGAAGTACACCCCATATATAATGACTTTAACAGTTTTAATCAGAGAGTTCTAAAACTGAAAGTTTGAAAGGAGCAGGAAACAAAATTTAACCTCCTGACTTCCCAGATAGCAGCAGGATATTGTATTAATTTCTCAAGAAGGAAAAAGAACAGAAATATTTGGCTTTGTTTGGGGAGAATTAGTGTGAATCAGGGCATGAGCTGCTTCTATTCCCCCCATTGATCTCCATCAAACTGCCTAAAAATGCTTTATCTGTTGCAGTGTCCATCCTTTATGAAATTCAGATGGCTCCAACCTTATCAGTATTTTAAAACTTAGCTATTCCCACAGGCCTTGAGCTGGCCTCTACAGTTAGTCTAGTTGCATAGTTTATATCTGTAGGATGAACTAGAACTTGCTAAGGGACTCCATTGCATTAAAGATCCCATGGGGTCTATTTTTTCTGGGTTTTATTGCTATGGTTTTAAGCTATTCTTTAAGCTGTCCTGTGTCATGGAAGAAAGATCGGCAGCCATATGAATTGTATGTAAGTTTGTATAAATAAATCTAACAATTCTGGCGGCGCAGTTTCATTGTCTGGTGTGCACTGCATGCAGTGGTGGAGAATTAAGAGCTAGAAGTGAAGCAATTACAGGACAAGAAAATGTGTAAGCTGATTCTCATATATTATGTTACTCTGTTAGAAGAGGTTGCACATAAATCTCCTTAGAAACTTGAACATCAGGATATTTTAACAAGACTGCAATCAGTTTTCTCACTCACTTATAAAAAAAGGGAGCTGGTAACTCCCAATAACCTATTTTACAGGAACTTTTCTGTCTGCTGTAAATGTTAACAAGTACAGGGGACAAAACAGATTCAAAATATCTGATCTATCTGCTTCTCCACACATTGGGGTTCTTGCAGATGTACTATTTTCTAGAAAGCTAACTAGATGTATCACTCCATTATATGCGTCACTTATGTTCCAAGGAGAGAAAATTGTGCAATCAAAAGAAAACATGTACAAGCTGTTAAACCCAAAATATTCTGAGGACAAGAGAAACATCACAATAAGCAGCTTCCAGCTTGGATATCAACCTAAAGCAGAAAGGCTGGGAAGAAGGAAAAACCGTAAGATGTGTTTCTCCTGTGGCATAATAACTACATGTGTTTGAGTTTGCTCCATATATAGCATGGAGTTTATTCCCAAGGTCTTCAGAACTCATTCCAGACATTTATTCTTTGTTCAAGAAATAATGATGAGGCAATTTCTATGTATAGATATCCCATCTCAGTTGTCTAACAAGCTTTGTGTAGAACAGAACAAGTACCTCTTGTCCCTGCACTCTCATGTTCTCATGTAATGCATCAGTTGGGATTGTGTTTCAAATGCAGGCAAAAAAGATGTTGTTTTGAAAAACTGCTTAGCATGTCAGAGAAGAGAAGGAATTGGTGGGGAGGGAAAGAAGCATAAATAAGGCATCACACTTGGGATTTCCTGACTTGGCAGGAACAATCACAATAGTTACCTTGCAACTTAATCTTCTGTCCAAGCAAAAGTTAGAAGGGTTGGAACACTTTAACTTAGAAAACAAGTTCCTAATATATTTCATAGAATTTAATATAAAATGATGCGTTTTGTAAAAGAAGTACATTGAAAGCATTTTTCTTCCCCGTCATATTGACTAAGAATCAATCAGTGAAGTAGTCTGGCAGTAGAAGGATGGACTTCTTCACACAACACTTCATTAAACTATGGAAGCTGTTGCTATTTCATGACAAATTAACCATATTAATGCACTCATGATGGCTATATGGAATCTTCATGTCTCTTTACAGAATATCTTTTAATATCAGTTGCAGGGACAGAGTGGGGAGAAATGTTGGTGGGTTACTATTTGAGATCCTGCTGGGAGGCATCTCAGGCATCTGATCAGTAACCTGGACAGTTCATGGAACATATACAACATTAAAATATAACACAAAATAAAGAAAATATGTGCTTCATTCATTCTAAAACAATTTTTACTGGTTCCAATTATTTCAACAGACTAGAAAAGTTTCTCCATTCTGATGTTCTCCAGATGTTTACTGGACTACAATTCTCATATTCTCTGTTTGGCCACCTTGGTGGGAGGTGGGAACTGAAGTCCAATATACCTTGAGAAAGTCAGACTGTGGGAAACTGCTCTAGAATTAAGAAATATTTTTCTTTAGCTGAATAACAAGGGGGAAATATATTTATATTTTTTCTTTATATATTACAAAGACAAATGCACACAAATACAGATGGACTTACTTTTCTAGGTTTGACTTTATCTTGCAAGTCGTACTGGCCAATTCCTTTGTAACTGATCCCAAGCCACCAAGGGATGCCTTGTTTATCCTATGGCAGAGAAGAATAGAAGTTCTAAGGCTTTAGCAAGAGTCAAAAACTTCAGAGTTGATATAAGGTTTCTTTGCTTCATCCTGCAACAAGTATAAGCAGGTTAGGGAGATGAAGGCAGCCCTTTGTTAGCACACCTGTGGCTGACAGGGGGTTTATTGTTTGAAGGGGTCTGCTATTCCTTTCCCAGCTGGAAGATGCTATGCAAACAGTCACAGAGCAGTAGGGAAGAGAAACTGCTGTATTCTTTGAAAACATGGCTAGAGGTGGGGCAGACATCGAAGAAAATCTGTGGGAGGTGAGCAACAACAGTAAAAGATTTGATGAGGGACAAGTCCAAAATAAGGCTGCACTGTTGAGGGAAAGGAATGGGCTTTGTACACACTTTTCACAGTTCCATATGTATTTACTCAGACATACACTTTATTCAGCCTTTATAAGTCCATAAATTACTTTTAATGCTCATATGAAAAAGCAGAAGGTTAGAGCAAATGGTTATTCTTTATTTGAAAGGAAAATTGAACTGACAAATTTTCTTGGTGATTTCATCTTCCACAAAGCTCTTTTCAATGAAGGACAATATTTGTAGCTCAAGGTTAAAATGAGGAGTCCTTGGTGCTCTTTGAGCTGGGTTGTTTTCTTGCAGACCTTTCATTACTAAACTAGATAACATATCAGTGATAGGAAGGAGTAGGGTTTGCTCTTCGTTTATGTTTGAGTGGCTTGCCCTGTCAGTGTTGGTGAGAATGGTTTTGGAGGAGCTCTTTTTCAAGCAACAAACAGGAAATTATAGTTACTGTACAATAAGGTAAGGGTCCCCAACCTGTGGGCTGTGGCCCATTGGCCACAGGACCACATGAGTGGCTAGCCAGTGTATGTGCACACACACACACCACTCGCATTCAGGTCACTGCGAGGCCACTATCGCCATGAGCGTGGCGAATCCTGCTTATGTGTGCACATACACATACATAAAGGTGCCTCCCTCCTCGGGGCCACCAACCCAAAAGGTTGGGGAACTCTGCAATAAGGCATTATTTCCATAACTTCTTAAAGCAACTCTGTAAAGTACGTTCAAAGAGCTAGTGAGATATCCTGATTAAATTGCTGACCCCAGAGTAAGGAAATGTGGGGTTCTGGTGCTTCCTTAGGCATGGAGATTTTGGGCGATTTTGGGCCAGTTACTTTCTTTCATCCCTAGATTAAAAAACTGAGAAACATCCTGGCAGGCTGCCAATGATAATACCACTATTGCAGGTTGCCAAGAAAAATGCACAGACCTGTGCATGAAGTCATCAATACTACAAGAAAAAGAAGGGGAGGAAGGGGGTAAATTACTGTATTATTAAATTGTTTGTGGCTAAAATTAACCAACTGTTTCTAGCTCAAAACCAGCAAAAAATAAATTAAAGGAGAACGAAAGAAGCCAGAGACTCCAAACACAATTTATGCATGGAGTTGACTCCATTTTTTTTTCTAAGAAAAGAAAAGTGATTTTCGCTCATTGTCTTTTAGAGGGAAGTTTTGGAAAGCAATTCTAAACTCCTAAAAATAAGATGCCATTATTGTAATCCTCCCAGGAGACAGAGCGGCTTTAGATCTAATAGCTTATGTCATCTCCAAACCGTACCCCAGAAGATCCCATTTTAAAGAACTGACAGTTGTGTTGCAGGGAAATTGCCAACAGTACTTTCAATAATGGAAGGCTTTTACTCCTCCATGTCACAATTTCTTCAATACCAGTAGATAGCAACAAATGAACACCAGGCCCAAATAGCAATAGCAGTGCTTTACAGCCCTCTCTAAGTGGATTACAGAGTCAGTATACTGACCGCAACATTCTGGGTCCTCATTTTACCAACTTCGAAAAGATGGAAGGCTGAGTCAACCTTGAGCCTAGTGAGATTCGAACTGCCAAACTGCAGGCAGCCAGCAAGCAGCAGAAGTAGCCTGCAGTACTGCATTCTAACCACTGCACCGCCACATCTCTTAATCCACTCTATTCTTCAATTATTTGTTACCCACAGTATAAATGTGAGCATTCCATGAAAATGAAAAGATTCTACAATTTTACTGAGGCTATAAAATGTGAAGAATGTGGGAAAAAACTATTCAAGATCGGGATTTCTAAATTCCCTATCAAAATGGGGATTTGTGAAATCCAAGACATTTTTGAAAAGTTTGAAAAAGTGCCCATTCACTACACAGGGTCAATCTACATGTAAAGAAAAGCATGAGTATGACCAGATGATATATATGCCTCTGGCAGGATGTTGCTGTTCATATACATATCATTACAGTTTGAGTGCAGTTTCAAATATCATGTATTAATATAACAGTACGTCTTCTTTTTTAAAAAATTTTTTTAATTGATTTTCAATAAACAAACATACATAAACAAAACACAAAACCATAAAACTTCTTTTTGGAAAACGGCTTAGTTCCGGGTTACATCTTTTTGTACAGACATAAATTCGAATTCATGCTCACTTTTTATCCCATTTCATATCTTATTTACCATTCTACATTTTCTATATAGCTTCTCCCCTCTTTTCACTCTATTAATTCTATTTTATTTATTTCATCTCAATTTAAATCATTATGCGTATATCTTTTGTCTGTTCTATTTCAATTTTCTATTATATTTTCTCATAAACACAAAATTTCTCCTGTAATTACTGATTGAAGTATGACGCCTTTAAATTTTTCCCCTAAATTTAACACTTAAAATAATATGTACTTTTCATTCTGATTCTTAGTACCTTCTGAAGCTACATACTATATTATAAAAAAAGAGTAATAAGTTTATAATATAATTAAAACAATAATCCATAGCAAATTAAGCTCTATTATTAAATCCAGTTTTCTAACATTATTTCAAATATAAATACAATACAATCTTATGTACTTTTGCAGAATCTCTTTTTTAATCATATTTTTACCCACTATCTCTGAATAAATCTTGTTTCTTTACATCTTGTTTTCAGCCTTTGTAACTTCTCTTCCTTTTTTCCCTCCCTTGCTTCTCCACTCTACCCTTTTTACCCCCTTGTCTCTTAATCTCCACCTTCTTCTGTATTCCTCTTTTCTGTTGCTTTCTGACATTTTATCGATTTTTCACCTTATTTTTCCCTTTTTTGATTGTTTTTTTAAGTCTTAAATTCTCCATTCTCTTTCCCCTTTCTCTTTTCTTCCCCAGCTAAAGTTATTTGTTCATTAAAGATGGCTTCTTCTTCATCCCATTCTTCTTGTTCTTGTAGTTTCTAGTGGGTAGAAATCGCCATTTTTAAAAAATGGAAAATGGATCCAGAAGAGCCCTTCCCTTCTTGTTCCTCTTCTTTTAGCTTTTTAAATTCAATTTTCAGTTCATCAACAAGCAGTGCCATTGTGAAAAGTTTTTTTATACAACCCAAATGTTTTTAGTCTTTCAAATAATGATTTCCATGAGTCCCAAAGTCACCAAGCAATCCAAATACACACAGACTGTTTCATTTAGCACTTTCTTCTTTTTATACTTTCTCTTCCTGGGGTTATAGTTCAGTTACAAAGCTCCAATTAAAATATATCTTTTAGAAGTCTTGTTACAGTTTAGCTCTGATCTTATAAATTCCAAGTAGCCTCCTCCAACAAAATCTTAAGATTAATTCTTTTCCCCTCCCTTCCCACTTATAGCAAAAAAGTTATTTTTTTCTCCCAATGCTCAGAAATCTTTATTGTCCCCTTGGCTTTAATTTTCAGGATTACCTGCTGATGCCAAAACGGGTTTTTCCGATTTCTCCATTCATTTGCTATCATTGTAACGAAGGAGAGTGAGAAAAAACAAACTTTCCCTTTTTACTTTTATTCGCCGCTTTTTCCGTCTTCGTCGGTAACGATGTATCTTTAATGAAACTTAAATTCCAGGTATTTAAATGTTACTTATTATCCTGGTTAGCCAAAAACTTTCACTTTATCAGCTTCCTCCTGCACATTCTTATCCGGATGAAAGCTTCTTTGTGGCGGCCATTGCTGACCGCTGCTCCACCGCTTTCGGAAAAGGGAGTTAATCCAGCTGAGGAGGGAGGTTGCGATTCCCCCGGACCCCTGCTGGATCTCCCCTATCTTCAGTTACCTCTACAGGGTAACTATAGCCCCCAAATCCAGCTGGATTGGGGGCACTCCAGTGGCAAGCGCAGCAGAAACCGCGCACCATCACCTTGCAAACTGGAACAACAGTATGTCTTCTTGAATGCTAGCCCGTTAATGTAATGTAAATATTACCTTCTAGCGGTTTTATTCACAGAGATGCAAAATGCTATTTGTGTTATTCTAATCAACTAACATTGTAGCTCTGAATGGGATAAAAAAAAAACCCCAACCCTCTTAAATAAATTATAGGAACTTAAATATTATCTGCTAGGCAACAGATAGAACATTCTAAATGAAAAATTAACATGTTAAATCTTGCAATATGTTAACAATGCTCTTCCTGCCTTATTTTTGTTATTTCTTAAAAACAAAGAAAGGCAATCCATGTTCATGTAGTCTTTTCACTATTTTCTGTGACTGGCAATTCTCCAGGACCTTAAGCCAAAGTCCTTCCCATCTCCTGATTACCAGGTGAATGATGATTGAAAACCATCACCTAAGTCTAAGATCTGCATTCATGCAGACTCTACTCAAGGTAGATCCAGGGAAGCCAAATCATGAACAGCTGTACAAGTAAAGACTTTGTTTCTGAAGAGAATGAAGGGTGAAAAGGATCCAGAATGTTCTCATGATCTGAGAAAAGTAAAAAGAGCTGAGCTGAAAAGGTAAAAATCCTTAAATGGGGGTACTATGACATGCCGACATCTTCTTACTCTTTTTGTTCAAATGAGTTGCTTTTATTAAAAGGAAAAATGCATACAACAGTTTACTCAGTTTTGTTTTTGTACTCACTAACCTTCACTCCATAATAATGGATCCCATAAGTAGGCAGGGCTTCAACCAACTTCATGTACCTGCATGGAGAGATATACAGCTTCTTCAGTAATATCTTTTACTAATACACCTGAATGATGTCTTTGGATTCATTGATTCAGTCTCATTCTCACTCTTTCTCCCCTCCCTACCTCTCTCTAATTTTGAAACTGCCCAACTGCTTCACTGAGGGACTTTAGGAAGAATTTTAGGTTTCACATCAAAATGTTTTAGGTGTTTTAATTATATAAAGCATCAATCAACATTAATAGTGAAGTCTGTGTACAAACAAGTTCAAGCACAGCAACAGACTAGTTAACATTTCAAAGGAGATTATTAAACCAGAATCAGTCTTTTTTTTTAAATTCCCTTTCTGCCCTCAATCCCCCTGAAGCTCTTGGGGTTGCCAGGTACTTCCCTGAAAGTATTCCCTTGTTATAACAACCAAACTCCATCAAGAACTTGGCTTCAATTCTAGCAATTGAGCTCTCTGCAATACTAGTCCAAAATGTTTTCCAAGTTTAGCTCTTGGAAGTGTTCAGTTCTTCTAAATCAGCTTCATTGTAAATGTAGTTTGGCCACTTTGTTTGCATGTTAGCATTCCCAAGTAACCAGACAGGAAAACAAGAGTAGAAGAGTTATATCTACTTTATTGTAAGGCTACATAAATCTTCCAAGTCTGACAGTACAAAATCTCACCTCCAATTTTAAGTGTTTGATTGATTAGGGCAAGTCCTTTCTAAGTTTCTTCCTCTAAGTATTAATCCATGGGGGGCTCTCTTATCTGATTGTTTCCTAGGTAGCATCTCTTCCCACACCATTTCCCAAGTTCATTCCCTTATTCCAATACAGTGCATAACATAAATCTGAATGACAATATGTTTGAATCCTATAGGCCTTGATCCGCTAAGCATCCACTCATAGGATACAGTTGCTTATACAGCTTTTGCTGCTGGATTGGTTTCTGGTTTATCTATAGGTTGGAAGGCATTGTTCAGCGGATAAATATGCTATCAACCTCAAGTGAGAAGACAGCAGGGACACGGAGGAAGAAGAGCAATGTGTCGGAAGATAATGAGGCAGACTAAAATGTTTCAGGCTTGCAGAGATAGTTCCAAAGCTTGTTTTACATGGATTACTGTACTCAGAAAGGGTCAGTCTCAATCACAATAGCTGTCAATAGTTCAGAACAGAGCTGAACTTTATTCTGTGCTGTAACCTCTCCCATTAATAGATGTTTGCCTTATGAGGTAAACCAGATAGGAAACACAACCAGATTAGCCAATTCTGCTTTTTGGGGGTAAGATTATATTAACAGAATCTTGCAAGTCTGACAGGTCTTCTCCTCCCTCCTCTTTACAGTCTAAAAACTAGAGAGGGTTTCTTCTGCACCTTTTGCCCAACCCACATTCCTGCTAAGGGAGCTAAGCTAGTTGCGTCTCATTGTCTTGTCTTCCAAGATCATTCCCATATACCATTAAAAGAGCAAATAAATACTTACTGAACAATCGCTTGTCCTCTAGTCAGCCCCTTGTTCTTAATGTAATGTTGGATTACTCTGTCCTCACTGAGGAAAAAAAAAGGCAAAGAGTTTATTAACAGAGGAAGAAGGGTTTTAGATCCTGCGTTGCTCCAAATGCATCCCAGCCCGACAAAACATTCCATAGAATCTCTCTGTGAAATATACCCCTTACACCAGGAATGTCAAATTCACGTCGTCATTGTTACAGCAGCATCATGGCACTTTTTCCCCCTTCACTAAACTGGACATGGGCGTAGTCAGTGCATGACGCATCCAGTCCGCGGGCCGTGAGTTTGGCAGCCCTGCCCTACATGTTCTGTCCACCCACAAAATGGATGCTCCAAGTTTAGGATGGCACAGGATGGAAGCCTCTTCTACAGAAAGTACTTTAAGCCTGGATGTGCACCATTTCATAAAAAGTAACTGTGGTGAAAGGGAACTGCAGTGACTATAGTTAGCAGAGCTATGTCAGGTTGTAAAAAAACAAAACAAAACACACCCTCTGCCCAATGCCTTTCAGATATGCTGGCCTACGATTTTGATTACTTCTACCCTCCTAGCAAGATTAATGACTGGGTTTTTCTGACACACACACACAACTGAGGCACACATCTTCCTTCCTTCCTTTCCTAAATACAACTTAAAATATTTGCAGACAGAGCAAAAGTAAAGCCTTTTATTTTCTTGTATGATTTGAGGCATATGGCAGTAATCTCATAATGACAGTGAAGTTATTTACCACAAAATTGTCATGTGATAAAGAGGTTAATGTGGTGGTACGGGACTAGGCAATCCTAGATTCAAATCTGCAATTCACATTAAATTTGCTGTTTCACTGTCTGCTACATCTAAAAAGATCGTGGAATGGAACTCTCCTATTCTGAATGTGAAATGGGTTGTTTCAACCATTTTGGAAGATTTCATGCTTGTGCCCTTAAAACTGAGCTATTTTGAGCTTGAAGCACTTCCAAAACGATTGAAATAAGGTGGTGAAGATGTGAACATGGTCATGAGTTTTGAAACATTATCCATATTGCCCTGTGAAGGAATATGGTTCAACAATCATGACTAATATGTCTCTATTTTTCTCTTTTTCTGTTCCCATCCCATGGTGAAAAAAGGTATATGTTATCTTACTTGATTACATTTGTTTCTTGAGCATCAAAAATTAGGTCAGCCTGCATACTTGAATGAGTAGAAGCTACCCAAATACATTATGTACTCATGAATAAGCTGAGAATTTTAGATACCAAAATATACTCCAGAAATTGGGTTCTGATTATCCACAGATGGATTTATCCATAAGAATATACAGTAATGCTTCTTAATGTATATCTAAATATATTCACTTATAAACCCATCCCTGAATAAACTGATCCTTGAATTTTCAAACAAAACACCATGAAAAATGGCTAATCTATGGGTTATTCATGGATAAGCCAATTATGAAAATTAAAACACACGAACATTTCAAGGATTGATTTATCTGTAGGTAGTGCAATTTCCTTGATATTTTAAAAGTTAGAAATTTGCGGGTTGGCTCATCTGCAAATGGGTTTATGCACAAATATATACAATATTCAGTATAATCAGATTTGACTCCAAGGACTTATACTTATAGAAACTAGTATAAAAAACTTCCACAAAGCAAATGGTGATACTATTAGCATCCATAACACTAGAATTCAATTCATTTGCTCACCTTCCAGTATTATTAATGATTTGCTATCAGTGCACTTGTGCATTCTACATAGACCAAATGGGCAAGTGCCTATATAATATAATTGAAACAAATCTTGACAACAAAATTCACAACATTCTAGAACAAAGGGAGAAAGGAATGCTTATAAAGACATATTTTACAGACTAAGTTGGCCATTCTGGAAGAAACTTC
The DNA here is from genome assembly GCA_015471245.1 of Laticauda colubrina. Classification (NCBI taxonomy): domain Eukaryota; kingdom Metazoa; phylum Chordata; class Lepidosauria; order Squamata; family Elapidae; genus Laticauda; species Laticauda colubrina. The sequence goes on from BLBF01000003.1 coordinate 15,158,019, forward strand.
CAAGACAGATGACAACATAAAACAGCTGAGCTTCAAGAGAGTCAATTCTCTTATAACCCAAGCACTGTCAGATGAATGAATGAATACACGTAAGCATACCTACATATAATACTATAGACCAGACTTTCTGAACCTTGGCAACTGTTGTGTGAATTTTAACCCCCAGAATTCCCCAGCCAAGTATGGGGAATAACACTGTTATAAGCTGTTAATTAATTTGCAAAATGTATTTACCTTCAAATGAGATAAATTTATAAAGAAAGAGTAACAATTCTCTCTTCCCATGTTCTCCATATTCTTGAAATTAGGATTTGACTATGAACGTCAAGTCAGTGCTGATTCCTAGACATGTCTTTAAAAAGGGAATGATTCCTATAGCTGTGATTGCTTTACAGAAGCATTGTATTGGGAGGCAACAATAGAGAGTACTTCCTTCTACTTTTATGCCTTGATTGTGGCTTTCCCAGCAGCAACTGGTTGGCTGTTGTGAAACAAAGTATGTTGGGCCCAATGGACTTATGGTTTTATGCATCAAGAACTCTTACCACTTATTTTCCCAAGATGACTAAAGGAACTCATTGTTCGTATTAGTAATCACAAGTTATAATTTAAGTATAACCTAGGGCTGCCTGATTTTTTTTAGAAAAATCCAGTGATTTGAGTAACTATATTGCAGAAAGTAATGACACATTGATATTAAATGTTCCCCTTCCAAGGAAAAATAGAAACTCCTTTTATTATGCTACAGTGAAAAATGTGTAGGTCTTGATTATATGGAGAGGAATTAAAACAAGCAAGATTTTGTTTCTTTGTGAACAAGGTAATCTCTAAATATCTGCCTGATATCCTAGGGCTCTAAGTAAGTGGTTCTGCTTTTGGGGTTCCTTTGTGAATTTTTCTATGACATATCATTGTTACAGAAAAAGCTAGTGACTTACCAGAGGATACAAAGGCTATTCCACTGTATGGTTAGGCTTCTAAAATCCTTGCACAACCATGCACAGGATTACAACCCAAAAGGATAAGCTATCATAAACTATAATAGTCACAGATTATTATTTGCATTATTCTTCATTAAATTCATGTAGAAGAAAATATTACAATAACAACTTGATGGACTTCTAATGATAAGATTGCAGCATATTTTTATTACAAAACTTTGCCACAAGGAAGCCTGAAAACAGCTGTATAATTAATAACTAGCTTTTCCTAACATTGTGCTCTCCAGGTGTATCCACCATGCTGACTTGAAATTCTGGAAGTTGCAGACTCAACTCACTGGAGGACATTGGTTACGGAAGCTCAGGGAAACCTCTAGAAAGCAAAGTGCCATTTGCAAACTTTCAGAAAATGGCTGCAGTGGCTCAAAACACCTCAGTTTTACTCACCTGCAACCCTAGTTATGTGTTTCAGGTGTTTAGCTTTATCCAGTATTCAATATGTTACTCCTCATTAGCTATCAAAGATTGCAAACTAAGACTCTTTTAGAAAGGGTGGCTAGTAGACATACATTTCTTTGTTATTTATAGTCCTCAACTTACAACCATTTGTTTAGGTGACTGTTCGAAGTTACAACAACACTGAAAAAAGTGAGTTATCACCATTTTTCATGCTTATAACCATTGCAGCATCCCCATGGTCATATGATCAAAATTTGGACATTTGGCAACCGGCTGATATTTATGATGGTGCAGTATCATGGGGTCACGTGGCCACCTTTTGCACCCTTCCAAGAACCAAAGTCAACGGAGAAGCCAAATTCACTTAACAACCATGTTGCTAACTTAACAACTGAAGTAAATTCACTTAACTGTGGCCAGAAAGATCATAAAATGGGACAAAACTCACTTTACACTGTCTTGCTTAGCAATAGAAATGTTGGGCTCAATTGTGGTCATAAGTTAAGGACTATCTGGAGTGGGATATTGTATCTTATTTTATAAATTAATAAAAATTTCTGGATACTGTTCTCTTAAGCAAGTAAACTTATTTTTATATCCAGAGGTTGAACTCTAATATATTTATAGCCTCCTAAACTTTGGTAACATTTATTTCCAGAGTTTTGATCAATCTTATTTGTCTGATAAGATTTTTTAAGCAATTAAGCAATTTAAGCAAAAAAATTTAAGCAATTTTTAAGAACAGGAAGAAAAGTTCCACAGTGCCATAATAATACCAGGGGGTTAAAATGTGTTCAGCAGATAGTGTATTTTATTTTTTAAAGCAGAAGGATAGAAGATAGTAGTCATGGACTCCAAAATGCTTATGAAATGGTTCTGGGAGAAATGAAGGCCTCACTTTCCACATGGCTTCTATTTTTTTAATATTCTTTCAATTAAAAATAATAATTAAACAGGGAGATGTTATGTCACAAAGTGTTTATCCTGTGGTATTATCTGTATTTAGAAAAATGCCTTTGGGTTCCATGTAAGCTTTGTAAGTATTAAAAATGATGCCTGGTTTGGAAATTTGCCCACCTACCCAGAAAAAAGACAAAGGTAAGCTGGAATAGAGCCGAAAATCTTAGGAGAAGAGTTAATTAAGGAATTAGAGGGGTTGGTAGGAGCAACCACACCCGTTTTTCTTCTGAAAAACTGTTGGTTCTTTTTTGACTTGTAACATAAGCTTTACAACAGCCATTTTGAATTTAAAGTTTTTCCCATTATGTGACCTTGGATATTACTGTCTATGGTTCACAAATTTATAAATTAATAAAGAGAATACAAAGAGAAGGCCACTATCCTAATATGATACACCTAAACCTAATTTAATAATTAGGTCTTACCAGTAGGCAAGTGAAGGATGCTCCTGCAAAGTCTTAGTAGGAAATGCAGGCAAGTTCTTCAGAGCTTTTCTTGCATTTTCGTCACTTGAAAAGGACAAAAAAGAATAGCAAAGTATTATTATCTTAGAATCAAAATGATGATCGTTTCCATTAACCTAAAGTCCCCAATTTTAATCATGGTATAGTTCAGGGGTGTCAAACTCTATTTCACTGAGGATTGCATCAGGGTTGTGTTTGACCTGAGGGGACAAGGGGTATGGCTAGAGGGTGTGGCTAGTTTGCACAGCTCTGTTTTCGCTGGCAGAGGGCTACAGGAGTCCATGGTTGAAAATGGAGCCCTGAACGGCCACACACGGCCTCCCCGAGCATTGTTTTTGCTGGCAGAGGTACCAGGGGCCAGTTCTTTGTTTTTTCCCGGGCAGCCCCGTGGGCCAGATCTAAATTGAGTTTGACACCTCTTGTTTAGTTCATGGTATATTTCACCTACCACAGCAGTGTAAACATGTATAATTTCTTGCATTACTGTTCTACACAAAATATGCTCACCTACATTACCATTTTGATTAAGAACACAGTGATGCTAAGGAGATCCAATTGTTGAGAAATAGATAAAGCAGAAGTAACTTTACTGGCTGTGATTGCTTCCAGGATGGGGTTCTTGGTGGGTTTTTTTTTTTTTTTTGGTTATAGGATATGTGTTGGTTTGACAAAAGAACCCACAAATCTTTTAACATGAAAAAATGGATGCTAAAATTGTAAAAGCAATCCTGATTCTAAAAAGTTAAGAAAAATTACAGAGAAGAAAAAAACAGCTTCAAACTTTAACTTGCTTCAAGATACAGGAATTGGGCAAAAGTCCATCTAATTATTTTATGAAGCCAAAAGCATGTGTGGTTGCTGGCACAAAACAACAATTGTAAAAAGCAGGCAGAATTTTTGGTTTGCATGCATGCTTAAATAGCCCAGTCGGGTTCTGCAGGATTTTGGAATGCTATAACAGGGATCTGCAAGAACCAACATGAATTGTCAGTATCTAGGATTCACTGGGATGACTGAGTCATTACCAGATGTTTGATTTCCTGATGGTGCAGGTTAATAGGTGACTTCTTAAACAAGTTGTTTTATTCTTCAAAACTAGGCTGCATTCTTAAATAATTTAGCACTGTATAGATTATACATCATTGATAGAACCAACATTTAATTTTTCTGTAATTTGCCCTGGAATTATGAATACTGAAGTAGAAGTTATTGGGATGCACATCTTCGTTTAAGTTATTTTACAAGATGATGGACGTCAGGCTGAAAATCAGGAAGTCAAGATATGAAATAATAACTACAATAAATAAAAGTATTTCTTAAATGAACAGTAGAAGAGGAGCATGAGGTGATTTTCTCCATTATGAATTCAGGGTCTTCTATCAAAAGATTCACTTCTCACTGAGGTAGCACAAGCATCTTTATAATAACTGGACAAACTTCAGGGCCATCATTAAAAGGGGCAGGTCTGAAATATTTTTCCAGTTTGGAGGAGTAAAATGATTTTAAGGGAAGAAATTGGTGGTTTGGGCCTTATAGAATTTTAAAATCTTCGGGGGGGAGGGGGGGAGAGGAAAGCTTTTTGTTTATTTTGGGTTTTAGACTCCTGTAGGGTACAGTAGGCTCCTTAAGTATCTGCAAAGGTTTAAATTCAGTTCACCCCTTAATTCCCTACCCCCCAAAAAAATACTGTTCTGGTTTCTGTTGTTTCAAAAGTTTGATTTTTTTAAAAAATCTGTATCTTAAACTTTGCATTCAAAAGCACATCTTACTACCAGAAAAAGGTATTCTCTCTTCTAATTATGTTTGTCCAAGGAAAATAACTGTTATGATCTCCAGATAAATTGGATTACACCTTGTATTTTCCTCAACCAGTATGAAGTCTGGACATGGATCATAGGAATTGTAATAAAAACATAATTTTCCCTTTGCTATTTGTCTAAACAAAAAATGCATATGTGAATCAATAGGCAAATTCATTAGCATAACATGTTTCCTTCAGCTGTTCCTCTGTATTCCAGGAAGCAGTGAAAGAATTTAATTTCAATTATGAGTTCCTCAACAAAACATTTCTCAATGCCCAATTGCATGTTATTTTAAAGATGCTGACAACATGGGGTAGAGGAAAGAAGGCTCCTTACTATAATTCTTAGATGAGCGCTTATATAAATCTTTTATCTATTTACAAAAAATATTATCCATTAAGATATGGGAATAGATTTTTGCATACAGAAACTAACTATAAGAGGTCTTGGAAATTATTGTGACTGTGGTAGCAGGCAGAGGATTCCCATGTTTATTATAGGGATCTTACCCAAATTGGATCTTCTGCCCCTGCTCGATAGTTAAAAAAAAAAAAAGGCATAGTTGTCAACTACAGCTTTAAATAGCACATAATTTGGCCCATGTGTCAAACTAAACATTAATTACACAGCATTCATTTCATTGCGCCCTTAATTCATTTACCCTACAATAGATATGCAGAAACCTGATCCAGATTCAATTTAAACCATGCATGTTGGGGAAACTTACACTTTCTCCCAACTTGATATTTCTAACATCTCAACTCTCCCCTCCCACTCACCTGTCAAAAGAAGGGGGGGAGAGAGAGAGAGAGAATAGATAAAGGTGACTCAAAAGGAAAAAAACTAAATAGAGGAATCAAATCCACCCAGGGGGTCATAATATTGGCCACAATCCTTATCAGATGTTCATAACAGAATTGTATCCAGTAACAATTCTGTAAATAGACCAACATTAAAGATCAAGCCTGTTTCCTTGTAATTTTCAATCAATTCTTTTAATCCAGTCAGCTACCACGATTTAAACATCCACCTTACATTCAATGTCTTACTTTCATAGTAATGGAAAGAAGAATATGGCAGTATTGTGAATGAATATGAATAGAGCTGGCTGTAAATTATGGGAGGGGAAGAATAACAGAACTGAAATTTGACAAGAATGTGAAGTTTCCTAACTGAGGATGTATAAAACACCCAAAGAATGTCAGATGTCTATCTTGTCTTCAATGGATTAATTAGCTCTGTATAACGCAATGCTCATGAAGTTCCTTAGTCAACCCTCAACCTTTTTTTCTCATGAGTCATCACTGAAAGTGTAGTTTGATATTCACAAAACTCTCATGTGCCCCATTTTGCCCTTTGAACACCTCTGGGGAAAAAGGCACGGAAGATGAGTCACCTCTAAGACTGTGACTATAAAAATAAACTGCCATTATGGAACTTTCTTCAATGAAAGAAATTCAGGGCTGGAGATTATAGACTTAGTAAACTGGAAAAAAAGAATCTGAAGCTCAACAAAGCTTCAATCCCTTGTCTTTAAGGCTTAGACACTTTAACCTTTGGTGAACTCGGCATGACCCGGATGACAGAGAGCTCACTGTTGTTATACCCATGCTACCATCAGGCAAAGAACAATTTAATAAAATAGCTAAAAGCTTCAGCAAAAAAACAATGATTTTACAACAAAGATTTTTAAAAATCCAGTCAATCTGACTTGAGGGATGATTGATTGATGCAATGTAAAAACGGATTCTTGGACTTTATTTGAATGATTTTCAGGACTGGAGATGCCACTTTCAGCTCTTATCTATTATTACTTATATTTCAGCAGTCACTGCATTTGGTTCCTTTTGAATTCAGATGAATATCTGCAGTTCATAATATATGGCCAATTAAGACCCAGTTCATGGAGACTGAAGTCAGATAGACAGCCATGTTTGGTCCCATGACAGGATGCTGAACAAAAAAGGTAAACAAAAAAAGTTTTTTTTTAAAATCTTGTTTTCTATTCTGAGCCACTAACATCAGCTCAGAACAGCAGTTTATCAGTTCCTAGTGAGTGAACAGGATAACATTCAAATAACTATTCTTAGAAGTCACCCATAAGTGGATTTCCCCCAGGGGTATTTTGAACTTAAAATCTTTTTCTCTGGGTCAGTATTTAATGGTCAGGGATAAAACAAGCAGTTCTGTACTTGGTCCCTTACTTGGTTAATGTGACCCTTATAATGAAACATGTAAAATGAACCCTAATTAGAACATAATGTTATGGGAAAGTTGGAAAGAACTAAAATAGTTGTGCACATTTTATTTTAGCCAACAAAGTTGTTTTATCTGCATTTGGATTATTTTTCTATAAGCTTTCATGTTTCTTAATATAGATAAAAGTACTTTTTGAGTATGATTTAGTGTTCATCATTTAGTGGCATAAGTGTTCTAATTAGAAACACTTGACGGTAGTTGCCTTGTAGTTTATTTAGTTGTCCAGTATGTCAAATAAAAGCTTTTATTTGTTTAGATAATAAGAGGCGAATAATCAGAATGTCCTTGTCAAGAGGAAAGTAGATGGCAGTGTAAAACTGAAGCCATGGACATCAATGGTTATTAATCAGCAAATTATGTTGAAGATGATGTTAAAGTTCAGAGGAAATTATACAATCAATCACATTCATCCAAAGGCTCATAATTATAATTAGAATCTATTAATTCTAACATGTATATTAAGCTCTTGGCTCAGTTCGTTTCTACATGAAAGAGTCACTCCACCTTGGAATATTACAAGAACAAGCCAAAAGGTTATTCTGAGCAGGATCCAGAAAAAAAAGGAAGGGCATAATTAATTATAACAATTTTGCTCATAAACGTGTGATATAATCCCCTGAAATGTTTTTGATGCCTGATTAATGGTGGCCCATTAACTAAAGAAACATTAAACAAACCACAAAATATTCTACTGAGATTTGAGATTAACAATTCACCTAAACTGATTTTATAATGCATATTTTCCCCCAACTTTGGATCCCTACCTTGTTGAACTCCACCTCTCATCTCTTATGACTATTGAGAAAATTTAATTTAATTGCTTTAATTTTGTTTTAAGTTTTAAAAACTTTACAGTTAGATAAAAAAAATAATTATACTTCAGTAGTTGCACATAATGCGATAAAGTTATGATATATGGCTGGGGAACTTGAAAATAAATGCTGAACCAAGTGACTTGTCTATTCGCTTTCAGATCTGATGGATTGAACAAAAAAGTAAAATCTGAAATGGCTTTTTGCACTGAGTTGCCTGAGAATCCACAGGAAAGCCTTCAACAAGCATACATTGTATAAAACCATATTCCATAGTTAGGGGTCTATAAGATGCTGTGAACTGTAATTTATAATTGTAATAATATTTTGGAATCGCAATCACTTGTGGTATGTTCAGTAATGTGTGAACAAATTTATTATCCTTAACAAAATATTTTAAGATCACTTAGTTTTTATTCATGTAGTAAACCCAGCTGAAGATGAACCTAATAATCAAAGCCAGTAATCCCAGGAAAAAATAATCTTCCCACAATTATTGGGACTTGGACAGCATATACATTTAACAACAAACAAGCTATCAGCGTCTTATCTTTCCCTGCAAAAAAACCCAGTTGAGCAAGAAGAACAAGGGGAACAGCAGCTCAGAGAAACCTGATAAGCCTTTTAGATGGATTTTTCATTCTGCAACATATAATTGTATCATACTTTGTGAATGACAGCAACAATTCTCATTAATCACAAAGAACCCTTGTGATTCTGTATCTAAAGTAGTTAAGGTGTTTTATATTTTTATTTCCCATAGTAGGAATAAAAAAGGTACCATACATTATAGTCTTGGATGAGCTTTGAGTTGAATACAACTTGCCTTCCAAATAAAGCTTTATGCTGCGACACTCTTACAATTTCCAAATCAGCAACTCACAAATTCACCTCTAGCAGACAGGGTGGATGATAAATCACCTGTATAACCTAAGCCGGAGGAATGCACAATATTTGAGTATGTCAGTTTTCTTTCTTTTAAAATAATTATGCTAGGTCAATGCTGGGTTATTATATAACAGAATAACAGAGTTGGAAGGGACCTTGGCAGTCATCTAATCCAAACCCTGCTCAAGTAGGAGACCCTTTTCCATTCCAGACAAGTGACTGTCCAGTCTCTTCTTAAAAGCCTCCAGTGATGGAACATCCACAACTCCTGAAGGCAAGTCATTCCACTGGTTGATTATTCTCACGATTAGGAAATTTCTCCTTATTTCTAGGTTACTTCTCTTCTCAATTAGTTTCTTCCATTGTTTCTTGTCTTGTTTTCTGGTGCTTTGGAAAATAGGTAGATCGCTTTTCTTTGTGGCAGCCCTTCAAATATTGAAACACTGCTCTCATGTCACCCTACTCCATGTCTACAAATCTAGTCCTATGCAGATGAGGATGATGGTTTTATCCTGCCTTTTTATATATAAATCAAAATTGTGAACATACCTAGAAACATTTACTTTAATTATTAATTATAGCCCACACACTAGTAAAACTCTGTTTGTAATGTTCAATTAAGGCAAAATAGTGCATCATACAGCAACAATTGATGTTACCTAGTTTGAATCAAAATGGGCTAACTTATCAAATGTGTCCAAAATCCAGGACCCATGACTCCTGTGGGACTAAAATTTGCCGAAGTTGTGGCCACTTCAGTGTTGCCATGCTATTGTCATTTCCAAAGTTCCTTGTTCAGCTTCCAACAAGGAAATTCGATGGAAGGAACCTGGGAAGAAATTGGAAGCTATTCCTATTCCCACAGCTTTTCATGCCCACCTGTGGTCATTCTATTGATCTGTTTATATAATGAAATATTTCGGAAATAATGACCGAACAGCTCACAGGTTGTCTAATATCATTATAGTTTTATCATAGTAAATGGTTTGTCGCACAATCGGCCAGATATTCAGACTAGAAATGACATTTTTATCCACCTATTCAGTCCTTCCCAAGGACCTGGGATAGGGCAGATATTGATGTTTTATGGTGTTGAAAGTATCATTGAAGGAGGTCAACTGTTCTGAGAAAAGCTGCCTTTTGCAATCGACTGATGGTGAATTTGTCAATGCTGATGGAACAGTAAATGCTATTGTATTTTTTGCATTATTTATTGTTTTTTCCCCAACTTTCTAATGTAGATGACAATGTTGGTATTTCCCTTATGGTCTCCATTGAAGTAAAAACTAAGCCCAACGCTCCTTGGCTTTCAAACATAAGGAAGCCTTGTCTGAATGTTGCTGTCAGGTACCGCTAATAATTTTTATTTGTTCATTCATTGTAGGATGAAGATGGAAAACTCAATGAGTAAAGAAGAGATAAAATACTTTTAGTAATATATGCTATTCTTTCTGTTGTTTTTATCCACAAACACTAGACACAATTTTGTAACCCACATTATATTGTTAATTTCTATTTAAGTCCTAAAGCTGTATTTTAGATGAATAAATCTACTTTGCTTGATGATAGATTGTATATTTCCAAGATCAGTAAAATGAGGGGGCAATTCTGTAAACTGCTTAAGAGAAGGCTGTAAAGCACTGTGAAGCAATATAAGCATCTAACTGCTATTGCTATTATGGAGCCATTATTGCTTGAATTTGGTTAAACATTTTTTTGTGGATACATACTGTCAAATTTGCCACTGCAGCATATTTTTCAACTCTGATAGCAATGTTGTGCTATGCTTATTCTATCAACATATATCTCATTAACTTGTGATAATTTTCACTTATATTTTCTGGAATTATTTGCATGATTTCAGTTCAAATATTACTTTTGAGAAAATTTTTGATATTTTAATAAATTTCTTTCCAATACTTTTGATATTTTTTTTGCATGATCACATGTGGTAATATGTTCAGTTTTTGTTATATGTCCAGTAACTATTGCTATTTGTTTTATTTATGTTAGCAATCACAAAGTTATATGCTACATGTAGACCATAAATTTTCCCATAATCATAGCTTGATTTTTTTTTGTTTCATTGATCCACTAAAATTCTCTCATTTTTGCATATATTTTATCTTACTGTTTTTAAATTGTTTCATCTTTGTCATATTTTAGCAACAATTTGTAACTGTCATAATGAATTATTTTTATTTTAGATAAACATTTCAAATTCTGTCATCTTGGTTTTTTCAGTAATTTACAAATACAATAAATGTGGTAAATTTCTTCCTTCATTGTGCAGTCTTTCTCTCTTTAACATGTTTTTGGGATATATGATCCTGAATTTGGATATATGATCTTGGTGTATTAATTAAATCATTTTTACTGTACTGATCCTCAAAAGTAAAAATGCTTAATGGTGAAGTTGATGAAACTGCTGGACTTATTCTTTTTAAAAGATTCCAGATTTTGTAACAAACTTTGTATTATTATATGTCCCTTCAAATTATTTTCTTATTTCTTTGTATCATTGTTACCTATTAAGTCTATTAGCTAGTCACAATCTATTATTGATTATATGAAAGAGTATTTCATTCTATCATCAATTATAGGCAACTTGCTCAATAATACAGGTTGCCTTCAAATTATGATCACAATTGAGTCCAAAATTTATGTTGCTAAGTGAGAAATTTGTTAAGTGAATGTTGCCCCATTTTATGACTTTTACTGCCACATTTGTTAAGTGAATCACTTCAATTGTTCAATTAGTAACATGGTGAATCTGGTTTCTCCATTGACTTTGCTTGTCAGAAGGTTGAAAAATGGGATCGCATGACCCTGGGATATTGTGACTGTCATAAATGTGAGTCAGCTGTCAAGCATCCAAATGTAAATCACGTGATCATCGGGATGCTGAAACAGTGAAAAATGGTCATAACTCACTTTTTCAGTGCTGTAGTAACTTTGAAATGGTCACTGTTGTAAATCAAGGACTATCTGTACAATCTGAGATTGAGGAATGTAAGCCTATCTTCTTCCTTTGAATCTTGTAGAATTATAAACTTTATTCAGTTTTTTATATGAATCTGACAATTATTCTTTTATAATCCTGCAGGTTTGTCTGAAATTATAATTCATGCATTTGGAACAAAAAGTTCATTTAAAGCAATAACTCCAAAATATTGCCCAAACCTAATCAAATGTGTATGCCTGCTCATCTTGTAGGCGACTGAGATTTCAAATGAACTTGATATTATTATCCTTGGCTTCACATTTCAGGTTAAAACATTAACTTTTAAAAACACAACTGGTTGATAAGCAACAATAGTTGGGATAAACGCAAAGTACTTTGTTATTGTCGATTAGAGAATACCTCTTTCCTGTAATCAATGGAAGATTTTCACTTTCCTTTGATTTTTACCGTTTACTCACCTCACAATGCACTATTTGTTTAGCTAAGTAAACTTAGCTGAAGACTGCAACAATTGTTTTGTACTGAGATTATGAAAATGTATTTCTCCAAATCAAAAAAGCTCTATGTATATGAGATGTGGTTTTGCAGACATTTGCAACATGTTGGAACTGCCACTTTTACAATAAGAAACGTCATTTTCTGTACTGACCATTTTTTATAAATTGTTACAAATAACAGAAATGCAATACAAATAACAGAAAAACTGCTTTATAAAATGGGTGAAATTCCTGTGTAGTATAACTCAAGAGATGATGGAATTGAATGACAGTGACAAAGTCAAACGGTTATGATCTGCATCGCACCAAGCCAGAATGTATTCTGTTAATGTTGAGCATAAGGGTGCAACAATTTCTTCAAGTGAACCACTCTTTAAATCAGTGGTTCCCAAAATTTTTCAGTCCACCACCCCCTCGGTGCTACAATCTCATCCTCAATACCCCCCACCCAGGGGCAGGATTCAAATTTCTCTGGGCATGGCCTAATTTGACGGTATGGTTTGCTGATAACGTGATTGGATGGGTGTGGCTTGCTGGTCACATGACTAGGTGGGCATGGCTTGGTCACATGACTGGTAACATGGCTTGCTGGTCACGTGACAGGGTGAGCGTGGTTTGGTGACTGGCAAACCAAATACAAATAGTCCTTACTTACTGGCCGGTTGCTTAGCAAGTGTTCTAATTTATGACTGGCCTACCCAGAATTACTTGACCTGTTTTTGAAGTTTTGACAGCCATGCACACACATATACACATACTCCCTTCCAACCCTGTTGGAGCAGGTCATTGGACTAGAATCGGCAAAGCATCTCTGATTAGATTCTAGTAGAGAACAAAATCTAATCAGAGGTGCTTTGCCGATGCTTTTGTGATTCTTTGCAACAAAAATTACCGACCTCTGGCTTTGCTCTACTTTTCAAACATGCCGGCACTGCTGCATTCTCGATGCCGGCCCCACAGGTCCACCCCATTGAGCCTGGTGTACTGAAGGGACCCGCCCAAGCAAGTCCGAGTGGAGCAATGCACCAAATCAATGGGGTGAGCCTGGGAGAGGGAAAGAGAGAGAGAGAAGAGAGAAAGGGAAGGAAGAAAAGAAAGAGAAAAGGGAAAGAAAAAGGGACAAAGAAAGGGGGGGCATGGAGAGAGAGAGAGAGAGATATGATGCATCAGATTGAAATGAGGCCTAGTTTAGAGGCCCTTTTCCACACTGAAATATCTTTGGCTTCTTAAATTAATTAAAGGTTTTGTGGACGAAACATGGCCAAGACTCTCAGGAAGCTCTCATATTTTGTTGAGGCTTTAAACAAGATCCATTGGATCAGATCTCCTCCCTAAAAAATTACTTTTCCCCAATGTATTACAGTGCCAATTCTGACGAAGGAAAAACCAAAATGTACTGGTAAATTACAAGGAGAACAAACACACACACACACACAGTCTCTCCCTTCTAACCCTGCTGGAGCAGGTGATTGGACTAGAATAGATATCTCATGATCTTTCTTCTCTCTCCCTTCCTCCTTCCTCATTTCTTTTTCTTTCTGTCCCTTCTTTCCATCCCCCCCTCTTTCTTTGTCCCTTTTTCTTTCTTTCCCTTTTCTCTTTCTTTTTTTCCTTCTTTCTCTTTCCTCTCTCTTTCCCTCTCTCAGGCTCGCTCCATTGACTTCATGCACAACTTCGTTTGGACTTGCTTGGGCAGGTGTCCCCAGTGCAAGGGGCTCAATGGGGTGGAACGCGGCGGCGGCGGGATGTTTGAAAAGGAGAGCAAAGCCATTCTGGCTTTGCTCTCCTTTCCCAACGCTGTGTTTGGGGCGGAGCTCCTTGCACCAGAGCATGCAAGTCAATGGGATGATCCTGTGGGACCTTGCCTCGAACACGGCGGCAGCAGGATTTTTTTCTCACCCCTGAATTGTACCCTGCCACTAACCTCCAGCACCCCCCTACCGCCTCTTAGCACACCCCTGCCAGCCCCCTTGCCTCTCAGCACCCCCCTAAAGCATCCCACTGCCCCCCCCAGGAGGCAGTACTGCCCACTTTGGGAACCACTGCTTTAAATGGTAACTCAGAGCGAAGTGTGAGCCCACCAAATTAATTCCTGAGATGGTTAGAACTGAAATCATGTCTCCCTCTATATATGATTAAAACTCTCATTGCTGTGACCTTTATGTGAAATGGTACATCATAGGGCAACAATTTTTAAATCACGGAATCTCACATGGGCTAAATCATAGAATGTGTCCAAAATCCAGGAGCCATGATTCCCGAGAGAATGAAATTTGGGAATGTTGCAGCTGCTTCAATGTTACTGGCTGCTGCTACTGTCATGCAATCTTCATTTTCAAAGTTCCGTAATAGTTTTCTAGCCACTCTTGCAATCCTTTGCTCCTTCTCTACCGCAGCCACTTAGCTGCCTGCTAGAAAGAGAAAGGGAGGAAATAACTTTATGCTCCTACCCCATGCCTATTCCCCTGACTTCTTGTACCCCCAGTGTTCTCCCCGGACCTGTTCCACCCCCAATCCACCAGCACACTTGGGCACCCCCATACAGCCTCCATGACCTGCACCAATCTTGCATGTGTTCCCTGCCCATGAGGCACCTCTTGCAACCCCCATGCATTTTTCTTAACCCATGCTGCCCATCTGACATACATGGCACCTCTTACACATCCCAGAACCTCCATGCACCTTTCTTAATCCATGATGCCCTTTGGCCTTCCCCAAATCGCACAGCACTCCCCATCCCAGCATCCTTCCTGACCTACCACCAATGCACACCCTCCCCAACTCACATGGCTTCTCTTAGGCACACCTAAGGTCACCTTAGGCACACCTGACCTGCAGCCTGCATTCTCTTGCTCCCTCCCCTACCTAGTAGCAGCTTGCTTCCCTGCCTGCTGGCATTTGAACTTGCAACTTCTTTCTGGCTTCCCCACTGATTTCTCACTGCATTTCTCACTGTTTCCTACAAAAAAATTAAACCAGCAAAAAGTTGGAAGTTGCTTCTGCTCCCTTTGCTTTTTGCCCACCAATTCTGTTTCCCTGTCTTGATTAAAAAACAAATAAATCTGAATAACCCAGCAGGGCATGGATTGTCCAGTTCTTAGACAATTCTCTGATCAGCCAAGCTGAATATGTAGATTAAGAGCAGGTGGCAGCTGTAGCCAAAGGTGTTTTACACAGGTCCAACAGAAGCAACATGTCCCTTCTTGAATTGGGGAGCCTTTCAGAAAATCACTCATGTCCTTGTTACCTCAAGGATGAATGTTCTACATATGGTTGCCCTTGAAGATCACCAGGCAGCTTTAATTGGTTCAAAATGCAGAGGTATCAGCAGAGGGTAGCTTGTCTTGGTGTACCCACATGATACCCTGCTTCATGAACTGTACTGCCTACCAGTGTGCTTCTGCAAAGAATTCAAGGCATGGAACTTGATTATCTGAGGAATTGCCTATGTCCCATGGTTTCTGCTTGACCAATTTGAGCCAAGAAAATGTGCTCTAGTTGTCTTCAATTAAACAATGACACTTCAAGACGCTTTCTTTGTCATAGTACTTGCACTCTGGAATGCAGTTCCTCCTGAGATCTGAAGGGTTCACACCTTGTGGCATTTTGGAAGCCCTTAAAGACCTTCAAAGTCATCCACTCAAAGGTTCATCCAGTCCTACTAATATATGATGAAGGAAATAAAACATACATCCTCTAGTTTACATCTATAATTTCTGTGATTTAGGTTCTAGCAGAACGTGTGCACTCATATGCTGAGTAGAACTACTGTATGCCTTGGTAGTGCAGTGGTTAGAGTGCAGTACACTGCAGGCTACTTCTGCTGACAGCCAGCTGCCTGCAATTTGGCAGATCAAATCTCACCAGGTTCAAAGTTGACTCAGCCTTCCATTCTTCCGAGGTGGGTAAAATGAGGAGTCAAATTGTTGGGGACAATATGCTGAGACAATATGCTGCACAAGAGTTTTCTGTAAACCACTTAGAGAGGGTTGCAAAGCACTATAAAGCAATATATAAGTCTAAGTGTTATTGCTATAATATTTATGTTATCTTTGAAGCATCAATAAGGCTCTTTTCTTGTGTACGTATTTGTGCTCATGTTACAGGTAAGCAATACAGACATGTTACTCAAGCAATACAGTCTGTTTAATACAGAGGTCTCCAAACTTGGCAACTTTAAGACTTGTGGATTTCAATTCCCAGAATTCTGGGAGTTGAAGTCCACAAGTCTTAAAGTTGCCAAGTTTCGGGACCCCTGGTTTAATACATATATTACTGGATATAACTTTGAAAAGTATATACTCTTGACTAACTTAAAAGGAAATGTAGTTTCTACTTCAGATGATTCATCTGGGACACAATTAAATGTCTCTACAAATTACTATCATTTTCCTGTATGTTGTGGCAAATCCTAAAGGGTAGCTGGCTTCCCCACTGACTAGCTTGTGGGAAGCTGTCAAGAAGCATTGGAAATTATGAACCTGTGACTGCTGTTGATTGTGGTAAAGTACTGGTTGCACAGTAATACACAAATGGCCACAGTTTTGCCAGATTTCAATCCCACTGGAGTAATGGGTCCTGGATGCATGCTGTAAGTTAATCCATTTGAGGGGTCTTAGTTCAAAAAACACTATCCTATGACGCACTATTTTGCCCAAATGAAGATTTACAAACAGACGCAACAGTTTTAGTAGTATATTGGCTTAGTAGTGACCCACTGACTTGCCATTTCAGAGATATTTCCTTACCTAAACAGAGAAAGTAAGTGGTTCCTGCTAGGTGAGGGAGGGACCACCCAGTTGCTTGAGTGGTCAGAAAGCTATGGGAGTACATTAAAAATGAGGATAAAATGAACATGGCAGCAGTTCTGAAGCAGCAGTGCTGAAACAGCCACAAATTCCCCAAATTTCATTCCCTAAGGAGTAATGGGTCCTAGCTTTCTGTAAACCCATTTGCTGTACTTTGTTGACAAAGTTTTGCCTTATAATGCAGCACTCTGCCCAAATAAAAGGTTACAAAGTATAAAACAGACACAAGAGTTTAAAGGCCCTGTCACACTGGCCGACGGATGCAAAACGTTTGTAAAAAGGACACAGCGGACGAGAAAAATGTTCCATCCGTTGTTGTCCGCTCTCAAAAGGGGCAAAAATTTGCATAACCAGAGCGGACAACACGGAAAGGAACGGACGGGGGGAGGACGCAGGGCGGAAGGAAAGCGGATGCTCCACAGAAGCCTAGCGGATGAAAGCGGATGGGAGCGGATGGCACATCTGCAAGGCTTCCGGGGGACCTCAGCAAAGTGGACGCGGTATGGATAAAGCGGATGCAGAGCGGACGCCGAGCGGATGAAGCGGATGCACAGCGGAAGCCTAGCGTTCAATGCGCATGCGGGGAGGATGCATTGTGTCAGCCCCGCGGATATAAAGGGAAGCAGCTCCCAAGCAGGTCAACATTCAAAGGAAAGACCTGCTTCCAGACACATCGACTGCCTGCCAGCCTTGCTGCCTGCCAGCCTTGTTGCTTGCCTGCCTGCCAGCCAGCAACCCCACAACCATGGGGAAGAAGAGAAAGCCTCAGCCATCTGCTGCCAGCCCTGGCAAGAGGGACAGGGCCACCCTCCCACCCCCTGGCCCTCACTCTGCTTCTGCTGGGGCTTCTGCAGCACAGGCTTGCTCTTCTGGGGCTGGGGCTTCTGCTGCTTCTGGAGGAGCTGATGCTGCTGCTTCTGGCGGTGGTGCTTCTGCTGGTGCTTACTCTGCTGATGCTGCTTCTGGCGGTGGTGCTTCTCCTGGTGCTTACTCTGCTGATGCTGCTTCTAGCGGTGGTGCTTCTGCTGGTGCTTACTCTGCTGAAGCTGCTTCTGGCGGTGGTGCTTCTGCTGGTGCTTACTCTGCTGAAGCTGCTCCTCGTCCTGCTGGTCCTGCTGGTGCTCCTGGTCCTGTTGGTGCTTACTCTGCTGCTGCTGATCCTGGTGCTGCTGGTGCTTACTCTGCTGCTGCTGATCCTGGTCCTGCTGGTGTTGCTGCTGGTCCTGCTCCTGCTGGTGGTGTGGAGGAGCAGCCCCTACAACCTGGAAGCCCCTCTGATGAGGGTCCATGTGGTCCTGCCAAAGGAAGGAAGAGGCAAACGCGAGAACGGGAGAGGAGGCAATACAACATCGAGGAGGAACATAAGGATGAGGTGCTGGAGTGGCTGAGAAAGAATGAGTATCTATGGCGGAAGGGACACAGGCTCTATAGGGACACCAAAAGGAAGCAGGCTGCTTGGAGAGAGAAGGCGGAGAGCCTGGGTGACACTTCGGAGGTGCTCCTCGGCTGGTGGAAGCACATGCACACCTGGTACGGGAAGCTGCAACTCAAGAAATCTGGCCAGGCCGCGGTCAAGCTGACGGACAGAGACCTACGTGATGGCCAAGTGCAGCTTCCTGGAGGGTGAGATCCGCCACCTAGGAGCAGCCCCTCTCACAACCCTCTCTCTCAGGCAGCCTGCTGAGAGCCAGTCCTCTTCCGGCCGAGAGTCAGCTCCTGTCTCCAGGCAGGTGTCTGTGGAGCGTGCCATGACGGAGAACCCGCAGACAGCTGTTCTAACCGTGGCGGAGCGCGTGGAGGACTCCCTGGCGCAGTGGGAGAAAGGAGACGGCATTTCCACCACAGTCCAACCCGCATCCACCCCCAGCTCCACCTCCACAGAAAGGCAGAGTGCCAGACAGGAGGGGCAGAGCCACACTGTCCTGATGGAGATAAGAGACACCATCAGGAGCAGCATAGATATCCTCTCTCAGCTGGTACACACCGACTTCTCATCCTCCAACCGCAAGCCCTTCCTCACCTATGTCAACCAGACCCTCATGGCGGAACCCCAGTACCAGATGGTGAAGGACAGGATCACTGATCTTCACAACCCTCCAGATCCAGATGAACCTGTTCCCACCCAGTCCAGGTCTGCTCCTCCACCCCAGGTGATGTCCCTCCCATTCCAAGGCTTTACACAGGCCCTCACCTACCAGGGCTACGGCTATAAGGAGGTCCAGCAGCACAGGCAGCAGCCCTTCCCAGTCCAGGCACAGGTTCATCGGACGACACCGTTGCCACCGGTTCCACTGATGCCACCGATGCCACCCACGCCACTGCTGCCACCGATGCCACCCACGCCAGTCCTCACCCAGCTGCAGACCAGACAGCCCCACTACACTGCTCCTTCCAGAGCAGAGAAGAGTGCCAGAGACTGGGTAGCTACCTGTAGACTTTATTTGGACACTTGACTTGGGTCATTTTTCTTTTACAGCTTGTTATTAATAAAGATTATCTTTGCTTCACACACTTGCTTCATTAATTTTTTTCAATAAAGTCTTGGTGGAAACCTTTAGAAATGGTTTAAGCCTTTGCATACTTCTGGGATGGGTAAGGATAACAGTGGGATGGGCAGGGATACCTTTGGGATGGGTTAAGATAGCTGTGGGATGGGCAGGGATACCTTTGGGATGGGTTAAGATAGCTGTGGGATGGGCAGGGATACCTTTGGGATGGGTCAAGATAGCTGTGGGATAGATAAACCTCCAGTGCAAGCATAGTGGGACTGTATGGTCCACCCTCCCAGGTGCCACACCTGTGGCCCTTTATTATCAATAACAATGTAATCATTGATCCACACATTTCAACAAAAACAAAACTCTTTATTAAATGCCTTGTTCATTGTAGGGCCACTCAACATACATGGCACACTCTCATCCGTGTGATGAGACAGGCTGAAGGAAGCATCCATTAATCATCTATCATCCTGTCTTGCCACTCCATCGCTCCAGCTGGGGAGTTGCACCGGTGTTTCAGGAGGTTGCGCTGCTTCTTCCCTTCATGTGAAGCTCTGTTGGGGCCTTGCACATCCTCAGTGTCGATCAGGTTTCGCCCTTGCCTCCATTCACCAGGCTCCATGTCCCCATTGCCTTGTTGGTGGTCCACAAGCCTGTTCTGCAACACTGGGTAGAGGGTGCGCATGAGATTGTGCAGGATGCAGCAAGCTTCCATGATGTTCCTCACAGTCTCTGGGTGATGCTGCATGGTGGTGAGAAGTACCTGGAACCTGTTGGCCAGGATGCCAAAGTCATTCTCCACCACTCGTCTTGCCCTGGAAAGCCTGTAGTTGAAGATCCTCTCTTCACGGATGAGGCATCTGGAAGTGTAGGGCTTCATGAGGTAGGTTCTGAGGGAGAAGGCGTCATCCCCCACGATGAAGTAGGGCACATCTTGTGTGTCATTGGGCAAGGGGTCTGGATCTGGGAAGCCCATGATGAGGTTGTGTTCCAGCCCCTCCTTGAGGTGACTGGCGTTGTATACCTGGGCATCTGAAGATGAGCCATTGCCTGAAGCATCGATGTACATGAACTTGTAGTCAGCATCGACCATGGCGAAGAGGACGATGCTGAAGAAGCCCTTGTAGTTGAAATAAGAGAAACCCCAACTTGGCTGGAGCTTTGCAGGCCACGTGCTTGCCATCTATGGCTCCAACGGTGTGGGGGAAGTTCCACTTCTGATACCACTGCTCTGCAACTTTCTTCCAGACTTCTTCAGTGGAGGGGCACTGGAGGAGCTCCTCCAGGTATTCTTCGATGATGGCCTGCACCACTTCTCTGACTACAATGCTGATGGTGCTGTGTGGCACCCTCCAGCCGTACTGAATGCTCCTGTAGGTGGTCCCTGAGGCCAGGTGGCGCAGAGTCAGTGCCACCTTGAGCCCAGGGTCCAGGCTGGGCCGGAAGTTGGTGCTCTGCTTGGTCAAGCTGGGTGTCAGCCGCTCCACAACTTCATCAAAAATGGCTGGAGGCATCCTCATGAAGTTCTGGAATGCATGAGGGTCTTCGTTCCTCAGCTCCACCATCAGCTTGTTGTACAGTCCGTACTCTGCTCTTCTCCCGATCCATCTTCGGACCCAGACACTTCTTGGCCGCCTCCTTTTCTTCCCGTAGAACAGTTGAAAGAGCCTGTAGATGGCTTCGCACTGTTGCAGAACGATGGTGGCTACCAAAACGACTGTGTTACGATCCATGGTGGACATGACTGGATGCTGTGGAAGAGCAAGAAGCAGATGAAAGCTGCAGAGGTCTGCACAGCAGGGCTGCTGGACTGAAAGTGAGATCCAGGTGAGTTGCTGCCCCTTTTTATAGGCAATATAGGTTTTCCACTAGGTGTCCTTTTGCATCCTCTAGACATCCTCTAGACATCCTGAATATCCGAGATAGGTCCCCTCTGCAAACGTTTTTTCCGTTTTAATGCTTTGTTTGCGAGCTGCTTCCACTTTCATCCTTTCTCCGTCCGTGCTACTAACGCTGCGTGTCCGTTCCGCGTCCGTTTCGCTTCCTCCCTGTGTCCGCTTTCTGCTGGAGCGGATTTGAGTTGTGCGGATGCGCAGCGGATGCCTAGCGGATGTAGCGGACGCGTAACGGATGCCGACGGATGTTGAACGGATATTCCCTGTATGCTTAGCAGATGCAGAACGGACGCGTTGGATACATTTTCCGCTCAAAAAGTTTTGAGCAGCTCAAAACTTTTTGAGCGGATGGAACCTCAGTCGACGGATGCTGGACGGATAGAGAGGAAGAAAAACGGACGCAGTGAGTACAGAACGGATGCATCGCATTAACCAACGAATGGCAAGTGTTTCTCTCCATTTTACATCCTCTTTCCATCCGTTGGTGCAGTGTGACATGGGCTTTAGTAATATATACAGATTCCAGTCAACTACCCATTGGTTCTCAAACATCCAGCTCTTTGTCACTGTACCAAATGTCTGCTGGATGATCCCATTTACTAAAGCATACAGAACACACTGTGTGTATGTATGTATGTATGTATTGTATATACTGTATATTATTTCATGTAATTAACTGTGGTTTCTGTATTTTACTCACTGATTTACTCTACAATAACCGAATAAAGATTTGATGATATGACTACTTTTTATAAAGAATTTTTATAAAAAATTAATTTTTATAAAAAATTACCCATTTTTTAAACATTTCTTCAACATTTTTACATTTCTTAAACATTACCAATATGCCTCTGAATCATCATAATTTTGCCAGATCATTTAAGGTAATAGTACAAAAGAAGACCAAAAAGATGGTCACTTCCAAAAGGAAATCTTTCTTTTTGAAAATAGATTATTTCTGCATGAGAATCTTGATGGTGCAAGATAGTTCTTGCAAATGCTAATTAAGTTATCAACAATGTCACAAAAGGAATCAAGATAACCGTGCAGCCCAATTTCAAAAACCTGCAGCAAATGTTCTGGCAAAAGTGATATGTCAGGCTGCTGAAGTGATAAACAGACCAGATTTAACAGATAATCAGAGTTGGAAGGGACCTTATAGATCATCTTGTCCAACCCCTGCCACCCAAATTGCAGACCCTATACCATTTCTGACAAATGGCAGTCCAATCTCTTCTTGAAGGTCTCAAGTGATGGTGCTCCCACAACTTCCAAGGGCAAGCTGTTTCATTGGCTGATTATTCTCACTGTCAGAAAATTTCTCCTTATTTCCAGGTTAAATCTCTCCTTGTTCAGTTTCCATCCATTATTCCTTGTCTGGCCTACAGGCACTTTAGAAAATAGCTTGACCCCTTCCTCTCTGTGGCAAAGCCCTCAAATATTGGAAGACTGCTATTATGTCTCCCCTGGTCCTTCTCTTCACTAGACTAGCCATGCCCAGTTCCTGTAATCATTCTTCATATGCCTTAGTCTCCAGTCCCCTGTAATCATCCTGGTTGTTCTTCTCTGCACCAAAATAAGGAGAGCCCAGTCTAAATTCTACCTGTTCTCCAATTGTCAGCTTATCACTAGTTTGGAGTTCCTAATTATTCCATAAGGAAAGACAGCAAGTCACTTCCTACCCCTTCTACATAGGTTGCCAATTATTCCAGAGATTGCCTTCGTTGTTGCTGTTACACTTTTAAAATCCAGATCAGCATAAGGTGAAACAAGTTCAGACAAGGGTTTCATCACAGTAAGGATCTGATTCCTTTTAGATTAGTGCAGCTACTTTCTTTGAACAGCTTCCCATTTATTTATTTTTTCTGTCTAAAATGAATAGATGAATGTAGCTACTGAGTTTATGGCCACCTGTATTTTGCGTTTATACAACACATCTGATAGCATGCTTTTGTAAGTTGAAGAATCTAGAAAACACACATTGTTTCAATTTGATGGGGAAGTTCCTGACTTTTAATTAAGCTGCAACAGGAGTCTGCAGGATATAGTTTTACACAAACATTTTCTTCTTAGACTGTGTTATCATCCAAATAATGATAACCCCTCTCATACTCCTTTCTACTTGTCACCCATCAGGAATTCATTACGTTGCTTTTGTTATGGTACACCAGACAGCAGTTATCTCTGTAGCCCATGGGCTATAATACAAACCCAATGTGTCAGCTTTTTAAAGAAAACACAGTGTCTCCTGGGAGCAATTTAAATGAATTTTCAGGAAGGAAAAAAAAAAAGGTAAGGCTTGAATACTGAAAACAAACAAACAAGAAATGTTAAGTAAGTACAGTATATTTAGCTTCATCTGAATTCCCCCAATGAGATACATGTTCTCAGACAAACTAAGATGGAAAGATTTTCATTCAGTCTTTTCCCCTCCAAGAATGGAAAGACTGTTCAAGCTACAAATTTGGGGTGCAACTTAAAGAAGAACCCAAGAAGGAAACAGATGGAGATTAATCTTCATGGATTTGCTCCCTAAAGCTGTGTCACCATGCCCCTTAAAATGGTTTACAGCTTTAGCAAGCAGCCCGGTAAACAACATAGTGATGAAAACTCACACTATGAGGGTTGTGTGGAAGAACCTTTGGTCCTCAGACTTTTGAGTGGGCTTCCCTTACAAGGTATGGGCATGTCATTTCTGACAACAGATTTGTTTTAAAAAAATAATGGGGAAAAGCAAAAGGAACCTTTATGTTACTCAACATTAATTCAAGCCAGAGAACAATATCCATTTCAGCAAAATTAAGCTCCAAACAGAGTCTGAAACTTCAGCATATTTGTAAGGTAACCTTGATTTACTATCTGTGAACTCCCTCAATACTAGAAGTGCAGATTTATTTTTAAGCACACCTTGGGATTTACAATCTGAACTCCAAGGAATCTGAATTGCCAGCAAAAGGAAGTATTAACAGAAAATAAATCTGTGGTTCCAAAGCAAGCACTGAAGTGCTGGTTTTGCTATTACTGTTCCAAATGGGAGTGGACTTTCTCTTCATCTCCAACTGTCCTTGCTTGTTTAAATCTGCCCCTTTCCGATTTGTTCTGACCTGTTTTGCTTCTCCCTTGAGACTAACTTTTCCTTGCCTCCATCCTGCTGAGGAAGCACAATGTCTGGCATCTATTGACAGGCATGCCATGGCAATTTCCCTTCACAAGTGCAACAGGGAAATGAAAAAGAGAAGCCAGAGAGAACTCCAGCTGTCTTGGCTCTTCTGTTTGTTTATATACAGACAAGTGCTTGAGAGAAAAGGGACTCCAGTTGTAGGAACTTTAGTGAAAGTATCCAAACATTGGACAAATGAGCACATTCTTTATCTGTTTTGGCAACAGGACAGACATTTGCTGTATCAGTGATGTCCTCTTTTTATTGTAAGACAAAGTACAAGCATGCTTTGCATATAAAATCCAGCCATCAAGTTGTTTGCTAGAAAGATCACTTATCAGAACCTAGGTGAAGCCTAGCACTTACACCTGAGTGCCATATTTCATGTTCCTGGCTTCTTGAAATGCAATAGCTTGCATGGCATAGGTCAACAACCTATGCAGAATTAAGATGGATTTAATACTGATAAGGAACATTTCTCCTAAACAACTTATAACATGGGTGGCAAACTTTGCAGTGTCATGTGATGCTTTTCCCATTTGCAGAGCTGGGGTAGGCATGGCCTGCGCATGATGCATCCAGCCCGTGGGCCGCCAGTTTGACATCTCTGACTTATAAGAATACAAAACTTCCTGCTGGATCAGGCCAAAAAGGCTTATAAATCAAGCATACAGGCCCCATGATGGCTTCAAATACAATGCAATACAATAGCACTTCTTGCTCAAGTTCCCTAGTACCTGACATTGAAAAGTGTTCTGCTTCTGATGCTGGAGTAACTATAAAGCCAGACTGAGTAGAAACTACTGATATTATCCAACTATGGTTTTTTGGTTTTTCTTTTTTTTTCAAAAGTGGGCAGGCAAGATCATGCTTACCAGCTACATGCTTGCAATCTACCTAGAAAATCAGAAGAAGTAATCTACAAGTAACACCTCAGAGTTTTTACTCTCAGAATATACAAGAACCTGTTTCCAAATCAGTTTAATAATTAACCCATGCCTAATCTGTGTAATAGACAGCTCATTCAAAACACTCCAAACAAAACACACTTTCCCTTCCATTCACAGCACAATTTATCATATAAAAGCATTATAGTAGATCAATAAAAGAGCCCTACAGTCCAACATTACACTATGGGAAGATCACTTCCTGCTTTTCCTTCCCTGAATATTGTATTATGGGGGTCTCCACACTACGGGTGGCCGATGAATTCTGGGAGTTGAAGTCCACAAGTCTTAAAAGTTGCCCAGTTTGGAGACCCCTAATATATTAGAATACCTTTCTCCCTCCTTCTCCAGAGGCCTTCTTATTCTTGTTATGGTTTAACAAATCCTGGGTTCACTTCTTTTTGGGTAAATGCTATTTGGATTATAACAAGCTTTACAATGAGACAGTGAGATTTGCTACTTCTATATATAGCGGTAGGTGCCTGCTAAATTTCTTAGTTCTTTTTTGTTTAGAAGGTGGTGGTTAATGAGAATTCAATAATTCCATTTTATGTTGCATCAGGGCATATAAAATGATGCCAATTTTACTTTGTATAAAATTATTCTGTGAGGGTCAGAGAAAGGTCTTAGTGTTATGATATAAACTTTTTTTCAAATGTAGTAGTGTTTTAAAAGTCTGGTTTACTACTGAAGTTCCATCCACAATGTCCATCCCCTTTCTCTTTCCCTTTTATGAATGTATATTCTCTCTTTTTATATTATTTTGATTGGCTGTTATAAGGCTGCTTAAGCACATGGCTGTTGTGCTGACACTAACCATAAACTATCTGAAAAAAGACCTCATCTTTTCCATCCCATTCAAAGCTCCTCTGGCAAATGTGACTTGGCACACTTTAAGAGAGTCTGAATAGTATTCTTCTAAAACTACTGCTCTTCTGCCAGATTTTTTTCCCAGCTTGAATCTACTACAAAGCATTCAAGGACGGAAACATGTCCTTAGCCTTTAAAACAAGATTTGCTTTCTCTTCTAAAACACTGACAGTATGTACCCTCAGGCATGAATGTCTCCTTAACAGCATGTATCAATATCCTTGTGGCTGCAACAACAGCCCTAGTTGATATCTCGCTATAAACTATTAAACTATCATTCTGCCCTCACCACAAACATGGAAATGGATTTATAAAAAATCCATTTGTCTTTTTCCCCATATTTAATATTTATTTGTGTAAACTTAGTATTCCTGGGTGGAATGAAAGATAAGTGACGATACTTTTCATAACAATTAAATAAAGAAAAATAACATTCCTAGCAAAATGCCTGATCACTGTTAGGAGAGGATACAGCTCAAGCTATAATGTATGAACTTTAAAAAAAAAAGAATGCACTATGCTTTTCTACCAATATTGTACTCAGAATTAAAAACAGGATATAATTTCATCAAAATGGGGTTTGGAAGAAAATGTATAGAATTATATCAATATTCAATTCAAGCTGTTTTTTATTATCACATGATAAACTTACATTGGGACTTTATTTCTGAGTTATTTTATTTCTGAGGACTACATTGAGGCAAAGATTATCGAATTCTCAGTGGATAACTCTGATATACTGTAGTAAAAAAGTAAATTCCAAAACAGAGTTACTTCTCCCTAAACAAAACCAGCCTGCTAAAATATGTGAAGGTTTGGAATTTTTTTCTTTGACAGCACCTGGTTTCAAGCTGGTAATTCTATTTTTCTCAGGCTTGACATCAACACAGTTTGATGACTAGCATATCGGACATGTGCTTCTCCCAGCTGCTTCTTGGCCAACTGTTTCAATGTTTTTATCAACCACACAATCAATGCTGGTATTGTTTTGCCGGAACTCCATTATCTGGTGAAAGTTTGCTATACCCCTGATGGTGATAAGGGGAACTACCAGCTTGGAAAGAGGGAGAAGGGAAATAAGGCCAAGGTTTATTTTATTTTATTAAATGTGTATGCCTCCCATCTCTACAAGGTGACTTTGGACAACTTAGAATGTTTAGCTGATTAATTATTTTAGGTAAAATTGTAGGTATAAAGTACTTTGGATGTTGAACAGTACATACAACTGGAACTAGATGATCATCTTCTCCTTCTTCCTCCAAAAAGCTTTCAAGTTCTCATGGTACAATTCCATGAATTTCTGTATAGAAATCTACAGAATATTTGTTATTTATGTAAGAAAGGAGAATTCCATGGTGGACAACTAAAAATCCTATTTTAGAAGTCTACTCCTAAGATTGGTTAAAACAAAACAAGTAATAAAAATGCTCTGTTCCATTGTAGAGGAAAATCTGCCCATTCTATCTCACCAGCTACTACTTCCTGGGGCAGTGTTATGTTGTGTGTAAAACCCAGCAAATAGTAGTCAGCAAGTAAATATAAGAGGATGTGACCATCACAATGTACAGTATAATGGCATTTGCCTACAAACAAGTGAAACTCAGCAGTCTGACAACAGCAGACAACATGTTTGCACCAGTCATAGTTTGAAAACGTTATTTGGATATGGAATAAGAAAAGGATATTCTGCCTTCCTGCTAAAGCCAGCAGATGTCACATATTTCTCTCTTCCAGAATGGTAGGCTGACCATCCTTGCATTAGGACATTGAGGATATGCAAATGAGCCTTAAATATATTGACATTTAACTGAATGCCTCCTTGCGCATCAAGGTCTATATATATTTTTTCCTAAAAAATACCATGCCTGAAAAATGAAGGCAGCACATCTCCATAAACAAAGGAATTCGATTCTTAGCACAAGTGGCTTACACCTGCTGTTTCATACATATGCTAGCAACTTCCTTGGGACAGCTTGACACATGGCAGTGACCTTGCTTTAACTCTAGTAAATGATGCAGGAGTTTCCTGAATGTCTACAAATGTCCCAAGTTGACATTAAATAGCTGCCTGGATTTGACATTACCAATTCCTTAGTTTAAGAGGAAACTAAAGCCAAGTTGTATTTTCCCTCACCAGAGCAACACACTGAACATGTTGCAGCAATTGCTACTGATCTCAGAGAATAACCACCTTTAAATAATTCAGTTCTCTCATCTTTATTTTCTGGAGTTCTCATCCTATACATTTGCCTATAAAGCTTCTCAGATGTAATTAATACATACTGTATAATTGAGTCAATTCTGTGTCTAAGTACTTAAGGTCTAGACTATCAATAAA
Source organism: Laticauda colubrina (assembly GCA_015471245.1). NCBI lineage: Eukaryota > Metazoa > Chordata > Lepidosauria > Squamata > Elapidae > Laticauda > Laticauda colubrina. The sequence goes on from BLBF01000003.1 coordinate 15,186,582, forward strand.
ATAATTACTGGTCTCAAAGACGTCTCAGTTTAGTTTAGACTTCGTATCTAATTAAGACAGCTGCTCCTTTAAACTTAGCAAATTAAATGTCTTGCCAACTCAGAATATGCATGCAGTATTCTGCATGATGGCGCCTTCAACACACTTCAGATCCTTTCATGGATTAAATCAGATTAACAATTAAGAATTCTAATATGTGATTAATTAATCTTTATCAGTTTGAAACCTTCATGTTTTCATCCCTATTTGTAAGACTCACCACCCTTAATCATTTCTTGTATTCTGTCACAAAAGAGCAGCATCTGCTAAATTAACACACTTAAAAGTAGGTATTTTGGCGCCTGACGTATTGATAGAAGACACCTGACAGCTGTAAGCTATGAAGGATGTGTGCTGATCCAGATGATGATCCAAGCTAACCTAATAATAGATTGGCTGTGTTTACACGACACACTAAATAGCACAATAGCCAGCCACAGACAGTATTTAATTTATGGTTCAATGAATCATGCAAAAATCCAAGCAATTGGCCCAGATAATTCTGAAGACCATGTGTGAACATGATCAGCAGTGTTAACATAAGTTATCAGTAAACTGATTAGAAGGAAGCAATGAAACAACTTGCTAATTGCAAATTACAGGTAGTCTTCCAACTTACAACCACAATTGAGCCCCAAATTCCTGCTGTTAAGTGAATTTTGCCTCTTTTTGACAACCTTTTGTACCACAGTTGTTAAAGGCCCGATCCCACTGCACTTATAGATGCAAAGAGGATGTAAAGCATAAAAAAAGCTTGCCATCCGTTGGAAAACGCTATGCATCTGTTGTGTACTCACTGCATACGTGTTTCATACGCTCTATCCCTGGAGCATCCGTCCACTGCAATTTCATCCGCACAGAAAGCTTTGAGCTGCACAAAACTTTGTGAACGGATGAACTTTTCGTTGTGTACGATGTACATCTGTGACATAAACGGGCAACAAACGTTCTATGTCCGTTATCATCCGTTAAACGTCCGCTGTATCCCCTCGGCATCCTCTGGCATACATCCTCTGTATCCCCTCGGCATCCCCTCAACTCACATCCGCTGCAGCTGAAAATGGAAAGAGGGAGGAAACAAAAGGTACACGGAACATCTACACAGCGTTAGTAGCACAGAAATAGAAAGGATGTAAGCGTATGCATCTCGTATATAAAGTATTCAAAACGGACAAAATGTTTGTTTCTGGGATGTATGTCGTATATTTAGGATGTCTGCAGTATGTCTAGAGTATGTAGAAGGCCCCATAGCGGACAGCCGATATTTTCTATAAAAAGGGGGAGAAAATCATCTGGATCGCTGGGATGGTGGACCATACAGTCTCACTATGGTTGCACTGGAGGTTTATCTGTCCCACAACTATCCTTATCTATTCCACAAGCAAAGGCTTAACCATTTTTTCAAAGTTTTCACCAACACTTTATTAAGTAAAAAAAATGAACCAAGTAAACTAAGTGTCTTAAGCAGAGATAACCTTTATTAACTTTCTTAGGTAAACTTTATGACTTTATTAAATGAGCAAAATGAACCAAGTAAACTGTATTAAGTGTCTTAAGCAAAGATAAACTTTCTCAGGTAAATTTTATGACTGTATTAAATAAGCAAAATGAACCAAGTAAAGTATCTTAAGCAAAGATAAACTTAACAAGTACAACTCAGTCTCTGACACTATTCTCAGTCACTCTGAGTCATGTCCATGGTCTCAGCTGTTAAGCGGGCAGGGACTGTGGAGGTGGCTGTGGCTTGAGTGCTGGTCTGAGGCACCATTGCGGTGCTTGGCCCCGAGGGTACAACAGGTGGTAGTGTGTTCAGGAAGCTGTCCGAGAGCTGACTCAGTCCCGTTAGGTTGAGAGGTCCCTCATCAAGGACTTGAGATGTCAGGCCCAATACTGATGACAGAGTGTCCGTTGGTTGACGGGCTTGGCTGTGGGGTGGAGGAAGGAGGCGTGTAGTGGGGCTGTCTGGTCTGCAGCTGGGTGAGGAGTGGCGTCTGTGGCGTGCAATGAACCTGGGCCTGGACTGGGAAGGTCTGTTTTTGCTGTGGGAAGTCCTGGTAGTCGTAGCCTTGGTAGGTGAGGGGCTGTTGAAAGCTGTGGAAGGGCTGTGACATCGCCTGGGGTGGAGGAGCAGACCTGGACTGGGTAGGAGCAGCTTCAGCTGGGCCTTGAGGGTTGTGCAGAAGTGCTGTGATCTTCTGCTTCATCACCTGGTACTGGGCCTCGGGCAGGTCCCTCTGGCTCACGTAGTTGATGAAGGTGTTCCGGCCCGAGGATGCTCTGTCCAAGTGGACCAGCTGAGATAGAAGTTATGTGCTGGTCTTCATTGTGTCCCTGATCTCCAACAGCACACTGTGGTTCTGGCCCTCCGGTCTGCCTCTCTGTCTGCATCCTCTGGAGCTGGGGGTGGGGTGGGGGTGGGTTGGCCTCTGGTGGCTGCTGCTTCTTCCTCCATTTGTGACAGCAGTGCGTCATCCCCCACGGGGTCCTCCAAGTCTGCCGGCATGGGGAGTGCAGCTGTCGGGGGGTTCTCTGCCGTGAGGCCCTCTGAAGACACCTGCCTGGACAGGCTCGCTGGCTCCTGGCTGGAAGAGGACTGGCTGTCTGTGGGCTGTCTGAGGGAGAGGGGTCTCAGAGGGGCTGCTTCTCGGTGGAGGATCTCACCCTCCAGGAAACTGCACTTGGCCATGACGCACATCTTCCGGTCAGTGAGCTTGACAGCGGCCTGCCCGAATTTCTTGAGGTGTAGCTTGCCATACCAGGTGTGCATGTGCTTCCACCATCCAAGGAGTACTTCTGCAGTGTACCCCAGGCTCTCTGCCATGTCTCTCCAAGCTGCCTGCTTCTTCTTGGTGTCCCCAATACAGTCTGTGGCCCTTTCTCCACAGGTACTCGTTCTCCTTCAGCCATTCCAGCACCTCATCCTCATGCTCCTCGGAAATGGTGCACTGTTTCCTCTCTCCCTTCTCCTTCCCTTGCCTCTTCCTCCCTCTGGCAGGGGCTTGAGCAGGGCCTTCAGGGGCTTGAGCAGCAGGGCTTTGAGGGCCTTGGGGCTGGTCCACCACAGTAGCAGTAGCAGCAGCAGCTTCAGAGTCAGTGTCAGGGGGTAGGATGCTGGTTCTGGCCTTCTTCACCTTGCCAGAGCTTGAACGAGTAGGCACGGGCTTCCTCTTCTTGCCTGACTAATCATGGTGTTCCTGCAAGATGTATGTGGCAGCACGTCTTTTCCCTGTGTGCTGACTGTGTGCGTGCTGCATCCTTTTATATCCGTGGAGCTGACACAATTCATACTCCCCGCATGCGCAGTGAATGCTTTGCATCCGATATACATCCGCGCAGCATCCCCTTTGTTTCCTATAGGCATCCGTGATGCATCCACTTCATCCGCTATGCATCCGCCCCTTCTGCTATGCGTCTGCTTCAAAATTCTCCCGTGGAACCCCTTTGGAGGTATCATCCGCTTCCATCCGCTTTCATCCACTAGGCTTCCGATGAACATCCATTTAACATCCCCGCTCCATACTGCCCACGTACGTTCTTTTCCATTCTGTTTATGCAAATTTTCACCACTTTTTGGAGCAGATGACAACGGATGGAGTCACCCCCAAAATTTTGCTCATCCGCTGTGTCCTTTATACATACGTTTTGCATCCGTTGGCCAATGGGACCGGGCCTTAAGTGAATCACTGCAGTTGATAAGCTGGTAACACGGTTTAGTATACTTGGCTTCCCCATTAATTCTGCTTGTCAAAAGCCTATAAATGATCACATGACCTTGAGAAACAACAACGGTCGTAAGTGTGAACCAGTTGCCAAGTATCTGAATTTTGATCATATGATCATGGGGATGCTACAAAGGTTGTAAGTGTGAAAAAATGGTCGTAAGTCACTTTTTTCAGTGGCGTAACTTTGAAAAGTCACTAAATGAACAGTTATAAGTCAAGGACTATCTGTAGATTGCAATTCCCTCCTACCATTTATTTTTTTAAAAAAATCAATTCTGTTCAATAGTAAAGGATCAAGTGATCAAGAAATATACAGCAGACTAGCACTTAATATAATTGCCATGAAGGGCTCTGAAAATATATTCAGATGCTATGTTTACATCTATGAAGTTCTGAATGTGCAGACAATGGTACATCTGGGATAATTATGAAAGTTGGACTCTGAAGAAGTAGGGCAAGCTTCTATCCCAGGGCAATTGAATTGAATTCTACTGTATAGTGCAATACAGTAGGGATTTTCAATTCAGTGTACAGAATGTGAAGGATGTGTGCTTATGTTTATTTTCATAGTCATAATATACACTGAAGATGGTATTTAATTTGCAATGACAATAAACTAAACTAAAGAACAGTATTGATACTTTTGAACTTGGCGCTGAGAAGACTTTTGAGAATGTCACAGGCAGCCAAGGAAGCAAACTGATGGATCACCAAACACATTTACACAGAATTCTCACTTGAGGAATGAATAACTCTGGACCTATTGTGCAAAGACCTAGCTCTTTGGAGAAGGTTCCAATGGCTGGGAAAGGGAGGAGCAAAGGGAAACAGAGAAAGACCTGAGGTACCAGGTTAAGATCTTCATAGAGAAAAATCTACCTTGATGCGGTCACTAAGCATCGACAATGACTAGATGGCACATAGTCAATCAATCAAAACACCAAGTCTGCTGTCCTGAGATTTCTTGATAGTCTCTCGTCCAAGTCCAACCCTCCCTAACTTTCTTGAGATTTGCTCAAGTCAGATTGATTGGTGCTACCATCTATAACAGTAATTTTGCGATAGAACAGGGGTGTCAAACTTATGTTGTCACGGCGGCATCACATGACGTATCAGGACTTTTCCACCCTTCGCTAAACTGTGACGCATCCAGCTGGGAGTTTGACAGCCCTGCTGTAGAATAAGAATGTTCAATCTTATTTCTAATCAAGGACTTCATTTCTGCAGGAATAACCACATAACGATATCCCAAGCTAAAACAAGCAGTGAGCAAACCGACTCATTCCTTCCTTTTATGGCATGGTTCTTTTTAGCATCCTCTTTTTTTAAAGCTTTCTGACTTGCAAAATACTTTTTGATATTAAGCTGAGCTTTTCGACTGAGAAAGTTTCTGCCTCTTCCACTCAATCATGCACAGTAGAAAGCAATGCATTTTGTATAATGGCAAAAAATTATCTTACCACAGCTCATATCAGAATGCAACCATACATACATCTTATTTTGCCAGAATGGTAAGCCACGACTATCCATCTTCCCTTAGCAGGAAATCAAACCATAGATGAAACATTTAATCTGACTAAAAACCAACCTTCTAGGCATTTGTAACCTGCATCTGAATAAACTACTCTTGTCTTCTTCTCCTCCCCCTCCTGATTTAAATTTTGACATCACTTTAGTCAGTCTATGGCAACTGATCAAAGCTTTTCCCTACGTACTCCTTCTGATTTTGGAATCCCATAAACTAACAGTGTTTCCCTCCTACAAAATCTCTTAAGTGAGCTGCTGCTAATTAAGCTCACCAGCACTACATTTAACTCAGACACAATGTCCTTTTTATTTAATTGCTCCTGTAAGAACTGCACACTGAAGGGACTTGGATTTTGCTGATAGGAAGAAAACCGACTGAAGCTGCATCTGATTTGCACATGGTAGGTAAGAACTAAAGCCACCAAGCTCAAAATCTTTCAGCAGTCACAATACAGCTGTCAAGAGAGGAGTGTGATGGGTGAGCCCCCTTGAAGCAGCTGCAAAGGAAACACTGCACATTGATCTACAAGGCTGACAAACTTTTTGCTAAGCATACATTAGGGCTATTCACAGATCAGATCATTAGGAGATTTACAGGGAGGTTGGGGGAGGGTTGTGAAAGGGACTTCTCCAGATGGAAGCTACTACTTGCCACAAAATATTGGGAACTTTTACCTTATCACAGATTAGCTAATGCAAGCATCCAGACTATGGCACTTTGGAAAAAAAATAGCTCAATTTGCACTTGCCCACAAAAGCAATATACCCCTTTGCTAGTGCACGCTCTGGATTTATGCTGGCTGTTGCACTTGCTCTACTTTGTGATTAGCAAATGCAGGAAAAGCTAAACCTCACCCACACTGTTAATAATGAAAAAGGAAATGTAAATTACCTGGAGTAGTCTCCTTTTGCTTCCTATAGGGGAAGAAAAGTCATGTTAGAAATCTTTTTTGTTTTATAATTGCTGTTTGAATTTCATTTAGATACATCATTAAGAATGCATTCAAGTCATTTTTTTAAAAAAATTTCTTTTAAAATGTAAGTTTTGTTATTTAAAAGTACCAGCACCCCCCAAATGTGGGGGGTGTTATTTAAAAGTACCAGCACCCACATTTACACAAATGTGTGTAAGACAAAACCTAAAATCACACACACAGTTTCCGCTAATCTGGATCAATTTCAAACTTTTTTTAAAATCAAAGTTTCAATTTATTAGGATATATTAATATAAATGGAGGCCTCCTCTTAAGAAAAATTACATATTGGAATATATTTGTATATGTATCTTACATTTAATAATCTCGATATGTTATAGATATATATATAGCCCTTTTTCCTCTACTTCAACATCTTTCTTCTGTGCCCAACATACAGTTTTAGTATTATGGAAGATATATTCAATTATCCCAGACAGATGACACAAAAGTATAGCTTATTCAAAGCACGCTGCCCCCACTAAGTTTCCTTCGTACATTTCTTCTCCTGCTACATTCTAAACGTCCGCACAATGACCGTTTTGCACGACAGCTTTGCATAACGGGAAGAAAGAACAGGTATTCCGTTTTTAACTGGGTCAGCTGGGTGAAGCAGTATAGTTTTACATTTTATAACAAAAACATAAACAACGCTGCAGAAACTCCAGTCTGGGAACCGAAGGCATGGCAGGTTAAAAGAAAACCACATCACCGAGTTCAGAAAAATCTTACCTGTAAAATCAAAGCAGCTAATCGAAAGACTGTCTCGCTTTCCACTTCGATATGCCCCTGTTTAAATAAAGAGGGAAGTCTCGAGTTAACACGGCTGAACTCCAGAGGCTACACGGAATGTCTTAGGAGACTGACGCTACTCAGCAACCCTGGTTTTCCTTCCATTTCCAGGTCGTACCATTACAGCAGAAAGGAGTGGGTGCAATTTGAGCCATAAAGTTTGGATAATTGCTTATTGTTTAATATGGAAAACGGGGGAAATCATCCCTCAAGAAAAGAACAATTGGGAGGCTGGAGGAAACTGTTAACCAGATCGCTTGCAATCTTTGATGAATCATGACTTGCAAATGTTGTATATTTTGACCCGCCCGGGATTCCCAGGGTTCGATGGCTGCAACGACTACAAATGCTTCGCTAATGCACTTCTGTTTGTGGAGGGCGCTCAGACCAATGCAAAGACACGCACGCTCACAATAATCCTATGCGTGTACATATGTCCCCTTGAGTTGATGAAGTCCAGTAAACAATAATAAAGAAGCACTGTTCTCCTTTGGTGGTGAGACTGCTAAGTTGAGCTATCTTGTTTAAATAGAGGTGCATATTTAATTTGTAAATGAGAACATCGCTGATTAAATTTATGTATGTCCATCATCTTTATCCTTTGGGTTAAATATTATGCAAAAGCAGAAATAAAGCAAAGAGATAAGAAAAAGAAATGGACCCGTTTTACGCCAACAGCAGTTACCCTACCCTAATCTTTCTATTTTGAAAAAACTGCGGAACATCCTCCCATTACCAAATGACAATTTAGTGACTGTTGGAAGTTAGTGCTCGACACATTTGTGTGTTTTGAAACCATCAGGCTTTTATGACTATTGCAGCATCTTATAGTAATGTGATTGTCATTTGTGCGCTTCACAATCAGCTTCATGCAAGCAGACTCAATGGAGAAGTTGGCAGTAAAATTGCAAGTCGTGATCATGGGATGTCTTGCTTAATGACTGGATGATTCACTTAAGAACAGAAGCTGAAGTGAGGTTTGTAAGTCTGGCTCATCCAATATTATTTTTTAGTTAGTGCCTAGGGCACTTCTCAGTGGAGTTGTCAGTTTCAATTGTGGTCAGTGAGTGAAGTCAGTAACATTATTTCCAATGGATCCATCGGACATGGCATTTTGTTCTAGAAACATTTTGTCCCTGTTTCTTTTTGAAGATCTTATGAATGCCAGTGCATCACAATTTCCTCAGCCTTTCCCTTTCTGTCAATCCATTCACTCTTCCTTCATATATTTGTGTTAGTCTCACTAGACACAAATCAGCTCCACAGGAAGGCTAAAACTACATATTATTGGGTATAATGCAAAATTCTGACAGTCTGATTGTGTTGTACCTCTTCCCCATTTTATAATTCAGTGAATTATGGAGATGAATGAGTCACTTCCCCATGGTATGTAGCCATTTTGAACTGAAAACTTATCATTTGTCACTTTGGCAATACAGCTCAGTGTGTACCTCTCCATCAATGTTATATTTCTTTATCTTTACAGTTTGTTTTGCAAGTTGATCTTCAATCTTATCCTGTACATGTTGTATTTAACAACCAACCTTTAATTGCATGTTTCTGCTAAACATTCCATAATTCAAACCTACTCACATATGACATGCTTGCTATAAATCAAGAAGTATACAATAATCTTTAGATCTCATATGTTGTCATTCACATCTTAAGGATCTGTTAAACAGCAAAAATGTGTTATTCACACCCGCCCTTGCATAAAGTTACATTGCCCTTCCTCAATTTTTGCTTATTGTACTCCTTAGATATGAATTCTGCCCCAAAACTTCACACATGCAAACTTAACCAATCCTTTCGATGTTGGGGTTGTTATTTTTTTGCATTAATTCTTACCATATTTGCTTTTATGTAGGGAAAAATAATGGAATTTTTCTTATTGAGATGTGATAGCTGTGTTTAGGGGGGCTTTTGATAGATTAATCTACTTTGCCAATTAGGCCCTGTCCTGACTGGGAGGCCTTGCTCACAGTATCCAAACCTCCTGTTTGGATTACTGCAATACACTCTACATGGAGCTGCACTTAAAAAAAAAACCACCTGGAAACTTCAACAGTGTGCACAGTGATGGATGCTTGCATGTATAATACCTTCCAGTTTCTGGGTGCAATCTAAGGTGCTGGTGCATCATTTTTAAGTCCTATAGGGCACAGGGCTAGGCTGTCTGTGGGACCACATTTCCCGAAGGACATCTACTCATCGTATCAGATCAGAAGGTGGGCATGCTCCTCATCTCTTAAATTTATAGCGTATGGCATATCATACATAGACTAGTAATATATATTAAATAAATGTCTATGGAGATTCTCAGTCATCCAGGTCATGGTTGTCCCAAAGGTATTTTTTTCAAGAGGCACCTGGATTTTCTTTTTTTTAATTTCTTTTTTATTTATTTATTTTATTTTGTCAAGCGATTATAAGATAACAGGTATAAGCATGGTTATGAATACATGAAATGAAGTTTGGCAGGCCTTCACCCGTGTAGACTTTCGTAAAACACTGAAGACATGTCTTTCCCCCCAAATGCTGGGATGAGGTGCCTGCATATTGGAAGCTTGACTTGATGCCAGGTTTTGGTATTTAATGAGTCTGGTTTTTATAGCATAAATACAGTGCTTTAATTTTTGATTGGGAGCTTCCCAGAGTTTGTTATAAGATGGGAGGTTATATAAATATTTTTAAATAGATAAAGAAAACTGTCAGGCACAATTGCATTTTTCAAAGACACTTTAAAGAAGACACACAGTTACTCCTTAAAACAAATGCCATCAATATTTTTTCAAATATTTCCTCTACATTTGCAGACAGATTTTGTTTTCAATGTTTTCACAGCATTTATATCTTTATAAAATTTGTTTTGGACATTAATGTTAACAACATTTGTTTTCAGTTAAAACTAAACATAGAAGGTCTCTGCATGATTGTCTCCTGCATCTCCTCAGGTCAGTTTCCTTTTGAATGTCATTATTTTTATTATTGAGTTGATTCACACTGCAGGAGGCTCCTTGTTTCATCCTCTTCATCAACATCCAAAATGTTTTATTTTCACTAAGATAAGTCCGCAATTTCTCTGTCAGTCTGAACCTGTAACCTTGACTAGATTCTTTGCAACTATTATTTTATTTTTATACGCAGGCTTATTAATGTTCTATGTTTTACATTCTGTGTTTTGAAATGGCCTAATGGCTAATCAGCAATGAACTATGGCATACTGTATATAGTTATACCTATACCTATAAAAGTCCTCAACTTATGATCACAAATGAGACCAAAATTACCATTGCTAAGTGAGGCCGTTGTTAAGTGAGTTTGTCCATTTTATGACCATTTTGCCACAGTTATTAAGCAAATCACATCAGACAAGTGAATCGTGGTCAATAAGCACGGTTCCCCCACTGACTGCTTGCCAGAAGCTGTCTGAGAAGGTTCAAATGGTGATCGCATGACTTGGGGACATTGCAACTGTCACAAATACATGCCAGTTGCAAAACAACCAAATCACATGACCATGGAGATGCTGCAATAGTTATAAGTTACTTTTTTCAGTGCTGTTGTAACTTTGAACGATCACTAAATGAATTGTTGTAAATTGAAGACTACCTGTACACAAATTATGTTTTCTCCTCTCCTGTTTTGAAGCGCTTATTCTCTTATAAGCATTTTCCCCTTATCCATTGTCTTGTTTTCATCTTCATTCGACCTAGAGCATTTATTTTATATTTCTCATTAACATAGCTACACCCATTTCTATGATGTTCTATAACAGGGGTCTTCAAACTTGACAGCTTTAAGACTTGTGGATTTCAACTCCCAGAATTCTTCCTCCAGTCATATAAGCTCAGGAATTTCTATATGGTCCCTCTCTCATACCCACTTTCCATTCATTTTATTCTATCGGGACATAATTTTTTCTTTGAATAGTTTTCATTCATTCATGATTTTTTCTTCCTTTAATACTTTTCACTCTATTTCCCCCAAGATTCCTCAATATCAATTTCCCTGATATTGCCACCAAAAATGTTTTTTCACCATTTAGAATTTCTCATTGCTCTTATATCTTTCACTAATTCTCTTGGACTTTCATCATCAATTGATTGGTATTACCAGTACAGAGCTTTCTGGAAATCAGGGCCAAGGAAAATGGACTGCCAAATATTGTTGAAGTATAAACACCTGCAGCATTTTAGGTTGTCTTATTTTTGTAAAGATGAAGAATTCATGCATCATACTAAGCAGTTTTTGTTTTTATACATAATGGATTAAATAAGTGCACTAGACTAAACTATTATTATTACCTTTATTGTCAGAGTACAACTTGTGTACAATGAGATTGGCTGAGCCTCCCTTTATGCACCCTACCACAACACAACTCACAGTAAAATCTTCATCTTTGGCAACATATTTAAATTTAAATGATACCAATTTAATATTTTGCTAATGGTAATTTAATTATCAAGTAATTCCAATACCTTCCATTTAGAATTATACTTCTTTATTAAAATTCAAATTATAATTGGAAGTTTGATAGTTTGGCACTATATTAGACTTATTAAAAAATCAGTAAGTCACATACAAGAAATCCTGGTTCATTATCTGAAAACAAGATTTCATTTCTTGAGGGATAAATACATAATTTTTCCAGTTCTTCCTTTAATTTTACTACACTGAAACAACAGAAAATCCTTTTGAGGTCTAGGCAAAAGAATGAAAAGGTTCTAACATAAAAAAAAAGCCAACCTGAGCCCCAAATTAGGTAAATTTTCAACACATTTCTATTATGAATCTGTTCTTTCTCAAAAAATTTTTTCAAAGCATCTGACAATATGAAAGCAAAATGGACCAAGAACTGTTATGCCCACTGACTTCATGATTACTTTCTACCAACTGATTCAATTTTTTTTTCTTAGTAAAGGATCTGCTTTTGCTTTTCAGATCAACCAGGTATTTGTTTTGTTGGTAGTGATAGGAATCAATCAACCAACTGGTTACTTGAGACTGACATCATGGGGTTGGAGATAGTGACTGGCCCATGGTCATCTACCCAGCTTTCATGCCTAAGGTGGTACTAGAACTTACAGTCTCCTAGTTTCTATCCTGGTACCTTAATCACCTACTCCAGCTGGCTCTCCACCAATTGAGCCAATGCTGTTTGGTAAATGGAAACATGAAAACCTATACATATTGACAACACAAACAGCAAGACAAACTGTTACCATGATTGATGGATGTCATTTTGATGTGGTAACCAGATTCACTTTTAGACAAATTAGGAAATTATTACATGACTTGCAAATATGCAAATATAATTAATCTGTAATTCTAGAACTCAAATAATTGACAAAATCAAATCTAAAACAAAACCCCAAATTTGATATTGCTTTAATTTAATTGATGTTTTAAATAGATAATTATGCAAGCTAGATGGGGTAACCTGCAGTATACAATTCCAGAATTCATCAGAATTGCAAGGAAGTATAAAGTGCATAGATGGATTTAATTTAATTGTCCATAGAATAGAAAAAACTGCATAAAATAAAATACAAAGAGGTAAACTGCATTGGAAAGGAAACCAATAATTCTTATGTACAGTGATTAAAACACTAAAAATAACTAACACATACAACAGTAATATATGTGCTTCTTAATTAATCCATAAATCAATGACAAAACAAATTGAATTTTGATAGAGAGTTAATGAAAATAAAGTTGTATTTAATAAACTAATTTATATGCCACCCATATCACTGTCAGGTGATTCTGGATGACTTTCAACATCATAAATATAAAATACAAGACATAAAATTAAGTATTAAAAATTAAGAATTAAAATTAAAAAAATTTAAAATTAAGTATTAAAATTAACAAAAAATAGTTAATTTAGAAACCAGAATGCAATGGGACTTGGGTGGGATTGGCTTCCAAATCCACAAACCAACTCCCATCAGGACTCCAAGCCAGTTGGCAGAACCAGGATTTCAGCAGACCTGCCAACCCCTGATAAAGGAAAATCTGGAGACCCATGAAAAAAAATCTGGAGATTCTATAAAAAATAGTGAGATTCTATTTTTTTCCCCGATCAAGATTAAACAAACCCCTTTTCCATTGAGGAAAGTCATTAACAGTTTATTTAAATGCTTTATTTGTGTTCCCTGTTGTAAGAAGATGCAGCTTTCTTTCTTCTATTGAAAAATCATCACCTCTTTTCGCCATGTTTATACGATTGTGATCGTTTTCCCGTGCTGAACTTACAAAGACTACCGGGAAACTAGCCTCGTTCCCAGGGCCTACTCCCCTTTCAAAATGACTGACAGACAGGAAGAAAAACGATTACCATATACTCGCATATAAGCCGACCCCAAAATTTGAAAGAAAAAAAAAGTTTTAAATTTGGCGTGAGATTGAGGAGCCTTGTCGTGAGACCGTGAGAAATGACAAAAAATTGTGAGACTCACGGCAGAACCGTTAGAGTTGGCAGGGCTGTTTCAGGGTCTTTGGGAAGGCCAAGAGGTTGGGGTTGGATCTCACCTTGAGGGTCACAATGTTCCAAAAGATGGAGTACCTTTCCCCCTTCCTTACTTAAGCTTCTAAAAACCACTTAAAAGCTGAGTTTTCCCCCAAGTGTTAGGAGAGACCAAGGCCAGAGCGTAAGGCCAATGCCATGGGCAATACTGGGGAAGTTCAGTTGTGGGACAGGATTTTCTCACCTTGTTTTTAATGTTTTTTGTTTTTAATGTTTGCTTGGGAGCAGCCCAGGTTTTTTGGGCTTTAAAATGGGTTGCTATACAAATCTTTTAAGTAAATAAATAAATATCTGGCCATTTTTATAGTTTGATGATGTGACTATGACAATCCATTTCTGCTGCCTTAGGATAGAAGAAGCCACTCATATTTCAGAAAGCGAAAGCCTCAATTATTTTAAGTACGTAGGGTGAGATTTCTTATTTTCTTTCAAAACTTTTTCTCTAGCCCAGCCTTTTACATAATTCACAGAGGTTAATAGGACTGCTCAGCTTTCTTCTAACAGTCTTTAAACTGATGTAGTAGATACTTCTATTTCACATAGATAGGCACTAAATCTCATTTTACAGGTGTTATCAATTACCAACAAATGCAATGTCTTTTAACACATTACAGTTGATAAGGTATTTATAATCTGTCTCACTGTAACCTGTATCAGCATAGCAGGCCTGTCTTCCCCTCCTTGCTTTCCCCCTCCCAAAATGTGTTAATTAGAAAAGATGCTACCAAACTCTTGATTTGCAATAGAGCAGGGATGTCAAACTCAAGGCCTGGGGGCCAGATCCAGCCCATGGGGGGATTAGATCTGGCCCGTAGGGCCACCCTGGAAATGGCGAAAAACTGGCCTGTGGTGCCTCTGCCAGCAAAAACAGAACTGGGGTGGGCTGCACACAGCCCTCTTGAGCTCTGTTTTCATTGACAGAGGGTTACTTACAGGAGGCCGTTGCAGCCGAAAGCTCAGGAGCCTGTTTTCTCTGGCAGAGGGCTCGGGCCACCATAGGCACCCCTGACACGAGTGATGTCGAGCTGACCACACCCACTCTGGCCATGCCCACTCTGGCCCTCCAAGGTAAAATAAAATCCTGATGTGGCCTTCAATGAAATTGAGTTTGACACCCCTGCAATAGAGACACAATTCTTTTCTTCATCTGTGAATGGAAACTTCTGTCATGGAGAACTATCTGGCACAGGTAGTCCTAACTTACAACAGTTCATTCAGTGACCATTCAACATTACAACAGCATTGAAAAAAATGACTTATGATTGTTTTTCACACTTAACAACCATTGCAGCATCCCCATGGTCACATAATCAAAATTCAGTGGCTTGGTAACTGTCTCGTATTTATCTGGGTTGCAGTGTCCCGAGGGACATATGATCACCTTTTGTGACCTTCTGACAAGCAAAGTCAACGGGGAAACCAGAATCATTTCACAACTGTGTAACTTAATAACTGCAGGGACTCTCTTAACAATGATGGCCAGAAAAGTTGTAAAATGAGGCAAAATTCACTGAGCAACAGAACAGAAATTTTGGGCTCAATTGTGATCGTAAGTCAAGGTCTATCTGTATTGGAATGAACTCTTCTATAGAAACTTGCTCGAATAATATTCCTGTGATTCATGAAAATCTAGTTCAGATTTTTCCCATGCTCAAATTTTATCCTTCTTGACAACAGCTCAAAAAACAACAACAACACCCCACAACCATTTTATTCTGAATAACCACAAGCAAGTGCAGCTTGATCCAGCTTTCACAAATCCAATGCCCTGGAAATCTATGAGCATTACAATAGCTACTTTCCCAAGTAAATAACATGGCTGAAGGCCAAAAGTCATACTAGCAGGTTTCTGGGAGCAGAGGTTAGGAAAGGTTTCCACAAGTAAATAAAATTCTAGTGAAGTCTCGGAGATTTCCAAACTGGTACAGCCTGAGCAGTGACACCTGGGAGTAAAATTATAACTATTTTACAATCAATTTGTTCTTAAAGGCTACTGTCATCAGAAGAAATATTAGTCATGTGGAAAACTCCTCTAAAGATATGTTGCTGGAATATGTCTGTGATGGAATGCCGGGAAGAAGAATTAGGAATAGGCTGTCAAGTCTCCGGTAGAATTAGGTGGTCAATAATTTAAATAAATAAATAAATAGATAAATCAATCAATCAGTCAATCAATATTTGTCTTCAACAATAACTACGTTCCAATCAACTGATGAATGAAATAAGACTATGTTTATTAAACCATCCATTGGGATCTAGGCAACCTGGCAGTGACTTTTTTGTGTACTTACTTCTTCATACTTGTCTCTCTGCCTCCCTTTGGAACTGAAAACTGACAACAGCAAAACAGAAGAAAAAAAGATTGCCAGGAAAGCAATTATTTGAGAATGGCCTGCTAATTAAATGGAAGAATATACAGATGTCCATTCCACAGTAAAATGAAGAATCAAATTCTTAAAGAATATAATGGTATTTATAATTGGTACCAAAGTGAAGCAATTGAAATTACAGGTTGGGTTTGAATATGTTGTGAATCCATAGTTTAATATTATGCCTTCCTGTCTCCCATCCACTGTTCTAGTCCAGTACAGTCATGGCCAGCTAAAAATAGTTGAAAAAGAATGTTTTCACTCATTGATAATATGAGTTTGGTCTCCCTATGGATTTGTACTGAGTTAAAAGAAAGGGAAGAGTACCGAAGCATGAGATTTCTTGACATCATGTCAGATTATATTTTAGCATTATATACAAATATAACAAAAGAATAATCAATGTATAAAGTAGCATAAGATTTTATGGAAGAGAACACTTTATCAGATATACAAATGTTATCCAAAGTTATTCAATATAAAATTGCATGCTTCTCATTACAATATAAAGGGAAAAAACTCTGTCTGTCTATCAATCTGCTGGTGTGTGTGTGTGTGTGCATGTGTGTTTGTAGATATATATATATATGTGTGTGTGTGTGTTTTTTAAGTTTTCGCGGGTACTTACATGTGTGCTGTTTAGCTTCCTTCGGGTATTATCCCACGTCATTGTAGTTCTGTTAAAGTTGTAGCAACGTTTCAGCAGAATCTCATCTGCCATCATCAGGCTTCTGAATTGAGTTGAGCACTACTATATATGCAGTATACGTACACACACATGAATATATACATATACACATACATATCTATCTTTGAGGCATGCACACAAGTTAACACAGGAATTTTTTTATTCATCTGTTCTTTTTTACCCTTTGCATGTATTTGGCTAATTTTTTTCAAGTTCTTTTTAGTTCCTTTTATTCGGGTTACAATGAAAGACAAATATAGCTAAGATACATAAACATTACAAAACTCTTTTAATGCACTATGTAGATCTGTTTAGGTTAACTTTCTCAAAGTTAAGCTGCACATATTTGCAGAAAGTACTGTCAAAAATGAAAGTCTGGGTTTTGGTTTTTTAAAAAACTTGTAATAACATACAGGTGAAACTCGAAAAATTAGAATATCGTGCAAAAGTTCATTTATTTCAGTAATGCAACTTAAAAGGTGAAACTAATATATGGGACAGACTCATTACATGTAAAGCAAGATGGTTCAAGCCATGATTTGTCATAATTGTGATGATTATGGCTTATAGCTCATGAAAACCCCAAATCCACAATCTCAGAAAATTAGAATATTACAATAAAACAAGGATTGTACATCAAACAATATTGGACCTCTGAAAAGTATAAGCATACATATGTACTCAGTACTTGGTTTGGGCCTCTTTTGCAGCAATTACTGCCTCAATGTGGCATGGCATGGAAGCTATCAGCCTGTGGCACTGCTGAGGTGTTATGGACGACCAGGATGCTTCAACTGAGGCCTTCAGCTCTTCTGCATTGTTGGGTCTCATGTCTCTCATCTTTCTCTTGGCAATGCCCCATAGATACTCTATGGGGTTCAGGTCAGGAGAGTTTGCTGGCCAATCAAGCACAGTAATCCCAGTCATTGAACCAGGTTTTGGTGCTTTTAGCAGTGTGGACAGGTGCCAAGTCCTGCTGGAAAGTGAAGTCAGCATCACCATAAAGCTTGTCTGTGGAAGGAAGCATGAAATGCTCCAAAATCTCCTGGTAGACGGTTGCATTGACCCTGGACTTAATGAAGCACAGTGGACCAACACCAGCAGATGACATGGCTCCCCAAATCAACCCAGACTGTGGAAACTTCATACTGGACTTCAAGCATCTTGCAGTGTGTGCCTCTCCATTCTTCCTCCGGACTCTGGTCCTTGGTTTCCAAATGAGATGCAAAAGTTGCTTTTATCAGAAAAGAGGACTTTGGACCACTAAGCAACAGACCAATTCTGTTTTTCTTTAGCCCAGGTAAGACACTTCTGAGTTGTTCAGGAGCGGCTTGGCAAGAGGAATACGACATTTGAAGCCCATGTCCAGGATCCTTCTGTGTGTGGTGGCTCTTGATGCACTGACTCCAGCCTCAGTCCACTCCTTGTGAAAGTCCCCAACACTTTTGAATGGCCTTTTCCTGACAAATCCTCTCCAGGCTGCGGTCATCCCTGATGCTTGTGCACCTTTTTCTTCCACACTTTTCCCTTCCACATAACTTTCCATTAATGTGCTTTGATGCAGCACTTTGGGAATATCCAACTTCATTTGCAATTAACTTTAGCGGCTTTCCCTCCTTATGGAGGGTGTCAATGATGGTTTTCTGCACAACTATCAGGTCAGTGGTCTTTCCCATGATTGTGATTCCTACTGAGCCAGACTAAGAGACCATTTAAAGACTCAGGAACCCTTTGCAGGTGCTATGGCTTAATTAGCTGACACTTTGAGCCTAGAACATTGAACCTTTTCCCAATATTCTATTTTTCTAAGATTGTGGATTTGGGGTTTTCATGAGCTGTAACCCATAAGCATCTCAATTATGCCACATCACGGCTTGAACTATCTTGCTTTGCACGTAATGAGTCAATCTCATGTATTAGGTTCACTTTTTAAGTTGCATTACTGAAATAAATAAACTTTTGCACAATATTCTAATCTTTCGAGTTTCACCTGTATTTGAAAACTAATTTGTCAGGAGATGTAGAGTAACATCTCCTGTAAGTAGGATTTTTTTGGCCAAACAGAATAAACAGTAAGGATCATTGGATTTCAAACAAAACACACCAGATTTATCTTCATAGTGTTATTTTTCTATAAAAGAATTGGTTTTGTAGAAAATGTTAATGGGAACAATCTCTCTCTAGAGGATCAGAAATGTTAAAAGGGGTTAACTTCATTCTCAAATTATCTACCATAAAACAAGACACCTTTACATATAACAAGCATAAAAATATGTTGGCAAGATAATTAAATGAAGAGGTGTAAGAAAAATCTATTTCTGATAATGCAGCTCTGAAAGAAACTGTTCCTATGTGGTGGTTTTATTTATTGGGAGTAATTGTGAACTATTTTTGCAATATTTATTATGAATTCCAAGCTGTTTTAGATTAAGATCAATTAGTCGCAAGATCACGGGAAATAGAGCAGATCACTTTGTGGCTTACAAATTCTAGAAATAATAATTTAGCATATGGGGCATTCAAAATCTTCCATTGCAAAACCATTGCAAAACCATTGCTTGAAGAAACAATGGTGAGTATCTTGGATTGAGGATCAGGGACATCCATCAGGAAGGGATGAGTAAAAATCAGGGGACCACAACTATGTAATTGAAGCTCCACACCCTTTTTAGACACATGTATTTAATGAAAAACAGGACTTTAACCATGCAATCATGGGTGCCATTCTGACTTTTTAAAAACCCTTTCCCTATGGATAACTTTGTTCCAAGGAAATCTACACTAGTTCTTTCAGGGGAATTGTTCCAGAGCCACACTCAGCAGAATAAATAGGCTTCAAATGATGTATGCCACTACAGTTTGAATTAAGTACTTCATGGAAATATATCTTGCTAAATCCTTCCTCTTAAACCCTTAAATATTTAAGAGAACCCCTACCTCAGTGTTCTGAATTGCAGGCAGGGTGGTTATGATTATCGTTTCAGACGATGAATTAATATTATTGTATTTAGAATATTGATTCCTGGGGTTTTTTTTTCTTTACAATATATGGTTTTAGTTTTAAAAAACAGAGAGTTTATCTATGTTTTTCAATCCCAGTTTACAGATTTGGGGAGTTCTATGCCAGTCAGAGTTAGCTGGTTAGAATGGCCATGCAAATATAGTAAATAAACCACCATTTAACTCACAACCCAGGAAATAATACAATTAATTGTCCAACTTGAAGTAATTTGAATCACCTGCTACAAGCTATGAGAGAGCTCTCATCTATATATCAATCTGCTGTCCAAGTTGGGCAACTGCTGAAACCCACACATCTGGAGGATATCCAGTTGGGGATATAGAATGAGGGGATGGGCCCCTGATCTGCTTACCGGAGACTGGACTGTATTAGAAGGGTAATGCAGTCTTAAAAGTGTTTCCTTATGTGCTCCCTGCCCCACCTGAATTAAGCTTTGAACTGTTGTTTTTAAAAATATTGGCAAGTCTTCTTCATATTCTGCTCTATGCATTCCTGGCTATTTCTATGCCTCAAGAAGGAATCTTTTTCAGATTAATGAATGGACATAGTGACTCTGTGAGCAGTGGGCAGGCTTTGCATTTTTGTCTCTACCTCTTTGACTAATCCATTCCCTTCCTTCTGTCCTTGAAGAAGTTACATCATTGAGCCCTTATCACTCCACTTAGCTCACCATCCCCCATTGGACCCCTATTGATTGACTTCTGCTCCAATGCTTATAGAGTTCCTATGTGCCCGTAGATTAATTTGGGCAGATTATGCCATGGTATACTGAAATTGTCCTTTCCCAACCTTGACTGCCTCAGCCATTCTACAATAGTTACACAACAGCAAGTTAAGTCCTACTGAGATGGACTGATAGCTTCAGAAGGACTGATAGCTTCAGAAGGCCATTCCAATAAGCTGGAGAAATGGAGAGCTAATGGCTCCATAATAAGAACCATAATAAGTCCAAAAAGACAAAGGAATTTTGTTCTTAGGAAAATTGTTTTGTTTATTAAATAATAAACAATATTTTTATAGTGGAATAAACTTAAAATCAAATTTACAAAGAGAGCAAGTGAAGTGCTCAGCAAGGGATTATGTTCTGAAATAGTTGGATTGACATTCATTTGGTTAAACAATTGCAAGAAGGATAAATGCATTAATTTGTAGGATGGCAGCTGTGCAAATTTTCAGAGACAGTAAGTATCTAATTTTCACACCAATGAGTGACATGTATGCATGCTTGTACATACTTACCTCAAGACACCATAATGCCAAAATATGTTTGGGATATGGATAGAAAAGACTCACTGTGGGCCATGGCACAATTTTAGAAATGCAGAAAAATTAATAAAACATTTTACAAAGAAAGGTTTATTTTATTGGGTGGGATTATAGTATGTACAAAGGATTAAAACTGTATTACAAATTTGTACTGGGATCCTTGAAAATTATGATTAGGCCTTGGCTAACAGATTCTGCAGCAAATCACAAAATAATCATAAGGAATTAATGCTAGAATTTGGGATACTGCCATTATTTTAAAAGATTGCTCTGTCCTGGATCTGCACATTCTCATCTCATTTTAGCTCACAACATCCTTCTTCTTTTGGAACTTTTATGAGTTCTATTTTTAGGAACCAGGATGATACATCTAATATGCGCTGTGTATATTTAAGTCGTCAAAGAGAAACAGAAACCCTTTGGTGCAAGGGAACACTCCTTACTCCCAGACAAAGTGACAAGGGAATTGTGAAATGTTTATTGTAAAACTTTTAAAAGCTTTTGAAGTTTTGTAAAATTGGCAGGTAGCCTGACTTCATATACGATTACAAAAGCAGATTTGGAGTGTGTGGTGTGTGTGTATCTCTTCTATTCCAACAATGTTAACTGCACAATCAACAACAACAAAAATATCTTCATTGTCTTCTCACCTATTTGCAATCCTCTGAATAAAGACAATAAACAATCATAGTAATTAACAGCCTGCTTCTATGTCAGGGGTGTCAAACTCACCGTGTGTCACATGCTGGCCCTGCCCCGCCTGCTTTAGCGAAGGGGGAAAATGCCACATTTGACACCCATTCTATATAGAACTACTAGAAAGGGACACCAAGAGGTTGAACTGAACTACTTTCTGTTATACTGCTTAGAACTGCAGTCTCTGTTATGGGAGCTGTCAATTTTAAGTGATAGGCATTAAATTTTGGCAACATACATAAGATCAGAAAAATCATTTCAGAAACTTATTAAATGGTTTGGTACATAGACATCAAAACAATACTTTGTTTTAAACAGTGTTTTTAAAGAGCCAGTGATTTTCAATTAAAGGCATGAATTGAGTCGCTTCTAATAGATGTCTCCTAAACTCTATTTTGAGGGATGATTTCAGTTATATTATAATGTATGGCTCCATTCTGTATACATTTATCTAAACCTTTAAATGAGATCACTTTTATGGATTAACTAGGAGCTTTCATTCACACAGAAACATGCAGAGCAGCTTTTCAATTTCTCAACTTGGACAATGAAATATGTGTTCTAGAAGGAGGTAATGAGAGAGAGAGAGAGAGAGAGAGAGAGAGAGAGAGAGAGAGAGAGAGGCAGACACACACAGAGAGATCTGTATTCATTAACTGTGTTGTACAATAACTAAAGTCATGGCTTTGTTAAAGTAAACATTGTACAATTTGCAAAGTTCCCAGACCACTTTCCTTCAACTTGCTATCCTTCATTCTGATAGTGGTGTCACATAACCTGTTATTCATAATAACATTATCCGGCAGTAGCATTTCCTTTAGTAGAAATGTCATTATCATTTCCAGTTGTTGTAAGTGACAGGCATATTCTTGGCCTTAATTATTCTTAATCCGCACCCACAAAAAACCACCTCTAATTAGTACCTAATTTGACCATTTGAATTTCTGAATAACGGGCAGAGCAAGATGATCTAGAATAATCAGGATTAGCCTCTAGTTAGTGCATGGATGAGAAAGTCTGGTAAGTCCAGGGTTGCAGGTTATACTGGGAAATCAAATCAAATCAAGACAACCTGGAAGAAGACAATGGCAAAACACTTTGGAACCATGCCCCGAAACTGCATGAATATATCATACATGTCATCAAATAAAAATCAAGCTTGACTCAAAGACATCTTTGAATCTGAATATCTGACAGCATCTCCAAATGCTTGCTCACTTTCTAATCTATTAACTACTTTGCTGAACTAGCAGAAGGGAGATTTTTATGATATTGGATTCTTCTTGTAGCAGTCCTCTTCTTAATTCAGAAGAAAAGCAGAAGTCCATCCTTGCTCCTTTCACTCATTCCAAGTTGTGAGTGACCACCCAACTCATGCGTTAATAGAAACTTTTGATATCTACACTGTTTCTGAGTGGTTAGATAGCTAAACAGTTAATGTATTCTGTTTTAAAAATGCATTTCATATTTTAATTTAATTGGCCACTGCCTTGAATATTTTCTAGTGGACAGTTAGGGCAAGAGAAGCATTCAAATAATTTGTCCCTTGTAATTTTGTGACTGTTCTTAGCCTTTGGAGATGTAATCCTCAGATCAGAGGAAAGAAGCATGTTGAATATGATCTGTGTAAACGCAGCTGATTTATGTAATTTCAAATATGCCCTCCATTGAACTTACACAGGAAAATCTTTAAAACTGTTGCAGTCAGATGCATGCAGTGAAGCAGTGATCTCTAGTATGACAGCTGGAGTATTACAAGAATGTATAAGAATATTCTCATTTCATTCATGAAATGCTGACAAGTATGCACATGAGGTCTATGTTCTTTTAATTTCAGTCATCTATGCCCTTAACAATCTGAGCCAGTGTCTGATTTCTCATAGTGGTTATGCCATCACCTTCCACATTAGCCTGTCCAAATGCCAATGAAAACAGCATAGAAATAGGTTAATGAAGTGTTAAGAAAAAGGCAGGTTTTACATACAAATTAACAGAGTTGGAAGGGACCTTATAGGTCATCTAGCCCAACCCTCTGCCACCGCCCTGCCACTAATAGGCTAGAGAGGGCTAAAGATGATGACAGCAGCATTGGGACAAAGAATATTATGAAGAAAAAAACCACACAAATCGATAAGGATAGGATTAAAATAGTTAAGGATCTGATGTAGCAGCTGATAAAAGAGTGTTTTCATGCCAGGAATATTGCCCCAAAGGGATTGGTTCTATTGGCCACTCTTTGAATCATAAGGCTGGAAGAGACCTTGGAGATCTTCTAGTCTAACCCCCTGCCTTAGGCAGAAGTCCTTATGCCATCTAGGACAAATGGTTGTCCAATCTTTTCTTGAAAACCTCCAGCAAGGGAACATCCAGAACTCCAGGAGGCAAGCTGTTCCATTGACCAATTGTTCTTGCAATCAGGAAACTCATTTTTATTCCCAGATTGAATCTCCCTTTGACAAGCTTCCACCCATTGTTTCTTGTCTTGCCCTCAGGTGCTATGGAGGATAAATCCACCCCTTCTTCCCAATGACAGCCCTTCAAGTATTGGCAGGTGACTATCATGTCACTCCTAAGCCGCCTCTTTGTTAGGCTAAATATACCTAGTTCCCCTAGCCATTCATTGTATGATTTAGCGTCCAAACTTCTGGTCATCTGTGTTGCTCTTTTCTGCACTCTTTCTATTATTACTGGCCTAATCTGATGACCGTATGATTTTTTTCATTATTGAGTTCCATAAGTTCTTTCTTGGTGTTGGCCAAACTGTGATTTTTCATAAGTGGTTTTTCTACTCTACGTTATCGGTGATTTCACTTTGCAGAATATTATGAGCTGTTTTCTTGCTTATCCACCAGCTTCAGATTTGAAGAGCGAGAAACAAAAAGTGGTTGCTGATTTGCTGACTTCCATGGAGTGCCTCAGCCTTCAAGAAAGTGCTCTAAAAATTACAATGACCACCAGCCCAATTGCAAGAGTGGGAAAAATATGGCGCCTTTTCTTTAAACAAGTTTTAAATTCATGAATGAATTGGCACACCTGTGTTCTTCTAATTATGATCGTGGTTACACATACCACAGAGTGGTACATTCAGTGCTTGTAAACACCAAACATTAAACAGGTTGGGGCAACATTCTATTATGCTTAGACAACAAGCCAAATAGAGCATAAAGTAAATTTGCATAAAGAAACATAAGCATTTGGAAATGTCTAAGAGCAATCTAGTCTACAGAGACGGGTAAGCAGGGGTGGGCTACTGGGGATTCACAGAGGTTCGGAAGAGCCCCTAGCTAAGATTCTGTAAGATTCTTGTGGGTTCGGAGAACCCCCCAAATCCCACTGCTGGCTAGCCCTGCCCACCCTTCCCCTTCTTGCACTCCCCACACACACACGTTTTGGATGCAGATAAGCGCAGGGTGCATGGGGAGGCTTGGAGAGGGTGAAAAATGAGCCTCCCAGAAGTTTGAGAAGGCCAGAAATGGGCCCATTTCTGGCTTCCAGAGGGCCTCCAGAGCCTGGGGAGGCCGTTTTTGCCCTCCGGGAGATTCGAGGAAAGCCTCTGGAGCCTGGGGAGGGCAAAAATGCCCCCGTCGTGATGCAGGAGGACTAGGCCACGCCCACCACAGCCACGGCCACCCAGCAACTGGGCAGAGAACCCTTTGCTAAAATTTTTCAAGCCCACCCTTGGGGATAAGTATAGAACCCTTTGGGCTATAATTTGACACACACTGTACTTCAGGCATAATGGTAGCACTGCAGCATTCACTGAAAGAGAAGAGCATCTCTAACATTTATATCTGATAATACTTTGGCGTTTTGCCTTGCCCTTCATGCCTCCTGTCATGTTGTCTCTTCAGTAGCCACAATCTGCATGATACTTATACGTGAAAATGAATTATTCTTAGCAAATAACTGATTTGGTTGCAATGGTTTACCACCAATATGGGATGAATAAGTGGAGACTTATATAAAAAATCTAAATGGACTTCCTTGAGTACAGGAAATCCTCTACTTATGACCACAGTTGAGCCCAAAATTTGCTAAGCAAGAATGTTGTTAAGTGAGCTTTTGCCCATTTTATAACCTTTCTTGCCATTGTTGTTAAGTGAGTCACTGCTGTTAAGTTAGTAACACAGTTGTTAAGTGAATCTGTAGTCTATATTGACTTTGCTGATCAGAGGGTGACAAAAGGTGATCACATGACCCCCTCCCCCAGGACATTGTAACCATCCTAAATACATGCCAGTTATCAAGTATCTGAATGTTGATGACATGACTATGGGATGCTGTAGCAGTTGTGTGAAAAATGGTTATAAATCACTTTTTGGGTACCACTATAACTTTGAAAAGCCACCAAATAAATGGTTGTAAGTCAAGGACTACCTGTATAGGAAATAAAATGACTACTAGTAGAGTCATATGACAACTCTAAATGATCTATAGCCAAGCTACCGTTAGACAAGAGTTAGAGATGGACAAGATCAGGGGTGTCAAACTTGATTTCATTGAGGGCTGCATCAAGATTGTGTTTGATCTCAGGGGGTGGGCGTGGCTGGGATGGGCATGGCCAGCTCAACATAACTCATGTTTGGGGTGCCTGTGGTGGCCCGAGGGCTCTGCCAGCGACCTCTGTTTCTGGTTGCAACAGCTTCCTGAAACCTTCTGCCAGCGAAAACGGAGTTTGGGAGGGCTGTGTATGGCCCTTGTGAGCTCTGTTTTTGCTGGCAGAGGCATCGTGGGCCAGTCCTTCCAGGGTGGGCCAGGTCTAAGCACCCCGTGGGCTTGATCTGGCTTCTGGACCTTGAGTTTGACACCTCTGGATAAGATGGTAATGTTATTATTCAAATGACACTGCATAGAAGCCTATGTCTAATATCATGACTCATGTGCTGTCAGTTTGCAACAATGACTTGCTGTACATACTGCTGCCATGCCCCCTCACTACAACATCCATAAACTTCTACACAAAATCTGACGAAAACTGTGCCTAAGCAAAGAAAAGGAACCAAACACGAAATGTTTCATAGGATTGGCAAGCTGAATACCTCGATCCAGATGTCAAGCTGAAGCTAAAGTGGACAATAAAGAGTGGTCAAGGTCAACATTAAGCTCACTTGGCCAATACTTCTTTCCAATGAATGGTTTAATTAAAAAAAAAAAAATCTTGCTCTGAGTAAAGATGGGTGTTGGGCATTCTTAAGCATGATGACAACCTCCTCTCAAGTAAAGAAGATTAGCAACCATTCAAGGTACTCCGTTTGCTTTTATGGGCCTGTTTGCAGAGTGCCCCAGATGTTCTCTTTTTGCTCTAAGCAAACAATAAAACAAGTTACTCGGAAAACCAGGTGGGGCCTGAAATAAATTCAGACTGAACTGTGCAGGCTGGTTTATCCTAAAGGTGTGTGAAATCTTGGTTTCAGTTGAAAAGGCCTTGGGCAATGCACTTTGTTAAGAACTAGGCTATTGTCAAAATAATTGCCACTGTATTCACAATAACCTCACCTCATAAATATTTGAGTGAGTTTGAGGAATTTTTTTTCCTGTCCCCCCTGTCCATCTTAAAATAAAAAGAATAGAAGCACCCAAAAGAATGTTATAAAGCCCATGGCTTTTATGTAGAGGCTCGGCATTTACTTGTGAACCATGCCTGGAGCAAGGGACTATCTGGATAGTTCTAAGACAAATGGGTCAGCAAGCCCAGTAATTGATATCCTTGCTTAGAGCAAAACATCCCAACCTGTTTAAAAGACTTTTTTCAAAGACCTGTTTTAGATAATGCGAAGCATTTCACAGAGCAAAATTTCAGCAGTCCCAAGGAAAAAGGTCATATGTTGGTGATGCATGAAAAAAGTCAGTCCAACTTTTGGTACTGAACGCAGTTCTAATCTTGTACAGCTCTTCCTGTGGCACTATTTACCACCTTAACTATCCAGACTGCTCTCTCAGTATCGTTGTTAGTCACGAAGTCATGTCCAGTCCATCGCGACCCCATGGACAACATTCCCCCAGGTCTTCCTGTCCTCTACCATCCCCTGGAATCCATTTAAGCTCAAGCTGATTGCTTTAGTGACTCCATCCAGTCCTCCCGTGACTCATTCTCTATCGTCCCCTTCTTTTTTCACCCTCAATCGTTCCCAGCATTAGGCTCTTCTCCAGTGAGTCCTTCCTTCTCATTAGGTGGCCAAAGTATTTGAGTTTCATTTTCAGGATCTGGTCTTCTAAAGAGCAATCAGAGTTGATTTCCTGTAGGACTGACCGGTTTGATCGCCTTGCAGTCCAAGGAACTCGCAGGAGTCTTCTCCAGCACCAGAGTTCAAAGGCCTCAATTCTTTGATGCTAAGCCTTCCTTATGGTCCAATTTTCAGAGCCATACATTACAACTGGGAAAACCATAGCCTTGACTATACACACTTTTGTTGGCAGAGTGATGTCTCTGCTTTTTATTATGTTGTCTAGATTTGCCACTATCATTGCCGTCTACTTTTTGTGGTATGATGGTTCGTATAAGCAGTTTTAAGGGAACTGATCTGCTCATATAAGTATATCCATCTTAGACAATAGCTAGCTTCGGATACCTTGCTAAGCCATATTTTGACTTTGTTTTGAAGTGAAATAGCCATTTACTTCAACCTAATAAGCATTCCCATAGTCTGAGCAATGGGACATTCACTGCAGCAGATATAAAATTACATTTAGGTTACATATTAATATGAACCAAGTCATTTATCTTTAAATCTTTACTTAAGGGCAAGTTTTAATTCACATGTCCTGAAATAAAATACAAATAAGAATACAATTATGTATCCGTTCTCACACTCCTTTTATTCATGCTATGTGATTTCTCTGCACCCTTTAAAAACATACACAATATCAAATTGACAGTGACAGACAGTCATTAGGGGGAAATGTATTCAAATTATTCTGACATGAACTAATAATAGTTTGAAATAAGTTGAAATAGGTGTCTTTTTATATCAGTTCTTTACCAGGGCATCTTCCTCATTACTATCAGTTTGCTCCACAAGCAGAAGTATCAGCAGTTGAACCACATTTGTGTATTTGTGGTCTAATGCCTATATAATCCAGTAGTCAACAGGAAGTAAGACAATATTGTTTGTCCCACAAAATGAAAAATGCTGAGGATTTGCCTTAAATGCTAGTATAAGCAGGTTACTGTCATGATATAAAATTATAGAACAAATGGTGAGGATTTGATCTGCAGATGATTTAGAGCAGGGGTGTCAAACTCAAGGCCCGGGGAGTGCTTAGATCTGGCCCATGGGACTGTCCTGGAAACAGCAAAAGAACGGCCTGTGGTGCCTCTGCCAAGAAAAATGCAGCTTGGGAAGGCCACAGGCAGCCATCCCAAGCTCTGTTTTCGCTGGCAGAGGGTTGTAGGAAGTTGTTGCAGCCTAAAACGGAGCTCAGGAGCCTATTTTTGCTGGCAGAGCACCTGGGCCATCACAGGCGCCCCTTACACGAGTGATGTCAAACTGGCCATGCCCACCCTGGCCCCCCAAGATCAAACACAATCCTGATGAGTCCTCAATGAAATTGAGTTTGACACTCCTGATTTAGAGAATCCATTCCCCCTACTACCTTATAGTGGTCAGAATCCTGACTCTCAGTTTGAATTTACCTCTAAAGTTTGAATGCAAAAATTGATCCTTCACATTGCAAAATAGATCTCAATCTTATAAGGATTTTCTGTAATGCCAGAGGTCCCCATTTGAATAATATCCAGCACAGTCCTTGCCAATCTGACTGTTCATTTTTTACCAGGAGATTTTATTTAGATTTTTTGTAGTCGCAATTGCAATAGCACTTAGACTTATATACCACTTTATAGTGCTTTACAGCCCTCTCTGAGCAGTTTAAGAGTCAGCATATTGCCCCCAACAATCCGGGTCCTCATTTTCCTGACCTCAGGATTGAAGGCTCAGTCAACCTTGAGCCTGTCAAGACTGAACTGTTGGCAGTCAGCATAATTAACCTGTAGTACTGCTTTCTAACCACTGCACCACATGGTTCTTATACCTGAATGCGCCGGTCTAAAAACCCTTCTAGTTTTTGCTGTTGAATATGTCTTTCAATTCTGTTGTCAAGTGAATTTACCCCAGTTTATGATCTTTCCTGCCACAATTGTCAAGTGAATGAGTGCATTTGTCAAGTTAGTTATATAAGTGAATCTGGCTTGCCCCATGACTTTGCTTGTGGGAAGGTTGCAAAAATTGATCACATGACTTCAGGTCACTGCAACCATCATACATACATGCCAGTTGCCAAGCGTTCCAAATTTTGATATGACCACAAGGATGCTACCATGTTTGTCCAACAATACGTCCTCCCCCAATAGGAAGACCCAGCATGTTTTATGGGCATAAAATCAAATTAAGCCCCTCCCCCCAAATTAAGGCCTATATTAAACATGTGAAATGGGAGGGATTGGCGGGGGGGGGGGGGGCTTGCTGTTAGAAAGTCCTTTTGTTGCATACCCGGATATGGTGCTGCCTGCGTTGACTTTGGCATTGGTGGGGCACTTCGTATGGTGAGACCTTCCTCCACCATTGCTTTCTCTTCTCCCTTGCTGCCGCGGCGTTTAGAGCAACTCTGTGGTGTTTGGCACAGACACGCACAGCCAGCCAGGGCTCCTCCTGGCAACCGGAGCCCGGCGGAGAAACTCGGCTTCAGGCGCTCCTGTTGCTGCTTCTTTGCTTTCGAAGGTAAAGCCAATTATTTTAAAAATGATGCCCACCTACAACATAGCCTCCCCTGCCTGAGAGGGCAGCCCAACCCCATGTGGGGAGGCAAATCTCCCGGGGCCGCAGTGCAGTATCGCCCCCCCCCCCAGGAGAAGCACCCAGCCGCCATCGCTGCCTGGCACCGGGCAGAGCGTGAAGAGCTTCATGCAGGGCGCCCAGTGCAGCTGACAGGCGGGCCCTCCTTCCCGGCGGCAGAGCTCTCACCAAGGCAGCGAGCACCTCCCTGCTGGACCTTCTGCTCATCCCACCAGGGCTGCGTCAGAGCCGTACGGGCTGGGCAGAGCCAGGAAAGCAAGCCACAAGTGTGCGCCTTCCTGCCAAGCAAAAGAGCCAGGCCGACCTGAGCTTGGCTTCCTTCCCAAGTCCCTCCAGCGCAAACCCGAAGGGGCCACCGGGAGAGGCTGCCCAAGGCAGTGATAGCACCCACCCATCCATGGACAGGGAGGCAAGGTGACTCATCCTCCTCCTCCGAGCTGAGACCCGCTGAGTCAATGCCTCTGCCTGATGCCCGTTCCACTGCAGTGTTTGGAACTGCCAGCGCATTTGGAGATGCACGGGGCTGGGCTGGGCAAGGGGTGGAAAAGACAGGCGGTTTGGGGAAACCACCAGCCAGGGAAGCAGCGCTGCCATCACCTCAGCTCCCTCTCCGTGGACAGGTGGGCGCTATCACTGCCTCGGGCAGCCTCTCCCAGTGGCCCCTTTGGGTTCGCGCTGGAGGGACTTGGGAAGGAAGCCAAGCTCAGGTCAGCCCGGCTCTTTTGCTTGGCAGGCGGGCGCGGACCCGCGGCTCACTTTCTTGGCTCTGCCCAACCCGCACAGCTCTGGCGCAGCCCTGACGGGATGAGCAGAGGGTCCGGCGGGGAGGTGCTTGCTGCCTTGGCAAGAGCTCCGCCGCCGGGAAGGAGGGCCTGCCTGTCAGCTGAGCTGGGCGCCCCAGGCGAAGCTCTTCGTGCTCTGCCCGGCGCTAGGCAAGGATGGCGGCTGGGTGCTTCACCTGGGGGGGGGGGCGATCCTGCACTGCAGCCCTGGGAGATTCGCCTCCCCAAGTCAGGTTGGGCTGCTCTCTCAGGCAGGGGAGGCTATGTTGTAGTAGAGAGTTGTTTCTAAAATAATTGGCTTTACCTTCGAAAGCAAAGGGAAAGCAGTGACAGGAGTGCCTGAAGCCAAGTGTCTCCGCCAGGCTCTGGTTGCAGGGAGGAGCCCTGGCTGGCTATGCGTGGCTGCGCCAAATGCTGCGGCAGCAAGGGAGAAGAGAAAGCAATAGTGGAGGAAGGTCTCCCGATATGAAGTTTCCCACCAACTCCGAGGTAAACATCCAAGCTGTCGCTGCCCGCCCACACGAGGATGCAAGGGGGGAATTAAGTCACCCCTGAAAAGACGGCCTCGCCATTTTTTCAGGGCTCAAAAAAAAACAAGGCCTGGCCTTATTATGTGAGAAACACAGTACTATGGCCGAACATATGAAAACTGGTCACCAGTCCTTTTTTTCCAGTGCCATTGTAACTTCAAATGGTCACTAAATGAATGATTGTAAGTTGAGTGCTTCCTGAATTTCTAATTCCTAGTATATAAACCAATACTCAGAATTAACAGAAATGGTGATTCAGTAAGGTCTAGCCAGTGACAGAATGGAATGGAATGGAATGGAATGGAATGGAATGGAATGGAATGGA
>BLBF01000003.1:15218647-15229093 GCA_015471245.1 Laticauda colubrina
GAATAGAATAGAATAGAATAGAATAGAATAGAATAGAATAGAATAGAATAGAATAACAAAGTTGAAAGGGACCTTGGAGGTCTTCTACTCCAACCCCCTGCTTAGGCCAGAAACTATATCATTGATTAGTTTCCATCCATTGCTTCTTGTCCTGCCTTCGTGTGCTTTGGAGAACAGCTTGACTGCCTCTTCTTTGTGGCAACCCTTGATATACATATAATTACATATAACTGGGCCTTGTGGAACAGACTTAACAACTGAAATGTTGGGCTTAATTGTAGTCATAAGTTGAGGACTAACTGTATCTGGACACCCACAGATTCCTTACCTCTGAAGCACAGGGTTCTATTTCAAGTGTCACCCTCACACACCATTATGAAAACAAATGCAGCGCTATGCCAAATACTTGTCTAAAATTGTCTAATTTAGGATTCTTTTATAAGGAAAAGGGTTTTTTTCCTGATAAAATAGGACATTTCACTTATCATTATAAGTCCAACCAGCACTTTAAGAAGGGTAAAATAAGCAGATCACAATGTATGTTCTGGAAGAACAAAAATAAACTATGTTCAAACCGACTCATTATCTAGGAATGTAGAAAACTGCCTGGTACTGAGTCAAATCCCTGATGCGCCTATTATAGTATTATCAGTATTGACTGATAGTGGCTCTCTAGGTTCTAACTGGTTGAACTTGGGACCTCATGAAAATAATATGCTAGCTAGGGTAGACATAAGGGTGGAACTGTGGACAAGTGGTTCAAGAAGGTGAATATCTCAGCAGAAAAGTAGTCATCCCTTGAAATCAAATTACAGTGTATGTTTTTATGGTGTTATTCTATTTTCCTGTCCCATGAAATACCCTTCTTGGCTCCAATTCTGAAGAACGAATGTTTATCTCCCATTTGACACTTCGGTCAATTATTACTTTACTGAAACAGTTCAACAGATAATAAATGTTCAGTAACTCATAGAATTAACTGATTAGCCAAGTTTCTGTACCACATCCCAATTTCTAAGCTTCTCCATTCCAGGCTACTACATTTGTGGGAGTTTTATGAGGTTTCTGACTGGGACATTCCTTTCAGTTTAATTCTTTAGCTAAACTATGCACATGCAAGAATACACCTTATTATTACTTTCACTTATTATTAAGCTTAGAAGTATTACAAATTTCTGCTACATAAGACAAGGGGTAGAATTGAAGTAATCCTCCATACTGAAATTGCGAGGAATAACTGAGATTACTGCAACATAGATATATTTTCTGTTCATTGTGTCATTTGCATCGTGTCATTTGCATCTCCAGTCTAATGCAGATATGTTGGACAATAAATAAATATGAATTCCTGAGTAAACTTCAGCAGTTATGGGAACTTGAGTCCTCTTGGGTAGATGCCATTGATTAAATACAAAATATGTTTGTGGGGGATGAGAATCAACAGAACATTTTCACCTTACAGCTGGATAAACAGTTGAATCCATCAAATGTTCTATATTAGTACTGGTTATTCAATTTTTTGGGACTATATAAGCCATTAGCACTTAGATATGAACTATGAACTGCTGATACATAACTTTTCATTCAGAATAGTGAAAGTAAGCTGAATAAAAATTTCCTTCTATCTAAGTGAAAGAAGAACATGGGTTAAATGTTCAGTGTCATTAAATGTCAAATGAAATGCATTAGGGCATGGGTGTCAAACTTGCAACGTCACGTTGTCATCACATGATATATCGTGACTTTTTTCCCTTTCGCTAAACCGGGGGTGGCCGTAGCCAGCTCATGACGTATCCAGCCTGCAGGTCACCAGTTTGACACGCCTGCATTAGAGTATAAAGTCCCATCTCCCAATCATATTTTCACACAGGGATTTCACTAATGGGAACTGTTTAGAAGATTAGCTTGAGATCACTAATATCTTCCATTTAATATCTAGAAGTAGAATCAGGTCTGAAAACACCCCTGATGATAATTGGGAATGGAAAAAAATAAAATTTCCACTGTCATAAATTTATATAATTTTAAGGCACAACCATACTTAGGTTATTGAGTTCTTTGTAGTCAACCTCAAAGGTATCAGAGAGCTGCCTTTTCTATAATAGACAAAAAGGAGTAATCAAAATGATCAGAAGTTTTGTGTAGGTAATTAATTTATGGAAAAAGATGTCCTAATGGCTAGTGGTTCAGAGGATTTTAAAACAAATTAACAGAGGAGTTTATTATAATTCTTACAATAACAGAGTTGCTAATTCTATTTGTGGCTTTTTAACAGTGTTTTATTTGATCTAACAATTCCCTGATTTGCCAGTCTGAATATAACAAAGGCTCTAGGATGTTCCTAAACTCTAACATTAGAATCTGTTACCATTGGCTTCGCTAGATGATCTACAGAAACTAACAGATCAGCAAGGTTCTGTTCTTGAAAAATCAGTCAATGTCTTAGTGGATAAATGAGTCAGGAATGCTAATTCAGTCCCTAGGGAGCAAGGCTAGATTACTTTCAATCTCACTACTTACCAATTCACTCCCTGCCTCCATATTTGAATGACATAGGAATGAGCAAAAATAAGTTTCATCTTATAGTGCAAATACTTTTTAAAAATACATTTACTGCATTTTTGGAGTTGCCACCCACTTTCAAAGGCACCTAGAAAAACTGGGTTTGGGGACAGAATTCTTCCCTTGCTGGTTCCACAAGAAACTGCCATCATTTATTCTGATACTAATTAGTACACACCTAGTTAAGTGTAACATGTTCTCAGTTCAATCTACTCACAAAGCAGTTAAAACTTTCACAGTAGTTCTCTATAATATTTGTAGTGTTAAAGATTATTGTAACCTAGGACTATTATTAAGTGTTGTACCTTATGATTCTTGACTCTTGACGAATGTATCCCTTCTTTTATGTACACTAAGAGCATTTGCACCAAGACAAATTCCTTGTGTGTCCAATCACACTTGGCCAATAAAGAATGCTATTCTATTAACTGAACTGTTTCTTAACATCAATAAATATCTAAACAGAAGCATTGAATATTAAGCATTTCTTTGATAGTAGGTTGTAGACAGTAGAAACCGGAGGAACCAATATTAATGGGGAACAAACTTGTCACTGAAAAGTATGAGAATATTTGCAAAGTAAAAAAGTAATCTCTAGGAAAATATGTCATGAGATGTATATAAATAACATTCTTAGAAATTCCTAAGCTTCAGCCTTGGATTTGGGAGTTGAGCCAAATCCTAATACTATTAGCATAAATTTCTTATTCAGTTATAAAAGATTCTGCTGGGACTACAAAGACTTCTCTGGATCAATTTTTCCATTATCATATTTCTGCCTCCTTGAGGGGATCCTTGGTGCTTTCTGAGCTGGGTTGTTTTCTTGAAGATATTTCATTACTAAACTAGGTAACATCATCAGTGCTAATGTTACCTACTTTGGGTAAATGAAATGTCTGCAAGAAAACAGCTAAGTCCAGAAAGCACCAATTACCCCTCATTTCAATTCTGATCTACAAATATTCTATTCTATTCTGTTCTATTCTATTCTATTTGCTGTGGTTATAACCTGCTCCTCTCAATCCCATACTATAAAGCAGGAGCAATATAATATTTATATTCTGAGTATACAAGGAGTTCTGGACTTACAACTATAATGGAGCCTGCCTGCCCATGATAGTCATAAGTTGTGACAGTTGTAAACCGGGCAGTCCATATGACTGACCTGATTTTTAAAAGTATTTTTGTGGTGGTTGTTAAGCGAATTCAGTGGTTGTAAAGTGAACACCATTGTCATTAAACCAATGCAACAATTGTTAAGGTTTGCTCTGAGGCGTATTAACTGAAAATCGGAAGCAAATAAATGTTTTTGGCAAAGACTCATAAATCACAGTCAAATGACCTAGGAGGCTGAAATGAGCCATAATGGCATAGATAAGAGCTGTGGTGGCACAGTGATTAGAAGAATGCAGTATTGTCTACAGGTTAATTGTGTTGACTGCCAACAGTTCTGCAGTTAAATTCTCACTGGCTGAAGGTTGACTCAGCCTTTCATCCTTCTGAGGTTGGTAAAATAAGGACCCTGATTGTTTGGGGCATTATGCTGTCTGTGTAAACCACTTAAGAGAGAGCTGTGAAGCAGTGCATAAGTCCAAGTGCTATTGCTAAATGGCCATTAACGCAGGCCATTTCCTGAGCTCCCAAAAAGCGGTCAGGTGGCAGTAGGGGGTGCAGCCTTCAGAACATCATAATGAGGACATAAGTGCCTTCTGGGGAGGGGAATGGCACTAAACAAGTGATCATAAGTCAAGGTCTACTTGCATAAGATTTAAATATTCTTTGCCCATCCTGTTTTAAAATACACCTGTTTTCACAAGTCATTTATATTTTCTACCTTGTTCTGGATATGGCCGCAACTAATGAAGGAAGATACGTTCACAATTCATTTGCCTCAAATAAAACTGTTCTGCACTGCCATTTTTGGAAATATGACTTCACAATGGTCAAGACACTTATTTGACACGGAAAAAAAACTTCTCTTGACATGCTGGTGTTGGTAGATTTTGTGATTCTGATGCATGCTTATAAGGTTTCTTAAAAAAGCCTTATTTATACATTCTTTTCCAATGAGGGAATTATTATACAAGCTAAATCTCCCACAGCTTTCTTTTATGTACACATTTAAAGCAATCCCCCTCCACCTCAAATATTCCTTTACTTCACTTTTCCTCAACCCTATTTCTTCATTATGGATGACACCTGCTCTATTTTGGAGCCTGTTGCTCATTCTTTGTATTTGAGAATTGACATGTACTTGCACACATATGCACATGTGAGAAACAAAAAATTACATTTCCTTTGGTTGATGGGGAGTTAAGTCTAGAAGTGCATCCATATAATTCAATTACTTGTATGTTTACAGCTATTGAAGTATAGTCTGCAGTTGTATGGAAAACTGAGCCAAATTACCTGTTGCACACAGGACTTTGCGTTGAGGAAAAAGAGTTCAACTGTGGTCTTATCCTTCAGAAATGAAATGCTTTCTATGTAAAATCTAAAAGAAATGGAAAGAAGAATAATTTTATTGCCTTGTAATCAGGCAGTTCTAAATCAAAGGTTAAAAACCAATGTCATACTGCAAATCAGTTCAATTAATCCAACAATACTACGCAAAAACATGAGTACAATATGTAAAACAAAGAAGGTTTATCAAACATATGTATTGTAAAAATCAGAATATTGTTTGAGTCAGCAAGAAAATTCACTTCCCAAAAGTATTTTTCAGTGAAACCATAAGGTATCACTGCAATAAAAAGTTGCAAGCTGAAAGAACCTATGCATTACACCCACTTTTTAAAAGAGAGAGTAATCAAATTGCCTACAAAATACATTTTTCTGATATTGTTGAGTATCTGACTTTTGAAATGTTTAGCAGAAATATACTGTAATAGATAAGAACAAATAGAAGAAAGAAGGGACAAGCTAGATTTAGAGAGATGCCGTACCTATTAGGCTGCTTCATTTGGTAAATTCTGGGTAAAGGTTTTAGCAGTATATCATGCTGACACCAGATGTTTTTTGTGGTAACTTAGCAGTAAGCTAGCTTATTTAAGACCCTGTTCTTATTAAGCTGAAAACCCAGATACTGAGTTTAGATCTGCTTATCTGGTCTCTTTACTTTCAAACAATAATCACACAGAGATTTGTACCACTGGACCTACGGTGATATTAGGAGGCAGCTAATTTGAAACTGGGAACAGAAAACAGCACTCAAAGGGAAAGCAACTTTGGTAATTCTGCAAATTAAAAAAAGGAACTCTAGGCTATAACATTCAAAATATACATCTAAATTTGTATGTAACAATTCTTATTCTTACTGCACTATTATTTGCACCTGCTGAGAAGTCATTTTCAAAAGTGAATATTATAAAAAGTTATCCATTCTCTTCCATAGCTGAAGGTGCTGGATTAGCGATGATCTCAACTGAAAATAACATTGGAAAGGCATTGGATGAAACTGATCTCATGGAAGAGTGTTCATCTAAAAGATCTCAAAAAGTTTCATGTCTGTAACTATTGCCTTGTTATTAAGTTGTCAGTTTGTGTTCTCTTCAGATAGCAGATGAAGAT
Source organism: Laticauda colubrina (assembly GCA_015471245.1). NCBI lineage: Eukaryota > Metazoa > Chordata > Lepidosauria > Squamata > Elapidae > Laticauda > Laticauda colubrina. The sequence goes on from BLBF01000003.1 coordinate 15,224,780, forward strand.
GTAAAAATAAGATGAAGTCCTAATCATGAATATAAATACTGAAGAACATAATTTATTGCTTTGCTCTTTTCTTTCATTTAGGAAATTTGATAACTGTGGCTATGCCACATATTGAGAATTCTTAGGATAAAATCAGATATATCAGGAACAGTGCTGATAGGTTATAAAAAGAGTTGCACAATTGCCCAGGGCCACAAAACTCTAAGGCCACCAATGGATATAATCAAATGCTTTCCTTATTATCGTATCACAAATATTCTCCAAAACTTCCAAATATTCCACATTTGGAAGACTGCATCCAGTTTTGGTCACCACAAAACAAAAAAGATGCTGATGCCTAAAAAGAGTACAGAGAAGAGCAACAAACATAATAAGGAGTTTGGAGGCTAAACTGAACAGTTAAGTCAACTAGGCTCGTTTAGCCTAACAAAGAGAAGGCTTAGGGCAGGGGTGTGAAACGCAAGGCCCGCAGGCCAGATGTGGCCCATGGGGTGCTTAGATCTGGCCCACAGGCCCTCCCTGGAAACAGCGAAGGACTGGCATGTGGTGCCTCTGCCAGTGAAAACAGAGCTCGGGAGGGGCGTGCACATCCTCTCTCAGCTCCGTTTTTGCTGGCAGAGGATTGTAGGAGGCCATCAGGCTTAATGCGGAGCCAAGGTTGGCCGTGCGCAGCCTCCAAGCTCCATTTTCACTAGCAGAGGATTCTTGGACTGAAAATGGAGGCCAGGCTGGCTGTGCATAGACTTCCCGTGCTCATTTTCAATGGCGGAGGATGCAGGAGACCATCGTGGTTGAAAACAGATGTCAAACTGGCCACACACCCTCTGGCCATCCCCACCCAAGGCCAAATACAACCCTGATGCAGCCCTCAATGAAATTGAGTTTGACACCCCTGGCTTAGGGGATGACATGATAGCCATTTTCCAACCCTTGAAGAGCTGTCACAGGGAAGAGGGAATTAACTTGTTCTCCAAAACACTTGAGAGCAGGACAAGAAGCAATGGATGAAAGCTTGTCAGAGGGAGAGCCAAGCTGGAAATAAGGAATAATTTCCTGACAGTGAGAATGATTGATTAATGCAACAGCTTGCGATTCACAGTTGTGGGTGCTCCATTACTGGAGGTTTTCAAGTAAAGATTAGACAACCATTTATCCAGGATGGAATAAGGACTCTTGCCTTGAGCAGTGATTTGGACAGGAAGACCTCCAAGGTCCCTTCCAGGCTTATGATTCTATGATACTGGGAGATTAACATCACATCAACATTGATTTCACTTCAGTATGTGAATTCTGGGGTTCTAAAGCTTGCTTCTCTTTCTGCAGATGTCTCCTTGCCAGACTAGGTGATATCGTCAATGGACAGAGGTGATGCTGGGGGAAGAATTTTGCTGCCTACGTATATGTAGTACCTTGTCTTACCAGCATTTGCTGAAGTAATTTTTCTTCCCTGGTTGTTTTTAGGTTGGCACATATCCTGAAGCTTTGACAATAGTTCTTTTTCTATGGTGTTATTATTTTATTGTCTGTGCTGGAACCTTTAAAATATGGAGTTTGGAGAGAGATATTTTAGAGCACCTCCAACTATGGGTGGGATTCTACAGGTTCTCACCTATTCACTAGAACCGGTTGTTAACTTTCTAAGCAGTTCAGAGAACTGGTTGTTAGAAGAAATCTTTTGTTTTTTTCCACCCTTCTTACATTCTGGGCAATATGCCTAGACTTACTGTCTCCAAAGGAGGTTTTTTTTTCTTTGCTGGTACTTTTTTAAAGGAGAAGGGTTGTTTTAAGCTTTTTACACTGCTGTTGGGAGGAAATAGTCCCCTGTTGGAGTTAGCACTTTGCAGAAATAATTGAATAATGAAGCAGAACTGCCAGCAAGAAGCTTTTAATGACAAGGAACCAAGATGAGTGACATTCAGTAAGGCTAGCTAGAAAGATTGATATTCAAATGTGAGTTTACCTTTTTGAGTTTCAGTTTAAAACTAGTGACCATTCAAAGTTACGGTGGTACTGAAAAAACTGGCTTATGACCATTTTTCACACTTACGACTGTTGCAGCATCCCCACTGTCATGAGACCAGACGAGGATGTGAGTGATGTGGAGTTGGCCACACCCACCCAGTCACATGACCAGCAAGCCACACCCACCAACTAAGCCATGACCACAGAACCGGTTGTTAAAAAAATTGAATCCCACCCCTGCCTCCAACCCTCTGAACATGTGAAGCTACAACACATATGGAAGAAGGAAGTTCCTCAAAAGGTTTTCCTTAAACTGCACTTCAAAAAGCAGTAAAAACAGTAGCATACTGAGTCATAATCTTAAGGCTTAAATATAAAAATTACCACATTTGATGACATAGAATACTAATTCGGAAGTGATAGGGAAATGTGACAAATACATGTTCATGCAAATGTCATCCTGTTAAATTTTTTTTTTAGTTTGTCCTACTTATTTTTCACTGATAATAAACAAAAACCCATTAATTCTTTTAAAAAACAACAACAATTGAAATTCCACAATGCAAATATATTTTGTATTGCATAACCATACTTACCTGACTGCAAAAAACAAAGTTGCCGGACCTGGTTTCTTAGGTAAATCATGATCCAGAACTCTGTGGTCTAACTGTAGCCAGACATTGTGACCCCTGAAAAATTTCAAAATAGAACAGTAAACATAAGAAACCAATGCTTTTAATTCACACAGTTGAGACTATTTCTCTAGAAATGAAGTTGGCTAACTCTTCTCTTTTCCTCATTTCATTTATTTCCTGCCTTCATTGCAAGCGCAGATAATGTAGCATCTAGAAGGATGCAGGAAAGTGCAATCATACTCTTCCTCTTGATTAAGAACCAGTTAATGAGCTGAAATACAGGGAGACCTCAACCTTCAGCCAATCGTTGAGTGACTATTTGAAGTTACAACAGCATTGAAAAAGTGGCTTATGACCAGTCTTCGCACCTATGACTGTCACAGTATCCTAATAGTCATGCAGTAAAAATTCAGGCACTTGGCAACTGGCGTGTATGATGATTGCAGCATCCCTGGATCATGTAATTGCCATTTGTGATCTTCCCAGCCATCTTCTGACAGGCAAAGTCAATGGGAGAAGCTGAATTTGCTTAACAACTGCATGATTCACTAAACAACTGTAGTGATTCACTTAACAACTGCAGCAGAAAAAGGTTACACAATCAGACACGATCCAGTAATAACTGCTTAGCAATGGAAAATCTGGTTCCAACTATGATTGTAATCAAGGGCTACCGATAGGATTGTGAACAGGGGGCAGAATGATATATAGGAGTAATAATTGCCATAGACATAACTGGTACAGCTTTCTTAAGTGGAAGCTTTAAACTTTAAAGTTTAAAGCATTTTAAAGTTCATTAAAATGCAAGATGCACTAATAGTAGTTCCAAATGTGATCAGAGACTTGAGATATAATAAATGGTTTATCAAATGTTTATAAACTGGTTTCCAAATTGTACCACTTAACCACTACTTAATAACTGATTGACAATATTGCTGTCTTCATGAAAAAAAAAAAAGAAACTAGTTAGATTGAATTAAAACTAGAATTGTTCTTATTAGGTATAAGAGGACCAAAGCAGGTCCTAGCAGGAATCTCCAATACATCATACTTCATCTAGTAACCACTGCCAGGATCTCATTTGCTCAAAATTGGAAACAGGATACCACTCCCTCTAAGGCAACAATAATATGAAAGAGCTATGAACGCACTGAAATGCATTGGCTAACAATGATATTAAAAGATAAAAGAAGAAATAGAGTACAATAAGATAGGGAACCTTTGGTATGAGAGGTTAGGAAGAAGAAACAAAGGCGTCAATCAATAGCAAAAATGAGAAAATAATAATCAGTGTTTTATATATATATACTCATATGAGTATATATATATGTATGTATGTATGTGTATGTATGTATATATATATATATATTTTCTAAGGTTTTCGCGGGTACTTACATGTGTGCTGTTTAGCTTCCTTCGGGTATTATCCCACGTCATTGTAGTTCTGTTAAAGTTGTAGCAACGTTTCAGCAGAATCTCATCTGCCATCCTCAGGCTTCTGTATGGATATGGGTCTTACAGCTCCTGGTTTTAAATTTGAGGCTGGTCCATTCTGATTGGTTGGGAGCCTGGACCTGTGTTCATTGGACTTGGAGTTTGATTGATTGGTGTTCCTGGTTTCTTCTGTCTGTTTTGTGGCTTTGATTGGCTGGCAATACTCTGTTCTTGTGTTGGAGGCTTTTAGTGCAGCTTGGCTCCGTGTGAAGGGACGGCTGCT
>BLBF01000003.1:15234093-15253324 GCA_015471245.1 Laticauda colubrina
CAGTAAAAAAGCTGGAACACACCTCCTCACTAGTCCAACACATGAAAACCACAGGTCACAACATCAACTTCAATGGCACCAAAACCCTAGCCACTATAGATAACCCCAGCCACAGAATCATCAGAGAAGCCATAGAGATTGAAAAAAGACCTGAAAGCATGAATAGAAGAGATGATTCCACCAGACTGTCAATCATTTGGAAGCCTGCACTCTTAAATAGAAAGATCTCCACACCACAAGCCAGGCAAACACCTGGGCACAAACAGACTCCCTCTGATACCTCCAGCTCAAACACACCTCAACCAGGCACCCAGATGAAACCTTGCTTCCTAATAGATAATAGCCGTCCTTTCAGGCGAAGCCAAGCTGCACTGAAAGCCTCCAATACAGGAACACAGTGTTGCCAGCCAATCAAAGCCACAAAACAGACAGAAGAAACTAGAAACACCAATCAAACAAACTCCAAATCCAATAAACACAGACCAAGACTTCCAACCATTCAGGATGTAAAAAAAAACACCATCCTGGCACAGCAGTAGGCTAGACTCAAATTTAAAACTCATGTCTGTGATAGCCTGACCCACATACGAACTCAATCCTGAAGCCTGATGATGGCAGATGAGATTCTGCTGAAACGTTGCTACAACTTTAAAAGCACCACAATGATGTGGGATAATACCCGAAGGAAGCTGAACAGCACACATGTAAGTACCCGCGAAAACTTAAAAAAAAACAATATATATATATATATATATATACACACACACACACACACACACACACACACACACACATATATGAATGAAATTAGGATTTAAGTTCTTGAGCAAAGGAATTAAAAGCCTTCGAAGTCCTATTATATAGCACATTATAAAATCAAAACAAACAGAAAGGCAAAAGCCATGTCCTTTTTACAATCTCCTATATACCAGTGGGCAGGACACTGTCTCAGTGGTTAAAATGTTGGGCTTGTCAGCTGGAAAGCCAGCAACCCAGGTTCAAGACTCAAGCACCATGCAAGGGGTGCATCCTTGCCCCACCTCCTGCCAACCTAACAGTTTGAAAGCACACAAATGTGAGTAGATAAATAGGTATCACTTCAGTGATAGGGGAACAGTGCTGTTGGCTCAATGGCCTTTAAACAGAGCTGAACACTGTCCCCTATAGTTGGCAACAACTAGCAAAGTAAAAACTGAAAGGAGTCTTTTATCTTTACTTTGTATACACCAGAAGAATTAGGCATTCTCATTATTACTAAGTAGATATGAACAAGCTGTAATCCAATCTATCTGGATACCACTCGGCATGGAATGGTGTTTCAATCTTCATTTGTTCTTTTCACATCTACATTTTACAATGGCCAACAATAATTCATAGATGAATTTTTTGAGAGGAAAAAATAAGCATGAGGGAAAGAAAGCCTTCACCATTAAAGTGTATTGTTATTCATTGGTGCTTTGACCGAACAGTATCTGTGTTACTGAGTCACACACTGCCTGATAGAAAAAGTTTAAGTGGCATCTTCTGTTACAGTAGGGATTTTTTTTAAAAAAAAAAAATAGGATTTGACTGCCCTCTGGAGGTTGCAAATTGATAATCTAACACAAAAGGAATGTAACATCAACAGATATTTTTCTGAACTAGAAAGTTATTAAGACAGAGAGAGATTTCCTCTTATGTTCAGACTTATGTTTTTAGGAACTTTTTCTCAAATAGGAGCAATTGTATCAACACCTTCAAAATCTATTTGACTGAATTTACCTGGTATAGAAAAGTTGAGAACATCCAGCAACAAGTAATCAATTATTCACATAGCAGAAAATATATGCAAATATGCATACAATTTGTTTTGCTTACATACACTATGCACGTCTGTGTGTATAACAAGTGAAATCAATAAATTTTGGAAGAGAAACTATAGAGTAAGATTGTCAAATTTGATGATTGATTGAGCGGACATAATAACTGTCTTCACTGAGGAGGTTGTCATGGAGAATTGGAGACTTAGTCTCCAAAGCACCTGAGGGTAGGCCAAGAAATAATGGGGGTGGGGGGAGCTTGTGAAGAGAAATTCAAGGAGTAAGGATAAATTTTGACAGGGAGAACAATCAATCAATGAAACAGCTTGCCTTCCAGAATAGTGGGTGCTGCATTATTGGAGGTTTTCAAAAGTCGACTGGACAACCATTTGACTGGGATGATATAAGATCTCCTGCCTAGAAGACTTCTGAGGCCTTTTCCAACCCTTTGATTCTATGTTCTGTAGTGCTTCATTATTTCATGGCTGCATCTTCCCTGCTCTAAATCCTCCCCCAGTCCCTGCATATGAAGAGGGAAGCATCAACTAGCAATCTTATGTGTGTAAACAGCATGAATATTAAGTTGGAGTGAAATAATAATTGGAGAACTATCTAACCAGCCTCTTCCAATTCTTGAATGCATCTAGCTTAGCTTTCTCCAATCTGAATGTCCTCCAGATGTACAGACTTCAACTCAAAAATCTTTTAACAGCAGGCCAGCTGGCTGAGCTCTAAGAGTTGTAATCCAAATATCAGGCTGGGAAAAGCTATGTAATCCCTAAGAAATGCTGTTTAGTAGGTGTCTGAAATATATAAATAATGTTAGCACCACACTGACCTAGACTGACCTGGAAAAAGTTGAGCTGGATAATCTAACAATAAAGCAAAATGAAAGTCATAGAAGTTAGCGCTATGCATATCCAGAAAGCAATATTTTTGCAACAATCATAAAAGAAGCAAACAGAAGGCAAATTCTACACTTTGAGAATTTCAGTCAATAACTGAAGGCTATGAAATTATCTAAAAATAAATCTGGAAATGCCAGTATACATTTTGACTATTCAAATGGTTTAAAAGTAACTGCATGATGTACTTACATATCATCTATGAATGTTATCCCAAAATATTCCTTTTCTTTGAGGTTGAAATGTGAAGCCACCAAATCCAATAATTCCCGTGACAAAAGTTTAGGCTATAGGCAAAAAAAAGTATGTTATTCTTGCAATTTTTGTGTTCAAAACAATAATATCAAATTATCCTTCCTCTGCCCTTCATCTTTCTAGAACAGGGATGTCAATCTCAAGGCATAGGGGCCAGATCTGACCTGTGGAATATTTAGATCTGGCCCACGGGCCACTCTGAAAACAGCAAAGGACTGGCCCAAGGTGTTTCCGCCAGCGAAGCAGGGTCACGGGCTCGGTTTTTGGCTGCCACAGCCTTCTACAACCCTCTGCCAGTAAAAATGGAGCTTGGGAGGGCCACATACAGTTCCGAGCTCAGTTTTCACTGGCAGAAGGTTGCAGGAGCTCAGGAGCCTGTTTTCGCCAGCAGAGTGCTTGGGCTACCACAACAGCCCCGACATGAGTGATGTTGAACTGGCCACACCCACCCTGGCCATGCCCACCTCAGCCCGCCAAGGTCAAACACAACCCTGATGTGGCCCTCAATGAAATCGAGTCTGACACACCTGCTCCAGAATCTCAATATCTTTTGTATAGTGTGGTAACCAAAACTAGATGCAGTACTCTAGGTGTGGTCTTACTAAGCTTTATAGAATGGTACTAGCACCTCACTTGATGCATCATTTCTCAAAGCTTGTGTCTAACCATTAAAAAGAAATTATGTTGCTTTAATTAATCACAGAGAGGTGTTACACTGGCCCAAAGTTTAAAACATTTCTTTCAAATAATTTTTAGAGAATGATCATTTGCCCTGCTGTCAACTGCCGAATCAGTGCTACAGAAACAATAAAATTACAATTGTCTCACCTGAACTAGTAGCTCCAGCTTCCTATCATCCAGAAGCTGTACTTGGCAGTGTCTCCCTTCGGTCATCTGTAAAACAAATAGAAGAGCATTAATTGTAGAACAGTAATGGAATCTTGCTCGAAAGGTATACCATATAGGTCCATTTGTATATATATATATATATACGAACTCAATACAGAAGCCTGATGATGGAAGATGAGATTCTGCTGAAACGTTGCTACAACTTTAAAACCACCACAATGACGTGGGATAATACCCGAAGGAAGCTGAACTGCATTCATGTAAGTACCCGCGAAAACTTAAAAAAACAAATATATATATATAATGTTTTCTGAGGTTTTCACAGGTATTACCAGCAGACAAGGGCAACGCGACAGTGGTTATAAATACATCTGACTACCAAACCAAGTTAACCAACCTACTCCAAGACCCCACATACAAACCCCTAAACACTGACCCCCACCACCTACCTCGAAAAAACCACCAGATCCAAAATAAAAGCCTCCCCCATCAGCGAAGAAATCCAGCAAAGAATCATACCCAGAGAAGAATCATCCAGATGCCCTAAGCTTTATGGTCTCCCCAAGATACACAAAGAAGGAACCCCATTACGACCAATAGTCAGCTCCATAGGCTCACCTCTACAAAACTTAGCCAAATTTCTCACCAAACTACAGCCCTGTGCAGAATCCATCAACTCACATGTAAGAAACTCATTCCAGTTCATCGAGATCATAAAGAAACAAAGTTTACAACCCAGCGACCTACTAGTGAGCTTCGATGTCATATCCCTCTTCACCCAAGTGCCTCTAAAAGAAGTCTTGACAGCCATCCAAAACAAATACAACCCCCCAAAGTACATCCTATATCTTGCCAACACTGCCTATCCAATACATACTTCACCTACAATGGACAAAAATACAAACAAATAGAAGGAGCACCCATGGGATCACCCCTCTCACCTATCATTGCAAACCTCTACATGGAACACTTTGAAATACAAGCTCTAGAAAAATATGATCACAAACCTAAACTCTGGCTCAGATACGTAGATGAAACCTTCATAATCTGGCCACATGGGAAAGAAAAACTGAACAACTTCCTCACACAACAGCCTACACCCCAACACAACAACCTACACCCCAAAATACAATTCACCATGGAAACAGAAGCCAACAATCAACTTCCCTTCCTAGATGTCTTAGTATACAAAAAATCCAATGGCTCCCTAGGACACACCATCTACCAGAAGAAAACACATACAAACCGCTATCTACACGCACTCTCACACCACCACCCAGCACAGATCAATTCCATAGCCGAGATACTCATCTCCAGAACAAAATGCTTAACCGATAAACAACACTTAAAAACCGAACTACACACTCTCACTAATGTACTAACAGCCAATGGATTCCAAAAAAAGATAACCCACCAAATCCAAAAAGAAACCCCAACCAAAAGACAAGACAGAGAACAAGAGAATGCCAAAGCCCTCCTCCCATATATAAAAGGCACTACAGACAAAATCAGCAAGATCCTCCAAAAACACAACATTAAAACAGCATTCTGCACAAACAGAAAAATATCCACCATCCTAAGAAACCCTAAAGACAAAATTGAGTTAGAAAACCAAGGAGCATACAAAATCCCTTGCACTGCCTGCCCCACCACGTACATCGGATAAACTAACAGAAGAATAAGTGCATGCATTGAAGAACACAAGAACTCAATCAAAAAAGAAGAACTGACCTCTTCCCTGGTCCAACACCTCAAAGCCACAGGACATGAAATTGACTTTAAAAATACCAGAACTATTGCCAAAACCGAACACTTCAACAACAGAATAATCAGAGAAGCCATAGAGATAGAAAAATGCCACACAGCATGAATAAACGAGATGATATATCCCGCCTACCAGCCATTTGGAAACCTGCCCTCATTAATAAATGAGTATCTAACATGAAGAATGACACCAGACCCACACCCACGAGTGCCACACAAGATGCTACTACCACACTTCCACGTAGAAAAAAGACTCACACTCACACAGAAGATGAGACACGACTACGGACCAGAAGTCAAACTGCAGCTGCATCACTACCCACTTCAAACCTTGCGACCCATACAAGAAGCTAACTGACACCCACCATGAAGATGTGGCACGACCACGAACGCGAAGCTAAACAACAGGATCACAGATCACCAGCTCAAATCCCCCAGCAACTAAGACTAATCTGAGCACAACCAAGCCCCCACCTGAACAGAACGCACCCCCAGCCAATCAGAACACAGCCAACCCCCCTACCAATCAGAACACAATCAAACCCCCAACCAATGAGAACACACCCCCACCCAATCAGAACACAGCCAAGCCCCCACCCAATCAAGTCACACCCCCACTAGCAGTTAAAAAGAAGAAGCAGCTGCAAGCTCACATTACTCTGAGAAGCACAGAGCCGAACTTACAATCACAATTGGGACCGGAATGTAAAATGCCTGGGAAATCAGGAGATTCAGGGAGGTTCAAATGAGTATAAAGATTTATTGCAAGCTTAAATTCTCTATAAGAATCTGATCAATTGACCATAAAAGGGAAATGTGCAGGAGTTAACAATAGAAAGAAAGTCAAGGCAGGCTGAACTTAGATCTCTTATAAACACGAAGGGACTTGTGACTTATGATGCGTTTGATCCCTCCCTCAGGTTCAGCCTTGTCATCCCTGACACAGAATTTCCATTGTTAAGCAAGGCAGGTTTTAAATAGGTCATACCTGATTTTATGACTTTTTTTGGCCATGGTTGTTAAGCAAATCACTGCAGTTGTTACGGAATCACACATTTGCTGAACAAATCTGCTTCCGCCATTGACTAAAGCATGTTGGAAGCTGACTGGAAAGGTTGCCAATTGTGATCATGTGACTCTAGGATGCTGCAACCATACATGACAATTGCCAGCCACCTGAATTTTGATCATGTGACTAGGGATAAAGTATGAGATGGCCATACGTATGAGATGGTCGTAAGTCTGAGGACAAGTTGTAAATCATTTTTTTCAGTGCTGTTGTAACTTTGAACAGTTGCTAAATGAATGATTGTAAATTGAAGACTACCTATATAGGCATATGCACCACACATAAAACATCATAACAATATTGCTCTTTCCTTCATTTCTGATCTAATTCAGTTTTTATCTCATGATTTTGTTGTCCAGGCTTCAACTGAAAGTATTTCACATGTGGTTTGTGGTAATCTAAGTGGTTCAAATGATTTAATTATGAGATTTGTGTCTCATCTATAAACTGCACCTCAATGGTTGCAATGGGAGGATCTGTTCTGGATAAAAAAACCCCTTCCTTTCTCACCACCCCAGCCCAATTCATAAACAGTAATGGGAATATTGACTGAAATCCAAGGTATTGTCCTCCAGGCCCTTGTTCAAATTTCAGTTCCGAATACAACTTCCCTATGTTCTTATGTACGAAACAAGCGAAGAATGTATGGGCTCAATCAATGTGATTTATAAATTATGATTTCTAGCTTGGTGAAATAAGTTATAAAATCAGCATACTGATACTTTTTATTTATCGAAAATGGACTGTGTTATGCACTAAGACAACTTTCCCCAGTCTGTCACATGCAGAGATTCCAGGATTAGATAATACTTCAGAAATGTACGGTCAGGCAAAGGTAGAGGAGTGGGTTTCTGGAGGTTCGCAGGGGTTTGGGAGATCCTCTGCACAGTTCAGAGAATCCCTAAATCCCACTCCTAGCTATTTTATTTATTTATTTTTATTTATTTTTGTCAATTGCTTACAAGATAATATGTATAAGAAAAACATAGTTATGAATACATGAATACATATAAGAAAAATAAAAAAATAAAAGAAACAATAGGACAGGGATGGTAGCACATTGGCGCGCTTATGCACACCCCCTACAGACCTCTTAGGAAAGGGGTGACGTCAATAGTAGACAGTCTAAGGTTACAGTTTTGGGGGTTTGGGGAAGAAACCACAGAGTCAGGTAGCCTATTCCAGACATTGACCACTCTGTTGCTGAAGTCGTATTTCCTGCAATCAAGTTTGGTGCGGTTTATCTTGAGTTTGTATCTGTTGTGTGCTCTTGTGTTGTTATGGTTGAAGCTGAGGTATTCATTGACAGGTAGGACATTGCAATGTATGATTTTATACATCATACTTAGATTGGACTGAAAGCGGTATAGTTGTAGGTTTTCTAGGCCTAGAATTTCACGTCTGGTGGCATAAGGTATTCTGCAATGAGTAGAGGAGTGGAGAACTCTTCTTGTGAAATATTTCTGGACTTTCTCAATTGTGTTAATATCAGATATGTAATGTGGGTTCCAGACTGATGAGCTGTGTTCAAGTATTGGTCTAGCAAATGTTTTGTATGCTCTAGTTAGTAGTGTAATATTACCAGAGAACAAGCTATGTAAGATTAGGTTAACAACTCTTAATGCCTTTTTGACTATGTAGTTACAGTGGGCTCTAGCACTTAGATCATTATAGATGAGTACTCCAAGATCCTTGACAGAGTTTGGATCATCAACAAGGTCTTTACTATTCAGCCTGTATTTTATTTTCTGATATTTTTTTTGCCAATATGTAGGACAGAGCATTTATTTTTGAGATTTGAAGTTGCCATTTGCTTGACCATTCTGATACAAAGTCAAGGTCTTGAATAGCTTTACATCATCAGTGAAGAGAATGCAATTGCTCTTGATATGATCACAGAGGTCATTATGTAGAGTATGAAAAGAGTTGGTCCTAGAACACTGCCTTGGGGGACACCACTGTTGACAGGTACAGAATTTGATAGGATGCTCCCAATTTTGACCAGGTGTACAGAGAAACGGTAATATTTTAGTTTTAGGAGTAGTTTGTCGTGTACCACTGAATCAAAGGCTTTACAGAAGTCTATGTAGATTGCGTTTATTGCTTTGCCCTTATTGAGTTGTGTAGTCCGTATGTTTTTACAGTATAAGAGTTGAGATTACATGATAGTTTTTCCTGAAACCAAATTGTTTTTTGAGAGTAGGTTGTTTGTTTCTAGGTGGAGGATGATGGATTGGTTAATAATTGATTCCATAACTTTACAGGTGATGCAGCATAAAGAGATTGGTCTGGAATTTTCAACCAGGCTGGGGTCTCCCTTTTTGAAGATGGGGATGACCGTGGCTTGTGACCATAGTTTTGGCAAGGAGCTGGTCCTGAAAGATTTTTCAAAGATTATGCTTAGAGGTTCGGCTATGGCAGTGAGTAGCTTTTTTAAGAAGTAGGCACATATTCCGTCTGGTCTAATAGATAGAGATGGATTTAGATTGGTAGTGCTTTTTCAACATTGTCTTTGTAAAAGTGATATGTATTAGATCATTGTAGTTGTCTGTAGTTCGACTAGGAAATACTGGGCATGATCCATTGCTGTTTACAATACTGAGCCCAAGAATGTGTTAAAGAGGTTGGCTTTAATAATGTCATTGTTACAGTCTTTACCATTAAGTCCTTTCAGGGGTGGAATGGACCTTGAGTCTTTTAGTTTGTTGTTTATAAAATTGTAGAAAGCGCGGGTGGAATTGGTGCACAGAAGGCTTTCTTCTTGTTTAATGTGATAATTGGTGCATTCAGTTTTCATCTGGTGACATAAATTTTTGTATCAGCTTTTTGAAGTTGGCAACGTGACCAGATTTGTTTTTCCGCCAAAGTGATTTCTTTTTGGATTGAAGCTTCCTTATTGTTTTGGGTAATTTGTTTTTTCTGGTTTTGGGAGTTGTTAATGGTACATATAGTTTGATGACTCTTTTGACTTCAAGTAAAAATATGTTGTAATGGTTTTCTATAGTATTACATCCAGAGAATAGAAATTGCCAATCAAGGGATGAGAGATCGTTGTTTATAAGATCATCGTTGCCTTTTTTGAAGTTATAATTGGGGATTCCATCATTGTGATGATTTTTGTGTGGACGTATGTTGAGACAAAAGTTTATCATGTTGTGGTCACTGTTGGAAAAGGGTTCTTTAATTTGTATTCCATAAATTGAATTCAAACTAATGCAGAAGATAAGATCGTGGCAGTTGTTAAGTCTAGTGTTGTTGATTACTAGTTGTTCTAGTTCCACATTTGTTACTGCATTGTTGAAGGTTGCATATATGGGTTCAGTTATACATTCATTTAGGGTCCAGTCAATATGAGGTAAATTGAAGACACCAAGAAAGATAAAAGCGTGTGGGCAGGATGCTGCCCATGTTAGTAGTGTATTTAGCTTGTTTGCATGTTTGATGTCATAATCAGGGGCTCTGTAACATAGTAAGAATCGGAATGTGATATTTAAGGATAGTTCACAGACAATGGTCTCAGGAATAGCAAGCTCCTGGGTAACTTGGATGTTTTTTAGATGTGGGGACTTTTTATAGAAAATAGCAACACCACCTCGTCTACGGATTTCATGATCTGATCGGTAATCATGATAGTCTATTACTGTGGTAATGGAGTCAGGACAGATGCATTAAGCCATGTTTCACAGACAAATATAATGTTGAATTTAGCCGTATTTAGTAAGAGGAGAAATTCAGGTATTTTATTTACAAGGTTTCTTGCATTGAGGAGCTTGCATTTAAGGCCAGTTGTGGTTGGAATAGTGGTAGTTAGGGGCGTGCATGCCTAGTTTTGAGTGATGTTCGATTGGATGGGGTGGGGTTGGATGCGGAGTTGTGGGTTGTGTGACTTTCTTTTGATGCAATCAGCTCGGTAATCAATGTATAGATCCTTTTCTCCATTGTCTAGATGGTTTTTGAGTTCTTTGCGGAGTTCACAGGAGCAGATTCTTTGTAGTATGGATAAGCCTGGTCTTGAGTGAAGTTTTTTGTGGTTGGGATTGGTTTTTGCAATGGTGTTTATTGTATGAATGAATATGCGTTTGCTCATTTTTGCATATAACTCTACAAAATCTTGGGGCCATAGAGCCGTCATTGTATTTGTACCCAGGGCCATCTCTGGTTATTTCAATATCTTCAGGAGAGATGTTTGTTGTATTAGAGTTGCTTATGATATCGTGAACTTTGGTGATGATAGTCCTACCCACCCACCCTGCCCCTCATAGGAGTCCATACACGGCCCGTTTTGGATGCAGGTAAGTGCAGGGCATGCGTGGAGGCTCAGGGAGGGTGAAAAATGGGCCTCCCGGAAGTTTGGGAAGGCCAGAAACAGGCCCATTTCTGGCTTTCAGAGAGACTCCAACGCCCGGGGAAGCCGTTTTTGCCTATCCAGAGGCTCAAGGAAAGCTTCCGGAGCCCAGGGAGGGCAAAAACACCCCCCCACCATGGTATAGAGGCCGACTAAGTCATGCCCACTATGGCCATGCCATTGAGCAACTGGGCAGAGAACCCAGTGTTAAAATTTTTGAAGCCCACCCCTGCAAAGGTGTACGGTAATTCTAGAAGCGTAATCCTGTTGGATCTGGAAGATGTCAGGTGAGGAATGACTGAATTTGATAGAGCAGCAGTCCCCAAGCTTTTGGGCACCAGGGACAGGTTCTGTGGAAAACAATTTTTCCACAGACTGGGGGTCACGTTTCATGCTCTACCTAAATCCCACACACATGCAGATGAAGTTTTGCTTGCTTGCACGGACCGGTTCCTAACTGTCCATGGACTGGCACATATCTGCAGCCTGGGGTTTAGTGACCCCTGAATGACTAAATGGGGTGAGTTCCCTCCACTGAAGAAAACTAAAAGGAATATAATTGTTTTTCTGTCTTAAAAAACTCTTTTTTAAGTTCAAAATAGTGCACCCTATAAAATGATGGAATTCAATTCACTATTAAGACAAATGATCTGTACAAAGAAATTCCATGTGGCAAATGTTTCAACAATAAAGACGACTTTACTGCAATATAATAACATAACAGCTTTACCAGTGAAAACCTGACTTCATGCTTGCAACTTCAGATATGTGATATAAAACCTTTAGGATATTTTTGCTGTTCTCCCCAGGAGCAGCAGGATGCTCTGATCTACCAAAGTTGCTGTTTTAGGCAGTATTTTTAGACCCCACAATGTCAAGTTACACTCCAGATGTATTTAGATTTTATATAAACAGGAAGCTCCAGGGGAAAAAAACCCAATTTAGGAAGTAAAAAGGCAAGAATATACCCTTATATTCAAATACAGAATAGCATCATAGCAAGAAAGCTTTGGAGAATTTTCTTTTTAAAAATATAACATAGAATTCTGATTTATTCTTTGCTTGATTTTATTTTCTTTTGAGGCAGAAACTTGCTTGAATTGGCACGTTCTATCACCCTCTCTTCTTTTATCATAAGACTGTATTTTCATGTTCCCAAAGATGTTGTATTTTTAAATAAGCAAAAATGCCAAGACATATTTGGAAACAAATTACAGTAGGCTTGCTCTGTGTGTATATTTATTTCAAGGATATACAATTGTCCATTGCTTAGTTAGAATCAAATTACTCTTTTCACTCACTTTGATCACCTGTGCACAAGCCATTTTTTTCTCTTCTCCTCCTCTGGTAGCCAAAACAGGGCACCAGGGCACTGCACACAGGGCACCAGGGGGCTGCATTGTGGTCCCCCCACACCCCATTTTCATCCTGGATGGCCCCTGCAGCAACCTGCCGGCCAAAATGGGATACCCCATTTTGGCTGGCAGGTTGCTGCAGGAGGTACCTGTCCTGTCTCCCCCCCACACACACACCTGCCAGCCCATGGAGGAGAATTACAATGCTGATCAGGCCCTTGAAAAAAATCCAGTTTGATACCCCTGCAGTAGAGGGAACAGGCATACAGTATTAGAGAAAAGGTATTAATATGATAAAACTAAAAAAAACCAAAATGTGCTCCTGAAACTGGCAAATGCGATGTTTCATATTCAAATAGAAATTGAAAAGTAGACATGTCTTTCAGCTTATATACTTTGGGACAAGTGGGGAGACTGGTTATCGACATAGCCCCAGAGGCATTTTGATGACTCTTGTCCTCCCCCACATATGATGGCTGAAAAAAACTCTGCTATTTGAGGTGAGGCATATCAAAATTAAAAAGGCGATTTGCTGTTAAAAAGTAATGAAACTCCCAATATACCAGCTGCACTTCTTTAACAGATGCAGTTCTGTGCTGTTTGCAACATTTGGACACTGTAAAACCACTGAGTACTGGTCTCAGGCACCAAATAAGTGCTTGGACTAACATACAAGATTTCTGTAGCTGTAGTGGAGAATTCATTGCCTTCCATGATTGATTCACTAAGCGTACCACCACTGGACATGTCCATGGACAAAATTTCAGGGTGCTCAGAATTGCAATTCCACAACATCTGGAGCCTACAGGTTTTACATTTGCGGTTCACACAAAGCCTGTTCTGAATTCTGTTATCTTCAGAGACAAAGCCACCTAGAAATACGATCTTGAATTTTGTCCTGTCTCCAAGCAAAAATGATTTCATTTTATTTTTTTTCAGAATTTACAGTATCTCATTAATTTCATACTTGCTGCTTCTCTGTTTTAACATCTGTTTCATGCGTGCTAGAGTCACTTCGCATTTTAAAACATGCTATATCATTTTAATATAAATTTAATTTTAAAAACTAAACGTTTTACTGCAGGTTTCCTTGGAAACTCGTGTTTGAAAGGCCATAAACTATAAATAATTAGTGAAAAAGTTTACTGTCTTGAATGGGAGTTTTCTCAATTGTTTTTTTTTTTAAATCAGAATGCTGGAAAAGTTTGGTTCAGTTGTATTTTATGGGTGTGCATTTAATTATGTCAACAACCATTTCAAGACGGTTATGTGACAAAATGCAGACAGCAATCTGCATGAGCTAATTCTATTGGCATTATTTGTGATTTAACTCAAAGAGTTCATGGGTTAGAGGGCAGACGCATTACATACCAATTTTAAATTTTCAACATCTCATAAGGAACTTAAAAAAAAAAATCTCATGTCCATTTTTAAAGGAATCTGCCCATCCTCCAGCTATTTAGCTAAAGCGGTTAAGCTTCTTGTGGAATGAATGGCTATACGATTTAAGAATGTTTTATCTCATATTAACCTAATACTGTTGGCAGACAAAAAAAGAACATACACCAGGTTAATTCACTCTTAATTGAAAAGAAAGGGCATCCCTGCAAAAAAGCTTCATCTTGATTAAATTTAAAAATTCATTATATCAAACTCATATAACCTAATTTTGGTTAATGGCTACCAGCAGATAAAAATCTTCATCCTCCATTTGGAGTGAATTTATTCTCTTCCACCACCTAATTTACACAAAGCTTAGCAAATTTGCCAGGATCTTCTTAACACTGTTAATCTCTCACATCTTTCCTTATGACTAGCATATGACCTGTGAGTAGCTTTGAATTTTCCTCACTTTCATCTAACCATAATACAAAAATGCCCAAGCAAAACATATTATTCTGCTGTGTCTCCATGAAATTGTCTCAATTTCTTCCCAGCCTTCCTGTGAGGCAGGCTTAAAAGTCAATGATTGTACTGGAGTTAAAGCAATGTTTTCTATCTTAAGCTAAAAACAACTGTACAAAGTTAGCACCTACTTCTCTCCTAGAAGAATCAAATATTTTGGGAAATATGAAAAAGACAGGATAAAATATTTCCCTTAAAAGAGAGAGAGAAATCTTACCGGAGCCTCTGCTCCCTGCTCCCTGCCCCCTTCCCCCAAGCAGATACTGGGGCAGCTTTAGAAATGCAGATTTGGTAATCCATTACTGTCTGCAGCAAGATCTGGCTCTGAACAAAGGTAGGTTAGCCTTCAGCCACAATAGGAATTGCACAACAAACCTCTTCCTTGCATCAGCACACTTCAACCAAATGTATCTCAGACAAACTCCTATGGAGTCTGACAGCAGCCAATAGAATACATGCCTTTGCACAGGAATAGGAAGCTCAAGTTCAAAGCCCAGAGAGGTATAAATAACCCTCATTCTCCACTCCATATGGTCAGCTGCCCACGACCTCAAACCCATGTGGTCCTGTTCTTCAATAAACCATCTTTCCAATCAGCCTCCATGTTTCCAGTGTCTTTCACTCTGCTTGGAATGGAACCAGATGGATATTTCTTCCAACACAACCAGCAAAGTTTGCAAAATCTGTAACATTTTGCTACTCATTCTACCAAAGATGTAAATGAACAGTAGCGAGTACAATCAGAAGGGTGCTTATTGTTATCTCATGAATAACTCTTCTTCTCTAATTAGCTGAGTTAGAGATTCACACTCCCATTCTCCCAAAAGCTGGACAGAACATCAGCACCTTAAATTGTGCCAGGAGATCTTTCAACACAGCCATCATGTGATCATTGTACCCTGTGCCAGTAAGCAACCTAGACATATTGCAGTATTTTGCACCTGTTTCATTTTCCAGATATTTTTCAATGGTTGCTCCACATAAAGCACATTGCAAGAGTCAAGATTAGAGGTAACCAAGATGTGAATAATTGTTGCTAAATCCAACCAACTGAGAGAGGGATTACAGCTGGCCCATTAGCTGTAACTACACAAATTCTTCATCATAGTTACTGCCTGTGAATTGGCATTGGCAGGGTAAAATAAATGACTTCCAGATTGCAGACTTGTTCTTTTTAAAAGAACAGTCCTGTCCAAAACAGAATTCACTCTTTTTTTCCTGAGGTCCACTTTTCTCTTTACAAACAACTCTTTTGTCTTATATCTGAAATCCAATCGATGATCAAAACTAGGCAGTGCACAAGCATGCTGCTTACTCAAAAGCCATCATTGACAGCTGTTGAGAGTTACAGGAAAACTAGCAGTGGCTAAACTCCTGTCACATAGTTTCCACGGTAGGTTATCCACCAATGTGATCAAAACAGCCTGCGTTCCAGATCTTGGCTGAAGCCCTGACTGAACTGAATCAGTGTGTCAGTCAGCCCTGAAGCCATTTTGGAGCATCTTCAGGACTGCCACAGCAAGGCCGGTCAGAGCTGTGGGAATGGGAGGGGGAAATATAGATAGCTGGGACTTGTAGCCAAAAAAATATTCTTTCTCCTGTGAACCAAGGACATTTCCACCAGGTGCTGGGGAGGCATGGACTGAAGCCAACTGGAGTTGGGTCTGTGTCCTGATTGGACCATGTGATGGACATGTAGATTGGGGGAAAGAACTTTGCGTTTTGATTTAGATGGGGAAAACCTCGGGTCTTTCAGAGTCAGGTTTTTACCAGCTATTCCAACATGATATGCCTAATAAATTCATACTTTGGGGAAACCCAAGGTCTCAGAGTGTTGACTGATTTGGGTCTGTTACTTGGAATCCTGACAGTATGTTTGATCAAAATATGCTTAGAGTTGCAAAGCAATTACACTCTTGATTACTTTAGCTAGAAATTGAGTATTTGGAACTGGCCTATACCTACAGATATGGAAACATGTCTTATTCTAAAGAAAATTCCAATTACCATATTTAACATTGAATTCAATCAAATCCTGGCCAATTTAGTCGCTCAAAAGCAAGATCAAGCAAGTAGCTTGTAGCTTTCATATACATGTCCTCTATCTTGAGACCCACATGCTGAAAAGAATCCCAGTGAATTAAGGTAGAGGTCTCCAAACTTAGCAACTTTAAGACTTGTGGACTTCAACTTCCAGGATTCCTCAGCCAACCATGGCGTTCAGTCACTCTGTCCTCCCACTGGTGCTTGGATGAAAGGGAACAGTTGCCAAGACTATCACTCTATAACCTGTCCTTTCAGTAGAATCCAAGCAATGGCCCACTCAGTGCAGGTACTCCTGACTTCTATTACAACCATAATTGGGATCAGAATCTTAGTCATTGAGCAAAGGGCTCATTAAAGATACATCATGTGTTTGCGCACATTACTGTTTTGTTCAACAACTGCAATCCTGGCAATCCTAGTTGTGATTGTTAAGTGATCCCACAGCTCATTCAGTGGATGGAGCTCCAGGTGAAAAGTCTAGGGAGATACCCTACAAGGCTCTGTAAGTTTTTCAGCCTCTGAGGGAGACATACCCATACATGCTGGATCTCCCAGGGTGCAGGAATTGAGTTCAGCTAATGCACCATGTAGACTTGCATCATGCTGGAGAAACCAAACTGACCTGTAAGAAAGACCAAATGAAGTATAGAAAAGAGACAGGGCAAGGCAAAGAATTACAAACCCAATGCATTAAAAAAATTTCTTCTTTACCTAGGTTCTTCTTTACCTAGAAGGCAAAGCAGAAAATAACAAAACCTGGCAATCTCTAAGAGCAGGAAAACTGAAGAAAGAGACAGAGGGGCTAACTCTGGTTGCACAAAACCAAGCTTTAAGAAAAAATATATACAAAGTCAAAATTGAGAAGACAACAACAGACAGCAGATGCCATCTTTGCAAACAAACTGAAGTAGATCACCTAGTTTGCTGCAAGAAGACTGGACAGAATGTCCCTACAAGCAATGTAGCCATGTAACCAGAAAGTCCAGTTGCCTCTTGAAAAAAGCACCTTTGGGACCTACAAGCAATGGCATCAAAAATAGCAACAATTCTGCTTTGGAATATCTACAAGAAATTCCATTTGCTTACAAACCATAAACTATGAAGAAGATAAATTTGGAGTTCAACAGACTGGCACCTATCACATCAATCCAGATTTAACAATTGTTGATAAGAAAGACTAAAAGTCTGGATAGTGGACATGGCCGTATCTGGAGATAGCAGATTAGAAGAGAAAGGACTGGAGAAAATGACAAAATACAAAGATCTGGAAATAAAATAACTGTGGCCAAAGAAAGCAAAGATAATACCAATAATAATAAGTATTTTGGGTGCACTCCCAAAACATCTGGAGCACCATTTGAATATCATTGGCATTGGCAAAATCACCATCAGTCAATTCTGAAAGGCAGCTTTATTCGGAACAGCTTACATCCTGCAACAACAGCTTTAACACCATCAAATATCCACATCTGCCTATTCCAGGTCCTTGGCAAAGACTTGATGCAAGGAAAAAATGGCAAATCCATTCTAAATATCAGGCTGACTGTGCAAACAACAACAACATTACAGCCAATCAGCTTGGTGCCCAGGATAAAAGTCCCACTTGTTCTGCTGTAGTGCCAGCAGAGCTGCAAAAAACTATGCTACTCGGAACAACATACATTTAAAGAAGATACTTGGTTGATACCTAGGATGCTGGCAGCAACCCATTTCAGCCATCAGAGCCAGTCAATGATATTTGTGATACATTTTTAAATGTTCAGTTGACTGAGTTTCTTGTTTAATGAATAAACATTTATTATAATAATAATACAGCCACTCAGCTTGGTGCCCAGGATAAAAGCCCCACTTGTCTATATCAAAGGCCACCTTTGCCAAGGGATCAAGTCCCCATGAGCAACATAAAACAATATTTTCTCAGATTGAGGTGGATTGAGTCCCCAAAGGAAATAATACCAGGAAAAGGAGTTGGTACTTAACCTTGCAAATTTTTTCCAACAAAAAAAGAGAGAGTTCCTTATAGCAGCCCAATGAAAAAGTTTGGTTCTTGGAGCCGATAGGTTCTTTCTGGTAGACTCTTGGTAGGATTCATTTCTCCTTCTCTAATTCATTGCCTAGCCATTGTCTAACACCCATTTGAAACCACACCTCTTTAATCACAGGTACTGGGAGGTACCAGAACCCATTTGAGATTGTGAATGCTCGATCAGAAATGGTCATGTAGTGTGACCAAATACAAGTACCAGAAAGCAAATAATGGTTTGCTCCTTGCCATCTTTTCTAGTCTTCCTCCCAAGCTATTCCCAGCTTACTGCAGATATCAAAATAAGATCAGGCAGAGAATTATTTAATTTTGGCCGAGCCAGACTTCTTTGAAACCAAATGTGAAAATATCTTGGGTGGGATGGTTGGTGAATCACAGTTAAAATGAGCGACAAGTAGGAAAACTGGGCGAGCTTTGTCTTCTGCTGGACCATTGGTATCTCTCTTCAGTGCTAGCAGCATTCTGTGAAAAGCAACTGAAATTTAATTCCTTTGGGATGAGGTTTTCCACAGTTATTTTGGCTGAGAAGTATTCATTCTGGCCTGATCTGTGAGTTATTTTGAGATGGTTTCAAAACTATTTGGTGAAATTGTAGTTTGATTCAGTATTTTTCAGTTTACATATATATAAAGAATTTGGAAGCATTTGAATAGACCGAGAGCAAAAAATCCGAACTGGTTTCTGTAGCTGAAGTGGCAAAACAAATAAAATAACATAAAATGTCCATGCAGATACTGACAATCTGAGTCAATTTCTGCACCAAGATAATTCAAAGGCAGTACTAACAAATTTCCCAATAATACTGTAGGGCCGTCATAACTCTTTCTTGAGTTTATATCTGCTTTAGATTCTTTCTTTCTTTCTTTCTTTCTTTCTTTCTTTCTTTCTTTCTTTC